>JALPQD010000274.1:2400000-3000000 GCA_023101885.1 Typhlomys cinereus
GTGGGGACCAGTCATGAAGCCCCTCCCCCTAGAATCTTAATGACCACTATTTTCATCAGAGTCCATCAGCGCCCAACAGAGCAGCTACCATTGTCAGTGTTATGCTTAATCAACTATTTACTCCTGATTCCTAGCCATTAACATAGTTCCTCTTTGCATTGTGTGGTATTTATGAATAGACAAAAGTCACTTAACCATAAATTAGTAAGCAGTTAAAAAAAAGATCAGTATCAGATACCACATCTAATACCAAAGGCTGACCTAAGACCAAAGAACATTTCATATGCATTATATATATAATGTGTATGTGTGTGTGTGTGTGTGTGTGTGTGTGTGTGTGTGTGTTATAGGTATGTCTGAATGGAAATATAACAAAACCTACTACTTGGTAGGATATATGCTATTTAAAAAAATCAGTGGAAAAACAGAGACTGACCTACAGTCTTATCGGATTATTTTAATAATAGAATTATGAATTATAACTTTTTTATTTGCCTTCTTTTTTATTTTTGGTGGTGGTAGAGTATGTGCATGCTCGTAAGCAGGCACATGCAGTTACATGCAGAATCTAGAAGAGGCCAGATGTCTTCTTCTATTATAACTCTTTCCTTCTCCTGTTTGTCTTCTATCACTCTTTCCTTACTCCTTTAAAACAGGGTTTCTCTTGGGCAGGAAAGATGGCTGAGGAGTAAAGATTCTGTCTTGAAAGCATTAGGTCCTGAATTTGGATCCCAGGACCCACATAATGCCAGGGGGAAGTGGCAGCAGCCTGCACTTCCGGCCCTAGTGGGCAGAGTTTGGGAAATCCCAGAGAGAAGCAAAAAGGAGGTAGAAGCAATCCAGGATGATTCCTGAAATCATCCTTGGTCCCTGAGCGGGACTTCTCACACACACACACACACACACAAATAAATAAAATATAAAACAAAATAAAATAAATATAAAAAACCAGGGTTTCTCCCTGGATCAGAAACTCACCAGTTTGGCTAGAGTGTCCAGCGAACTGCAGGGACCTGTGTGTCTTTGTCATCCAATGCTGAGGTTACAGGCATGTGCAGCCAAGCCCGCTTTCTATTCAGGTGTTGAGATCCATGCTCTGTCCTCATGTTTGTTCAGCAAGCTCCCTTATCCACTGAGTCATTTACACCTCGTTTACCTTCTGAGTGATATATCTTGACTGCATTTTTCTAACCACTATGTCCCAGAGTAAGATAGTCGAGTAATTGCCTAAGAAATCCCAAGACCTCTAGAGGTAACATCGCTTGATTTTTTTTCTGCACTTCATTTATAAGGGGCCTAATGTTGAGATTTGACTAGAAACCAAGACAATAATAGCACTAACCATAGCTTTGATTTTCACAGATGGAGTCAAAGCGATAAGAGAGATACAGCACAGAGGAAAGATAGAGTCCTTCTCACCACATAATCCTAGAAAAACAGAGGAGATACTCCCAGCTTTTCCATTTGTCTAGCCAAATGTAGTTCATGGCCCCAAACCAAATTCTTAGCAAAGTTGAAGTGCACCATGACTGTTCTTTACTTACCCTAGTTTACTTTAGTATGTCTCTAGCAATTTTTATTTTTATATCCTTCCCACCATTTTTAGCTTTCAATGTGCCTGGGACAGAATTTGAAATGAAAACAACAGTTATAGCAAATCGCCACCAAAGAGCTATGTTTATAAGAACATCTAAAGTTGGGTGACTTAACAGGACGACACATTCATGATTTGCTGATGGCAAAAAACAAAATTCACTACAGGGGAATTCCGGCCCCCTAGAGTACATACTGAGATGCTGGAAAAGAACTGGGGAAAATGTCTAACATATCTTTCAATTTCCTTATCCTATTTTGAAAGAAAGTTGCTTGAGTCACCCTGGCTGGATTTCTTTAGCATTACTCATCCTGCATTTCCTCCAGCCTCTGAGTGTGTTTCTATGTAAACAAACGATGTAGTTCACTTGGGGATAAAAGTCACAGTATTTGGAGATTATAAAGACCTATTAGATCATCTGGTCTGGCCAGCAAAAGATAGTCCCAGGATAGAGAACACAACCATTGGTCTTTGCCAAAAAACCCAAGAAGACAAGATTAGGTTTTTGTTTTTTTTTTTAACTTATCTAACAGTGCTTGGGTCACTTCCCAACTGGACTAGTAAAGTTATCACTAAACAGTTTTGCTTATCAGGGAGACACAAAGTTTAACTTATCCGAGTTGATTATGTTTCACCCCCCTCATTTGTTGGAGAAATGATCTTCTTAGCAAAATATGAAGAATGGAGAACCTACCCTTTGAACCGACCAGGCAGCTTTCTTTCAGTGAAGAAAACTCTGCTCAACTGTTTTTCCTAATCTATTTTTATCCGTTTTAGAAACATTAAACATTACAACACTGACTTGCACAAACTCAGTAGAACTTAATGCAATATGATTACAATTCGGTGCTTTACAAATCAAAGTACTTTATTTTTATTATTTTTTATTACATGGAATATGAAATAATTTTGAAAGTTAAAAAAGAAAGAAACTTGGTACTATGGAAAAGGATACTGTGTATCCATAGGAGTCCTAAGCAAAGACAAAGCCTATTTCAGTAACTATTCCCTTCAGTCCTTCTGCTCTAGGTTAGCTACTTGCCCAGAATATGTTCAGAAAATTATTATATTACTATAGAGGAGGGAGCCCTATAGTAGCTATATATATTTTCAAACTACTGCATGCACACACACATGTGCACAGAAGAAAAACTTAATATGTAGTAGAGGGTGGAATCGTAGCATAGAAGATAAATCAGAAAAACTGGATCTGAACATTTTAAGTTGAATTATTCCCATGTACTAAGCATGAATTCACCTAAACCATGAAGAAAATCTACTTTCATTGAATTAGAATTCCCGGTGTCAGTGTAACCCCTGCAACAAGTTGTGATTGCACTGCATTAGAATATTGCTGGAAAAAAAAATAATGTGTCCCTTGTCTCCTTCGAGTTTGCATCCCAAGTCAAGAGAATATTTTAGACTATAGTGAATTTGAGAATCAGGAAGAAGCACTGTAAGACTATCCATGAACATTGAGCTTGAGCTGTGAGCTGAAGCTTTCTCCAAAGTTAAAAAGGAGATATTAGATATGGTCCCTGTCCTCCCAGAGTTTATAGAATAATGTGAAAGACACGTGCTTACTCTCTCATCCTTCATCTGTCACAGGATAGAAACTGACGATACTTCTAAAATGACTATATTCCTGTTACCTTGCCCATTTTAGCTTTAGATAGTGATCCAGAATTTGGGTGAGTCGGGGGACAATATACCCAGATAGAGGAAATGGAGAGAGGCTTGATATAAGAATTATCTATAAAAATCAGACCGAGATAAGAGGGACGACCCCTGGAGAGTAAGAGCAAGCAACCCTTCCATCCATAGGTATAAGAGAATAAGGAGAGGGAGTGACTGTCAGGCGTCTTGGAAGTCAGCATTGGAACTGTCACCATTGGTCACTTTCAGCAAAGACTGAAGCCCAATCTGACTCAAGAAGCCTGTCAGAGGACAGGGGGCCACCTTAGTACCCTAACTTCTCTTTCTAACCTCTGCTGGTGACTTCCTTTGGACGGACACATTCAAAAGTCACAGGGCAAAGGCATTACTGTTGATGTACGCGACAGCCAGACTCCAAGAGAACAACATGAGCAAGGAAGAGCAAACAGCTAGCAGTAGGAGCAGTCCACAGAGATGCCCAGGGTCATGAGCTAATGTGCTTGCCATATTCAGAACTAAACATTTGGCAGATTGGTTAATATTCACTTTGAACATAACATTTTGGCACCTTCCATTAGAAGACATCAGAGTTGCATCAACATGAGCTTCCAACTCAAAGTCACAGGACATAAATGGTAAAAATCTCCCTGAGCCATATTTTGCCAAGCTGAGTTCTGTAATTGGCACTTTTACATGTCAAACAACTAGATTCGGCATAACTCAGAAATCATAAGAAAGGTTCAATAGTGTTTGTATCAGACTTTGTTATAATCAGAATATATTCCTTATTTTAATAACTGGCTCTCCACGCATCTCATACAAGAAAGCATATTAAAATGATTAGCCATAAACCTATACTTCTTGGTGAAAGCAAGGAATAAAAGGTCTATTTTTAACCTTTCTGATCAGTCTTCAGGGATGTGTTCGTCTGTCTGTCTGTCTGTCTGTCTATCTGTCTTTCTATCTATCCATCTAGTGTGTGTGTGTGTGTGTGTGTGTGTGTGTGTGTGTGTGTGTGTGTGTACAAGAGAACACTGGAGTATATGCCTGCAAAGGACCAAAGATCACATCTGGTCTACCTCCTTTTGCTTTGCTTTGGGGTTTCCCAGACTCTACCTTTCAGGGCTGGAATTACAAGGTACCACTACATCTGCCTGGCATTATTACGTAAGATCTGAGGACGTGAACTCAGGTCCTTTTATTTGTGAGGCAAAGACTTTAATCTCTGAACCATGCCCCCAGTCCATGTTCTCCTTCAGTCATGGTCAACTTACTGTGTTTGCACATTGGTTCCTCTACACAGCAGCACTTTGTTCTTTACTAACAAAAATCTAGACCAAAGGCTTTCCTGAACCCTGAGAGGACTTAGAACACAAATCTTGGCAACACCAGTTATGTTTCAAAGTTGCCTCTTCACTGGACAGAAGCAGAATATTGCCACTGAGCGAGCTTCCCCACCAGTTTGGAATTTCAGTTATGATTTGAATTCTATATACATTTCATTCGAATTTGCAAGTGGCCACCACAGAACACTTGAGGCCTTATTCGTCAAACAATGAGTCATTCTGGAATTCCTGTCCCTCTGTTCTGGACTTGAGCTTTTATACATGATGTCTGGCTTCCTGAGGGAACACAATGGAATCAATCTATAGAGCAAACTTGCAATGTATGGGCCTGGTGGGGAAACCCAACCACCGGTTTCCAGTTAGACACCAAACTGAATTTCCCTCAAGCTCTTCCCCCTGATTCTTATCAAAGCCAGATATACATGCATCTTGTGGCAGTAACTAGCAATTCCACACTCTGAATGTTTCAAAGATATTACATAACAGAAACTTTGACAATTAGCTCATTAATCTACAGTGGGCACATAACTCTGCCAATAGATTCTTGATCTAGAATTTATCATGGAGCGAAACCGCTTTAGGGCCTAAGGAAATGGAGCAGCTCATAAATAATGAAACAAAAGTCTTTTCAAAGTTCTAAGGCATAAAGAAGAGATCTTGAGAAAGATTTCCCGGGTGGGGGGGGAGGGAGTCATGGTCAAATGAAGAGACTAAGATCACAAAGTATGTTTTCATACCATCTTAAGACTGCCCTGCCAATCACGCGGTCTACTCTGCAGTGATTTTTAAGTGAATATCTCAGTGTAATCATGACTTATTCTCTTTGGCCTTGGTTTCTTTCTATAGATAAATGGATTCACGCTCCTTGTCTCTAAGCCATGTCACAGAGAAAGGCAAGATGCTCCTAGGTAGAATGGGAAGGAAATAGGTAGTTATACGGTATAATACTATTAAGAAAAATGCCCCATAACGCTTTCTACTCTGTTTATTCAAACAGCCCTCTTTCCCTGAGTTTGAACCTTGAAAAGTTACATCTCATTTCCTATTGGAAATATTTATGAAGTCAACGGGATTGAAAATGGAGAAGATAGAACCCTCCCACTCCTCAAGGCTCCAGTGTGAATCAAGCAAGCCAGTCTGTGAACTCCTCCCCTCCTCCACCTACGCTGTGAAGATGCCATATATATTTTCTCCCCTCTCAAAGCTTCCTGAATAAAGAGATCTATTTGTCTCCATGGTGTTTGTGCCATTAACAGTATCAGAGTTGCAGGCACACAATAGGAGAGGTGTTTTCCCTTAACCTCTTGACTGATGCTAAAGGGTGCTGCGTTCTGCATTAGCACAGAACAGAGAGATCTGTGACGGTTGGGAGAGGGTCGAAGAGGAGGAGGGCGACCAGAGCTCTCATGTGCTCCAGGCTGCAGTTGGCAGTGGAGCGCCAAGCACATGCTTTCTTTTGCTCAGAAAGAGCACAAACAGGAAGCGTCCCCCTCCTGTTGGCCACTGAGCTAATCTGCACTGTAACGTGATAGCCAGTGCCTGATCAGATATTACCTTGGCAGAAACTAATTTACTTTTCTTTTACCCTGCTGATCCGCAAAGCAGGAGGGAAACAAAGAAGTCATACTTTCCCATGCTTCCCAGGCCACTTCTTCCCCCATGTTTGCCTTTGGAGTCAACAGCGTAATGTGCACACCATTACTGCAAACTGGTCCTCACTGTGTTACAGGTCAGGAATACTCAGAGGCTGAGAAACAAGGGCTTGTGTTACATCAAATATTCCTGAATGACTCTCCTGGAATCACATGTTATTCAGTATCACTTAGAAACCACCTAGCTCCACCTAGCTCCAATCCATGGATTTTTAATCTGTGGATACTGAAGTCCATGGAATTTTCATATGACAGAATCGAGGTAGGGTCCCAGCATTCATTTTCCTGAATAGATTCTCTTTACAGATGCTTCCATACTATGTTTCTGTCAAATGAATGATTAGTGAAACAGGAAGATCTTGTTCCAGACCCATGTGCAATACTGTGATGTTTCCTTTCTTTTCCTTCCTTCCTTCCTTCCTTCCTTCCTTCCTTCCTTCCTTCCTTCCTTCCTTCCTTCCTTCCTTCCTTCCTTCCTTCCTCCCTCCCTCCCTCCCTCCCTCCCTCCCTCCCTTCCTTCCTTTTAGGGTGTGGGTATATATATATAGAAGAGGGCCATGTCTGTGCCTGTGGAGGCCCAAGAGTAACATCGGCAATTATCCTATCCTGGATTGTTCTATCTTCTTCATGCTTTACTCTGGAGTTTTCTGCCTTCCAGGGTCAGAAGTGTGGGTCATCTCCATTTCTGCCTGGAATTTTTACATAGGATCTGGGATCCAAACTCAGTTCTTTCTGTCTCCAAGGTAAAGGCTTAACCGCTGAGCCATCTCTCTAGCCTTGATGTCTCTGTTTCTACAACACAGCTCGAAAGTTGCTGTAATCAGAGAGTTCTAGGGAAGAGGATTAAGGTACACCTTACAGATTGGCTTCATGACTAGATTTCAAGAGTTAATTTGATCTGTCTCGCTAAAGAGGAAGACAAGAAATAATATCCAAGTTTCTGACCTCAGCCTCTGTATTCAGACATAGACAAAAATTGAGAAGTATTTGTTTATGCAAAACAGGGCTGCCCAAGCATGTATTTCACTCACTGATAACAGTAACCTCATTCAAGTGATGATTAGAAATAAGAATAGCAAGATAGGCGGTTACTCGTTCGGTAGTTAGGAATCACACTCAGTGTTTCAGAAAATAAATAGCAACCACATTGAGAAAATTTTGATTTTCTTTTTTTTGGTTAAAAATGAGTTTTCTTTTTTAATTTTCATTTATTGTTTAAGACAGAAAAAGGGAAGAGAGAGAGAGAGAGAGAGAGAGAGAGACGGGGGAGGGTGGAAACATATGCCAAGAGCACAGATGTGGAGATTGGAGAACAACTTTCAGAAACAACTTTTCTTTTTCCACCATGTGGGCTCTGAGGATCAAATCCGGTCACCGGTTTTGCACACAGGTGCCTTTACTCATTGTTTCTTAAGTTTCCAAGAAACTGAGTCAGAAATGAGTCAAAATTAATTTTGATAGGACCAGCATTGGTCCTTACGGGAACATCTCTAGAAGGTGCATTGCCTGCTAAAAAGGCAACTGATCTACACTGTCGCATACTGGTATTAAAATCTTTAGTAATAAAATTAAGTAAAAGAATAATCTGATACCTAAAAACTAAAAATTATAAATGTCTTATGTTCAAGAAAATTTTTAAAATTATTTACTCAATTGTGCGAGTATGCACGTATGTGTGTGTGTGTGTGTGTGTGTGTGTGTGTGTGTGTGTGTGTGTGTATAGAACCACGGACGAATTTGGGAACCACCATGGATTGCCTCCACCTCCTCCTTGTTTTACTCTGCCCCGAGATTCACAGGCTCCTCCCTACCAGGACCAGAAATGCAGGCTGCCCCTGCTTCCACCCAGCGTCTATACATAGGGTCTAGGATCCAAACTCAGGACCTTCCGCCTGCAAGGCAGAGGCTTAACCCCTGAGCCACCTCTCCAGCCCCGTGTTCAAGAAAATTTTATAAACTTGTTCGTTTAATTGACCCATTGACATTATTAGTAAAACACTCCTAACAGGATAAAGCTCAAGATAACAACCACAGTTTTGTTTTCAATTTTGTCAATACTAGAACATAGCTAGATTAAATGGACAGATTATTAAAAATAAATAATATTTCTACTGCCAGAATAGATGATGCAGTTTTCTTTCTCTCTCCTTCCCATAAGTTTTGTTGGGATAGGTTCTCCTTCTATAGCTCAGTCTGGACTAGAATTCACCAGGTAATCCAACCTGAACTCAAACTCATTGCAAGCTTCCTGTCTCAGTCTCCCAAGGGTTGCACTTATAGACATGAGCTGCTATGCTCAGATAAATTTTATAATCTCTTTACATTGAAAGCAAATCATCCTTTTTCCTTATGTAATGCTAAGACTAATTCCCAGAAGACACTATGTCATTTGCCTTATTGGTATATTTGGGATATTTTGGACAAAGAGTGATCCCTAGTTAAAATGCAGCAAACCCAATGCTCACGCGATGTGAGTAGCTCTGGAAAATTCTTTGCCCTGCTGAAATAAGCACCAAGATGTAGCTACGGAGGCTTCCGATATGGTTTACTTTCCTTCCATTTCCCAAACTTTTTGCCGTACCATAGTCTGCTGTCTAAAAACCACATTATATACTAAGAAGCTTCGAGACACTGTGCCATTCTGAAAGCAAACAAGGCCAATCGTATCAATGTGACTCTGTCTTCAGAATCAGGGTACCCCAGACACTGAAATGCTCACAGCGTCTCGGCATGGGAATCCACTCCAACTTATGCTGCTGAAAAGGTGGGGATGTTATTGTCTTGCGCTGGAAGATAATGAAATAAAAGCTTTCCAAATGTATAAATGGTACTATGTTGTCAAGCGGCTGCAGATGTTTCATACACAAACAGACACAGGTAAGAAACGAGTTTCATGCCAAACTAGTAATAAATATGACAAACTAATGCCTTCTGGAATGTCCTCGGGAGGCAGCCGTGGGCTCTGCTGAAGGATGGAAGGCATACTATAGGAACCTTTGGGTATCACCCTTAGTTATTGCTGTATTGTTTCATAGTTGCCTAAAAGTAACATCGAACCTTTACCAGCACTTTGCCCTCCAACTGGGCCAGCTATGTTTGACTTCAGAAACATGGCAATCACCCTGGTTCTTCATGAAATCAAAATGGTGACAAAACTTCAATGTAGTTAAGAGAGGACTAAACCATTCTCTTTTACAACCAATTGTGGGCCATACTGAATGATCAGAAAATAATATAATGAAGTAAATTAGTTCATTAGGCACCTTCTGCCAACCTGTCTGTATCCTCTACTGAACAGTATCTGAGCTTGAATCAAGCCCAACAGAGTTGGCGTCTGGGGCTGGTTTTGTTCCTTGCTATAGATGGAGCCTTAGGTACAAGACAGAAAACATGACTGTGTCTTTCCCTGTGCTGGCCAACATCATGAAATGAACCCGCTTCTATTTTTATATATTTGATATTGACCTATGACTATCATGTCAACCTCTTGCTACTGTTCTGCAGTAGATTAGACCAGTCCTCATCAACGTGGCTACAAAATAGCATCCAAAGACCAACCTAGCTTAAAATCCCAAATGTGAATTCAAAACATGGTCCTTGGACTTGGAAGTATCCTCTTACGGAGGGAGCAGTAACATTTTCAGTTTCACGATAACAAGAAGTGTGATCTGTTAGCAAAAGATGGCTGGCATTTGTAATGCCTTCACGTGTCCGTGTCCTTTGCCACTGAACTGTAAGGCCTTTTCTTCTGACTCCACAACTGGCGCTGTGGCCTCTTGGATCCCTGAGATATCAGCAAACACAAAAAAGCTGAAAACCCTCAAGTCATCTGACTTGCTTCTCTGCTTCTGCCACTGAGGATGTGGCAGGTCTAACCTCTCGGGGAATGTCATAGTTAGGTACAGTGTCCACTTGGTAACTGGAGGCGCTGCGTTCTGGGCACAGCGGTGAGGAATTACTAGTTGAGTTAAGCCACAAGCAAGCCTGCAAGAAACTGCCTGATTGATGGGGAGATCCTAGCCCATGGTGGGTGGGGTTAGTCCCTGGGCAGGTGAATAAGATAGAGGGAGTTGGTTGAGGAAGTTGGCATCCTTCTGTATACTTGGCCAGACGTGCTGGTCTGGCAAGTAGGGATTGCCCCTCTCTTAGCAATCCTGTGGATGTATGGATATGGTGTGGCCAGTTTCCTCGGCCTTTGGTGTTGGTATGGACTCTCCTGCCAACTGGACTAGGAACTGTAAACAGATTTTTGTAAACAAAAATAAATTCCTTATTCCCCTACAAGCTGTTTGGTCGTGAATTTATCAGCAACAATGGAGAGTAACTGCAACAGAGAACTTGACATGTGGAAGAGATGCAAATTGCTCCATTGGCTATGAAGCAGTGAGCCCATCTGAGGTCAGGAAACTGCCCAGCCTGTAGCTAAACACATGCTGACATTTCTTGTGACATTTCCTACCAGGCGGCATTACTATGACAATGAATAAATGCTAAACTGAATCCCTTAAAGTCTCATATTTTTCTTCAAATAAATTCCAACTCCAAGAAACTGAACATAAAAATACAGCATTGATAGGATAATTAAAAATCAAATCTGAGTTCTAAAATACTAATAAAGTAACCGTACCCAATCTTACCTTTCACAGGTTTTCCTAGGGGAATAAAAAGGCCCGGAGAAATCGTGATCATTCTCACCATGTTGCTTTGCGCAGGTCCCAAGGAAAGCTAGGAGGCTGTACAGTCATCTCCCTTGATGTCACTCTAAACTATACAACCTACTACCTCAACCTGGGAACATGCAGTCACAATGGCTGGAAAGCTACTGTTTCTTAAGCAATGCAGTTACAAGTTAGTTTTATGGGGTCCTTTTCTTTGGGCCATTCATAAGAAACAACACATCAAATGGTCAAACAACACAAGAACCTATGGCTTGAGATTACTAGGTGAATAGGAAGGGAATGAATGTTTGGGATTGGTGTTCTTGATGTTATCTCTGCATGAAAATTAAAGTGGCATCATATAATGGCAGTTCTCATCAGTTTCGTGTCTTCTGATCACCACTAAAAGGCTTAAAAATTTTTTTTCGACCGAGGATTTTTTGACTTGGAGGATTGAAAATCTAAAAAAGAACAAGAAAACAAATGTTTCCTTTGTGAAGCTAAAACATTGGAATTTCTGAAGGATCAGCAAACTGGGAGAAATGACTGAAGGCGAAATATGGTAAAAAGATAGAGAACAGGATTGTTAAGCAAAGCAGAGATAAATAATACAGAAGCCATGTCGAACATGCATATTTATGTATAAAACTCAACTTTCATATTTATAAAATGCTCTTTCTTCCAAAGCTGGTTGTTTCATTATTTTTTAATAACTCTGCCCCGATGGTTTATTTAGCAACCTAGGAAAAGACATCCCTGTTCTTTCTTTTGTAAGGAAATGTGATAAACTGACTCTCCTGTTGCTACTTCAAATTTTTGAACTAGGTCTTTCCTTCCTTTGCAGGCCCAGTGAGATGCTGGAATAGGAGAAAGACTTTTCCAAGACAAGGCGGTTTCCAGCTCTGTGTCCACTTGCATATGGTCTGATATTTAGTCTATGGCCACCTCTCTTCACGGTGGAGCTTATCTCGGTTCTGCCTGATGAAGTCTGTGAAAGTGCTGACTTGTTGAACACACAGGAACCTAGCGCTGTCACCCTGATTATGCGAGCGGACCACTCCAAGTACCGTCCAGTGCTGCTTCTTCACGCGATTCCATTAGCCCAGAGAGAGATGAGTGTTGCAGTTCTTCCTAGCCATACTCTCTTGCACAGTTTGCCTGGGCTGAGCTATCTGGTTTTTTTTTGGGGGGGGGGGTAAAGAGGAATGGGGGAATCAATGGATCAAAGTCACCTAACTGGCTAAGAGGAAGAAGACTGGGAAGTTAATCTTATCAAGCCAACTGCCAGATTTCCTTCAGGCCTCAATTCAAAGACTTCCTCCTCTGATGAGCCCACAATTTCTAATCCAGCCTTCATACTCTCATTTGCTAGACCCTGAGCTGAGAGGTCAGGGCCATGGTGATCACTTTTGCAAATCCAGGACTATCAGGATAGCTAGAGCCTGGCACATGGCAGAATATATGTATTTTGCCAGATGAAAACTGGAGTGTCTACATAAATGGATAATTGAAAGTATAAATAAACCTGACGTTTAAGGGCAGGTGATTTTTTTAAAGCCAGTCTCTTGTCCTTCTGCTAATGTTGCTAATAATTCATTCCTGGTGAAAAGGATTTGCTGTCAAGATCAGGGTGGGGGAAATGGCACAGTGGGGGGATGTCCCCAACCTGCCAATTTATTCCAAGTCCCAGATTTCATCCAGAAACTCATGGGGCATTTTTGAGACATCTGCTTCGAGACACAGGTGTAGACAGATGATTTAACATGCACCGGACTCAAAAACGAAAACATTTTTTTCTTTTCTTTTGACGTTCACTTCTTTCATTCAGCCCACAGTGATGGCGCATGCAGCTGATTTTGTAAACACTGAAGAGAATCATCCAGAAGGAGGGCAGAGAAGAGTTATCGAAAAAGACCCCACAAGGAAAATGCACACTCCGATATGCTCAGAGGCACAAAGAATTCAATTTTTCCATTTCCAGGTATTTAAAAAAACATGGAAAAATTGATTTCCCTCAGTGCACAACCCTGTTCTGGGGTTAAAGATTCAAAGGTGCTGCTCTTAGCATGCTCAGTCCTCTGCTCTTTTTGTTGTATGAGTTTTCTTGTTTATTTACACTGAATTTAGCCCATTATCATGTATTAGTGCAATTATGGTTCATTACATAATTAGTGTAAATATTTGTAGGCATGTAATAACAACACGTAATTATGATATGGAATGATGTCATCAAAATTCTAGCTGAAAAGTGAAAACAAAAATAAAATAACTTGTGTTTATAGCAACTATAACTATATAGATAGGTATCTTCAGCTGCAGAGATTTTTTTTTTTCTTTTTGTGCTCTTTAGCTTCAAAAGATTATCCTCCACAGGTTCTTTGAACATATGGAAAATTGACTCTGTCTATCAAGTACACCTCAAGCTATGTCAAGAGCATGTGGAATTAGGATAATGCAGCCATTCTCTACAGTCAATGTATTCTCTATTTGATTGAGTATCTGGAAATTGGACATTTGTCATGATTAAAATGTGATTTATTGCAGGATGTGCCTCTATGGACACCACACAATTCTACTAAAGTTAGGGATTCAAAGTCAGAGAAGAAGAAAAAACAGAGTCATATTTTTGTCATTTAGCAAAGGAACAAATACAAAGTCAGCATCCAAAACACTTCGTTGAAGTTCATCATGGAAGGGGGAGATCTCATGTGGCCCCACACCTCCCTGAGGTACTATTGAGGGTTTTAATGTTGGCTCCGGGTAGGGGAGCCACTTTCTTCAGAGGCGTACCCAACTGACACATTGTCTATACTCCAGCAAGAGTTCATGCATGTGATAATGCAGGCAAGTCTTATCAAACTCAGTAGATCACATGCACAAATACATGAAAGTAGGAGAGAGACTGATTGGCAAGAAGGTTTTCAGTAGAAGATGGAAGGGGCTGGAATTGGGCAAAAACTCTCTAGAAGCATGGTATTTATGAATGAAACTTTCAAAGAATAAAACCAAAAAGGGTTTGTTGGGTGAATGAATCATAAAGTAAAAAACAATCTCTTCCAAGCACACTTGATTTACCCTCATGCTAGAGGCCCTGTGAGTCTTTGAGGAACTATTCTCATCGACTACTTTCTAAAATTTCAGTATTATTACAGGCATAAGAAGCTTTGAAAATCTACTGCTAAAATAAGAAGTCATATTAACTTAAAATGCAAAATGACTTCTGTTCCACCCATATCATTTATTTTCCTAAGCTGCTAATTTTGAAATGTAAGCAAACAAAAAGCACCCCCAAATCTATTATCAGCCTGTAGTTCTTAGGAAAAGAATTATTCTTTCTTGGATTAAAAAAAAAAAAAAACCCTGAGTTTATTCATGTAATACTTCTACATGAAGACATGATAATCACAATTTGAGAATTTTGATGAGTTTGTTTTCTATTCATTCTGTCCATGTCCAATTGGCTGTTGAGATAGATTTTTTAGGGTCTTTCTGGAAGAAACCTGAAAATCCTTTGACTTGGCTTCTTCCTGTAGGGTGCTCCGAACACTCCATGGGAGTCCCACAGGAAAGATTACTATCAAGAGAACCATTCATTCATGAACATGTAAGCAGGAAAAATACTGAATTTCATCATCACGCCAAGTATTTATTATTCTGTTTTCTTGTGGCCAGGGGCCATAGACTTTGGCCTTGCAGCAGAAAACTTTCTAATCAGATGAAACTAATGTTTGAGGCCTTTTAGAGACCTGGAAAGGGTAGATACCCTACATAATCTCCCCTTCCCCTTGGGCTAGTAGTAGATTTACAAACCTTCTTCGAAAGGGGCGAAAAAACCTAGCAATGTAGTTAGTTATTCTGGAGAAGAGAAGAGTGGGATCTCAGAGTCTCCACGGATCCAACTCTTGCATCCATGGCTCAAGTAACCGCAGTGGAATAAGGGCACAATAGGCAAAAGTGCCGATACTGCCACCCCTATCATCCGTATTCAAATAAGCATTTATCCAGCTGAGGTACAGGCTTAATCTGTGGGCAGTTTGCTCATTCCAACTCAACCACTTCAAAGAGGTCTGTCAAGCAGACCAAGTAGATTGTTTGCGTAGTGGGTGGATAAGGCCCGGGGCACACAGTTATACATGACACACCCCAGAGAGGACAGGCTTTCTCTTCTGGGTTAATATTCCATCATTCCACAGTAAAGCAATTCTTTCTTGGAAAGTTGCAAGTCCAGACCTCCAGACAACCCTCTTCCATGCTATGCAAAACAGAAAGGAATGCATGGGAAGAGAATCCTCTTGGTACAGCATTTACAAAGCTCTATATTCTGCTCTTTATCCATGTGTAATCTACAGCTAGGCCTTTCTATAGTAATTCAGGAATGCTTTGCCTGAATGACGTGTCTCTTTAAGAGAAGACGGAATACATTTATCCTGAATTTCCAACTCTTTCCCGATGTTAGCCTAAGAGCAATTTCATCTCGACTCTTTTTGCTGTTGCTGGAAGAGCCTGTACATAGAAACAAACAAACAAACAAACAAACAAACAAAAAGTTCTGAAGAGAATCTCCAGCACTGGCTTGACCTAAAGGCTTCCCTTAAGCTAAGAGAGAGCTTAAGAGCCAGCCACAGTCATATCAACTTTTCACCCAGGGCTCTGTTTACTCCTCAGCTCATGTTGTTGGAAGGAGACAAAGATAGCCAGTTTCGCTTTGATCTGCGGTCAGCTTGGCTTTCCAATCCTGGCACAATGGTGACATTTAAGAGGCAAAGGGATAAAATTATTTTCATTCCAACCTTTTAAACTCGATAAAGACTCACAGAACTGCTCTGGACAAAGATGAATTTGAATGTTAACAAAGTATATCTTTTTCTTTCTTTCATTGTTACTGGCTATTTACAGAAGTATAAATAGCTAAGCAGATAAACATGTCGGCCCCCTCAATCATTTTGTATATTAAGTTAGGGCATGACTGGGCTGCACTTGGAGAACCATGGAGGGTGGGGGTGAGGGATTGTTGCAAGGTGCTATAAGAGAGAAATTGGTGCTATAAGTAAATCTGTCACTTTCCAGAAAGAAAAAAAAAATCATAATTTTGCAAACAATTAGTCAGGCTTCCAGAACACGAAACAAGCTCTTGTGCGTATATCTGTTAACTCATCATTCAGTCCCGACAGAAACACTGGAATTCTTATAGCCTCATCTGCCACCCAGTTTCCTAACTGGCAGCTGATGCCAAGGGTGAGCCTGGTAATTGACCGCTTCCATTTCACACCAAAAGTCGTCTTCCACCTCAGCTCCACTTTCCATTCCTACCACTCTGCAAGGCAGCTACGGGGAGAGAGGGAGCGTGAGTGGCCGTTAGTGGCTGTCAGTAGCCCTTGGACTGTGAGATTGCCTAACAGACACATACCTGTAGACACAAGCTTGTGTGGACTATCACCACAAGTTCGGATCTACGGGTTTGTGGCAACAGGCCTCAGGATCTTCTCTCGTTTGGGGGTTTGACATGTCTGAAAACAAAATGTTAAAGCCATTAGTGCAGTAAGAGATTTTTGCCGTTTGATTTTTAGGCCACACGTGGGAAGGATTTCGTCCCACTTTTACTTAATGTATTCTTTTTCTATTTTCATATGAATGTGTGTGGGGGGTACATGCATGTGTGTATGTGTGGCTTGCATGTGTACATGAGCAGGTGGAAGTGCGAGGTGGACACTGAAAATCATCCTTAATTGCTCTTTCATCTTCCTCTTTTTGAGACAGTTTCTAATCAATGCATTGCTCACTGAGAGGACTAGTCTGGCTTGTTTGTTTGCTCTGGGGATCCCCAGTCTCTGCCTTCCGAGGCCCGACATGTACAGGTGGGCACCACACTGCCCAGCATTGTACACGGAATCTGAGGATACAAGCGCTGGTCCTTTAGCTTGCACAACAAGGACTTACTCATAGAGCCATTTCCCTGGACCGTTATCTCGCTTTTCAAAGAATAAAATCATGTTTAATAAAAGTTCTCCCTGACATACATCCTGGGGTTTCACTTGCTTTGATGCAGTGGGCATTATGTGAGCCTCATCACTTTACAGTGTAAATATGAGATCCTTATTCATTTAGTTCAAGCTAATATCAACATGGCCAATCAGAGGAATAAAGAAAATTCTTAGGGAGAGAAAGAACAGATGCTGACTGTAAGGCCTTTTTTTTTTTTTTTTTAAATCCTGTAAGCCAGTGAAAGGGAATTCTGAAAACTTCTCTTTCATTTGAATGACTGAAGAACAACTGGGCTGAAATAATGAATACTATTGGCCAATGCTGAAGAGTGCTTTGTCAACACAGTTCTAGAGATTTCCACCGATCGTTTCAATAACTTGAAAGACTCCTCTTCAAGAAAAGTTCATGGTTTTGTACCTTCTTGCCATTATTGGTCCAAATACTGATAACAAGCAAATTTGGGTCTGTTTTGAAAATTTACACCCTACAAGAAATTACATCTGTTGCCCTTAAAACTATTTAAGAGTGATGGGTTTGAATGAGTTTGATGAGTTTTGACACCATGTCAAAAGATGTCATTTGGCCAACATGCAAACGATTCTTTCTGTGAAGTCAGTGTTCCATACGTAAGAATGGGTCATCCAAGCAGTGAGCTTTTATTAATGGCCACTTCTGGATGAATAAATAGTAAAAGTCATGTTGCAGTTCACCTGTGTGGCTGCTGATAAATTACCATCAAAAGGCTTAAGGGAGCAAGAGATTTATTTTCTTACTGATAGTCTGGTTACTGTCTGTAGTCCAGCTTGATGGGAGAGCATGCACCAGCACTAGGGTGGAGGGAACTGGTCACACCATGTCTACATAATGGCTGAGAGAGGGATGATCCTTACTTGCCAGACCAGCATGCCTGGCAAGTATACACAAGAATGTCTACTCTCTCAACCAGTTGTCCGTATTTTATCCCAGGAACTAGTCCCACTCACCATGGGCTTGGTCTTCCGCATCAGCTAGACCATCTCCTGCAGGTTTGCTCTGGGGTAAACTCGACAACTAACTCTCTACCCACTTTACCCACCAAACCATCTCCTCAACCCCAAATAAGCTTTGAGTAACTTAAACAGAGACCTTTCTAATTTCCTCCAACTTATCAAACAGACGTTCACTCCATTTCTCGAGAATTTGGAAGATGAACCAAGACTCCACTAAGACACAAAGTCAATTCTGAATCAAGGGATTAAGATTCACAAAAAAGGTCAGGCCCTCTGTGTGTATCTTAAAGATAAAACCAAGAGGACAGAACACCAGCCACGGCAGCAGAACAGGAACTATGATCCACAGGTGTTTTTACTGTCTGTCTGTTTCACCCCAGTAATCTGTAGGCTCAGTGGGAGTTTGCTGATGCTGCAGAAGTTATCAAAACCAATAGCAAGTAGAACAGTGGAAAATGTAAATGAGTAGTTTCCAAGCAGAGCTTCCAAATAATCTTCATATAATTTATTTTATATAAAAACATTTGTTTCCTGTATAAAATGAAAATTTAAAAAGCAAGGCTTGAGCCTCTCGTGTTCCTTTGGTCTGTCCGATGAAGGAAGGGGCCAGAGGTATCTAAGAATGAGCCTTGTGAATGCTCTGGAGGGCAGTGAGAACTGATTTTTATTACAGGCCAAGCCTCCCTGATGCAGAAGTCTAAAATCTGAGGTGCATAAAAACTCAAAACTTGTTGAGCACTGACATGACACCCCAGGTAGAAAACTCCCCAGCTGACCTTGTGTTACATGCTGCAGTCAAAGCACAGGAGCACCCAAAACACTCGGAAGACACTTCATGTGATGCATGTAAGGCGTCTGAAAGACACACATAACTTCCGTGTTTAGGCTTGGGTTCTATTAAGAAGGTATCTCAACATCTTTGCAAATATTTCTTTTCCGGAAGAAATCAGACATACGAAACACTTCTCAATCATCTCAGATTATAGATACTCCATATTCAGCAAAACAGTGCACGCAACATTGCTACCAGTGGACTGAGATCTGTCAGGAAACACATTTGCTCATTCATATAGAGCCACTTGCATGAATCCAAATGGCCCTTGCTAAAGCCGCAGAAAGGAACATAAGGCTGTATCTGATTTAGGCTCTCTCCTCTTTTTCTCTTTCTCCCTCCCTTCTTCCCTTCCTCCTTTCCTTCCACAATATGTAACACAAAGAGAAGTCATTTTTCCAAGCAATTACTGTTAGTTTCCAAGCATCTAATATTTTGACTTCAGACTTTCCAGATTACATCCAGATTTCCATATATATATATAAAATATATACTATAAATATAAGAATATATAATTATTATATTTTTATCATTATTTATATATCATATAATATATACTATATTAAGGTGGAAATGAATAAAAATATTTACCATAGTAGAGAGGGATTTGTTGGAGAATACATATTTTTCCTAAAGCATTAATTGAACATGCCCTTGTTTTTGTTGAGGAAGAAAATAAAGATAGCTACTTCTGAGGAAATTCTAGCTTATGTCATGAAGATTGCATAGGACTAACTTGGATGGTGAACCTTACAGTTCAGTTGGAAAGATAAGCTGGTGATTTTAAGGAATGGCAAAGGAGTGGGAGATAATATACAAGGCGACATATTTGTTATTTAACCATTTTAGAGAACACCAAGTGTTTTGATGACACTGAAAGAAAACTCCCTGTATCACAAGAGCTGAACCCAGCTCCTTACAAAGTGGATGAATACTGGAAAGGTCCAGAAATCACCACATTGTGTTAACCATTAGAACCGAAGTTAGAATAGCAATAAATGTTTGGTTTTATTTTCTGAAACTTACATAAGCCCTGCATTCTGGAATTTAGACTATTTGGTTGGTACCGTAGAGCTAATTCTCTAATCATTATATTTTTTAGATAAAAAAACAAAATAACCACAGAATTTAAGGATAGTGCATTCTGGATTCAAATGAATTTTGCCTAAGTCACTGTCAAGACAACCAAGCACTATTATGAAATTAATTAAAAAAATACAAATGCTATAAAACCCAGGGCAATAATTGTTCAACTTATTAGCTATGGAATAATAAAACCAACAGCAGTTTTAAAAGTCAAGTTTTGAATTACAATTGTCCCTTGTGATTAAATCATTCAATGCCCTAAAAATTTTAATACCTGAGGAAATAGAATGCTTCAGGAGGAAACAGAAGAAAATTCCATTACCTGAAGAAGTTAATTTCTTATACGTCTTCTTTTTAAAAACAGGTTCCATGTGGTGGGGACAGTATCTTAAAACCTGCACCTGTAAAAATAAGACATGTGAATATGTTAGTGGGTCAAGATTTTTTCCTCCTCTCTCCCTTGGTTTCTGTCACCCAATTCTTTGGTAAGTTACACTGTAAGTAATACCATATCATCAAAACCTAAATAAATGTATCACTTAGAAAAAAAAAAAAAACAGTGAGAAGCAAGTTAGCCTCATTTCTAGAACTCCCATCGTCAAAATGGCTCTGCCGTCTGCCTGGAATTTCCCTGGCTACCAACAGACCTTATGAACAGTCTTACCACAAAAATGATCAGCTAGAAATGTGAAGTCTCACGATGCTCTCAAAGTCTAGTATTTCCCACCAAAGAGCTCACTTGCTAAACATGATTAGAAGATAGACCCCAAACTATTAAAATCAATGAGGCACCATGAACGAATGAGGTGACGACTCCCCCGGCAGGATGTGACCACGTTTTGATTCTGCAGTGAGCTGCAGAAGGAGGCATTGCTGAGGGCGCTGCTGCAGGGGAACTGATATCTGCCAGAGGTGGAACCATGTGTCTTCCCTCCACACAGCCGGCCCATGGCGTCCGTCCCAACGCGCTTGCACTCTTTCACCGGACGCGTTTTAGATGTAGTGCGCGCCTTTCCTTCATTCTCTCTCCCTGGGCAGCCGCTTGTCAAAGGGAAGATTTATCTGTGTTCTATGTGCCATGGACTCTAACACCAAATCCACAGTGATGTAGACAAAACTCCTCCACCAAAGGGTGCTCTGTGTTGCTTTTCAAAGGATGTGTGCTCTCTGGACTTCCTTTGCTTGAAGAGGCAGGGCAACTAGAAAAATATGGATGAAGGAAGAAAGGAAAAGAGAGAGAAAAAAGGAAATTGAGAGAGAAGGGAAGGGAAGGGAGGGAGGGGAAAGGAGGGAGGGGAGAGGAGGGGAGGGGAAAGGAAGAAAGGGAGGAGAGGGAAGGAAGGAGGAAGGGGAGGTAGGAGCGTATGAGGGAGAGGTTAGGGGGGGCAGGGGGCAGGGGGAGGAGGGAGGGTGGAGGAGGAAGTGAGGGAGGAGTAAGATGGAGGAAGAGGGGTCGAGCGAGATGAGGGAGGAGTCGGCTTGAGTGGGGAGCACGGCGGAGGGCAGGAGGAAGGGATGGGGTCTTTTTGAAGAAGAAAAAGAGAAAGAAAGAACTCTGATTTTGTTGTGGAAACATCTGGTGACCACAGAAGAGGCTCACCAGTGTCCATGCCCTGTCTTATGCCAGACTTTTCCCACCTGTGCACAGACCATGGTGTAGGAAAATCTCCCCAAAATACAACATGGCACCCAAGGCAGCCAGTTCAGGCTGAATTAAGTCTTTTCCCAGGGAAAAGAGGAGAAGAGTGAAGAGCTATGGCAAGGGTTTCACGTTCCTTTCAAGCAAAGACAACAGCCTGACCTGGCACATACTCCTTGGGCTAAAATAATAATGCTTTGTGACAATTGACAAATGACATCATGTAGGTTGATGAAAAAACAAAGACATGGAAGAATGTGAGAGAATAATATCGGAAGAGAAATAAGCACGCAGCTTATTTGAGGAGCACATTTGCATTTTTTTGTAATTAAAAAACATCTCAGCCCAGTCAACATTCACTCGTAACAGATGTATAATGGGGATCGACCAAAGGGCGTGAGGAGCAAGAGGGAATTTGCTTTTGACACGCTTGAGAAAATGGAGGAGAAAAAGGCTTGTCTGATCACAATCGCTTCGTGTGCAGTGGCTGAGAAAGACTACTTTCGCTTTGGAAAGGACCGCGTTTGCACACGATGATTTCTCTTGCCTTTGAAAAATTCAGGGATACCGCCCTCCATCTTCCTTTCCAGCCCCATTGTTAATAAAGCAGGGACCAGGGATTAAAACGAGAAATAATAACAAGATTCTGACATGGAAACATGCAATGTGTATTCCAAAACCTTAGACATCTGTCATTTCTTTAATGAAAAATAACTGTGTGCTGAGCGAGCGCTCCCTGGGGGCTGGCCAACTTTAACACTTTCCATTCAAAGTCAGTTTTTGTTTGGAAAAGCATAGGCCAATTAGATTAGAAAGCGGGGCTCCAGCCAAATAAACCAGTAAGTCATTCAGACCTTGGGTCTACAAAAAGTCTGTGCAGCCTTAGCCCTCTGGCTGTGTAACAGTGTGCTTGCTTTTCTGGGAGAGGTGGAGTCTGGAACATTCAAATAAGATATATAGAAAAATCAACAGTCAAACCCAAGACACTAGGCACTTCTGAAGTAGAAAATCCTTTGCTGACCTCAAGATACAGTTCTGCTTAGAGGGACAGACACTCCCCACCCCAGTGCACACTCAAACACACACACATACTCATACACACTCATAACACAATCACACACACATACTCACATGCACACCCACTCAAACACAATCACACACTTATGCACACTCACACACATTTACACACACCTACTCATAAACACACATTCTCAATACATTCTCACAGATATACTCACACACTCATAAACACAATCTCATACACTCACAAACACACCCTCACATTCTCACATACAGACACTGTGTCTGTATTCACATACAGACACTGTTATACACAATCTCACACACTCATACACATTCACACACTACACAAACACAAACACACCAGATAGAAGGTGTGCAAATGGGATACTGACCCCCCCCCACACACAGCGGTCTCCTACTCTTATTCCATCTACCTTTGAATCTACTCTTATAATAAGACTCTATTTTAACAGCATTTTATCTCTGGCCAGGGGTGATATCCAATACCCATCAGGATGGAGCCAAGGGCGGTGCAGGAGCAGCAAAACTGAAAAACAAAATCAACAAACCATATTTCGGAAAATCAGAGACTCTACATCAACCACCTGGAACCAGGCCAGCCTAATCTCTCCCCATCCTAAAGCTCAGGGAAATTTGCGGAAGAGGGGGCAGTAAGATTGTAAGAGCCTAAAGATGGGGAGGAGCAACGATATGAAGATACTCCATACAAGTTAGGGCCGAAGTAATCATAATAGGACTTTGCATGACCTGAGCAATGACCAACATATCATTGAACCCTCAAAGTCTATCATGGATCACACTACGATCCTTAGAGGCAAGGGATTAACAGTTATAATAGTGTTCCTATACTAAAGGGGAACACAAAAAAGAGTTCTAGGCAATGCCACTGAGTCCTTACGCCTCATCAGAGAGGAGGACCCAGAGGGAAGTTTGACAGACACACTGAAGGATGCTCCAGGAATGGGGGGAGAGGGAGCACTGGCAGAAAGGGAAGGAGGGGGAAAGGAAAGAGAAAAGAAGGGAGGAAGCAAGGGAATCCAGGGAGGGCTGGAGGGACGGAGGGAAATGGGGTACTTATCAACTTTGTATGAGTGGAAGAAACAAACAAACAAAACACAAACACACATACTCTGACATACATCCTTACGCATACACTCACACTCATAAATACACTCAGACATGCACTCACACAGTCACACACAGTCACACACACACACACACACACACACACACACACACACACACACACACACATCTGTATTTCACCAAGAATGTCATCTATTCTCACCTAGTACTATTTGGGTCTCATGATTTCCCTTCTTTGGGAAAACTAATCAAATAAATAACGACTATATATTGTCTCTGCCAAACTGAAGACAAAGAAGCAGGAATCCACACCACCTACTTTTTGCTCTCAACTTTGTCCCAAATAGTTTTTTTTTTTTTTTTTTTTGGTCTTTTCTATTCCCTCTCTCTCCACCACACATACACAATCTGTTGCCTGCTCAGCAATAGCAGAATGACAAGCAACATCTGTTTGTAAAAGAGCCAAAAATCAAACCTTCACATGTGTTTTGGGTAGGTTCCTTTTTATCTTTTATTCCCCTGACTCTAAGACAGGAAGGGGCGACAAGCAGAAATATTAAGATTTGTATTTGGCCTGGGCTCGATGTAATGCCATCTTGGTCCCTAAGGTAGGAAGGTAAAGCCATTCCAGGTAAATGCACTGCAGGAATTAGGGTGGGTCTCTCCTGAGCAGTCTCAGGCACACACACCCCACCCAACCCAATCCCCACAAGTCAGCTTTTGTCTAGTAGGTTTCTAGTCATTTAAATAGAATCACAGGACCTTTGGTGTTGGGGCAAGGGGAAGCAAATGAGAGACAGAGGGAAGAGCAAGACCAAGTGAAAAGAAAGCCAGAGGCAGGGAGCTCCCTAGTCTCCCCCATCTCTGCACACACAAACCAGTGTCACTCAGGAGTGTCCAGCAGGAGCAGAAAGACTGCAGGAGGAATCCACACAGCTCTGGCTATCAGCCAGGCCCTCTGTACTTCCCCCTATGAGTGTGTAGATTTCTGGAAAGCACCTACTGTCCACAAAGTCACAGCATGGAGGATCAGAGCTCCCTCTGGGGTGGGGGGGAAGGTTGGTAAGGGAGAGAAAGCTAGCCTCCCCCAGCAATGGAAGGCTCTTGCCCCAGCAGAAAGGGAAAGAGCGACTGCTAGAGACAAGACTCCCATTCCACTCAGGATTTGGAAGGAACCTACACACACCGAGGGAAAAATAAATTCAGACAAGTTGCTAAGGAGACTTGTGCAAACTCCAAGCTCAGACATATTTCTTGGCCTTTCCTCTGCACTCCATCTCGTATTCTGATCACGCGGCTCTGCGGCAGCCTTGCACCAACCTTCCGCATTAATCTTGGCCCTAACCGAACAGACTGGCAGCACTCATTGGTTGTAGTTAGTATCATCCTTTAAACTTAGCAAGTCAAAAGTGTGTGTGTGTGTGTGTGTGTGTGTGTGTGTACGTGTGTTATATAGTTGTGTGGTAGAGAGAGTAGGAGGATTTTTGGAATTTTTAAGGTGTTAAGTGTTGAACAAAGACTATTTACATTGCATGTCTCAGGAGGAGCTGGAGAAAGGGGTACATAAGGCAGGTAGTGCTGGAGTTTTCCCTGCGCCTGTAGATTTTTTTCTTTTCTCTCTGCTCTGGACTCCACCCAGCACCATAGCTGCTTGTTCAACTGAAACCCCTGGGAGATGTAAGCAGAGCCCGAATCTCTGCAGATGGTTGCGTTTGGAACCGGGTTTCCAGAATAAAGCACACAAAGAGCGAAGCTCCAGGCTAAAGTTCCACAAAGGGGAGAACCCGCCCTTCTGCTCTCCAGGGTTATCAGAGGTTATCCGCTCTTGAGAAGAAATCCAGACAATCCTTCAAACTTCAAGCTTGTTCCGTAAGTCTAAGCCCAGCTAGAAGAGGGAAGAGAGCTTGCGGCTGAGCTCCATTCCTAGAAGCGGAGGATCTCTCCCTGAGTGACGGTTGATACGCGTCAACATTTGACTTAGAGGGAAATTAACATTTTCTTTCAGGACAGAGATATTTGGGTTGTCGAAGCCAATATTTTCTTTCCTCAGCCTCTTATATTAGAATTTCTGTAATTCTCTCTGAGACAAAAAGAAAATAGGAAACAATAGACCAAATCATTGTTCAGGGCATAGAGGCAAAGCATGTGCGTCCCCAGTTTCGGTCCCCGGAAATATCTGTGTGTATTGTCTGTGTGCATGCATTAGCAGTGTGTGCTCATTTGCATGTTTGTATGTATGTTTTTATATGTGTGCATCCATGTGTAAGGGTGGTTTGTGCGTGTATGTGTGCATGTAGGTGTTATATATATATATAGATTGTTTTTTAGGTATGTGTCTATGTCACATGTTTGTAGCTACTTGTATGATGTGTGTTTTCTTATATATGCATTTGTACATGAATGTGTGTGTGTGTGTGTTATGTATGTATGTGTGTTTTTTTCTGCCTCACCGTGAATGAGGTGACTGGCAAAACACACACAGAGATACTTGGAGGGTGAACAAGTGTTTAGTCTCTCTTGGAAATAGGAAAGTTACCTTTGCTCATCAGTCATGACAGATAATGTTCACGGATAAATGGTCAAGGAAACCTGCTGAAGTCTCAGTTCTTGGAGGGGTGATCATGGGAGGGAGGAGATACTGTAGAGGATGGAGAAGGCTTTATACTCATGCAAATGGACGGGCGTGTCTCTTTACGTTCCAAGAAGACCTGAAGAAGCTGCTTCCCTCTCTTTACTCTGCCAATCTTTATTTGGTTTTCGCACTTCAAGGCTAAAGCAAACTGTGCTGCCACATTGGAGCAAGGCTGGAGGCTGCTCCTCAGCTAGCAAGAGGGAGATGTCACTGCTCCTATCCCAGAGAAAGACAGCCCTGTGGCTAGCTTTAGTCCCCCCACCTCAGGCGTCTGTGAAACCAGGCCCTTGATTCTAGGGAAGGCATGGCGGAACCTTTTCTCCCTGCAAGACACACCCTCCCGTGCTGCCTACTGCACATTCAGGGGGACCCAATCAAAATGCAAATGAATGTGGGGAGGGTGGGATGGGTGTGCAGGCCTGCAGGTGACAGGACAGTCGTCCAGGAGTCCTGGTTGGCCTGGAGGCAGGAAGGGGACACCCTGACTTGTCATCTGTCCCTGAAGCTATAGCTGTCAAAACAAAAGGAGCTCCAGCCTAGCCCACTGGCTGGCCATTCACCCTGCCTGCTGCCCAGAGGGTTGTCTGTCTCTAAGGATGTGCTTATCAGGCCCCTGACTGGCTCTCCATCCTCCAACAGGAGAATTCGTTTCCAAGATCTGCACTGTCTCTGCTCCTGAACTTGAGGTTCATTCCCACGTGAATCAGCCCCATAGTGCTTTGTTTTAGAAGTGGACGTACAGCTGTCTGAGATTTCCAAGCCGACAGAGAACACACGCACCTTCTCTTATTTACTCTCTCTCCAGACATGCCAACCATTGTTGGAAAACAGAAAAGATGCTTGGAAACAAAAGACCAACATGGTCTGCCTGCTGGATGTGTGCAGAATGAATCCACATACCTTCCAGATGAAAAATTTAAAAAAGTAAAGTGCAGGTATCTCATCACGGTGGGAATGCTTTAAAGAAACTTATTCTTAAGATGAGGAAAGAAACACCAAAATTAATAGTGACTAGTAAACCAAAATGATGTTCAGACACCCTTAAAAACTACAGCAGCACAGCTTCTCCCTTGAAGAGGGACATAGGTGCACATTTCCATATATGTGCAGATTTATAAATGGGCTTCGCACTGCTTGTCCCCTTCTCTTGCCTATCACCTTGCGGTCAGAGATGACATGCTTTTCCCATTTGATAAACTGACTTTTCTTTGGTCCGCCCCTGAAACATACTCTTATGCCCTGTCTACGGGGTAAGAAACAGAGTGTTCTTCCTCTCTGTCTTTTTTTATGAATGAATGCTACAGATTGTGAAATGCTTTCCTTGTCATTCGGCCGCGGTCTGTAATCCGGGTTACTCCACAGTGGACCAGAGGTTGACACAAAGGTAAGTCAAGTTTCTCTGAAGCTCAGGTATTACTGAGCTGGCCTCAGAATTCAGGTTCCGCTCCCCTTCCCCGGGTGGGAAAGAAAGAGGTCTTAGATATGGCTGAAGGCACCTGGAGGTGCCTCTTCTTTCATTCTGCTGACCTTTGTCAGCGTGTAGCCAGCTCCATCCAAGCATCCCAGGAAACAGAATGCACCAGCCACATGAATTCACGCAGCTGCCATCCAGCAGCCACCAGGTGATTGAGTGAAGAATCAGCACCAGATATTCGACGTTGAAGATAGCGTCAGCACTGTATTCTAGTCAAGCCAAGGTGATTCGCACTTCTGTAATTCTGCTCATGAATGACAGATCTCAGACCACAGATTCACAACCCAGCAAAGGGGTATGCTGCTTTAGAGACCCAGGATAGAGCACATCCATCCCTGACCTGAGATGATTGTTCAAGAAACCAGGACTTCAAATTCAAAATGTCCTAGAAACACTTTAACTTGTCTTCTGCCCAGCCTCGAGTTAAGTGGTTATTAACGAAAATATAAAAATCCCTGAACTGGGGGGGATCAAATGGAGAAGATACTATTCTTAGAGCCAGGTTATCCCTACCATAATCACAAGTATATTTTCATCTCATATAAGTCAGTTAAAATTTCTAACACTTCATATATTTCAGATATCCCCTCATGGGTGGTCATAAAGGCAGGTTCATATTTCCCTCTTCTTACAGTGTATGGGGGCTGGAGAGGTGGTTCAGGGGTTAAGCTTCTGCCTTGCAGGTGGAAGGTCCTGAGTTCAGATGCTAGACCCCAAGTATAGACGGAAGCGGAAGCGGGGGCATCCTGGTAGGGCGGAGCCTGTGAATCCCCGGGCAGAGTAAACAAGGAGGAGGTGGAGGGGGTCCATGGTGGTCCTCGAATTCGCCCGTGGTTCTACACACATACACACACACATACATACACACACACACACACACACACACATAAATGAATAAATAATAAAAAAATTTACAGTGTAGTATTTGGGGGACAGCACATAAGAATGGGTGGAGTCTGAATGGAGTTTCAAATCCCATAGGAATGATTTATAAACAGAAAAGACGGCAAACGCATAGGCACTCCTCCTCCAGAATATCTTCTTAAAACATCTCAATTGTGATATAAAGAATTCTGCTGCCACCTTTTTAATTTTTTTCTGAAGTTTAGCAACTTTGTCAATTCAGACTGGCTAGAAAGAAGTAACTAAACTTTAAAGACTCTGAACTCAAGTGTGATCTTGGTTGGAGCAACTTTCATGAGCCAAATGCTTCGCTATCTCTGCCATGGATGAAGAAAGTCGAGATGGTGCTGAGTATTGCCAAAAATTTGATATTTGTGGCTAACCCTAAACTTGTCTTATATTGCTATGTCTTCGTCTTTGTTGAGAAAATCAGGCAGTAGCTTCGAATGTGATGCATTTTGAAATGCCTGAAAATGATTTCCATTATTTTCCATTATGGTGTCATTTCTTGACATCCATCTAGTAAAAAGCTGAGGTTTGTATAATTTTATCTTCTGTGAAATAAACAAAAGTTATTCACGCAATATTCAGAGCATGCATGATGCCACTGGAGTAAGACTAAAGGAATATAAAGAACATAAAGGAATAGCAAGACATTCTTGTCTCTTGCTCCTTTACTAGCCACTGCATGCCTACATTAGTCAATGTGACCAAGACTGCACTAGGCAAGTGTGACACCTATTTACTATGACCAAGGCTTCACTTGATGACACATGCTTACTGAGGACTGAGGCTACACTGGGAGATGTGTGCCTACAGATAACCAAAGCAAGAAAATCAAGAAGAGCAGAGATCTATGTCCAGCTGAGACCTCCCCCACACACACACACACGCACATCCATTCATCTTAGCTCCATTTGGCTCTAAAAATCTGTATAAGAAAACATATTGTACAACGAAGACCCATCTCAGAACAGTGCAGCTGGCCAGGTAGGAACGGTCACTTCTCCTGGAAAGCTGGAAAGGTTCTGCTGGAACCTGGGTTCAGAGAGAGGCCACATAATGAGATTCAGGTGCTTCACATTGCGCATCACCGATGATGTCAGGCTCCCTCCCACTAGACAGGTAGGCAATGGTTGAACAAGATGTGAAGGCAACTTTACATCCTTTACTGAAGACCTTGTCTTGGACAGAGAAGCTAGGGACTCAAAGTTTCACAAAACCATGCCGGTGTTACCAGAGTGTCATAGTTAATTCACAGGTTCATTCATGGACTGTTGCCCTGAAAGGAAGGAAATCTTCTCTCCAGGGTCCAAGGAACAAGCCGCGTTTTGGACACCGTACCCTATATGTTGGAGACTTGTTTCTCTTGATCTAGATTCCCAGGTTGAGCTCTCAGGATGAGCTGTGAAAGTGGGAAGTGCCCACACAAGACAGCACAGGGCAGTTAGGTATTGATATCCACCTTCAGCAAAGCCAACTTTATTCCTGTGTTTCCAAGATGAGCAGGAGGGTATTTTACCAGCCTCAGTCCTAAGGAGTCAGCATCAAGTTCGTGAAGATGGAGACCACCAAGTCGGCGATATCAGACCACTCATCTTTCATGGAGGGGGAATCTCGGGTCCTCCTGAAGTCAGATCATCACCTAGCTCATCTCCTGGTCACTAGGCAGGACTCTGAATGCATCCTGTGGCTCTACCTCGCTTGCAAGTGACACGAAGCGTCAGAGCCAGCAGATGTTTTTCAATGACCTGTGTGTACACTGAAAGTCACTGACGAGTTTTCCTTGTGGACCCAGTGCAGTGTTGACCATGGCAGACAGGAGCTTCTGCCTCTGCTGCTGGGGTAGAAACTTGCAAAGAGCCATAGAGGCTTGACCTCCAAGGGGATGCCTGGTTAGAGATTGGGAATAAAATACAATAAAGTCCTGTCTGGAGCAGGCTTATACAAGATCCCCTGAGTAATGGAAAATTATGAGAGATTCCATCTGGGAGCTCAGCTGAGCATCAAAACCCTCCTTTCGGCACATCTGTAAGTCCCATTAGTGCTTATGAAATCTGATTGCCTGTGGAGGGACCCAGGAGCTGTCACTGAAGGAGCCAGGAAGATATGGGCACTAAACTACCATATGGCTGCTTCCAGCTCAAAGCTTCCTTTGGGGGTCTATAAGCAAAGGGATGGCAAAGCCCAGAGTACATCCCCTGCCTAAATGGCCACTGCCATCCTCTTGCAAGACTACAAATTGTGTGTCTCCTCAGCAACCACTTAATGGACACATGTTCATAGGTAGACATGCTGCAACGTGGTCACCAAAACTCAAAGAATTTTCCTCTTGGTAGTTTACAGTTTTTGTAGACCCACAGCAGACAACTGGCATCTCCAAATCCTCACTAAGCTAGCATAAACTCCCTGATAAAGAGGGATCTTTCTTACAGCATGTGACCAACTGGCCTTGCTAACGTGGAGACAGCAACGTTCCTATTTTATACCTTAGCAAGGGCTCCAGAATGGCAGTCTATGTGGCATTTTTCCTTCCTTTCTGTTAGATCTCTGCCTTGCTAGAATTCCATCCCCACAACACACACACCTCACGAAGGGGCTGCGCCAGATGGGTTCTTAATCATAGTCATCAGCTGGAAAATTAAACGTTAGAAAACCCAGCGAGTCTCCTGAATTTTCCCACTTGAGATTAGGGCTCGGGCTGTCGCCATGTCCTGTAAGAGACCCAGGCTGCTTTCTGAAGAAAGGTCAGCCCGGTGGACGCGATAGGGCTTCCTGCTTTAGGGGTTGTCTGTGTTTCTCACCCAGAAAATGACTGCAGCTCAGTTTAGTTTTGTTTCCGTTCTGATGGCTGCTATTAATACCTCCTATTGACAGAACACATACCTCAGAGGAGCTCAAAACATTTACAGAAATTAACCAAGCTTCACAACATCCTGTCAAGTGGGCAGGCCCTAGATACTACCTTCTCCATGTCGGAAGAAGAAATGGAGCTATTCAGAGGGCAAATTTCTTGGCATAGCCACATGCACAGGACCCCAGTCGCCCACTCGTTTCCAGGACTTGGCTGAAACCGACAGTGAAGTAAGTGTTTATTTATACTGTGCTCACTAGCTCAGCTGGCACTCCAGTGTTTTTCAGACATTCCTACACAGGCACACATGTGAACACACATGCACAAGGACAGATAGATGCTACACACACACATACATACACATGCACAAGGACAGATGGATACACACACATGCACAAGAACAGATGGACACACATACACACATGCACGCACATATAAGCACAAGGACAGATGGATGCACACACATGGATATACACATACACATGGACACACACATAGACACATGGACACACATGCACACACAGATAGACAAACACATGCAACACTGGGCAAATCTTTTCATTCATAAGTCATGCCACTTCTGAATCTCGGCTCAAGCATGAAACCTAAGCTTTCTCTTGTAGGTGATGATGGTGATTGGCTTGCTTGAAGCCGGCAACAACTTTCTGGAGCAGTTTTCTATTTTGGTTTCCAGACATCTCCTAGAATCTGCTCCGTCGTCACATCCTCAGGTGATCCCAAGATCTCAGCAATAGTCAGTTTTGAGTGATGTGCAGCCACACTTAGTCCAGCACTTTGCCTTTATAAAAGCACAAGGACAAGAACATTTGTTTTTTGGGGGGTTTTTTGTTTTTTTTTTTTTTTTTGAAGATTAAGGTAGAGTTTATTAGAGGAGAGAAAGGTTGGAACTCATGGACTCCAGACGTGGAGTGCCATGAGGGGCTAGGGAGTCCAAGAACATTTGGTTTTGAGACAGGGAGTCTGTTGGAGTTACCAGTTTAGCTCCTGGAAAACCTTCAACAAGTCATTAGCTTTTCTATACTGCCTCATTTGTAAGATGAATATAAAAATAGCTGCTCGAAACTCAAGGCATTCCTTTTAACAGGTGGCATGTAAACTATTTTCATTATGACAATGATCCAATGAAAATCCTAATACTCCACAGACATTATAAAGAAAGTATAGCCAGATACGATGGTTTCTGGAATGTTATCTTAGAAATCAGGAAGCTGAGGGAGGAGGATTGCCATGACTTTGAGGCCAACCTACACGTCAAATTCCAGGCTAGCCTGGGCTATATGAGACCTCTCTCAATAAACAAAACAAAACACCCAAAAAATAGACATAAAGAACTAAACTAATAAAGGAATACTTTTAAGATGCATTAAATAAGGCATAAGTTCAAAGGATATTGTGATTTTTCTGCATGTGGAAAGCTCCCAAATTATTTCCCTGTTCTCTGGAGGTTACTGAGGGCAGAGAATGGAGTAAGTCAAAGGGAAGGAGGACTGTATAAATTACAGACAAGCCAAGTATGGGAAGAACTACAGTTACCAGTGCTGTTGTTGAGTGGGCTCTGAGGGGTGGACTGGGTTTCAGTCTCTGCATTTCCAGCCTCTGGCACACTGAATAGGCAGACTGGTCCAGAGGAAGAAAATTGCTCGATGAGTGACCCAGCCGGGAATGAAGGTTGAGTCAGAAAATAAGAACACAAGCGTGAATCACAAAGAGTCTTGTGTATTGTTTGGACTTTTGAATGTGGGGAGGCCACATCTTCCTTTGGGAAGCAACAGGACTTGAAGTTCAGAGGCCCAGATTCCAGAGCACTGTTTCTTCAAGGGCAGGCTCAGGACCACCAGCAGCCAAGTCTCCCCAGAGACCTATTCATCACTAAGATTCCTGGGACCCACCCAGATCTGACCCAGATTCTTCACGACTGAGGTCCAAGCATTTGGCTTGCATATAAATTCTCTTTTCTTTCCTTGCTACTGAGGTACAATTGGCTAATAAAAATTATATGTATTCAAGGAATATGAACTGATATTTTGATATGTGTGTATATGTATACATCACAAAATGATCAATACAATCAAGCTAATTAACAGATCCACAGCCTCATAGCTATCAGTCTCTCCTCCCGCCCTTTTCCTCATTCCCTCTTTCCTTCTTCCTCCCTCCCTTCTATCTCTCCCCCTCCCATTTCCTTTCTTCTCTTCCTTTCCTGATCACTCTATCCTTTTCATTGGGTTAAGAACACTTCAGATTTACCCTTTTAGCAACTGTAAGAAGATACAGATAAATAAATTGGAAGACTTAATATTGTTAAAAAATGTCTATACCACCCAAGTGATCTATAGAATGAATTTAATCCCTACCAAAAATCTCAACTGATATTCAACACAGAAAGAGAAAAAGAAATCCCAAAATTCATGAAAAACACAAAAGGTTCCATATAGCCAAGACAATCTTGAACATAAACAAAACCAGTGATATTACACTATCCAATTTCAAAACACATTATACAACTGCAGTAATCAAAATAACATGGCGTTGTCATAAAAATGTATGTATGTGTGTGCACGTGCATGTGCACGCATGCGCACACACACACATACACACATATATGTATATAACAGGCCAATGAAGCATTATAGAAAGTCCAGAAATGCATGCTTTATAGTATAGTTATTTTTTTACAGGACATCAACAACATTCAATAAGGAGAAAAATAGGTGCTTTAAAAAAATCAACACTATTAGGGGATAGGGAGATGTCTCAGTGGTTCAGTGTTTAGATCCCAGGATTCCATGTAAAATACCTAGTGAGTATGGTGGCACATCTGTAATTCTAGCCTCAAAAGGTAGAGCTTATGAATCCCCAAAGCAAGCAAGTTCACTAGACTAGTCCTACTGGACAGCTCTGGGTTGGATTAGACAGCCCATCTAAAAGGAACAAGGTGGAAGGCAGTAAAGATGCTTTCTGATATCAACCTCAGATTTCAGCAAGCACACACATGTACATTTGCATATACAAGGGCATATACACATGCAACTGCACACACACACACACACACACACACACACACACGCACATATTCAAACCCAACACAAATACATGAAAATGGAAAAAGAACAAAAAGGAAAAGGATATATACACAGAAGAATGGTGCTGGACCTTTATTGCAAGTCACATAAAAATCAACTGAAAACATACAACAATCTTAAATATGATGCCCAGAACTATAAAACTACTAGCAGAAAGCATTTTTCAAGAGTTTGTTTACATTGGCCATGGCAACAATTTTTTTTTGTTATGACACCAAAGCATAAGCAATGGAAGGAGAACCAGAGAACTGGATCACATTGATGTGAACATCTCCGCAGCAAAGCAGCCCACAGACTTAAAGGGCAGTTATGGAATAATGAGGAATGTTGTAAGCACATGTCTGACATAGAGCTAGTTTTTTCTTAAACATGGATAACTGTTTAAGGACAACCGATTTAGATCTTGTTCTGACTTCTCTTTGGAACAAATGTTGATCTTCCAAGAATCTAATCCCTTAATGTAAGAGCTGGAGTCTGAACACTCCTTGAGGTTGTAGAATTCTGTGGCTACGACTAGTCCAGTTCCCTGACTGTAGGCACAAGGTGGGCTAGTCAGACCTGGATTGGGTTGTTCTGGGGCTGCCGGGCTGTCATCAACCCACTATTCCAACTCAGAGGCTGTTGTTACTTGCCTTTGCTGCTTTATTCTTTAATTACTAAGACCAGCTAGTTCTCTGGGCATTGATGTTAAAGTGGTAAAACAAATGCTTTAATGCATTTGTTTTTTAATTATAACAAGTGTGCTGACAGTGACTATAATGAAAAGGGAGGGAGCAAATAATGTAGATATGTGTATACTCTCTCACTCTCTCACTCTCTCTCTCTCTCTCTTTCTCTCTCTCTATCTCTCACACACACACAAACACACACATACACACACATATGAAAAAGGGAACATAGCATGAAGATTTTGGAATAGATACAGAAAACAATGTCAGGCCATAATTACTTAAGAATGCCAATAAAGCATTACTCTGGGGCCACGGGTATGGACAGACAAAGAAGAATGAGTGCAGTCATCTTCATGAAACTGACAGCCAAGAGCTGCAGCTGGCTGAGCTGAAGAGGGACTCCAGCAGATTTTGAGGATAGCAGGATATGCACGCACGCATACCTTGACAGATCCCCCAAGTTTTAGAAACCAACAACATCCAGAACAAACGAAACCCTTCCTTTAGTTTTCTGGCAGAGAAGAGCTACTAAGGGTGGCAAAAGAAAAGCTAGAAACGCTCATAAGAAGGTTCTGGATGAGACTCTGCCTGAGAAAGAGACTCTGTAGCCTATGACTCTAGATTTCCTTCCCCACCTGACTTACTAATTGTTTGGTTTAGGAGTGATTTAGGTACTCAGAGCCCCATTTCCCATATGGTAAAAGTGATGTAATAAGATTTGGAGGACCATGAGTGAAACGGTCTGTGGGTGAGGTGTCTGGGCTCATGCCTGAGGAACACTGAGCAGTGAGAATTTAAAAGCAAGCTTGGGTATAGACAACACAGTGGGTGCTTGTCCTTTGAGTACCATTCGGTCTTCCTTGTGAGCCCGAGAAGGTACAGTGGTGACTTAGAACTGCCCCAGTGAGTCATGCTCTTGGAATTCTCAAACTGTTTTAATTCTAGAGTTTCTGTGTTCTTGATCCAGTTCTATATTACACTTTGTAATTAAACCCAAACCCCACAAATGTAATGAGTCCTTTTGTCATAAAGCCAAAGTGTTAAAGATTTTTTCAGAGACGCCTTAAAATCTTAGAAAGGAAAGCCAAGATTACTGATGGCAACATGAAGTCAATGCTTTGAGGCCAGCATGGAGCCAATGAACACGTCCTGAATGAGCACTAAAGTTCATGCTTCCATCTATCATAAAGGCAGGAGCAGATCTGACAGCATATGGATGGTGTATCTTTGTTTACAGAGTTACAAAAGGTAACTGGGCAAAAGCTACCCCCCTCAGTAACCAAGGTTACAAGAGTTGACATTTATTATATTGCTATTATATTGTGATGGTGCAGATGTGATGCATCAAACACTCACGTGTTGCCAATGGGGCGGTGTCGAGAGGCAGGGCTTTAAGAGGAGATGAATGAATGGGATTCAGTCAGCAATGTTGTGTAACAATTTCCTCTGAATTGAAACACCCCCATCTTCCGCAGAGGCTCAGCAAGGCCTAGCAAGTTCTTAAAACTATCAAGATTCCCAGGGCTGCTTGGGTAACCCTGTGACTCTCAGACCTGTCCAGCTGCAGCCTGCAAGTCACACAGAGAACCCCAGGGGTACAGTCTCTGTGAACCATCGCCCAGGCTGGTGTGGGAATTTTTGACGATGTGGCCCTCTCAAAGGCATCTCTGCTCCTGTAAATGAACCTTCAGACATATTCCTGAAGTGACCTGATAAACTCATTGGTCATCCAAGTTGAACTTCGGTATAATTTGGTCTTCATGGATTCCCTCTCTGGAGTGGACATTTGTGTGATGTTTCCCCAGGGAAAGTATCAGACGGCACCTCACGGAAGAGGCTTCATCCCAGGACATGACATCTTTGACCTCCTGCTGTTTGCCATTGCAGGACATGGATTCCTCTGCATAATACAATCCAAACAAGCCCAGAGCACTTCCGGTTTGAACCTCTCAAAAGTAGTGAGAGAAGGTCTGGAGAGATGGCTTGGGGGTTAAGATTCTATCTTGTAAGCAGAAGGTCACTGATTTTGGATCCCCAGGTCCCACGTAAAAATGCCAGGCAGAAATGGGGTGGCTTGCACTTCCTGTTCTAGTGAGCAGAGCTGGGAAATCCCAAAGTGAAGCAAAAAGGAGGTAGAAGCAATCCAGAATGATTCCTGAAGTCACTCTTGGTCCTCCACAGGTGCATACAATGCTTTCTCTCTCTCTCTCTCTCACACACAAACACACACACACACACACACACAAGTAAATAAAGTAGTGAGAGAGATTTCTCTTGTTATAAATTACCTATTTGACCCTCATCTGTTATAGAATCCCAACAGAGACAAAGACATGTCAATCATCTTGACAATATCAAGTTCTTTCTTGCAAAAGTGTTAAAGGAGAGAGTTCAACTTCCTTAAGTTGTAGCCACATCCTTTGGTATCTTGGACCTGGAGGCAGGGCCTTGACAAGGAGCTCTCAACTCGTCTTCATGTCACCGCGCCTGACTGCCTCTGTCTCACTTGCTTCTGCCCACTCTCCCTTCTGCCCACTCTCCCTTCTGCCCACCCTCCTTTCTGCTCACTAGCCAGGCACTTGTGGCTTATACCCATCTTGGAAGCAAGTCTCATGTATTTCCTGTTCCCTGGACAGTGGATGATGGGCACACAAAAGTATAGAGAAACATTGTTAAATATATTAGATATCTGTGGAGAGAATGGGGTGGAGTTTCACATAAGGGAGAAAACTCTGTGGTTTTTTCCCATGAGAATTCCTTACTCTAGTCTACCACCCATCATATTACCACATATTTATGTTTTCATTTGCTTGCCTCTATCTGAGCTAGGGAGCCTTACGAACGAGAAGAATATGTTCCTCTCTGAATCCTCCAATGAAGACTAGTCAGTGACCATGAGCCACCAAGCACTACTGATGGACCTGGATCAACAAGATGGGTACAGCCTCTCATCCTGACATCTAGGGAAGTTCCTGGCATATGACAGACAATAAATATTGAGAATAAAGGGGCCAGAAGCAATCGAACAATTGTGCAGTGAGATAAATTTTTTTCTATGAGCTCTGTGCTGCATTCATTCAGCGTTTATTGAATGTCTCCTTAGTGCCAACCATCGTAGTGACTTGCAGATGAACCGCATGGCTGTGAGACAAAAGGTTCACATAGACTCCCGACTCTAATGGGGAACATGAATGCTGCCCGTGTGATTGAATGGCCACTGGCACTGTCACCAGGCAAGGAGAATGTGTCCCTTTCACATGGGTGTTGGAGAGGCACAAAGTGAAAAGGCAGGACCAGGTAAAGTCTGGGAAAGAGGAGACTAAAGAATCTTTAATAAAAATCCAACTAGTCTTGTAGCAAGTCACATCTGACAAAGACAATGGACTCGGAACATTACTCACTCTTTAAATTGATGGTTTACTTCATCAGCAAATTTTGCTACATCAAACAGATATCTTTCATGCATAGTGATATTGATACCATCAGCCCACTAACCTCCAACATTCCCATTTGACTAACTCATCAGACAGGCTCACATACCTGTCCTCAAGTCTGGCATGACCTCTCTGACCTTGGCCCCAAGACATGAGGCAATGCTATGTGTTCTAACAAGTAGGAGGAACCTGTAAGCTTGGGTCACTTTATTTGCACAGCCGACTCTCGCCTTCGTCTGGTATTCAGGCCAACCAGAGATCTAAACTCCATTAGGGATGCAGAGCAGAGAGCGCACAAAGAAGAAAAGCACTTGGGAAATTACTAAAACACCGAGTGCAATTACTTGAACAAAGGAATCAGAAATGAGTTACAACCATGCAGCAGCTTGACAATCAAAAGAAAGCTGAGCCATTGGGTGCATATGTGAAGAATTAGTAGTTAAGGGAGGCCCTGAGCAAGCCTGTGAAAGATTGTCAAATTGACAATGGTAGATGGACCAGTCCCCCAGCGCCTGGATGAGATGAAGAAAGCCGGTTCAGCAGTTTTGGTAATCTTCGCAATACTTTACCAGATTCACAGACTGGGAAACAAAGAAGTTATGGCCCCTCTCTCAGCAATTCCGATGGATATAGTGCGGCCGATTCCCTCTGCTGCTGATGTCGGTATGAACTTTCCTGCTGGGCTGGACTATGAACTGCAATCAGAATCGCAAGCAAGAAGAAACCCCCTGAATCCCCTCAGTGGCTTGGTCCTGCACGCGTCAGCATTGTGACGAGAAACGGCTGCACAGTGACCAACCTAGAATCATTTTAAACTGAAATACAATGACTTTGAACGTCAAGGTGGATAGGAAGAGAGCCAAGGTGCTCCTTTCTGACCACTTACAACCTTTTTGCCAGACACTAACTCCACCCCCATTGTACCTTTCATTTCCCATGACCACCCTGGTCAGAGCTGCCAGCAAAGGGCCCTACCTCCCTTCCTGCCAAACAGAACCTCTAGGGTTGTGTTAGAAGCGTGATGGGAAGGCTGCAAATTCACATTCATGCTATTTTGTGTAAGTGCCTCTCCGTGCTGAAAGCGTAAGTGGAAGCAAGAAGATATACCGGCGTCGTCCACATAAGCACACCCTCTTTCTGAGCTTCTCAGATTTTCTCTATCCTGAGGCATTACCATGCCAAAAGACACAAGCAGACACAGCTATGGGGTTTGGACCTAGTCCCGTCACCCAGGTGGTATTTCTAAAGGACTTCCTTCCAATGTCTAGTTTATCTTATCCGAGCATGTTGAGTTAGAGATCAAGTACAGCCATCCTGCATCTGAGAATCACTGCATCTAGGAATTACTTTTTCTCCCTTCATGATAGAAATGCTGGGCAAGAAACATCAGCACATCAAGCTTGTTTGCTGAAATGTACTTGCAAACAAAAAGGATTAAATTTGGGAAACACACCTGAACCATAGTTTGGAGGGTGAGTATGGGGCTCTGGGGAGCAATACAGCCATTCTTCTTCGGGGCATCGCTGTTTTGTGTCATCCTCCTTAACTCTTGAGGGCCTCCCTGGGTTCTCTCTCATCCCCACCAGCTCCTGGTTGTCAAGACTCCAAGTTCACTGATTGCTCATGGGCAGAGATTCCCAGCACACAGCTGTTCTTCACTCTAACTCTCCCACTGGGACAAATGCTCCGGGGATGATTTAAAACACAAGCTGCGGCCTTGGGAGCCAGGCAGACCCATGCTATCCTGCTTTTGCTTGCTATTTTAAGGTTGGAGAAACAGAAAGGACTGTTGTGAGCTTCTAAAGAACTCTTGCGAACAAATGGATGTAATAGAAGACCACAATTGCTAACAAACTAAATGGCAATTCATACACACCCACAAGACTTATTCAAAAGCCTCACACTCAACTCCTCTAAAAGGTCTACATGTCACAGAAAACAGATGTAGAAGGCAATTTCTTTTAATGGCGTGTCAGTCAACTGAGCTTCGGGAATGTGTTCATTACATATTTACATAATGTAGGACACTATTGCACTTCCCTTATCTGCATAATATAAATAGAATATAAATAATGATATTTTTATTATAATGTAATATGAATGCACCCATCCAATAAATATTTGTCTTCTATCTTTTCTAGATTAGGCAATGAGCTCGACCGACAGAAATGCAAACATGGAGAGAATTTTTATGATCCCTTGGGCAGTGTTTACTGATGCAGAGTTTATAGACATACAATGAGACCCACTGTCATATTTTGCCAACGCATCACATTTGGTTTTCATAAACCTAAATGCTCTTTCTTAATGCACTCTCTTCACTTTTGTAATCTAAAAAAAAAATGGATTCCTTGTTCCAGAAGTCCATGTTGTGGAAGGAGAAAACTGGCTTCACAAAGTTGTCCTTGGCCTCTATTCATGCATGTATATGCATGCCTTTCTTTTTTTCTCTTTACTTTTTTCTTTCTCTCTCTTTTTATCTCTTTCTCTGTCTCTGTTAAGTAAATAAAATATCTTAAAGATAAAAAACAAAACAAAAAGAAAGTGTGAAGTAAGTTGGTAGCTTAGAAGCTGTTTCTATTTCCATGTGACCTAGTTAGGGAGAAGAGTTGGTATAAGAGAGAATAACTTCTACTCCAAAAACAAAACGAAGAAGAGATTTGGAAATTCACAAAGGTAGCAATATAACAGCTGAAAAGTACCAAGAAAATGATGGGAAACACACAACAAAAAAAAGAAAGCTAAGGATCTGGCAACGTAGGTTAGTTGGTCCAATGCTGGTCTAGCATGCATGAGGCCTTGGGCTGCATCCTCAGAACCACTTAAACTGGCTGTGGTGGCATATGCCTATAACCCAACCACTTGCAAAGTGGATACAGGAGGGTTTTAGGGTATCCTCAACTACAAACAAGTTTGAGGCCAGCCTGGGCTATATGATTCTGACTCAAAAAAAGAAGTAAGTCAAACTGAACACATGCCCAGCCACACATTTCCCCAGCAGGGGTGGGAAGGCAGAAGCCTCATGCAGAATGGCAATTCAGGTGGTCGTCATGAGGAAAGATGGACAGTCCAACCTCCAGGATGACACCATATTGTGTATTTGCCTCAAATTCAGTTCCAGGCTTTGTGAAGACCATGATTCTTCTGGCAGATGGGTTGGCAGTGGAGAGAAGTCACATTTTGCTACTCCATGTGACTTGAGGGTGTTGGCCCGGTGCTATCTTGAGAGACAGTTCTGTTGCTTAAAACTGTTGCTTAAAACTGGGACCTGAGAACAGGAAGCAACCGTTGAAGTCGTGCAACCTGAATTCAACTTTCCGCTGATGCACCAACTCCCCAATGCAGCAAGCTGTGAAGAACAGAACACTAGACACTGACTAGCATGGACAGTGAAGCACATGACCTTGCGCTCAGCAGCTGATGGCTGGGAGCAGATCTCATCAACTGAAGATAACACTAGAGTCTGGTAGCCCCAAGCCCAAGACCAGCAGGTAGATCAACCTCTGGGGCCATCTCTCTGCCATTCACTGCTGAGAACTCTGCATACTTCCTCTCAGCAGGAAGAGTAATACTTGGAAGGTCTTAAAAGTGTGAGGACAGACACTCCACATGTATAGATCTCACTTCTGTGGTTTGTTGGGAGACACTGCTAGTTAGCCACACTAAGGTGTATAATCTGGATAGTTTGGGGAGAGTGGAATAACTTACCCAGTCTGAGAACTGCACAGCTAAATGTGGACAAATAGAAAAAAAAAAATAGGAGTCCCTAAAATATAGGCAGCTCTGCAGACATCACACATGTATCTGACATCACATATGTATCTGATGGGTCTCAACACCTGTGTAAATCATGAGAAAGACAAGAGTCCACAGTTCAACTTACCCCCTGACCTGTGCAGATCCCTACGTAAGACCAGAAGAAACATCTAAACCAACAGATGTGCAGATTATGATGCAGCAATACAGAGTCCTAACGAAGCAACATGACTCTTCTAAAATATTATAACTTGGCTAATGAATTCAAAGATACTGAGAAAGGCAAAACATTTGATGCACTGATGTAGTAAAGATCATCAATGACCTCAGAGAGGCTGGCAAAAAATAGAAGAATTCAGTCTAGGACCCAGGAAGGGAAACTGGTAACATATAGGAAAACTTAACAAAATGGAAGAAAAAATCAGCAATATTATGAAACAAGTCAGTAATATGAAAGGAAAATTAAAGTTTGGGAAAAAAATGTTAGAACTGAAAAATATCAATAAATTGAATAAAAATTTTTAAAAAATCACAGTGCCAACATTACCAACACATTCAACCAAACAGAAGAAAGAATATCATAGAAGGAGGATAAGGACAAAGACATATAAACATAAAAAAATCCAAACATAAATAAAGAAAAAAGATAAATAAAGGAACTTAACCACAGTATCTAAAATATTATCAGACCAAACCCATGACTCCACAAGGAGAAAGGGAACTGAGATTAAAAAAAAAAAAAAAAAACTAAGGCATAGAGAATGTAGGCAATTAAATTACCACAGAAAAGTTATCATGTTTAGAGAATAAATGGATATCTAAACAGAAAAGGCATATAGAACCCCAAATCAACAGATTCAGAGAAGAAATTTCATGGTATATTATGGCTGAAATGTCAAAAATACAAGCAAAACAAATGATATGAATATCTAAAGGAAAATGCCAACTCACCTCAAAGCCAAACACTTCACAATAGCATTAGATCCCTCGTCAGAAGCACAAAAGCCATCAAAGTATGGAATGAATGACATATTGAAAGTCCTGAATGTAAACAACTGCCAATCAAGATTGCCATTTCCAGGAATGCTATCTTCTAAAATTGACAAAGAAATAAGGACACGGTAGAGCAGTTCACAACCAAGAACTGTCACTGCAGAAGATACCTAAAGGAATATGGTATACAGATGAGGAAGAATGGCGTGTCAATTATGAGAGAACAGGAAATAAATCTCATGAGAAGAATAGATGAACCAATGAGAGCAGAGTTCAGAAAGAATCCATCATGTCCAACACACTAACCACAGGAAGCTAACGAAATGATGACAAAATGATAGGAATTAGTAAGCAACTCTTCATGATAATAACCTTCAATGTGAATGGTCTCAACTGACCATCAATGAAGCAATACAGACTAGCTGACTGCATTACAAAACAAAACCTAAGTCTCTATTGTCTCCAAGAAACATACCTCACTGGCAAAGATACCCAAAGACTGAGTGTCAAAAAGTGGAAGATGAGCTACTAAGCAAATGGAAGTCAGAGTCGTTGATTGATATCTGATATGTGAGAAAGTAAACATCAAACCAAAATGAACCAGAAGAGATAAAGAAGGCCCCTATATATTAATAAAAGGAACAATTAATCAAGAAGCTGTAATAATTATATATATATATGTATCAAACACAAACACTGATGGAACTAAGACAGTATAATTTCTAATAAAATATTGGGTGATTTCAATAACCCACCCTCTTCTTTATATATGTCTTCAAAACTAAAAATCAATAAAGAAACTTTAGCAATAAACTGCATTAAAGTTCAGATGAAAATAATGTATATCTGAGTATTTCATCTAATGATTCACAGTGTATACTTTTTTCAGAATCTCACTGAAATACAACACATTCTAAGCTACAAAGGAAGTAGTGAGGAATACAAAAGAGTCATAATATTTTCTTGGATACAAAACTTATCATAAAGGAACAGAATTAGAATGCCACAGCAAGAAAAACTACAAACATCGTACAAATCCACAGAGTCTGAGCAGAAGGCCTGGATGAGTGAGTCATTGAAGAAATCAAGGAGGAAATTGAAAACTCCTAGAATCGATTGAAAATTAAAGCACAACTTCTCAAATCTTTGAGATACAGCTAAGGCAGTTCTAAGGAAAGTTTATGGTGACTAGAACTGACATCAAAATACCAGAGAGATCTCAGATTAACTGAATGATACATCTTAGAAAAACAAGAGCCAGAAGAGCGGAGGCAAGAAATAATAAAAATTAAAACCATGAAGTTAAGGACTGAACTGTTGACTCAGGGGTTAAGCCTCTGCCTCAAAAGCAAAAGGTCTAGAGTTTGGATCCTGGATCCCACATAAAAGGGCAGGCGGAAACAGTTGCAACTTGCACTTCTGGCCCTAGAAGGCGAAGCCTGGGAAATCCTAGAGCAAAACAAAGAGGAGGCAAAGCAATTCAGGGTGATTCCCAAAGTCTGTCACCCTTGGGCCTCCATGGCACACACAGTGCCCTCTGATATACACGCGTATGTACATACACAAAAATAAAAAAATTAAAAACTATAAAGTTAATGTAAGAGACCAAGACAACACAGAGAATCAATAAAGCAAAAAGAAGGTTGCTTTGGAGATATAAACAAGATGAATAAACCTTTAACCAAACTAAGAGAAAGAGAGAAGGGGGGGCCGAATTACTAAAATTAGAATGAAAGGAGAACATTATAGATTCTACTGAGAACCAGAGGATCATTAGGTAATGTATATCAAATAAAATATTTCTAAAAGGAAACGAAGGGCAGCAAATGTTGGCAAAGAGATGGGGAAAGAGGAATACTGTGGACAAGATTGTAGCTGCTGTAGCAGCTATGGAGAAGGTCCCTCAGTGTGAAGGTTTCTCCAAAAAGGACTGAGATTCAGCTGAGATTTCAGGTGTGCGTGACCACCATTCAGCCATTCAGTGATTTGTAAAGAAATGAATCAGAAACAGGAAAGGAATCAGAAACAGTGAATAGCTTTGTAAGCAAATGGATACTCATGCATACACACCTTATTAAATTAGAGTTTTCTTGTGCATTCATGGAGTAAATATCTGTGAGTCTAACTACATGCTAGGAAATGGAGTTGATCTTTTCAAGCAAAGTAACTGAAAAAAAGTCCATGCCCATAGTTCTAGCCCTCGGGAGACTGAAGCAGGAGGATCAGGAGTTTAACGTCATCCTTGTACAATCCCCATGATAGCATAACAAGGCAAGTGATGTCTTTCCCTTTTGAACCAGCCTCTAAATTAGGATGTGAGGGAAAGAAAAGCAAGATGAATAATAAGCTCACAAGGTCAGGAGGCCTAGAGCTGGGCTCAAAGCCAGGATCGACTGCAGAGCTGGTCCTGTGGTACTGATCTCCCATCAAGTTCAGCCTGAAATCCAACAGAGGAAACTAGATGAAAGGAAAACATGGAGATTTCAGAATATCTTGTTCATCTGCCGTAGTGGCTTGCCAGACCTAATGCTCTAACAAGTTTATGAAAGCCGTAGTCCCTTTCCCTGAAGAGAAATGTGTATGCTGATAATTATGTGTGGCCATATAAACTTTTGGAGCCTCTCCAAAGTTATTAATGTAAGGCTAAGAATCTGCAGAGAAAAAATTGTATAGGTATGGTGAGCATACCTGTGTCTGTGGTCAAATTAACCTAACGGATGCAAGTTCTCTGGTATGAACATTTTTTCTTTAAAAAGTTACTGTGTGTGTGAGTGTGTGTGTGTGTGTGTTCATACACTCATGTGCCCCAAGGAGCCCTAGCGTGGAGGTCATACAATAGCTTGCAGGAGTCAGTTCTCTCCTTTCACTATCAAGGTTCAGACAATCAAGCTCAGGATTTGGAGAGACACCTTTACCTGCTGAGTCATCTTATCAGCTCTGGGATAAGCAAGTCTTTATAGGCATAGAATTGACTCTTTATAGGACTAGTCACAACAATCTGAAACCCCCAATTTATATAGGTGTTCACAAAGAATACAGTTCATAGCCTGCCTCTCGCAGGACATTTGAATGAGCACGCAGCGTGACTGAAGGAGCAGCAAAGGAAGTTCATGGGGGTGAATGTCACCCCACAGTGGGGCTAAGCTCCTGACCTCCATGACCTGAGGCCTGGGGAACTGGTACAGACAGATCTGTCCCGAGGAGCCCTTTTGCACACAGCCTGCCCCCCAACGGGTCACCGCTCTCTAACTCTGTCGCCTCAACATGGACATCTGCAACAGCCTAGTGAGGTTTCTCAAGACTAAATTTATCACACCCAAGATCCCGTTCTTATGTAAGAATCACCTGTCGCTGGTGCATAAATACTGGCCCCTGGCCGAGCCAAGGGTAATGGAGAGTTAGAAAGAGGGGCCTGGATGAAAACCAGACAGACTTCCACTCTGTGTGTCATCATCTGCCCGTCAAGGAGACTGCCATTTTTCTCCTTTCTGTCAGGATCACCACCATTAGGGAAACGATGTTCTAAGAGCCACAGGCAATCCATCTTCCTGGATCCTGTGTGAGCTATGACCTCGGTTTTGTTCCTCACACATTTCGACTTTCTTGCTCCACAAGCTGAACTACCCATACCGGCCTTGCACTGCTGACAGCAGAGAGACGGATGTGCAAGTCTGGAGCCTGGATGCACTTCAGTTATGGCGGCAGAGGCCGGCTTACCATAAGGCACAGCATTGATCTTCACTGCATTCTATTCTAGAAGATTCCCTTCCCTTACACCCTTGGAGTGGAGACTGAGACGATTTCTGCCTTGTTTATGGACACCAGAAGGTGGACACCCAGATAACCACGGGTGGTGGAGAGGATACAGAGAGGGATACTATCCTCGACACTAAAATCAGGCCAAGGAAATTACCTACAGCTCTGCTTCGGCAAGGTCTGGGAAAATTAAATTAGGATTAGCAAATATCAGAAGGTTCAACTCCATAGCCTTGGGCAAACAGTCCCCTCCTCCGGTTTCCATCTGTAAGTTGTAAGACTAGAATGAGGACTTCTTCCTGCACCACCAGGCCAAGATGGAAGGTAGAAGAAAAGGCCTTTGAAGCCAATATAATTACGCTTCTGTCCAGGGAAATATAAACAACAATAACTCTACCAGCCTTCAGCCCTGCTTCTGAATGAGTTCTTTGCTTCAGCCTGTGAGGCAAAGCAGTTCATTCCTTGGGGAAAAGTTGAATGTAGAATGGTTAGGCCTTGCCCTGTTCACTTTAGTTTCATTTTATTACAGTGACTTATTATGAATACAAAGAATATTCGATATCATTTAAGAGTTTACTGAGTGTCCACAATGTGCTCAGGCCTACAGTAAGTCCTCTGGGGCAGATAAAGAACGACTCTGACACATGCAGAGAGTTTTCAAGTCTGAGGTTTGTGTGTTCCGTTTCAAAAACCCGGCACAAAGCGAGTCATTATATTTTAAAAGTCTTCTTTTAGATAAACATTACTTCTTTCTATCAACATGTTGGAGCTGCATTTGACTAAGTTTATGTCCACACTAAAACATACTACATTTTGTATTTGACTTTGCTGGGACGTTTGCAAGGAGCCTCGCTTTGATGGTTATCACGGGCATGGACTTGAATTTTGGTTGGTTGCCTCTGCATAAATAAGCTAATCAAAAAACCTTTGAGTTCTCCAACAAATGTATACTTGTCCTTTGCTGCAACCTCTGTCTGGCATGAAAATATGCCAGATGAACTGGATTTTGGAAGGTGCCCTGGTTCCTAAATGGGCCGTCTGGTTAATAATGTTGTACAGTTAAGGCACACCAATACAAGTTAAGTTGTAGAAATGCGTGCGTGATTTTTTTGTGGGTGTATATACACATGTGAGTGAATATTTGTAGGTGTACGTGTGGGAATGGGTGTATGTGCACATGTATGTAAGGACATGTAAAGGCCAGAGGTCAACCTTAGGTATCACTCCTTAGATGTCCGCCTTGGGCTGGAAAGATGGCTCAGGGGTTAAGACTCTTCCTTACAAGTAGAAGATCCTGAGTTTGGATCCCAGGTCCCACAAAAAAAAACGCCAGATGGAAACAGCTGCAGCCAGCACTTCTGACCCTAGTGGGCACAGCTGGGAAATCCCAAAGCTAAGCAAGAAGGAGGTAGAAGCAATCCTGGATGATCTTGAAGTCACCCTTGGTCCTCCACAGGGATACACAATGCCCTCTGAGACACACACACACACACACACACACACACACACACACACACACACACACACACTAGCCAATCAGTCCAGGATGGCTGGCCAGCTGAGTTCTAGAGATCTGCCTGCCTCTGCCTCTCCAGCACCATGCTTGCAAGCACATGCCACTGCACCCAGTGTCCTATACATTTGCTGAGACCCATGCTCAGTTCCTCATAGTGCCACTGCAGGTGTTCTACCAGCTGGGCTGACACCTCGGCTCCTGCAGCTATGATCCTGATGCCAAGAAGACAGTCAGTTATGCCATCATCCTCACATTATTTTGTCTTTTGAAGTTTCCTAGACAATCAGAAATCGATCGATTATGAGTGGTAACCCCTTTCAAAGTAAGTCTTGGGTATAAAAATGGAACTTTTCAGGAAGTAAAATGATTGGTCTGAGGGTTTCCATTTACCCAACAGCACTCATCTGAAATGTTCTGTGTGAATGTGCTGGTGTGTCTTTTCAATTGAATGTCTGTCAGCACATTCAGATGATATAAAACACGGAATGTCCATCATGATTTTGCCGTCATGTGACATAGTTCTAGTCAGTTTTCTTCCAATAACTTCAAACACTATTCTTGGACCTTAGGTGATCAGAAGTGATTATTTCCTTCCGATCCTGAGATGTGGGAGGACGTTCACATCTACAGCCTTTGTGAGAAGTACAGTAAGATAAAAGTAGTATGTGACTAGAGTGATCCACCCTCTTGGCTTCTCCCAGAAACTCCCAGGATGGAGCCCTTGCCATGGGAGTGTCTTCAGTAAACAGGAAACAAGTTGTTCCTGCCCTGGAATTATAATTCCCATATATCAGCTTCATGTGACTCTAAAATGCACATCTCCCCTTAGCAGAGCCAAGGTGATTGGGACACACTTGTTGGGGAAGCTGGCACAGTGTGTTGTTCTTTCTGTGCTTTCGGATCTCACATGGAAACAGGAGATGAGCACTTGGGACTCAGTCTTCTCCATGCTGGCAAGTAGCCATCCGCAAGCAGCCAGACCCCTGTTATTTCTCTGTATCTTACATTCACCTTGGACTTTAAGAAAACCATGGCACATTCTGCCTTTCTGTGTGCCTTTCTCCAAGAGCTGGGCACCGGTGAATGCCGTCTTTGTCTCTACCACAGGAGGATGCACATTGCTGCTTTGTGTCTTAGAGAGTAGAATGACGGAGAAGCTATAATGACCACATTTTTTCCAATGCAGAGGAAGCACGCATGGAACTTCTGTCTACCCTACCCTCTGACAATCACTAACTCATCCCATTCATTGTTGGTATCATTTTATGGAACAAACAAACTTAGATGAACCTCAAGCAAAATAACCAGCTGATAACCTTTTGAACTACAATATGGGAGCAACTAACAGGGACTGACGGCTTACTGTGTCCACAGCCAGGTCCTGTGCTGAGGACTTATCTGGATTAGGTCAAGTGAAATTCCCGATTAAAAAAAATCTTTCCAGGAGAGAAAATGTTAGCCCAGAAGGTAATTTATGCACTAAGCTCTCAGGTTAAGAAGGGTTAGCATGTAGATTTAAACCCCTAGCAATTTTGCTCTGAGCTACTCAAGAAAGCACTTATAATAAAAGTAGCTAAATGGTGTCCTTTTCCAATGCATGCCAACGACTCTCAGAGAAGTCCTAACACTCACCATGCCACACAGGCTCATAGGGCACCAGACGCATGTCTTCCTACCTATGTGGATCAAAAGGCACAATGATTTGTGGGCATAGGTAGTAGTAAAGAATCTGAAGATTTTCATCTGCCGATTGATGCAGGCTTGGGGTAACTGCCCTGCCGAGTCGCTGTTGTGCTGCATCATTAGTACCTCTGTTTCCCTTTCTGATGAGTAGAAGTAAAACGCCCTGGGTAGTTCTGATAAATGATGGGGTAAAATAACAGGAAAGCACCATGCAAACTGTAAAGTGCTTTAAAACAATTATACCGTATGCTAAGCAGTTTCCAAAATAGCAACGTCTTCAAGCGTCCTTGTAAAGCAAATGAGACCCAGCTGCTAGGATGCTCTGTGGAGAAGGAAACCCAGCGCTTTACAACAGCACACCGTAAAATTACCCCCAAAAGATGGATTTTTACAAGAAGTGTGAAAGTGTCATCAAATTTTTCTGTGGTTAATGTTAAAAGACTGCCGGTGTCCCAAAGATTAAATGAGGCCGTTTGTCGACAGCAACTTAAATACTCTTTAAGGAAACTTGAATAATAGTTAGAAATAAAAATTATACTCACCCGATGAGATGTGAGGAGGCTAATTCTCAATATTGTTTTTGAAAGACAAACCTGTTGGAGAAAAAAAAAAAAGGACTTTGTTTTTTAAAGAAAGAAAAGTAAGGCTAAAGCCATGGCCCAGTTCATAAGGTTCTTGTTGTGCAATCATGAAGCCTCAAGTTCAGTCCCCCAGCAAGGAAATAGAAGCTAGGTGTGTGGCAACGTGCCCACCCAGAAGGATGGGGCCTTGGTTTGCTGGCTGACCAGCTTAGCTGAATTGGTGAGCTTTATAAGAGGCTGTCTCAAAAAATAAAGTGGAGAATGATTGAGGAAGACACTTGGCACCAATCTCTGGCCTCCACATATACACACATGTGCATGTGTACCTGCACACACAGACATAATGATAAACATAGCAGAATTGAAGGAAAAGAAAAAGGAAGATGAGGTGGTATCTCTGGAAGCTGTGACTCTATGGGCGTGACTCAGCTGAGGGACACTAGCGAGTAAATGCATTGGTTGAAAGAACTCTAATGAAGCTCAGCATTCTGCATTCTGTGGACCCTCACAAGATAGCACCGCTAAAGGTGATGCGAAACAAACAGCATGTTGGGTCTGTAACTAGACGGGAGGGAGGAATCAGCATGAATCACAGGCTCCTTGGATAAAGGTGCTAAAGATGGGGGGGGGCTGGGATAAGCCTGTACACACTTCATTCTTCATCTCAGCCTTCTACAAGCCAGAAGGAATCAGTGAGCTAGCCACAGGTGACGAGAAATTTTTGAATGAAACCCTGAATTCATTCATTTATAGCACCAGGTATGAAATGTGTGTGATTTATAAACAAATCTTGAAACACGGAGGAGGAGGCTTTATTTATATATCAGCATCTTGCTAAAGATACTCATGTGGGAATGCAAGAGTGGCAAAGTTGTCACTGCAGATGAGAGGCAGATTCTTTTTCTCCTTTTCAATGTGTTCATATATGAGAACTGAGTGTATATATGCATGGGTATTCCATGGGTATATTGCCTGTACATGCATGTGCATGTTTGTGTAAAGCCCCAAGGCTGATATCAGGAATCCTCCTCGATCGCTCTTCCACCTTATTCTTTTGGACAGGGTCTCTAATCAAATCCAGAGCTCACAGATAAGGTTAGTCTGACTAGCCAACTTGCTCTAGAGATTCCCAGTCTCTGTCTTCTGAGGCTGGTATTGTAGGTGGGCTACCACAACCAACTGGCATTTTACCTAGGATCTAGAGATCTGAATTCTGGCCCTTGGGTTTTTGTGGTAAGCATTTTACCTGCTGAATCATCTCTCTAGCCCTTGAACCAGATTTTTTCAATTCATCAGGGACGAAGAAAATCATGATTCCTAAGTAGCTGCTTTCTATCTTTAGCTGCTCTTTTAACCATTAAGCTCTGTGCCAAAACTACCTGCAACTTCTCCTGTTCTAAATTACCCCTGGAACTTCCCCCCACCACAGCTGAAAAGTACAAGGTGTGTGTGTGAGGGTTGGGGGAGGAGTCCTGTGTATATGACGGAAGTGCGCAAAAAAAAGAGTGTGAGGGGGAAATGTGGGAGGAGTGTATGTACTGGGGGAAGGAGAGAGTATGTGTGTCTGGGCGGGGCTCCTTCATCTGTTTGTACTCAGTTGCTGTCTGGTATTGAGTTCATCAAATAAATGCAGGCAGCCCTCCTCCCATCACTGAATGAGAGGACTCCGCCCCAGCCCTGTTTCAGCCCTGCCCCAGCCCTGGCCTCACCCCAACCCTGCCCTAGGTTACAGCAACAAAGGAGCACTTTTATGCTGGGCGCCATTTTCTCTACACAAAGTGGCTACACTGAAGAGTTTACTTTTCTCATCTTAAGAAATAAAAAGATCCCTGATATGTTAAGAGCCAGAGACCTGCCATTTCCTGCTAATTTTCCAGAAGGCTCACACTGATTGATTTTGTTGTTGTTGTTGTTGTTGTTGTTGTCGTTGTTGTTGTTCTTGCCTAGAATCAGGTGCAGACTAATGTATCTGCAAGTCGTTCTGCCAGTCAGCATGTCCTCATTCATAAGTGAGACTACTGACTGCCATGAATGAATGAATGAGCGGAAGCATCCTTTGACTTCTCCAAAAAGCTATCAAAACCAAGTGGCTGCAACTGGTTTTTCCCCTTGAAAACAGAAACCATTCTAGTTGGGACTCTTGATCTGAATAGAAAACAAATAATAATTCTATTTTCTCTCTCTCTCTTTTTCTTCGTTTGTGTTTTCTACTCATCTTTTTGGTGCATTTGCTCTCTGACAGTTTCATACATTTCACGCATATATTACACTCTGGTGGTTTTCCCTCCACCTTGCCTTATCTGCCTCCTGAGCTCCTGCATCCTCGGAGGAAGAAAGAGGGAATGTTCTGTTCTCCATTCATCAGATCATTCTGACCTAAAAGAAACTACGCTATGGTCTTTGCAATGTGAAGAGCTTTGCCGTGATTTTCTTTTTCTCCTCAACTTTCATCAACACCAAAGACCAAGCTGTCTTTACCTCCATGTTCAGAGGCACACACCAAATCTCATGACAGATGCAAAGTTTCTAAGTATTTGAGTTTAGTCTGGATTTGGAGGAATAGTCTGATAACCTAATACAGAGAAAGGGAAGTCCAGGGGCTTAGGGATCAAATCCCACCTTGACCTTGGGGAGGATTTTCTGTATGGGCAGCTTAATAGATAGGATCAGTCTTTTAATTGATTTAACAATTTGCAGAGAGCTTTTCCATTGTGGAGCCAAATGGCTCTCTTCAACCCAATTTCCTCATCCACACAACTCACTTAATACAAGGTATTTATTGTATGGGGCAATCACAAGAACTAAATAAAGTTACATGTAAGATGCTTACCAGGAGATTCAGAACACAAAAGCAAATGATCATTTTGCATCTCTCTGGCTCTTAAGTAGTTATAGAGTGAAATCTGGGTTCTCCACGAAGTAAGGCTAGCTATATAAACTTCCCTCTACACCTTTCCTCTCAGAAACAATTTTGTAGTCCCAATTTCATTGGCTCCATCCAAAGGAATGTTATGTCTTATACCTAGTATCATAGTTTACTGTGAGTAAAACATGTGGACCATGCACTGCAATAAATATTTTATATAAGCATCTAATTAGATGAAATAGATTGCATCTCCACTATGATATGATCAGTTCAGCCCTACAGTGATTCTTTCCAATATTTTGCTTTAAACTAACCTGACCATCAGTGCTAAAGAAGCTCAAAAGGAATTTTTAAGCATGTGTCTTACATAAGTATGCTTTAGTATTACAAAGTCCTGGATGCCAGTACTCCTCTGAAATGCATAGGCTGACATCTTAAATCCCAGAGGAAACAGAATTTTGGGGAAGAAACTAGACTATGAGATAGAATCTTCATGAATGAGACTAATTCCTTTATCCAAAAAAAAAAAAAAAAAAAAAAGACTCCAAAGGGTTACTCTTACCCTCTTTCTATCATGGAAAGATACAATGAGAAATATTACTAAATATCATGGACATCTAGCTTCTAGAGTCATGAAAAATAAATTTTTATTACATGCAAGCCACCTAGCTTATGACATTTTATTATAGCCACTCAAACAAAGATAATTATCACTGAATATATGCACTGCCTTAGTGAGTTGTATTTTATAAAATCTTTCAGAAAATGATCTAGAATACAGATTCTATCCTCCAGAAAGTGACATTGCTTCTCCCCCGCCTCCCCAGAGCAGAAATAACTTAGTTAAGGAGGCCTTCCTTTATGCCCCCTCCACCACTCAATTTTCTGAAACAAGGTCTCACTATCTAACCCTGGCTGGCCTAGAACTTTCTATGTAGAACAAGCTGACTTAGAATTTCCAGTGAGCTCCCAGCCGCTGCCTCCCAAATGCTGGGAATGCTGGGATTATGGATATGCCATGGTACCTGCTGCTCTTTCTCCCAAAAATCATATATATATATATACATCTTATCTTTGGCTTAGACTATATGAACTTATCTGTCATGATTTGAATGTGAGTTGCTCTCAAAGGCTCATGGGTTTGTACCCATTGCAAATGTTAACATTAAGAGGTAGAGCTTGCTGGAAGAACACACATCAAGGGGGCTGGCTTTAAGGTGGGGTTGTCCTTCCACATTTCCTCTAGCAGTCTAGAGGGCAGGTGCTGCTCGCTCTCTCAGCCTCTGTGGTAACTCCAGTCACCAGGGCCTCCTCCAGCTTCTGACACCTGCCATGGCTTTTCTGCCATGTGGACTATCTCCCCGAACCGTAAGTCAAATAAATCTTCCTTTCTCCCCTTAAGTTGCTTGAGTTTGAGTGCTGTCTCAGTAGCACTTTACCCTCAAAAAGAAAGGTCCAAAGTCCTATTTATTTATCTTTAGGACATGCACCTAATAGCTACGAAATGTCAAGTTAGCAAGCAGCTAGTCTAAATGAACAAGGGACAACTGAGGAAAATTTCTCATGGACATGACTCACATTTAGCATTCACAGGATGTAACCTACACACATGTATGTAGTGGTAAAAATGGAAGCCTTCTCTGTAAGAGCTCCTAAGTATTAATGTATTTATTTGAAGGCTAGCAGAACGTTGGAGAAGCTCTGTTGGATGCAGAAACACTTGCCAAGAAAAGAAGAATCCTTAGCTGAAAAGACATGAGATCTCTATTTAAAAACCTCAGGCAATTTGTTCCCTTAGAAAAGCTCCTAAAATGGAACGTTATGGCATACTTTCTGTATTGTGTTTGGCTCCATTTTCGTTTTCGAATAAATATTTGCAGAAGCAGAGACTTGGACCTTATTTTCTTTAGAACAGCTTTTGAACTGTTAGAAGATGTTTCCCATTTCATGGAGAAACTAAAGTGACCAAAAGAAATCTTATTTGGCGTCTCAGCATTGCACATGCTTCCCTTAACGGTTGTCTTGTTACCTAAATAATCCTGATGCTTCAGTGAAAATACTCTATTTCTTTGCTGAAACCGGACCTTCTACCTAGACATCAGGTATCATCACTATTTCTCAACCTAACAAAATTGCCTAACAAATTCTTCCTGTGTTTTCTGAAATATTTCCATCAGCGTACAATCATGTTGTAATTTTTCTCAACAAAACCAAACTGAAAACTTCGACGAACAAACAGCAACTCTTTCAAAGAAAGATGTTAGGTTAATAACATGTGCCTATATTGAATGAACTAGGCTGGGGAAATAGTTCAGTGGTTAAATCAGCTGCTTGCACATAAGGGAGGACCATAGTTCAAATCCCCAGATCCCATGCCTGTGAGGAGTGGGTGTGGCATCTGGCCAAACAGCAAGCTGCTGAGCCAGACTAGATGCACTTGTGAGCTCTGGATTTGATAAAGAAACTCTGCCTTAATGAATAATGTAGAATAATGATAAAAAATATTCCCAACATCAACTTCAGGCCTACACACACACACACACACACACACACACGCACACACACACACACACACACACACACACACACGTGCATGTACACTGTAACCTCTTTGTGTATCCAGACACATGTAAACTGCACATATACACACTCCACATACACATACACATGAAAAAAAAGAACCTGACTTATAAGGATTTGATAGAGGATTATTGTCCAGTGTCCACTTGATCCTAAACTGAGAAGACAAGATACCCGAACGTGCCCATCTCTGGGAAACTGAGCCACTTCCTTCACCTGCTGCTTACACCCTAGTTCTCTGTTTTCCTTTTCAGGAATCTCAAGAACGATCTTCCTTGGTGTCTGTAAGTCCTTTCCTGCCATTCCTTCGGATCCTGCTTCTAGTCAGGTTTTGCCCATCTACTCCACCCAGTTATATTCTCGCCGAGGTCACCCACTACATGTAGCTGGGAAATTCCACAAGCAATTTCCGGTCTTTTTCTCACTGGATCCTTTTGGCTCTGTTTTTCACTGCCCCCTACTTGGAATATTTTCTTGGCTTTTGGATTCTGAGCTCTGCTCTCAGGTGTTCACTGCCTGGTGTCTGGCTGCTTCCTTTTCCTTTTCTTTCTTCTCCTCCTCTCCCCTCCCCTCTTCTCTCCTTCCTCCCTCTCATCTCTCCTCGTGCCTTTCCTTTCCTGTCCTTTCCTTCATGCCTTCCATCCATCTTGTCTGCTTGACCTGTTAAATCTGGGGAAGCCCAGGATTGAGGTCCCTGCCTTTCTCACTGTTCTGTACCTTCTCCTTGATAATCTTAATCCACCTTTTGTGGATACATGCTAAGGACTCCTGCATCTCTAGCTTTAACTCAGACATACTCAACATAGCTCCACTTGTACATAATCTATAACCAACTTCATATCTGCAATTAGTTGTCTCTTAGTCATTTTAAATTCAGTATGTCCAAAACCAGACTTCCAAAATTCCTAGAGCCAACTCAATAGATAGCACTTCCATGAATTCAGGTACTGAAGTCAAAACTTGGCTTCTGGGGTGGAGAGATGGCTCAGGGGTTAAGACTCTGTTTCACAAGCAGAAGGTCCTGAGTTCTGATCCCAATTCCCATGTAAAAAGTCAGACTGTGGTGGCCTGCACTTCTTGTACTGGTGGGCAGAGCCTGAGAAATCCCAGAGTCAAGGAAAAAGAAGGTAGAAGCAATCCAGGATGATTCCCAAAGTCACCCTTAGTCCTCCACAAGGATACATAGTGCCCTCTGATACACACACACACACACACACACACACACACACACACACACACACGCATGCACGCACGCACGCACGCACATATATATGCACACACATGCATGCATGCACGTGCGTGCACTAAGTAAGTAAAAGTAAAGTTTAAAAATCTTGGCTTCCTTTTTGCTCATGTAGTCTACAACCAACTTATCAGGAAATCCAGTTGAATTGTACTTATAGGTATAATGAGAGTCAGCCATTTTTTTTTACCATCTCCACCAACCAACCCTTGTTCTCAGCCACTTAGTCTCTTGCTTTGTTTATGGACGTTGTCTCCTAGAGAGTCTCCTTATTCCTACATTTGTCCTATTGAGCCTACTTCAAGTGTAATCTAACAGAGGCTTCTAAAGGGTTAGCTTTTCCTTAATGCCTCCAGTGACTCTGACTTTACTCGGTTTTCCCATTTTTATGTATTTGCATATGCATATGTATGTGTGCATGTGTACATGCATGTTTCTGTTTGTGTGTAGTGCATGAAAGTGATAGCAGGAATCATCCTCAATTGCTCTTCCATCTTCCTGTTTCGAGGCTGAGTCTCTAAACCCAAATCTCACCTACTGTGCTAATCTGGCTAGGCAGCTTGCTCTAGAGGTTTCTGGGCTCCCCTTTTGGGATCCCAGGAGCCATGCCCAGTCCTTAGACTGGTGAGACAAGCACTTTAACTACTGAGCCGTCTTTCCAGCCCCACCTTTATCATATTAAAACCAGAGATCTTAATTAGTCACTGCCAAAGCCTCAGATAGTCTTGTCCTGACCTCTGGACCCACTAGTTTCCTTTCGTATTTAGTTTCCCTCACACTGGTCTCTTTGCTATTCCCTAATGTGCTAAGTATGTTCCTGTCTTTTGACCTTGACACAGTCTGATTCTCCCCAGCTGTGACACTCATTCCAGGCTTGTGGTCTCACCTGCTTCAAGTCTTTGCTCTTAGGTTGCCCTGATGTGACATTGCTACTGGACCCATAACCTCTGAAGCCTGGAACCTCATTCCTCAATTCTCTTTTTTTTTTTTTTTCCCTGAAACATTTACTACCAAGAATGTAATAAATGTATTTATGTGCAGCTATGTGTTTGCCATTTTTTTCTTTCTCCAAGGATATGGGCTCAACAAGGGCAAAGATCACATCTTTTCTTAAATATCTTTTTCATTCTCCTAACAGAAGACTTCCAGGTATGCAATAGCACTCAGTGGGTATTAAGCTTAACTGAAGTCAACTGACACTGGATTCTAAGGAAAGATCCCGAATTCACAGCATATGCCTATATGAAATAAGCTTGACTTAAAGGGGCTTTGTAGAATTACTGCTTACTTTCTACTCATATCATAAAGCAATGGAACAGGAAACTTTGACTACATACCCATTTGCTGGGAAAGAAATAATAGCAAGGTAAGCCATTGAAGGCATAAGCCACAGGCAGAAAAAGGAGGTATATTTTCCCTCTTTTGCTTTCAAGACCCACACAATCTAGTCAGGTGGCTCAAGAATGAGTTTGCACTGGGCTCGGTAGCTCACCACTACAGTCCTGCTGCTTGTGAGGCAGACGCAAGAGGATTGCCCTGTGTTCAAAGCCAGCCTGGACTATACAATGAGTTCCTAGAGGCCACCTTGAACTACAGAATAAGACCTTCTCTCACAAAAAAAAAAAAATAAAATAAAATAAAACAAAGCAACAAGACAAAAGAATTAGTTTGTAAAACACACACACACACACACACACACATTGATGAATTCTACAAAGTATGAAAAAGCTAGAAGTTTAACTTAAATGAGAAAAATCTGACTTTCTTTTTCTACTGGTCATTATAGTTCTATATAGACACTCTGGCCTGTGATTTGTGCCATCTCTTGCTTATCTAAGCCCCACTTCACTGAGAAGGATAGCAGTCTGCCGTGTGGTATTTGTTTTTGCCAACACTGACACTCATTTGTGTGTGTGTATGTGTGTGTGTGTGTGTGTGTTTTGTGTGTATGTTTTCCGTGTGTGCGCACACACACATATGGAATCTACAGGTTGATACTCACGTGTGTGTGTGTGTGTGTGTGTGTGTGTGTGTACGCACGTATGTGTGTGGTGTGTGTGTGTGCACATGCATATGGAATCTAGAGCTTGATACTCATTTGTATATGTGTTTGTGGGTCTGTGTGTGGTGTATGTGTGGTGTGTGTAATGTGTGTGTGCGTGTGCATACGCAAATGGAATCTACAGGTTGATACTTACTTGTGTGTGTGTGGCGTGTGTGTGTGCACCCCTGGGTGTGTGTGCGCAAGTGGAGTCTAGAAGTTGACACTGGGTGTCTCACTCAGTCACTCTATATCCTATTTTTTGAGACAGCGTATCTCACTGGACCTGGAACTCACTGAGTCAGTTATGCTGACTGGCCTGTGAGCTCCTGGGATCCACTCATCTCTGCCTCCCAGGGCTGGGATTACTGGCTTTTCGCAAGAGTGCTGGGGATGTGAGCTTGTCATATTGGTTACCCACCACTTGAAGCTACATAGTTCTCATGCTTGATGGCAAGCACTTTATAACTGAACCATTTGTGCCTCACATTGACAATCTTAATTAAGGAAATTCAAGAAGCACTGTGCTCTCAATGTGTAATCTCATGCATGGCATTGGCACCACTCGGGAGCTTATTCCAATGGCAAATTCTAGGTATCAACCCACCCTAGACTTGAGGGTTGTGTTTAGTCATCTATGACAAATCCTCCAGGTGATCCTTGTGCCTACGCTGACTTATGAACTATTGACAAAGTGAAATTATTCCTTTGCAAGTTCATAATGACTTTCTTAGCAAGGCCATAGTAAAATGCAGGCTTCTTTCATGGGCAAATGCAATAAATTTGCTAGGTCATCCACCATTCAACGGTGACTCAATGGCCTTCTTTCTTGCACTAAGCTTTATGAAACACTCTTGCTGGGTGTTCTGCGTCAGATTAATGAGAGAGCAAATGTGACAGCTCATATATTCCAGAAGTTTAATTTAACTGATTTCCCAATGCTTCTGAGCTGCTTGACTCTGGGTTCTTCCTGTTGAGATTTACGAATCCAGATTTTAACAAACCACTGCCAACGTACCTCCAAGTTAACGATTTCAATGCACCAGTGAAGATGACCACAGTGGAATGTGAATGAAAGAGGACAGCCCTGGAAATTGAGGGTTATAGAAATATGTAAAAAAGAAAGAAAGAAAAAAGAAAAAAAGACTTCCCAGTGAAAACCAGTGATCAGCAACTGAGTCACCAAGAGACTTTGCTTTAATTATTCACACAGACCCCATCAGTTGGAGAGTTATTTATTTAAGGAGTAGCCCTTCCTCTAGTCTTAAACAAGTATCTTCAATGCCTCATTTCCTGGATCTTTTACAGTGCCAATACTTCTGGGGAGGAAGTCTTAGGTGTTATCTTACAAATGATGTGGCAGAGGCAGTCACTCATCCAAGACCCCATTCTTACCGACAAAGCCACAGCTATGTCTTAGGTTCCCTAGCCTGTTCTTACAGATGTTAATTGTACATGATAAATATGTATTAAATACCTGTACGAGGCCAGCTTCTGAATTAAGTAAGGGATGGAGATTATACATTTCTAGCATAGCCCTACCTTTCAGGATGCTCAAGGCAAGAGACTATCTCCTTGATCAATACTGTTCACTCTGACTGACTTAGAACTCCAAAGAAACAATGAAAAACATAGTAAAGATGATTGATCTATGCACTGAAGAGCTAGCTATCATAGAAGCAAGGTGCCCCAATGTCTTCTTGCAAAACGCATGTCCTTTAATCAAGGACATCATGATGATGAAGAATTCAAAAGTGGGCTGGAGAGATGGCTCAAGGGTTAAGGTCCTGAGTTCAGATTCTAGGTCCCAAGTAAAAGTTCTAGGTGGAAAAGGTGGAGGTCTGCACTATTGGCCCTGGTGAGCAGAGCCTGGGAAATCCCAGAGAGAAGCAAAAAAAGAGGTAAAGCAATCCAGGACAATTTCTGAGTTCACCCTTGATCCTCCACAGGGACACACAGTGCGCACACACACACACACACACACACACACATGCATGCACGCACATACACACACTCGTGTGAACACATACAAGATTAAATAAATACCCCCAAAAATGAGAATTTAAAGATATGGCTTAGTGACGGAGTCCTTGCCTGGCATGTGTGAGGCCCTGGGTTCAACCCCAGCCCTGCAATAAACAAATGAATAAATACTTAAATAAGGCCTACTCATGTAATATTAATATTGTTGTTTAATAATAATAAGTTTCTTGTAAAACATTGAAACCTATACAAATAAAAAGTAATATCTATCCATTCATTAACACTACAAGCCATCTGCAATGTGTTATAAGGACACTATCCTAGGGTCACCTAAGCAAATGAAGCAAAATATAACTGTTTGTCTTTATCTTATTATTAGAAGAGCTGTATTAGAAGAACCAAATGTACAGATGATGTAAAAAAGCATTGTTTGTAGAAAGCTAATTGGAATTTCAGTTTAAACCCATAAAAGAGTATAAAAGCTGATTGGTGTTGAAGGTCACCTCCTAACCAAATGCAGCCAAAGGCGGTTCAGGAAAAGCAAAACTGAAAACAACAACGAACCATAATTCAGAACACCGAAGACCTTACATTAATCACCTGCAACCAGACCAGCCAAATCTCTCCCCATCTTAAAGTTCAGTGAACCTTGTGGAAGAGGGGGCGGCAAGATTGTAAGAGCCTAAAGATGCAGAGGACCAACGATATACAAGATACTCCACACAAGTTAGGGCTGCAGTAGCCATGATCAGACTTTGCATGACCTGCACAATGGTTGACATGTCAACGACCCCCCCCCCAAAGTCTAGCATGGATCACAGGGGAGAAGGCTTCAGGCAGTAAGATCCTTAGAGGCAAGGGGATTAATAGTCATAACAAAGTTCCCATACTAACAGGGAGCCCAAGAAAGGGCTCCAGGCTATGCCACTGACACCTTACCTCTCACTAGGGTGGAGGACTCAGAGGGAGGTTTGGCATTCATACAAAAGGATACTCCAGAGGATGGGAGGAGGAAGAGGGAGGCACTGGGCGAAGGGGGGAATAAAGGGGGTGAAAGAAAGGAGAAAAGGGGAGGGAGAGAGTGCAATGGGGAACTAGGGAGGGGAGGAGGGAGGAAGAGGCTGGAGGGGGAGGTATCTATTGAGCTTGTATGATTGGGAAAAAAATTAAATGTAGGAGAAAAAAAGAGTATAAAGCTAACTACAAAAAAATTGCAGTTACACACACCAACACAAACACACATGAGCACACGCCCTCATGAATGTGTGTTCAAACACACACATGATGTTTGGACTGATTTCCAGCAGATAGACATGCCAGAAATAGTATGGGATCTTCCCATTATTTTCTTCATCATTTAAGTGTGAGTTTAGAAGTCTGCATTTTCAAAATGTTAACAGGTCTGTTTGGTATATGTTCAGGTTAAGTCAATAAAATCATGTGACCCAAAATTACAAACCAAGCTCAGGTCTCCAGACATATACACTGGCTTTGTAACAAAGGCCAAGGTTTTGATGTTGGAAGCAGGTGAAAATGAGGCACCTCAGACAGACTTGCTGAGGAGCAGAAGGTTCCCGCAAAGCATTGAAACCTATGCAAATAAGAGGTCATATCTATCCATTCCGTTAACACACAAGCACCTGCACCGTGTTAGTAGGACACTGTATCCTGGGGTCACCCAAGCAATTGCAGCACAATGTGACTCTTTCTCTTTATTCTATTATTAGAAGAGCCATGAAACCTCCTCAGAATAGCAACCCCGAATGACCAATAATCTGGACAAATTGGGCATAAGAGAGTTTTGGAAACGAGTTGGAAATGTTTTATTAGAAAAACAAAATAGATCTTAAGAACTTTTAAGGAGTTTGTAATATCACCTTAAAACAAGCTTAGGTCAGCCGCTATATAGCAATGACAAATATAAAAGTTAACACCGAGTCATGGCAAAAAAAAAAGCCTTTTTTTCTGGAACACGGAAACTGGCTATGCAATTCATCTGAGGAAGATATTTTGAATGTGATTAGCTAATTCTCTCTCTTAATGGTTTTAAAGCTATGACTAAAAGCAAGGGGCTAGAATCGTCATTTTCATTAAGTCCTGCTTCTAGAACTCTGAATGGTAACTAGGTGGATTGTAAGACTCTTTTCTTCTCTCTCCCGCTTTTGGCTGGCATGTTTAATTCCAGATTTGGAAACTTCTAGACATTGCTATGCAATGTATCATAGACCATGACTCACTATGAAAAGAACAAGTGTACAAATTGCCTTACCAGAGACATATCTTCTGCCAATCTTCCCCTTTCTTCCTGGGACAAGACTTCACTTCTTTCTCTCTGATTCATATCCTAAGGAAATCAACATGACACAAAATGGGTGTTGTGTTCAATTAAAAAAAAAAGCCTCTACTCCCATCCACACTTGAAAAATACAAGCTTTTAAAAATTCAGAATTTATTATCTTCCTAAGACATTCTTACCTCCTGAAGAATTTGGTGCAACATTAGTTAAGTGGCCAGAATAACATTTATGCAATCGGCGTCCCACATCAAATCCCTTTGTCCAAGAGATCTCTAAGGTGCATCTTCTCTGATTACTTTGAAAAGGAATCAGCAGGAGAATTCAAGCCTGCTGATGTAGGACATGCTGGGTGCCCTTCTGTAGTAACAGCTTACATGAACTAAGAACTTACCAGGTATCATCAGGTGCCCTTCTAAGCTTTGCCACAGAGTATTTCATATAACCTAAGCAAACCTATGAGAAATTCTGCTGTGCAGCCTAACTCAGATGAGGGTAGTGAGGACTGGAGAACTCAACTAATTTGTTCGAACTGACGGAGAAAGTAAGAAGTGCACATGGGATCCAAACCCCTCACTGTCAAGCACCAGAACCTGAACTTCGATTCCTTATCTTGTACTCTTCACTGTTCATGGTATCGAATGGAAGCTTAGAGGTAACAAGCCATCTGATGGGAACATAAAGCATGTGGTACTGATTGCTGGATCTGAACAGAGTTCAGACACAGTATCTCAGTGTACATGTTCTGTTTCCATGGATCTAACAACGTCAAAGAGGAATACATACCTTCGCACTCTATGTAAATTGAGTTTAGAAAAACAAAGGTCTACTCTGGAAGAGTATGAAAGAATTAACTATATCATGATTGCCATCAATGGACTTTAAATTCTGCTTGGCAAACAAAGCACCAGATGAAGGGACTGAGGTCAGTTGTAAAGCCTTGTGTCGCTGTAAATACAACAGTAAGTTGTGCATGCAATGAATTCTGATGAGAGTAGTGGTCAAAGAAGAGGAAAGGTGGTCAGGGGAAGCTTCTCACAGGCAGCATAAAACAGTATATAGAACGTGTGGATTTGATTCTGTTTCTGATATCTCCTTGACTCTTTTGTGGGTAGAAAGGAAAAATACTTCTGAGAGCTAGTGGAAAGAAAATACAGTCTTGGCACCTACTGGAAAGGCTCCGTTACAGATATGGCCCAGGATCACAGAGCAGTGGGAAGGCTGGAGAGAGGAAAGAATTTTTCTGGGATTGGTGTTGAAATGACTAGCGATTATTCTTTCTCTTGGCTGGTAGGTTTCCATAGGGTCTCATCAAATACCGACTGTAGACGTTATAAATCAAACCCACACTCAGGCTTTAAAAGGAAAGGCAAAAGGGCAGAGGGGTGGGAGAGGAAGACTTTGCAACATGTTCAAGGGACTTTTCCAGAAGAACTACCTGACCTAATAGGAAAGAGGACTTGTTCAAAGAATATGAACGAACTCAAATACTGATGGCCTACTTCAGACCCTCTCACCAGTGAACCTTCCAATTTAATAAAGAAAGGGTTGCCTAAAAGAAACGCAGGATAAGTGGCAGGTGTTTCTTACTGTAACACTCATCTAAACTAGGTCCTGCCTTTTCTTCTCCTCAGTGTGGACTTCAACTTCCAATAAGAGTATTTATTTGCTAAAATTTCTCTAAGAACAGTATTTTCCTACTATCTAGGAATGAGAGGACATCAAAATATGTTTTGATACTCTGAAATAAGATAGTTCTAAAGTTAAATAATTTGAAGGCAATTAAGTTCTTGGGATAGTTTATTCTATTGTATTTTGTTTTATTTTATTTTAATATTTTGTTTTTCTAGTCTGATCTGTTCTTCTCTTTAGTGCTATGCTGTTCAATTCTATTCTATTACATTTTTATCCTGCTTCTTTAGCAAAGCTTGTGTGTATTTTGTGTCTATAACAAGAACACATTCAACATCTCTTAAGTTTGAATGACTGAAGGATATCTCCTTATTTCTTGGCACTTATGTTGCTCCTTCATTCAACGTCAATTCCAGAGAAGAAAGCATGTTTTCTGGTCCTTCAATGCAGTCCTTAGTACTGCTAAATCTAGATGGATGGACTAAGGGGTGAAGAATGAGGAATCTCAACAGGCCGTGGCTGGGGAGCTTCCACCTGGTGATTCTCTGGATTTGTCCATCAACAGGAATGAGTGACAACTTCGCAGTGCTGGCTGGGTGCTTCGGCATAACCTAGAATTCTGGAGTCCTTCCCTACAGTGCTGGCATCAGTAGGAAATGAGAGAGACAACAGAGTTCTTCTTCCAAGAAAGCCAAGAACTCCCTGGAACTGAAGAAGCAGGTGGACTGAAAGACTGTGCACTGTGTGCTGGAACGCACGTGTCGGTCACATATTGGTGCTTCACCGGCAGCCCTTAACAAGCTCTGAACACACCTCAGCTTCCTTTAGCAGGACTTTCAGTATCTGCTGGATGCCCCCCTCGCTTTCTCCCATATCTGAACAGAGCGTCCCATGCTCTCACTGGCCTGTCATGGATTCATGTTTCTTCATATACCACTGGGAGGACCACGACTTTACAATGCCCCCGTTATCTGTGTGGTATATGGATGCACAGGAAGGAAACGGAGACACTGAGGCGAATGTGGGAGAGTTGAGTTTTATTGAGAGGTAGTCAGTGGAGGAAACTTGCGACCACAAGAAGGCATTCCACTCCCCAGGATGAACACCTTAGGCCCCAACGCCCAAACCACTTTAAAAAATTGCTGACGCATCATATTCAGCTGAGTCACACTGCCTTGTCATGAAGTGGCGCCTTTCTGGGAGGCAACTATGTATGAATAGACAGTCAGCTCATTGACACGTCATGCATGCTGCAGAGGCATTAACCAAAACTTTTAGCCAGTAAGTCAAACGAGCAAATCATAAGTTAACGCAAACATCGCATCTTTTTTATATTCACTATTACTAAGACATGGGGCTTAGGAGCGTCATTTTATGATACAGACATTTGGGATGTGAAAATCGTCACAGGGTAATTAATAACTAGCAGAGTAATATGGGAACTTGAACTCAGAGCTCAGATTTAGCATCTTCAGCTTCTCAGCTTGATGACAGTAGGAAAGAATGTGAACAAAAAGAAATGAATAAAGACCCACATTTACCCTAGAGACTTACAAGATGAATTCATGGTGATAGGATTTTTTCTATAATCACATATAAAATTGGCACTTTATTGAAAACTGTCTTATTACAAATTATTTCACAAATGTATTTCATCTATGCCTCTTGTAGGTACAGCTCTGGTTTCATGTGTCCCATAATCTTCTTGTATACCATTGATATCCCTCAAGACCCTATACATTCAACAGGATTGGGCACAGGCCAGGGGTGACCCCTGTCTACTTCTGGAGCCTCTCTGGCTTTCACATCCTTGCTCAGGGAGGAGAGACACTCTTCCATTTTCCTACATAATTCCTGTAGTTAGTTCTCCATAATTGAGCCTGATCACCTTGAGAACAGAAATCTCAGTAACCCCAGAACTTAGCACAGATTAGACTGTTTATTAGACAGATTATGCACAGAGATGTGTGCATAATTGAATAAATAAAGCAATACAAACAAATCAAGGCAGTTAGCACCTCTGAAAAGTTCCCAGTCTCATGGAAAGGGAACAAGTAAAGAGACTATAACAAGGTATGCTTTCTTCAAACAGGTGTTGTCAAGGTGCTTTGAGAGCTATGGCAGGAAAATACTATGCCATTCCCATAGCAAAGTCATGAAACAAGCAAAACCAACAAAGTCCTGAAAAGAGACGCAGAAAATCATAATATCCACAGAGCCCAGGGGAGCAGGATAGGAGTGGACAGTAAAAGGAAAAGGCAGGTTCCAGCAAGACGCACTGTATTTTGCCTACAAACACCTATGGAGGTGTTTTCTTTGGTGAAGCTGACCCGCTCTCCACCAGTGTGGTGGTTCCTAACAGCACTGCCAGTCACGTCGTGTTTCTACATCACCAGACTCTTCCCAGAGCTTTGCAAAGAAATTCTCCACCCTACTAGAGGAAGCAAATGGGATGGAAGAAGAGTGGCCCAGAGAACGAAGAACAGAAAAGGTTGGAAGAAGAGTCACAATCCTGGGTTCTGGTCATTTCTAAAACCCTGTATATACCATGCTCTTCTTGGAGAATGGGCTTTTGTCCAAACCAAATCAAACGATATTGTAAGTGATATATATATTATATATGTAAATGCATGTATGAATGTGTGAACAATGTTTATGTTAGTTTATAGCATGTATACAAATCACTTACAAACACAAACCTCCTGCACGACACTATGACTCAAAATAAAATAGTTTTTATTCTACAGAAAGAGTTGCAAAGCAGACTATTCAAGACCATATGCCTCCAATGGACCCTTCCCATTGTTAAATTCTCATCATTTGAAGATGGAGGCACGGGCTTATGTTTCTCTCACACAGCCTCCAGCCCTGTTCTTGACAGTTTATGTAGAACCAAAACTCTTTCCAGAACCATCATTCGAGCCTCAAAGACTGTTTTCCTTGCTACCTGCTGGCTACTTAATTTTGAGGTGACCACAGGATTCATATTAGATGAAAATATTAAAATGGACAAAAAGTTCATGACATGTCTACAAAGTTATGACCTCACTGTTTTTCAATCCACTCAACAACTCAGTCTCAACACACACCAGCTTCTCGGGTAGGCTATTGGGAGACAAGCAAGGCATTCTTCTTCTTGACCTTAAGCAATTTAGGAAGAAGAGTAAGAAAAACACAGCTCTTCAGACCCATGCACTTCAATTTTAGCCATCTGGAAGGATATGGACTTAGGACTTTCGCAACTTCTGGTAAGTCTTTTTTGAACTGGTTGTGAGGCAAACAAAAACATCCATTCACGAATTTCTAGTTGTATTTAAAATCATTTTTAAAAACTAAAAATGGCCTCCTCAGCTGGACCAACTAGACCCAACACTTGATTATTTTTTAAAGCACCAGATATCCTCCAAAGATGATTATTTTCTCCCATTGAATATAGGAAAGGAATTTGCCATAAGTTTTGAGTCCTGCTATATAGCAGGAGGTGGAATGATGTTTTGCCCAAGGCTAGGCAGCATCACTACCCTGAAGGTGAGTTATGCTATTCAGAAAAGATGTGTTTTAATGCATGTGTTAAGATAATGAATTCTGGAATTTGTATTAACTTTCCAGACAGGCACAGATCTGCCTAGAGGCAGGTATTGGGATCACCTTAGGTTATGTGGAGTGTCTTCCAGTTCTGTGATTCTGCAGTTGCTTAAAGTAGATTTCTCCAAGTCTATGAAGGGGTGAAGAGCTATTTCTGTTTGAGTTCATTCCCTTATATAGGTCAACCCCCATTCCAACGAAGACCATACTGATATAACCTCATGACCCGGTTATTTTAGATAACTTGACAAAATGAGAATCAGGCATGATCTCCAAGGCAGAACTGCCTGCCACAGAATTAACCTGAATATTATTTCAGCATGAGGTAGTTAGTAGAGCCACAGTTGCTTTATTTCATCTTTTGTCTTCAAGACCCTAATCCATGACAGAGGAGCAACATTAACAGCACAGAAAACCCATCAACAAGCTCTCCATGTCCTGGTCCCTGGCTCCATATTCCTCATGGAGGCTGCAGTGTCACATATCTGGGGATCAGGAGCCACGATCTTCCTGGTGGACATCTTAGTCAGGCATGGTGGTGCATGCCTATAGTCCCAGTATTCAAGAAGCTGAGGTAGAAGGATCATGATTTTGAGGACTAGCTTGATCTATGTAAGAAGACCATATCTCAAAAATCAAGCAAGCGATAACAAAAAGAAAAATAGATTCAAGACTGTGGATGGGATGTACAGTACTGGTCTAGCAGAGGGAGGACAATGTTTAACTGCCAGTAGATACATATATGTGTGCATATGCATACTCATACATGCATATACTCACATACATACATGTACATGTGCATATGTGAATATGCACATGTATGTGTATATATATAATACCATCTTCTGCCCACTCCAGTCAAAAGCACCAGAATAGTCTTCCCATTCTCCATCAGGCCTATAAACAAATCTTCTTTTTGTATGGGGTTTCTCCACACCTGAGTCTTCTTCTTTCATTCACACCTAAAGTTAAATTCTTGATTTTTACATATTACTCTTGCCAGAATGAGATGAAATTTGCTGTTTCCTGATATGTTCCTTTTTAAGAATCTAAACTCCCTGCAGGGAACTATTTGTTTGGTTGCTTCTCTGTTATATTGACACCTGAGTCTTCTGACTAGGATGGATGCTGTGCCGAAGCACAAAGCTCATGCTTAGAACAGTGTTCAACACACACACAAGAAAGTGTCTCATAATAGTTTCATAATGGTTTGCTGAGTAATTAAATGAAGAATGCCAAATATGCTTCAAGATGCATTTCCATATCATTCAATACCTTCAAAAGCAGCTGTGATTCTTTCCTACGATCCTTCAACCTAGCCTTCATGCCTAAAACAGGGGGAACTCAATAAATGCTTATTGCCTGAACAATTGAAGGAATAGATGGAAACGTTTCTCTTGTAACTATGAATGCTAAAGATTTATGATCTAGCATCCTATCTCAAATTCTGCCCGGATTCCAGAGCCTTCCATGGATCAAACTGAAGAAGCCATGAGTCACTGGGCTTAGTAAGGGGAGGGGTGTGTGTTTGTGGAAGATTTGTTTCCTGACCTCGATGAATCACATGTATAATCACCAAACTGCATCCTGTCTGGGGAAGTAACCCAAACCCCTATTTCTGGCCCCAATGGCTTTTTGGTTTTATGAGTAAATCCCACTGGCATGCCATTAAATAAATGCCCTCAGAAAGCCCTCAGCTAGAGCCATAACCTACAAAAGTCAGGGTTGTGACAGACAAGGTGTAGGCCCATCTCTAACTGATGATCTACCTAATTACTGAATATCAATGATGCTTTTCTCTAAACCACAGGTTGGGGTTGTCTTCCTGACATGTAATTCTCAATGGATCTCACAGAATAAAGATCTTCCTTCTTCAGGATGTGTGCATCAATGTGTGCGTGTGTGGAGACACTAGGGGTCAATGATGGGCACTTTCCCCAATCATGTGATAGATACTCTTTTTTTTTGAGACAGGCTGTCTCAGTAAACCTGGAGCTCATTGATTTGGCTAGATGGATAGGCCAGTGAGCCCTGGAGATCTTTCTATCACCAACACCAGTGACAGTACTTAAGACACACATAAGCAGGGTGCTGGGGATAAAACTTAGTTCCTCATATTTGCCTGTGGCAAGCACTTTACCAACTGAGCCAGATTCCCAAGCTCAAGACCAAATGTCTTAACCTACACTCTAAGGCTTTCCAGAATCTCATCCAAAATCTACTTCATCTACTTAATCTTCCTCCAGCACCATAAAGTTATATCTGCTACATAAAACAAATAACTTTCTGAACATACACAAACGTTACTGTTTTCTCTGTGACCTTGTTCCCTCTGAGCTCCTCCTGGTATGCTCATTCTTTCCATTTTTAAGTGTCTAAAACTTAATATTTTTCAAATCTCACCAAATGCCACTTTCTTTATACCATCTGCCGTAGTTGTCCACTAAGGAAAAACAACTTATCCTTAGAAGATACTAAAGACTATATCTGGTCTACCACCTCAGAACTCATTCTTAATGTGTATTTTAAGTACATATGTGTATGGTTGATTTTCTAACTAACAATTTCCTATAGAAACTGGAATCTTGGTCAATATGATGTTCCTTCAACTCCTATTAGGAAATGGCAGAATGTACATCTAAACTAAAATTTGGTTGAATGGGAAAACTCAATGCAGATGCTATTTATTCTTATCTCTCTCATTTTATCTATTCCCTATTTCGATGAGAATGTAGGATCCAGAAAAATCTCTGTTCTCTACAAACAGTCATTGTTTTGTCTCTATGGGTCTCAAAGGCATAGTTTTATCCCTGACTTCCTAACTCTGATCCTCCCTGTGGCCTACTTTGCTGGTAGATGCCATAAACTTAGGGAGAGAGAGAGAGAGAGAATTTTGATATTAATTTGAACACAAAAAGAAAGAAATGTAATTAAAAGAGATTGCTTCCAAAAGCAAATTATTTAAAAAAGATAATATATTCCCCACACAAAGACTTTTCTGTTATTTTCTGTTTTGGAGTATCCGTGCCAATTCCAGGGTGGTTGGATAAGTGAGAATTGGTGCTTAAAGCTTAGCTTTGTTTCACTGCAGGGCCCTTTGCTTTGCTTTCTGCTCACTGGTGTAACATTGGATGCAGAAGAGGACACTGAGACAAGGTGAAGGTCATGTGAGCCAAGGTCAGATAAAGAGGAGGGTACATCGTGTCAAGAATTCTCTCCTTCTGCTGTCCTTCGGCAGTGCCATCTGGGGGCAGAGAGCTGGGTGATCCAGCTGTAGACTCAGAGCCTCTTGTTTTCTGTTTTTCTAGAAGCTGCCAAGACTCACGTCCACCACCTAATGACTGCATGACCACAGGCAACTTTCTTTGGTGAAGAAAGCATAATGACAGTTGGTCCAATATAACCCAGTGGGACTTGGTCGATGCTGAGGTACTGTTCAGGTATGTCTGTTATAAATTCAGAGATATCCATTTTTCTTTGTTTCCAATGCACCACACAAGGTTGGCAAATCTTCTATAAGGGGCCAAATAAGATCTTAGACTTTGGAAGATATTTAGTTTCTGTCATAACTACTCAATGTTGATTGTATATCAGAAATGCAGCTGTTTAAGGCCCCAGAAGGTCCCAAAATAACATAGGCTCTTGCCATTCCTCTTGGTTACATACCAGATCTAGTTGATTAGACCCCTATTGCTGTAAGCAGCTCACAATCTGGATGCATGATTCAGAAAAATAAAACTGGGAAAGAGATGAAAACTTCCACCCTTCCCACGAACCTTTGTAGAGCTGAATGGTGCTGTGTAGGTTGCTAGGGGATTGAAGGTATCAACGATTTTACCTATTCATGAATTCTGTGTCCACTAGTGCAGTAGTGGCATGAGTGTTATGGTCTCTGATCAGATTTGAGGCCTGTTCCACATGAGGGAACTCACATCTGGTACTGCAAACCTGACCCAAAATCCATCTAGGACTTAGGCCCTAGGGAAGAGCTTATTTCAGCTGCTTAATTAAACTGACACATCATTAAACTTCCTGCTGAAAATCTATTCTATACTCACAGACAAAGGCTATTCTCAGTATGAACCAGAGATGCCTCTCTTCACAGCAAACACAGATGAATTTACAAACCTATGGTTGCTGGAGGTGTTACGAACAAGTGATGAAGAAGGACTCAATCTTAATCATGACATTTGCACCACCTCCTCAGGACTGAGGGATCATCATGGAAGAAGGTACATAAAGGGTATTAAGAACCAGAAGACAGGAATGTGAGCTGTGTCAAACCATCTACTAAATATAACATGGAAAAAGGAACCCTCATATATTGCTGGTAAGAATGTAAACTTATACAATCCCCTTGGAGATCAGTTTGGAAGTTACTAAGAAAGTCAAAAATTGAAATGCCATATGACCCAGCTCTACTGCTTCTGGGAATAAAGCCAATGAACACTGTATTTTGCTGTAGAGTCATGTACAACCAGGTTCATAGCAACTCTATTTGCAATAACAAATAAATGGAATCAACCTGAATGTCCAGTGGTAGATGAATGGTTAATGAAAATGTGGTACATATATACAATGGAATACTATTCAGCTGTCAGAAAAAAATGAATTAATAAAATTTGCTGGAAAATGGATGGAAATGAAAGAAATTATACTGAGTGAAGTATTCCGGGCACAGAAAGACAGTTTTCCCTTATAAGTGGAATCTAGCATTAAATGTAAAGCTCTATTAATATAGTCAGTGATATAATCAAACAGAAACTTTTATAACACACACAAATGGCAAAGGAACACAAGTCAGGGATGTGGATGAAGATACCGAAAGAAGACAGACAAAAGAACATAGACAAATAGATGAATAAGTGATCTACTTAAGAAAAGTTTTACAGGGGAGGGAAAGAAAGAGACAGGACACAGTATAGAGTAGGGTTAGCCTTCGGGTAACCAATTACCTGCTAACTAGTTTCTACTCACACACACACACACACACACACACACACACACACACACACACACGTGCACACACCTTAATGCCAGGGAACACATGCCCAATATTGTAAATCTGTCCAAATAGCACCAGAAGGGAAGAAAATAGATACTAGACAAGATCAGATATCTTAATAAACTACCATCTAAACATCTCTCATTATATCCTTAAATAAAAAGAGATCTCAACACTCAAACCAAGATGCAGCCTAACAGAAGAATAGTGAAGTAGAAAACCACAAATGACCAGAATGCAGAGCATCAGGACTCCAAAGCACTCGCTGTAATCAGTTCATCCAAATCTCTTCCCATCCTAAGGTTCGGGGAACCTTGCATAAGAGGGGGTGGTAAGACTGTAGGCACCTGAAGTGGGGCTCCCACTACAGGTCAGATCACTCTAGTCACGACAGGTCTACTGTACTCAGAAGCTCACTGCAATGAGATCTACGCCCACTAGATCTACGCAATGACTAACACCAATTCCCCATTGTTCATCAACGATCTCAGGGGGAAAAAAAAGATATACGCAGTGGGAATAATAGGGACAGGTGCTAGACAGGTAAAGGGGAGAATCCCCACCAGTAGGTTTACCCAATGAAGGGTCATTGATGCCGCCACAGAGACCTGGTCCCCTAATAGTATAGACCACCTGAATGGAGGTTTGTGGTCCACACAAGCAGAGAATCATGAGGACAGAAGGGATAGGGACTGAATGGGAAAAGGAGGGGAGAGGAGGAGAAAAAGGGAGAGTGTGGGAAGGGACAAGGACAACAACTTACTTTGCTTGTTAAAAAAAACAAATAAATCTCTTAATTAATTAAAAACAAAACAACACAGCCATGCCCATCATGTCCCCAGCAGCTGCAGTTGCCAGCCATGGGCCTACACAAGAGTGGCCTGAAAAGCAGGCAGCAGTACATGGCAGAGGGGCTCATGGGGCCCTACTCTTACGTTGAAGCACTGGCAACTAGCAGATTCTAGGAGAGAGACATAGTATCAAGTGGTATAACTACCAGTGAACCCGCCAGACTCAGAATGGCTGGTTCCAAACTCATGACCGCACAGACAATACTGGTAGGACACAATGGGACATGGACACACACACACACACACACACACACACACACACACATACAGGATAAGGAAGAAAGGACCTGGCGGGGTTGGGAGGGAACTAAGAGAGTGTGTGGACAGAACAAGAGAAATGCATTGTCCAATGTGAGAACTGTCAAGGAACAAAATTTATGAATAAAGAAGACAAAAGAAATACAATTATAGACAAACACGTAAGTGGATAGAGTTATATTACCCTAAAACTAATAAAAGCAAATTGTTGAGCAGATTTAGCCTATGGGCCATATTTGCAAATCCCTACCCTTCTTCACATTTGGTAAGAATGAAAATACCAGAGGTTGAGTGAAATAGCTAAATTTGTTTTGTGGCATGAAGGATGAAGTTGGTGAATTTTGTGAGACTTTCTGGTACCTCTTTAAGATACTCCTTAATTAGTTTCCATGTGTATATTTGATACCAACAGTCTTCACCGAGAAGATGGAGAAAAGAACCCCAGTTTTCTATCCCTCTTGACCACACTGTCTTTAGGAAAGACAGCTCTGATCAATGGTAAAGAAAATATCAATCATACTTGTGGTGAAAGGTCACTATGGTTTTTTTTTTTTTTGACAAATTGGTCCTTTGAGCAAGATGAATTTTAATGGATTAGTTTATTAACCTAAAGGTTGAACCAGCCTGAGAGTAACTAAATGATTTGTTCATAATTAGTATTATTTATAATTATTTTACTTGGGAAAAAAATATCACCTTAAATGTCAGGATGTTTTTTAATTGCCTCAGATGAGATTCAAAATAATTGACTTTGCAAATGTATTTTTAAAAACTCATTTAAAATTATCTGAAACTGCCGACAGTTTGCCTAGAAGAGGCACACTATTGATGTTCATTACAGGAATGGGGCAGAAATTGATTCATGATTTTTTTTTAAAGCCACAGGAACAGTGTCTGGCCGTCACTTGTGGACTCTAAAATAGTTGAAATGCTGACAGCGCATTTGCTCCTTTTTCCCCTTTAAATCTCTTCTGCAAGGATGCTAGGTTAATACTGGTGTGTATTTTTTGCTCAAATATACATACATACTTTTTTATAAGTGGGGGATAAATACATGCTTGAAAAAAAAAAGAAACAATTTACCAATAGTCTTGAACATGCACTGGGTCTAGCATTCTTTGTTTAGATATGGTGCTCATTCTTTCAGTGCGACTTAAATGTAGCACCCCTGTAAATATCTGACATCTCAGCTCACTGGTGGGGATGACAAGAGGTAGGAAAGCTCTTCCTTTTGCTAACAGCTAGACAGAGAGAGAGCTTAAGATAAATTACATGATAAACTTGGAGAAACCCACTAGTCAGAAGCACATAGCAGAGCCATGATGATAATATGGTGCTTGTCTGAAGATACAATCTCACGTGCTCCTCAAATGCACATGGGGTGCAGGGAAGGAGGACAGTGACAACGTCGAGTGGCAGCTGAAGAAGAGGAATCAAGACAAACACGTAAATTTGCACAGGGTTGCACCACCAGCTACATCCCATGCTGCTGCCAGGAAGCTAAGGGAAGAGCAAATGAGACTGCAGCCTCCAGAGCAGTTTCCACCAGCCTGATGAGAGTGCAGAGCCCAACTCTCCATCTCACGTATTTGATGAAAAAAGCCACAAGTTGACCTGTTGCAAAGAACATTCTAGAAAGGGACTGCTGGGCCATGATTACTATCACAGGCTGTCATGGGCCTCTTCCAAGCAGTCTGACCATGTCTGAGACACGGTGTGACCCTGTCTTCAGGGTCTAGGACACAAACAGCTCCGTCTCCCTGGCAGCCAGGCAGACGCCATCGATCACTGATGGTGTTTCGCATGTGTGAGAAACAGAAAACACAGCTGAGGTCGGAAGAAAGAATGCTTGATGGTGTCACAGAGGACAAAGTCTCCTATGTATCAAAGAAATGAGTCAAAAAGGACCTGAGACAGGGAAGGCTATGCGTTTAAATGTTCCACAAATAGTAAAGCAAGAAATGAGTATTCTTTTATAATACATATTCCTCTCCCAGGCTCAGCAGGTAACCCCGCCCCTGCTGGGAGCTCTAAGACTATATTAACTGATTAATTATTATTAATTCCAACTTTTATTTAGCTAGCAATTATAATCTATTAAGAGCATTTATTCCCATTATCTTACTTATTCAATCCTCAGGAAAAAAATCCTGTAAGGCTCATCAGTAATATATCATTATCTCCCTTTTATAGACAAAGGAAAAGAAAACTCCAGGGTTCCCTTCTTGAGCTAATCTCGCCAGTAAATGGCAAGTCCTAGACTAAACTAGTACCTTGAATTTCCGACTCCCAGCCCAACACCTAGCAGGGCTGTGGAAGACCGGAGGCAAGAAAGGGAAAGTGGGAAGCTTGGCTTCAGAGTGAAGACAGCCTGGCGATGTCTACAGACCAGAATTCCTCCTCTTTTAGGTCAAAGTAGGTGTGGCTATATGACACACAACCAGAAAGATAGGATCTACTCGCTTCAGATTTTCTTATGCACTTGAACATTTGCTGTCAATCTCCCAGCCTCTCGTTTCTTGTGAAGTTTCTGGCGCTGCTGAGTTGGAACCAACCTCAGTCTCCGATTCACTTCCCGAGCCCACCTTTTCTCACTCTGCAACCTTTTTTCTTTGGTTTGCTCTCCTTTGGATAAAACATCCCCCCCCCCCATACACACACACTCCCACCTCTCCTTGATGTTCCTGAGGCTCTCTGTACTGCTTTTCCCTTTAATCTCTGCTGATCACCCTCTGAGTTTGTTCCATCCATTCTTTCCAGGTCAGGGGCACTCTACCCCTCAACCCCAGGAGCACCCCTGCTGGTCACCCTTGCACCGAGCTCTTACCTGTGCTCCGAAGCCACAGGCACCCCCCTGGATGCCCCTCAGATGTCTTGGTTCTGTCGGTCTGAAGATCACAGCTTCTACCCAGGGCCTGCGAGCTGTGCACATCTTCAGCCCCTTTGTTGCTTCGCTTCCTGGGTTTTACAATACTAGTAAACAACAACACACAATAAAAGATGGTGTCAGTTGCTGTCCTGGCCTGAAGTCTCCAGCAGGCATTATCTCAGAGCCCAGCATTGCAACAAAGAAATCTCACAGTTGGGGGAGTGAAAACCAGTTGCAGGACAGGAGGAGAAAACTTCAGCACTTCCAAAATTGCACAGCCCCAGCTGCCCTCCAGGGGCTCCCCCTAGTGGGAGATTCAGAGCACAGCAGGACAGCACCCGGTTAGGGCGGGTTATCTGGGTGGGGAGGCTGGAGGAGAGCTGAGAGAAGGGAGCGCGTATATTTGTGCTCTTCTTGAAGAACAGTCTCTGTGAATTGCAGTTTCCAGGTCCTCTGCAATGAATCCAGGAAATGCTTTGAGGAGATAGAGTTCTTGGGGCCCAGAAGTCTCAGGTGAGTGCAGTATGAGCTGTAAATATGTGATTTATGCTGTATGTGAGAAGTAGTGATTGGCAACCACTTGTTCTTCAAGTGGCTGGTTCTGATGGCGGCAAATGTATCATAAAGCCAACCCTCATGCACGGATGTTCTGGGGAGACAGGCGTGGTCTGCAAAGCCTGAGTAAGTATGAGGTCGTCTCCTGGGTTCTCCTGGCCTTTTGGTACCCACTTCCTGCTGCCCCTCTCTGATGAATCGAGACTGGACGTCGGAATAACACATTTCTCCAAAGAGGTGCAGTCTCATCCATTCTGACCTACCCTGGCAGGCAAGCAGGCAGGAAATCAAATCTATTGTTCCCTCCTGCGGAGGGAATCAGAGGCCCATGCAAACATGTGCTGCTTCTAAAGCTCTAGAAAAAAATCCATCAGTGGAGTGAAGACCACAGCTGAGTTTCCTGACCTCCTCCTGTCCTTCTGTCAGGAGCATCCAGAGCATGCTCCATCTCTGGATGAATGCTAAGTCCAGCTTCAGGACAGGGCAGTGAACTGCATCCTCAGGATTGCACCCCATCATACTGTGAGGGGGATATGCTGGGAATGATACAGGCAAAGACCCAAGCTGAGCCTGCAGGACAGAATTGTCATACGTCAAATATGGACAACCAATTGGACTTGCGGGGAGCTCTTCATTTCCTGTGGAACAGTGAGTGGAAGGAAACCTTACAGAATGCTGACATGCCTCCTGCACTGACTCTCTAGGTCCCCCCCCCATGCTTTGTGACACATGATCTCATCTTGTCATCAACTCAGTTCTGAGACTGAGATGGCAAGATTACGTAGCAGAGGTAAGGATCATCTATGTAGCAGAGGTAAGTATCACATAGAAATCTGTGGAAGCTTGGTGCTCATTTCATGTGTCACATGACCCCATCTGCTCTTCTAGCAGTGGTGAGGAGGAACTAGCCAGGGATCAGTATAAAACCCTTCATATTAATTCAGAAAACAAGCCAGCTCCCTCTGGTTTGCACTGCATCCCACTGCTGTCCTGAGACTGGAGCAGGGCTTTACTGAGCCACATGGGAAGGCTGAACTTGATGTAAGACATTATTAAGCTCTGGCTTCAACAGGGGCTTTTTCTCCACGAGTGACAGAAGCATGACAGGCACAGAGACCAGAAACAATAGCCTAGAAGTTTCTGCCTCTAAGATGATGGCAGCGATGAAGTTGTGGGTAGTGATGATGATGGTTGGTGGTGGTGATGGTGTTGCTGGTGGTAATGGTAGTAGTGATGGTGATGGTAGTAATGATGGTACTGACAGTGATGCTGGTAGTGGTCGTGATGTTGGTAGTAATGATGACAGTGTGTGGGAGTGGTGGGAGAGTGATGGTGGTTTTGGGAACAGTAGAGGTGGTGGTGGTGGTAGTGATAGTGAGCCTGATAATGGGAGGGAAGAGGGAAAGTCAGTAATGATGTGGCTACTAGCTATGAACTCAATATTTTTCAGACCTATGTTGGGGCCTTGTGCTGAACAAGAGAACATCAAACTGCTCTGACCATACTGAAGTTTTTTTTTTAGATGCTCGCGTAAAAATAATTTCCAAAAAAGAGAGAATTGGAGCTGAACGTGGCGGTGCACACCTGGAACCCTGGCACTTGGGTGGCACAGGCAGGCAGATCAGGAGTTGAACGCCATCACCAGACATATTGTAAGATAAGACCAGCCTGGGCCACAAGACACCTGCTGGAAAATAAAGAGCGGCCAAAGCAAGACTGCTTTCCATGCAAGTGGGTTTGCAGCTGAGACTCGCTATGACATCTGCATTCAGGCCACACGCTTGCTCTTTCACAAGCACTTTACCTGCGCCATCCCTCAGCACGAATCTCATTCTTCAATGCTTTCTCTCGTCCAACTCTTCACCAACTTAGCACTCACCACCTTTCTACAGCTCTCCTCTAGCCTAGGTCATGCAAGGAAGGGAAGAAATAAAGAAGAGTGAAGAGCTACAGGAGGAGGCAAGGGGTGTTACGGACCATTGAAGACCCTTGCATGTGGGTCTTCCCAGAGCCCACGCAATAAGCCAGGAGCAACAGCACACAGCTGGAATCCCCGTGCCAGGGAGTCAGAGACAAGAAGATTTCTGGGTTTTCCTAGACAACCAGTCTACCAGAACCAGTGAACTCCAGGTTCAGTGAGACAACCTGTCTCAAAAAAACGAGGTAGAAAAGGACAATTGAGGAAGACATCTGATAGTGACCTCTTGTCTCCACAAAGCAGCCGGAGTTGGGGACTGAGGGAAAAGGAAGGTGACATGAGGAACAGAAATGTAGAGGTGCAGTGACTTAGCGAGCTCGTACAGGGAGGGCTCAGCGAGGAAGGACCTTACCCAGGTCACCTGGGAGACTCAGAAGGTGATGGGGAGTGTGGTGCGAGAGTAAACACTGCAGAAGGAGACAGAAGGGAGCAGAGGGACGCTAGACCCATGCTGTGACTTAGTTTCCCCGCTTCTCCAAGAAACTCACTTCTTTCTTTTCCTTTCGTTTCCTTTCTTTTTCTGTTTCCTTTCTTCCTTCCTTCCTTCCTTCCTTCCTTCCTTCCTTCCTTCTCCTTCCTTCCTTCCTTCTTTCCTTCCTTCTCTCATGTATCTATATATGCTGTATGTGCCTATGGAAGGTCAAGGGTAATATTAGGAATCATTCTCAATCACTCTTCCACTTTATTGTTATGAGTCTGGGTCTCTAATTAAACCCACACGTGATATCAGGTTAGTCTGGTTAGCCGGCTTGCTCTGGGGATTCCCAAGATCCCTTTACCTTGTGAGGTAAGGGCATTAACCGCTGAGCCATCTCCCCAGTCCTGACTGACTCACTTCCGAGATAAGTACAGATGAGCGCACACCCTGGTAGCCAAGCACTAATTCATGAACACGGCGAGGCCCTCCAGTACAGACAGACGTGTTCCTTTGTGTTCCTTTGTGTTCAGGTGTGTGACAGAAATCAAAAGTTAGTAAAGTGCCCCATAGTGACCAGAAGGACTCGGTTATCCATCGTTTAGAGATGAGTAGTGTGAGCCCGTAAGTACTAGAAATCCAATGGGGTGAGCAGGACTTGCCCTCATGGAGCTCACAGATGGGGTGAAAGGAGACACAGCCAGGTATGGGAACAAAAACCTCGTGAGATGGCCTGGGATGCTCGGCTGTCAGTCCACAGAGGCCTGTGCCCTCCGTCAGAGAGCGTGCGTGGTCCTAAGTGTCCAGAGACAGGCACACCTGGGCAGCCAGTAGGAAGAAGGCCCTGTCCACAGAGACACAGGAGCTTGCTGTCCAAAGTCCTTCCACAGATCTGCCCACCCTGCCTGGCATGGCCAGAGCCACTGATGTGGCCAAGTGACAGCACGGCCCTCTGGAGCCTGTCCACGTCCCCCGCTATTCTGCCTACTTTGCTCATCTACTCATATTTGCAGATGAACCCCAGTCCTCTCATACACCCTGAAAGCCTTTGTTTCAGGGGCGCATTTGCGTTTTCCTTGGCCCAGGTACAGCTTGCTGAATTCTTTGAGGCAAGGCCAATTACAACAAGCCAGGAAACTGCTGAGCCGAGGGGTTTCTTCAGAGATCTCCTTACACTCCCTCTCCCTGCGCCCGACCCGTTCAGAGAAGAGGCCCCCTTAATACAGAGTTTCACATAAAAAGCACATGTTTTAAAGGTGGGGAGCAAGCCCAGTATGCTTCCCTAAGAAGGGAATGTAGGGCACAAGCGATTTTCATGTGGCTGCACATTGCTTGATCAGGTCCGGTCTGTGAAGAAAGGCGGACAGTATGGCTCCTAGAGGCAGCCTCCTTGAAGAGAACCTTGGGAAAGAGCTAGAGAGGCGCTCGGTTTAAGGCCCAAGGGATCTCAAGTTGGCAGGAGAATTTATATGTGTCAATAGTCTCTCTCATTCTTGAACTTGCGCTAGGTCCAGGGTTCAGTATTGCAATTACATTCTTGTAAATTCTGCTTTAGGAGCAGGGTAGAGTCTGTGTATAGATGACTTATGATTTTTTTTCATAACCATAGAGGGATATTTGAACATAAATAATGCAATTTCAGGAAGGATTACCCTGAAGTTTTTGATTCAGGAGTTTCTGCACCAAGACAACTCAATAAGTTTGCCCTGCTGTTTCTTATCATGCTAATATTAAACTTCATTCTGTCCCCTGACTGTCACCAACTTAGGAAAGATGTTGTGCGAGAGCTCACAAAAACATGTCCAATAGTAGGAAAGACAGTTCAGAATTAAAGATTACCCATAGATAATCCACAGAGTATGTAATCTATATGTGGATCATGGGGAGCTGACCCCCCAAGAGGTATCTGCGAGTGTAGTCAAAAGGTGTCTTTCTGACAACAGAAAAGTATCCTAGACTTATGGTTTCAACTCTTGGCATTCATTTGTAGTCAACCAAGACGAGTCTGAGGGCATTAAACTTGGGGACATGATCTCTTGGAAAGAAAACTCTGAACTCAGTCTCACAGGCAAAACTATCCACATGTGTCCACAGATCCCATGAGCCATCATTAAGAAATGAATCTTCTTTCTCAGACAGAAATTAAAGGGTTTAGACCAATGAGATGGCTTAATGGATAAAGCCATCTACTTGTACATAAATTTGGTGATCAGAGTTTGATTCTGGACCCCTCATGATGTGAGGATGTGAGAAGAAAGGACTGATCTTTGCAAGTTGTCTATTGATCCCCATAGGTATTCTTTACTAGCTCTCTCTCTCTCTCTAATAAATATTTAAAAAGGAAACTAAATGGCTGGACAGATGGCTCAGGGGTAAAGTCTTTGCCTCATAGGCAAAAGAACCTGACTTTGGATCTTAAGAAAAAATATCCAGTAGATATGACAGCAGCCTGTATTCCCACCCTGGAGGGCGGAGCCCAGGAAACCCCAAATTATTTGTGATATCACCCTTGTGCCTCCACAGGTACACACACACATACACACATGCTAGCACACACATATACACACACATAAAAAATAGAAGAAAAGCAATTTAAAAATTATTAAACCATCTAAAACCCAGAGAATCAGAACATAATCAATCCAGGGAAAGTTTCATTCATAGGTAGGTAAGTAAATTCTAGGGTCCTAAGCTGATCTCATCACACGTGTCAGGAATATTGGCATTACAGACAAAAAAGTACATAGTGATGATTCTTCTAGAACAAACTCTGCAAGAGTTCCCCACTGTTATAGTTAGGGTTTGAACTCTGGCCATATTTGTAGAGAATTAATGGTTGAGTTAGGCGTAGAGCAAACGGGAAGGGGAGGGGAGGGGAGGGGAGAATTTGGGTGTGGTGGTTAACAATTTGTAATCTCAGTATGTGGCTTAAGGAAACAATGGGTTTATTTTCTCTTACAATTGTCTGGTTACAGTTCTCAGTCCAGCTTGACAGAAGAGCTCACGCCAACACCAAGGCCAAGGGAACTGGCCACACCATCTCTACATAACAGCTGAGAGAGGGATGATCCTTACTTGCCAGACCAGCACATCTGGCCAAGTATACACAAGGATGCCAACTCTCTCAAACAGCTCTCTGCATTTTATCTAAGACCTAGTCCCACCCACTATGGGCTGGGCCTTCCCCATCAGCTAGACAATCTTCTGCTCTGGGCCTAACTCAACCACTAATTCTCTACAAATGTGCCCAGAGTTCAAACTCTCAACTGTCAAGTTGACACCTGCACCTAACTGTGACATGGACACAAGAGGATCCGAGGCTCATGGTCATCCTCGTCTATGGAGAACTGAAGGCCAGCTTGTGTTGTAGGAGAGTCCATCTCGAGAAAGAAACAGAGTCGCGAGACAGCTCCACAGGTGAAGGGCGCTTGAACATGACCTGGGTCCAATCACAGGCCACATGTTAGAAGGAAAGGACTGATTTCTGAAGTTGTCCTCTGACCCCACACACAAGCTGTGACATCTCTCTGCACTCTCTCTTTCTCTTACATAAAATGCTAAAAGCGGGGAGAAGGAAAGAACTCAAAGACGAGTCTCTGGCAAACAAGTAACAATTTCGTCTGCTATCTTATCAAAGCACACAGCTAGGAGCGTCTTCAGATCTAACTTTCATTTCATATACTGCTTGTGTTTATCGTAGATTTTTGATAGCCTCTTTTCCAATAGATGAAGCATTTCCAGGCTGGCCATTTGGCTCACCCATGGTCAACCTCTCTGTCCCCCCACAGGCCACATACAAGAGCTTTGTTCCACAGAGAATCACACTTCTCTGGGGCCAGTATGGTCACACACAGAGAGCCACGGTCACACCATAGTTTCTATCCACTAGGAAAAGAAAGGTCTCGGCCTGGCCGAGGACATCCCAGAACTGGACACCCAGAAGAAATCTTCACCCCCTCTATGGCAAGGGGGGACTCTGCTGAGTATGACCACCGGCATCCACAGAGTCGTGTACTCTGGTCTTTGTGGCACGTGTCTCCTTAAATCACATGGATGAAGTTGTTTGGCATGAGTTACAGTTGTACCACAGTGCGTTTCCTCTACATCTCTGGCTTCTTCTGTGGTAGAAAGTAAATGCTTACTCTTGAAACAACAAAGAGATGACAGTGCAAACACGGTAGGGCCAGAATGGGCCTGAGACTCTCAGCTTCTCCCCACACCCATCTCCTGAGGCCTTGGGACCTCTCAGTGAACTGAGCCCACCGGCGGCCAGTAGTCTTTGGCTCTCAGTGTCTGGCAAGAGACACCTTGAGAAGTGGAGGCAGGAGGAAGGCGTGGAGATCCATCTAACTGGATTCACGTTCTGGCTTAGAATTCCCTGTTTGTAAGTGGATTACCATCTCCAAGCCTGAGTTTCTCCATCTGTGAAGTAAGGGCACATTTCATGGGGAACTGGGAAGGCGAATTAAGTGCGACTAAACCCATAACACAATGTCTGTCTTCCCAGGAAGCAACCTGATGTGGAGACTAGTTATGAATACTATCACAACCATCTTATGAGGAGGAGGAGGAGGAAGAGGAGGAGGAGAAGGAACAGGGAAGGAAGAGGAGAACGAGTAAGAGGAGGAAGAAGAGAAGGAAGAAAGGAAGAAGAGAAGAAGAATAGGAAAAGGAAGAATGGAGGGGGAGGAAGGGAAGAGGAGAAGAGGGGAAGCAGGAAGGGAAGAGAACAGAGAGGAAGGGAGGGACAGGGGATAGAAAGAAGAGGAGGCATGAAAGAGGCAAGGACAGGAGCAAGGGGGGAGGGGAGGAGAAACTATCTATGGTCCCATGCCTTCCCCTGCCCTCCATGCAGGGGGTGTGGGAAATCTGTCGTTCTTCCAGGTGGCTCTGGCTCTGAGACCAGCGCAAGGCAGCGGTGCTGGGAAGATCTGCCAGTCCCGCAAGACGAGCAACAAGCGGGCTGCGCTTTGGTCCAGAGGCGACCGCTACAGCATTCCTCAGAGGTCCTCCGAGCCAGCTCCCAAGCACACACAAAGGCCCATTCAGGGTGGCTACAGCTCTGGAGAACCAGCAGATGAGCTGAGGGGCCAGGAAGGGGTGGAGAAGCTGTGCAGCGCCTGGCACCAACTCTGTAACCCCACCCAGGGAAGGCAGGCACAGAGGACTCAAACCTACAGCCAGGCCATTGTCTCTCTTTCACACCAGGACAGAGAGGGTACCAGATGCCATGGCAAGGGGTGGCATCATCTCCCCAGAGGACAGTGGGAACTCGGCTCCATAATGGGAGACCAATAGGTGATAGGCGGAGTGTCAGGTGGAAACTAACCATCCTACCTTCTTTATGTTTGAAAGTTGACATGGAAGCCAGAGAACAACCTCCACTAGAACTGAGACAGGGCCTCTCCCTAGCCTGGAGCTAGTCCAGTGTGGCTGGACTAGCTGGCCAGAAAGCCCTGGGGATCCTCCTCGCCTTTGTCTGCTGAGAGCTAGGGTTACACATGTTACCATCCCATCTAGTGACTTTAAATGGGCTCGAACTCAGCTCCTTATAGTAGCAAGGCAAGCACTCCACCAAGTCATCCCCACGTCCCTCATGCGCCTTTCTTTCTGGCGGGGAAAACACCTCTACAGGGTTCCCAGCCTGCTCAGGGGCAGTCAGCAGCACAGAAGTATTTCCCCAGACCTGTAGTTGGGTCTGGGACCTTCAGCCTCCATTTTCCAGTCTGCAGAATGGCAGCAGATCAGATGACCCAAGGAACTCCAAGCAGCTACATGAGGGAATTCCCAAGCTGCTCCTGGTGTGTTGGTCTGAGCCATCGCCCTGACTTTGGTCTGAGCCATCACCATGACTTTGGCCACGCCCTTTCTCTCATGACACTCTGACTTGCATGGAGAAGTCCTGGTCTAGGTCCTTAGGTTGAGGCTCCCTGTGCAGCCCCTAGCTACGTGAGGTCAGAGGCATTTAGACTGTTTCAAGGACCATGCCCCCTGGATACAAAACCAACCAGGATTCTCTCCACTCTCTTTCCCCATAATCTATAAGAAGCAGTTGCACAAGGTTGCAAAAGCTTTTTGTTTTTTTTTAAAGTGAGTCATGTTGGGCCACAGGGATTCCACAAGATTGTCTATGAGATAACAGCATTGTCTGCGAAGGATGGGAAGGACTTCCTAGGGTCTGAAGGTGATTGTAAGCCAACCAACTAAACGGTCCGGTCCGTTGCAAGGAACTGAGTGGGTGCCTCTAGGCAGACACCGCTCACCCCATGGGAAGCTTCATCTTGCCCAGTCTTGTCTCTGACTCTACCGCCTGCACTAGGGCTCTCCATCAGGTGCCCACAGCACCTATGGCATGCCTCTTTCATGCCATAGAGAATTATGTTGAAATTGTCCACTTACCTCGCCTCGTCTTCCCAGGGACCAAGCACTGTCCTAACACTAACACTGCCCACAGTGCTCGTACAATGCAGGAAGCTACTAAGTGCTTACTGAACCAAACGGCTGTGTTACCTCACTCTGGAGTAGCCGCTGGCATAGACGCCATTTATATTTTACAAAAGTATCCTGTAATCTTTGCTCTCTGAAGGTGCTAACTTATATATCTCTCGATTTGTACACAGTTCTATTTTTTCTAATTTCAGGCCACAAAAACTGACTGTCATCTTTATTTCTACCAGAGTAATGACAGCGACCACTGCTCTGCCTTGCTACGTTGACAAAACCAGCCTTATGAAGCGGCTGAAAACAGGGATGTGCGTTAGGAACCTGAGCGCTGGCTTTCCCTTGTCGGCGGACGAATGCAAAAGGGACTCTCTAGCCAGACGCTATGATGCATGCACACCTGAAAGGCAACACTTGGGGAGCTGCGGCAGGAGGATGGTGAGTTGAAGGCCAGCCTGGCTGCACTGTGAGATTTCTCTTGAGGGAAAATAAAAGATTTTTGACCTGTGCCAACCTGGCCATGCCAACAGAGGCTTCTCAGGGCCTGCGATGTGCCAGGTTCTGTGGTATGGAGAAAGGACAAGAATAACCTAAGAATAACTAAGAACCTGTTGTGAAGAGACCTTCCACCTAGAACAGGGGATGATAGGAGCGCCAACTCATCCCTTTCTCCGTGGTCTCTTGGTTAGAATTGCCAACTTGTTGGTACAAACTCAAGAGACGTCCAGAGTATGAAAATAGACAAAAAAAAAAAAAAAACCCAAGTTTCCAATGTCTGAGTAACTTGGAAGAAACTTGAGAGGCACAAGAGCTCATTAAAGGACAAATGCCATGTGTCTCTTGCCACTTCAAAAGAAATGTGTGTGCTTGTGTGCACTGGTAAAGAGAAAATCCGTTCAGAAAACTAGTAGGAGTTGCCCTGCAGCGACCCCCAAACTGGCAGACTCCCTCCTTCTGACCAAAGAGCTCAAGGGTCTGCGTGACTGCAGACGAGTCATCTGGGGACACTGGAATTCTGAGCTAAGGAGCCAGCCAAGGCAGCGCAGATAAGGTCTGGACAGAAACCTGGCTCCCCAAGCAACATCTGCTTGGGCTCAGGGTTTGGCTGTGGCTAGGGCTGGAAGCCTGAGACGAGAGACAGGGAGCCTGTGTGAGTGGCTGCTTACAGCAGATGGCGCAGGAGAGCAGAAACCAACCCTCAGCGGACCAGAAAGGAAGCCCAATGTTCAAGCTGTCCGGAGCAGGCCACTGTAGTGTAGTAGCCAAGGGAGGTGGTGAAGATCATGGCTCTTCTTCCTCATTGTCCTGAAACTAAGTGGATTTTCCCAGAAGGTGCGAGGACATGGATATGTATCTTCCAAAGGTCAAGAGAACGAAGGTGAGTCCAGAAGTCCTGATAGAATTCTAATATGTGTGGAACGTCTAAGAACAGACCCAAGGAAAGAAAAGACGGAACCACACGTAACGTTATTAACTTCACAAAACATGGGGAAGCTGAGAGATTCGAACTATTTTGAACTCTTAGATGGGTGGTGGATAACGTAGAATTGCCCGTCACAAACCAAGAAAATCAAAATATTGGCAAGGAAAAGGCCCACCTGCCATAATTAGTCAAACTCTAAGAAAGCAACATTTTTTTTAAAACACCTAAAATGATGGAAGTGTAGCCACAGGTTAAAACTTCTAGATAAAGCCGCCTTCTTATGTTCCTGTCTCTTCCTAGGCTTGGACCCAGCCTTACCCTAGTGGCAGAGGGCACTGTGAATGCTCTCCCAGATAGACTAGGATTTCTACTAGGATTTCTGTGTCCTAAAGGGGAAGACAACATGGCTTTTCTTTCTGTCTACACAGCACTGTAGATTCAGGGACTCAAAGCAATGGAAGATTCTAAACACTGGATGGGGCAGGGCATCACACATGGGGGGAGACATATTAGAGACCCTCTCTCCTATAAAAGCCTCTTACTCCCAGAGCAGTAAGGGGCTGGTGTGTGTGTGTGTGTGTGTGTGTGTGTGTGTGTGTGTGTGCGTGTGTGTGTGCGTGTGTGTGTGTGAGAGAGAGAGAGAGAGAGACAGAACAGAGACAGAACAGAGACAGAGACAGAACAGAGACAGAGACAGAACAGAGACGGAGAGATGTTTTCCTTATACACGTAAACAAAATGGTAAGTTAACACATAGACAGACCACATGGGATGAAAGACATTTTCTATTTTTCCATTTGGTTTTCTTTGTAGGAAGCAGCTCTCTAGTTCTGATGTTCAGACAGGACTGAGGTAAATATGCATGGATAGCAAAAAAAAATGCTGCTTTGCTGGAAAAAAAATATGGAAAGATTGAACGTGCTCGTTCTCCGTCTTCTGTTAAAGAATCTGGATTATTTGATTCTTTGCTCAATTAGCGGATGTGTCCCGAGCCTGCCTGCCTGCCGCCTGCCTCCATGATGAGTCACGAGACAAGGTGTTTCAACAGCAAGAGTCACAAAAGCGTCAACAAAGAGCAATGGCAGTGGAAAGAAAGGTGAAGCCTGGAAGATTCCACGGAGGAGGAACAGGACTGACTTTAGCACCTCGTTCCTTTGGACTCGCTGTTTAAAAGGTCCTCCCTTAGCTCCCACTGCTTTCCCTTTGTGAGGAATTTCTGATTGTCTTCCAGAATCAGTGCTGACCCTATCATAGTCGTTCCTAGTGGGCACCTTGACTTTTAAGCAGTCTGTATAAGTCTCCCAAATGTCAGCCCAGGAACCGCTCTGTGTCTTTATTTCCTTGTGAGATTCACCCACTGTCTGGGAGATTCTTTGGATCCTCCCCCTTAATGCCTTCTCAGAACCATCTTCCACAACCTTCTGCTTTTTAAAATAAATTTTTACATATGCATGTATGCATTCGTGTGTGTGTGTGTGTGTGTGTGTGTGTGTGTGTGTGTGTGTATGCGTGTGTCTGTGTGTGTATCAGAAGGCACTGTGTGTGCCTGTGGAGGCTCAAGGATCGCTTCGGGAAACATCCTGAATTGCTTCTATCTCATTTTTGTTTTGCTCTGGGGTTTCCCAGGCTACACCTCCCAGGGCCAGAAGTGCAGGCCACTGCCATTTCTCCCCGCCAAACTCAGGTCCTTCTACTTGCAAGGCAAAGTCTTAACTCCTGAGCCATCTTTCCAGTCCCTACAACTCTCTCCTAAGCAAAGTTGCTAGATTAAAAACAAATAATGCCCAGTTAAATTTGGATGTCAATAAATAATGCTTTTTTAGTGTGCCATCAATACTGCACATTTTGTATTTCGTTATCCTTAGCAATAGCAATCTTACTCTTGAGATCACAGAGCGCCTACCAGGGCCCCCTCTCTACCCCAGAGGTGACCATTCAAAGCCATATGTTCGCCTCCCTAGCACTGGATCTCCCAGCAGAAAAAAAAGGACAGCTTCCGCCTACTGAAAGAATAAGCTAAGGTCAATTTCAGATCCACTTCAGGTTTTTCTTCTCATTTCCTTCCTTCCGCATAAGGTATATTTATTCAGTATATATGAAGTATAACTATTTCAATTCAACATAATAGCCCTTGTTCAATTAATTTTCAAATATCAGGATTATCACTTACTTTTCATTTAAATATGGCTTAATGAATTGTATGAGCTACAAGACAGACACTTAGCAGTCTGTTAAGTCTGTGTTTAATTTCAAAGGCTGGCATACTGCATATAGTGATATTTACCAAGGTCAGTTCCCAAGGGCTCTTTTTACTCTGCTCTCCTGGAGGAAGCTGGGTAATCTGGGCGGCAAAAGAGTACCCTGCACGAACACAGCTGACCCCCTCAGAATGTGTTCTTTCTTCAGACACACCTTTCATCATCATCATCATCATCATCATCATCAATCTCCTTTATTTTGCCGTGCAGCAAATAGAGGCTTCAAATTGAAAAGAATAATATCTTTGGATTCCTCTATCCACTTCCACCAAGATTAACAGTCTTAAATTTAGTTTCCCAAAAATTGCAGTTATGATCATTTAGAACAGTATAGCCCTACCTTTTGCACCTCGTGAGACACAAGAAATTATAATAATTTCATGACTGGGGTAAATTAGAAAGAATTTTGGAGATGCCATCTGAGACTTTCTGACTTTACACTAATTAAAAATCAACACAAAGTGTTTTGAGATAAAATGTTATAAAAGATATCAGTATGGAATTTGGATAAAGTCTTTTAAGAACACATTCCTACTTAGGAACATCTAATCCCTGATTTTAACTGGTTCAGAAAAGTATAAACTATTAGATAGCTAAAAATGTAAAATATAAGGGCCAATAAAATTAGAAGGGAAAAGTTTTTTTTTTCTGCAGATGAAGAAAGAACCTCAGTGCCATTAAATGAATCATGACTGAAAAAGTCAGTGGACCAGTGCTGAGATGACTCAACAGGGAGATTCAGGAAATGCGATGGAGTTCAGCTGCCTGGGGCACTGCCTGGGGTCTGGGGCCTTTCCCTGAGCTTCATCTACCCAAACAGGATCACAGACAAAGCTGTCTAGTGGTGTTGTCGCCAAGCTTGATGCATCTTTTACCATAACAAGAAGTTTTCGACCATCACTATCTCAATTGTTAACATCTGTTAGGCCTTTCAGACACCCCAAGACCATCCAGCACTTCTGGGGATTGCAGCAAGAGAGTCCAAAGTGCTTATATCCCAGTTGTGATGCCGTGAGCATGGCTCAGATACCTGGGCACCAAGGAAGAGAAATCATTTTGCCAAATGAACATCTTTAAATAGTAAGGACCGTGGGATGTGAGGGGAGCTTACCCATGAAAAACTCAGGACTCGCTTTTCTTCACTGGCCAATGGCTGTGGCCAGATAGCCATTCTATGGCATCAGTCATATGAGTGACCATGGATTGCCCGGGCATTGGGTAAGCCTTGGAGAGGAAAGAGATGCAGTCCCATGGTGCTATGGACATACAGACACCAGCAGTCACCGTTCGTAACTCTAGTGTATCCCCTACATGCCTGGACCGTAGACTTAGGCAACTGAAGAGCTGCGTTGAAAGCCCAACGGTGTTCAAAGAAAAGGAGTCTATTCTTTCTGGGTTTCCTGGGTCTTACCCTTGTTAGCATCAGCTGATCTCTGCCTCTCAGGAGCCAGCTCCTTTACTTCCATGCCTAGAAGGATGTGAGCCATGTGTGTCCAGCAGGGCGTCCCATCTGAGCACTCAGGAAAGCAGCGCTAATGAATGTGCATAAATTAGCACATCTACTCTGGAGAGATGCCCAGACCAACCATTCTTCAAATAACTGACCAGCCCCTGTTTCCATCGGCCTGTTTCCAACCAGAACCCCTCACCTCACCTTGGAATTGCATTTGCATTTGCATTTCCCAGATGACTTGCAGACTTGACCTCTGGCATTTGGGAGGCAGCAGCATGTGGGGGATGGCAGGATGGGATGATTACCATTAGGTAAAGCGAGGAAAATAAACGTCCAGCCGAAGCCTCACAGCTAAATCTTGAAGCAGTAAGATAAGGACCTTCAGATTCTGAATCCAGTGTTCTTTCTATTTGGCCCTGGGCTGAGAAAAGAGTTTGAGGAGATTGTCACTGAAAAGGCCACTATGTCCCTTGTTTTTTCAACCTGTGGTTCACAGTTCTGATACGTCTGACACATGTTCCCTAAATGTGTGATTGTGTGATTCTATATGACTGATTGTGAGAAAATGACCCATAATATGCGCATATACACACATACTCACACACATATTTGTGCATATTTAAAATCTCTCATCCCCATATTTAAAATGCTTTACCACATCTACACACTGCTCTTTTCAATGTAATCATCCTTCTAGCATGGCAGAGCTATATTCATTTTATCCACTCAGTAGTAGCTGTTTGTTGAGTGAATAACTGAATGCTTTTCTTTCTCAAGGCTCCACCTTTCACCACATCTCAAGACCACTTTCACCTTCTCACCGCCCCTACCAGTCTCACTGTGATGCTGAAAGTCCAAATGAAGGAATGTCACACATAGGCAAATAGAGGAGAAATAGACAGAAATCAAACAGCTGCCTCTTTTCTATTTGTTCTGTTGAAGTGCAGCTGCTCCTTCCAGTCTCAGAGGCAAGGGGGTGGAGGGGGGGCAGGTCATCATTTGAGAGAGTGATTCAAGTTTCATATTATAGATAAAGAGGTACAAGGTGAAAGAAATGAGGAGCCGGCACTGGACAACTGGCAAGGACTGAGGTGGAGGCTGAGTTCGTTTCTTCCTGCTCTTCTTGCTGCCATGTAACTTGGGACCAGCCTTCCTGGTGCTCCTTGAATGTATCTAGAACATTCTACTTGGGGGCCCTTGAGCTGCTGCCTACTCAGCATCTGCTGGCGGTTGCCCCCGCCCCCCCAGTTCCTACTCAAGAGTTCTTTGGTCACTCCCATAAACTGATGCCAATCCTTTCTTGCCTCCTGTCTCAGGTTCACTGCGTGGTGCCGATAAATTCATGACCAAATGACTTACGAAAACAAGGGGTTTTATTCAGGGTTATAATTGTCTGGTTACAGGTCTTAAGCCAGCTTGGCAGGAGCATCTACACCAACACCAGGATCCGAACAAACTGACCATCCCATATCTACAAAACTGTAGAGAGAGGACAATCCTCACTTGCCAAATATCAAATTTGACCAAGTATACCAAAGAATGCCAAATTCCTTAATCACCTGCCTCTGTCCTACCCATCTTAACCCTGCAAACAGGGTTACTGTCTAAGTAGGCTTTGTTCTGGTATAGATTTTTGACTTCTGTTTTGTACACTGACGCATAACAATGGGAGGAGAGCAGATGTTCCCAGCATGCTTGCTGAGCTAAAGGGTGGCAAGCATTTGGTCAGAACTTGAAGGAACAAAGACCCCTTGCTTTTGTTAAGCACCTCCTGCATACTAGGCCACTAGCACAGATTTGTGAGATCTCCTTTAATCAGCCCCTAAACCTTGAAGGCCATTATTTCCATGCCACACTATGAGGGTTTGGAGCAAGTCACTAGCCCAAGATCAGGCACAGAACTTGAACTCAGTTCTGCTTGCCTCCAAAGCTTAGAGTTGATTTATCCTGTGACAGACTTCTGTATGCATCCATACTTAGAGAAAAAGTGCCCCATAAGACAAGGTATGTTCTAGCCCCGCAAGGCTGCAATTTTCTGAATAGATTCAATTAAACTCAAGGGCTTCATGTGACATGAGAGCTTGTTGTTGCCTCCTCAGAGATCTGGAGCCATGTAGCAAGGCCTGTGGCTGAACCGGGCCTGACAGTTTGCGTTTCTAATCATTCAAGAGTTTAATTAGTGCTCTGGCTTTCATCAGGTGAGCCACGAGGCTGACATCATCAGTCCTCGGCTAATTAGCTGGAAGGAAAAAAGTTTTACACATTCCGAATCTGTCTCCATTGGCATGAAGGTGAAGGGCCTGCATGAGTCAAGAAGAAAGAAAGAAACAGACTTAAAATACGAATTATGTGACTAAAAACTTAAAAAAAAAAAAAAAACTTTACCCTGGGGCCTGGAGAGATGGCTCAGGGGTAAAAGTCTTGGTGTTGCAAACAAAAGGACCTAAGTTCAGATCTCAGATCCCACATAAAAAATATGCTGGGTGAGGAAAAAAATGTTGGGTGGGGGTATAGTGGCGGCCAACAATTCCAGCCCTGGAAGGCAGAGCCTGGGAAACCCCAGAGCAAAGCAACAGGGTAGAAGAGCAATCCAGATGCTTTCCAGGCACACACAGTCAGCGGCCCTCTTGTACACATGCCTGCACATATATCATACATGTACACACAGATGTGAAATACATGCACATGCAAAAAAAAATTTTACCTGCAAAAGACTTGTGAAGCTATATAGGATCACCTAAGCAAGACTTCCGGAATATAAGAAAGTGGCAATTTCTGGCATTTTTCTAGAGCTTTCCTAAGTATAATTTAACCTTAGACCAGCATTTCTCCATCATGAGGGCACCACTCAGTGATTATTTGTAAATTTATCGACCCAGGTAAATAGCACCATCATCCAGCTTTAGAACATTTCTTTCACCCTCCCCCACTTTATCAAGTCAGTTCCCAGTCAGTCTCATTCATACCCTGAGCGCCCACTGGCATCTACTAATTGAGTATTTGTGTCTATAAATTTGTCAGTTCTAAACACTTCATACACACGAACAGTGCAATATGTACTTCTCTGTGCCCGGCTTCTTTATGTGTGCATGTTTGTGTTTCCATGTATGTGGGCACACGTGTGCATATACAGGTTAGAAGCTGATACCAAACATCTTCTTCAATCCCCCTCTACATTTCTTATTAAAAACAGCATCTCTCCATTGGACCCAGCGTTCAACAATGTGCTAGGCTACTTAGTCAGCTTGCTTTGGGGTTCCCCTGTCTTTGGTTCTTAAATACTGAGATGATAGGCAGCCACTAAGCCTGCCCAGCTTTTATGTGGATTCTGGGGGTTTGAACCTCAGTTCTTTCAGGTCAAGCAACTTATCCAGTGAACCAGTTCCCTGTCCCCTGGCTTCTTGCATTTGCATGTTTTTGAGGTTGATCTGTGCTACAGCATTTATCCACATTTTATTTCTTTATGATGTCGAAGAACATTGTGTTGCATGGAGAGACTCCATTTTGATGGTTGACTCATCGGGACGGATGTTTGAGTCATTTCCACTTTCAGATAGTATTAATTGTACTGTTTCTGCACAAGTCTTTATAGACTTCTATTTTCATCTCTCTTGGGTAGATTCCTAGGAGTAGAATTAATCATGCCTATTCTATGCTTTCATTCAACTTTTGAAAGCAACTGCCAATCTGTTTTCCCAAAGTGGCTCTTCCATCTCACACTGCCACCAGCAATCACGGAGGGCACCGCTGTTTCTAAAATTGTGCTAGATGCCTAGAAGTTTCATGTTTGGACTTTGAACTATAAGCTTGAAAGAAAACTGTGAAACACCTAGATTGCACTCTATGCTGTTAAAGACAGGGAATGATGGGAAATTAATTAAAATAAATGAGGTTTAGATAAGAGAAGGGATTTGTAGCAAGTAAGCATTCTCGGGAACATTACTTGCAGCTCTCGATTGCTGGGAAATTCAATCAACCAATTAAGTAAAATAATGCTCGAGAAAGATCAGCTCGATTCTTCATGCAAATTGCTCATTTACCCGAATGCACTGTGAGGCTTCAATAGCAAAGACCTGACTTCGTGTCTTCCCGTCTCCCATTCTTGGAGGGAAAGGACATTGTATAGAGTTCACCAGGTTTTCACATAACAGCAGTAAAGCTGGAGCCTACTCACATTTGGGAGCGCCAGGGGCTCTGTGTGTCTGGTATGTTCAGACAGGAACTCCTGATGAACGTGCAGCTCCTGAGGAAAGGGAATCATACTCAGAGCTGAAGGCCCCCAAGTGCATGTTCACATGTTCATTTATTTAGTCAGAAAGCATGAATGTGTTCTTTGAGATACTAAGAGCAGAAAGACATGGGCGGTGCCTACCAGCAAAGGAAAGGTAGATAGATTGGTTAGGGGACAAGGGGAACACCACATAAGGAACTAGGCTGGGAAAGTCATCATGAAAGAGGGGATCCCTGAACTGTTCTATAAATAAGCCAGGAGTGGGGTAAGGAGGAGGCAGCCAATCTATCAGAACTTAACAGAATGCAAACCTGGGGCTATGAAATGGAACAGCCTTCAGAAGTCCCTGTAATCACAGCATCTGTGGGACAGTCAGGTGTTAGAGCAGGACAGGAAGGCTGTCCAGCATCTTACTGGTACAGAATCTCAGTTATCCCACTTTCAGAGCATGAATCCCAGCAGGGATGGCCAAGGATTTGACGGCGGATGACACTTCGCATAGCTGGTGGATGAGCTTGGCCAACTGTGTTGGAAGATTTATGGGGTTGTTGTGGTCCTCACAGCCAAGGACTGTAGATTTGGTTGGATTTTTAGACAGTATGGGGTGCTTTTGTATTTCTGTCTTTGTGTGTTGTGGAATTCTCTGTGATGTTATATTTCTATTTATGATTTGGTCATTTTGTTTCCTACACATCCGTCGTTATGAAGTCTACTCCTATTTTAAGTTTTTCTTTGAGGTAATAAAGTTTTTCCAAGGCAAAACAAACTTAAGATGCATTCTTAAGGGATAGGTCATGTCCAAGGCACGGGTCCAGGTCTGGATTTTGGTCAGGAGTCTAACATATATCCAAGGTGACTCTGATATGCCTTCATAGATGTGAAGCTGAAGAACATGAAGGCTCAAAATTCAAAGGATCCTGTAGGAAAATCACTGTGCCTAGTAAAACTACAGAAGTCCTAGGAATAAGGAGACTGCAAAACAAAGGGTGAACTCCGCCTCTAGTCCCTGGTATACTGTCGCCTGTTCCAGCTACCTTTGAAAAAGTAAATAAATAAAATGGCACTTCAAAGAAAAGGTAAAGCTAGTCAACACAGGCAGCTACATTGAATCAAAGTCTCCTTTGGCCATGCAGAAGAGTCCAAGGATCGCCTGTTTATCTACATGAGTCCACACAGCTTGGTACTTGCCTATGTCTATGAATTAGCTTGGTACACAAATGTCATGCTGCTTTCTGAATACCTATCTCCCTGTCAGCCCATGACAGAGGTCTCAGAACTGTCCCTTTTATGCCATAAACTCCAGAAAAGATAGGAACTGTGTTTACCAAAAACCTTTTTTTTGTTTGGTGTGTCTGTGGACAAAAAAAAAGGCACAATAAATGTCACAGGACAGCCAATCTGCAACTAGGTTGATGATACATTTGCATATCACCTTGGATGCCTACTATACTATATTCATGGATCACATTTATTTACTTTTTCAAAGGTAGCTGGAACAGGCGACAGTATAGCAGGGACTAGAGGCGGAGTTCACCCTTTGTTTTGCAGTCTCCTTATTCCTAGGACTTCTGTAGTTTTACTTAAGAGAGTGGGCACCGTGCTGTGTTTTATTTTGCGTCATTTTTTAAATGCAAAATTTTCAGAGTAATAAATAAAGTATGGTAATTAAGTGTCATAGCACACTATAAGCATTGTTCACTATTACAACTGACTCCTGGCTCAGATAACTGTATGCCAAATAACTGTGTCAAATAACATTATATAGCTCATTCATTACAAGTCTGAGATAACATGGTTGGTTTTTGCCTAATTGATGCTTATTATATCCCTCAACCATAATAACAAACACTGACTAATAAAATCACTCATATTTACTGAATAATTATGTCATGACTGATATTAGGGTAGTACATGAAAGCTTCCTTGAATGTTCTAGGTGACCTTGGTGTTAGTGTTTCCATTCTACAGATGAAAAGACCAAGGTTAAGAACAGTCCATAAATATGATCAAAGCCATATGATCAAGAACTAAGGATCAGGGATGCTCACTAAGCCAAGATAAGTGTACTTCTAACACCCCATATTGTCTCCAAAGTTTCCAACCCATAACAGTAGCACTAGTGTGCAGATAGTGGAGTTAGTATGTAACCAGTAGAGTTAGAGTGCAGGATGAAAATTGAGTTAGCATGATTAAAAAATGAAGAGTTAACATGATGAAAAATGAAGAGCATAATCCAGAATCTGGCAAATTCTACCTCACCATGGTTATGGACAGTTTAGTGGTTTGCCTGCATTACTGCCAATAAATTCATGGCCAAACAGCTTAAGGAACAAAGGGTATTATTTTGGTTTATGCTTCTTGGTTACCACCCCTTGTACAGCTTGGCATACCAACTCATACCAACATCAGGGGCTGAGGGAACTGGCCATACTATATTCACAAGACCACTGAGAGAGGGACAACCCTTATTTGTCAGACCAGCAGTCTGGTCAAGTATACAGAAGAATGACACTTCCTTCACCAGCTCCCTCCATCCTATTCACCTCCCCAGGGCCTATTCCTACCCGCCATGGACTCGTTCTCCCCACCAGTCACACAATCTCCTGCAGTCTTGTTCAGAACTCAATCCAACTATCAAACCTACAACTGCCAAGTTGACACCTGTATTTGACTATAGCAACAGAAATGATTAACTAGGAACTTAACAACTCTCTTCCAGAGATGCGATGGTCCATGCTTAATGTGTTCGTTTCCAAGGAAGGAAAAGCCCCGCTTTGTGGCTTTTGCAGACTCCTATGGTGACTCCACTCCCATCGGTCTGTCATTTCTGAAGGTGAACTTGGGGAAAAGTTAGCTAGCACAGGTCAGCTGTTCGGAGACAGCTCCAGGATTCCAAAGCACCTGCTCCCACAATGCCAAGGTTAGGTGTACAGTGATTCGTGAACAAACATCAGAGATCCTGAACTAGGGAGAAGATACCTTCTCCTGGGGCAAGAAGCTGTGCGTAGAGATGGTACTAACCAATCCATAGCACAATGCTGCCATGAGTTTCACCGAGCTACTTTTAATTAAAAAGTGATGACAACTGACTATATTCCCTGAGTCTGCAGCTAATAACTTCCTGACCTGCACCTCACTTGTGAGACCCACTCCTGAATCCAGATCATGTTTGTCCCTGTGGGGTTTCCGTTATTGGCTAGCTGCCTCAACAGATGCAGGTCTCACCAAGTGCATATCTGATGTAAGCACGCAAATGGGGAGATAAAAGGGAAAATTTAACGTGCTAAATCACAACCTACAGAGGGAGAAGTAAGCACAGGCAGCTGTCTGGGAGGGAGCATGCCCCAGATCCTCGTCACTGGGCTCCTAAAAGACACAAGTTTAACTTTATCCATCCATCTGGCTTTTTTTAGGCAAACAAAGGTATTTTTATTCATTCTTACGATTCATTCATTTTTGATGGCAAGAGATGTACCAGCAGAAACCAAGGCTCTAACCCCATCATGTACATAAGAACACAGAAGCAGGATCACTGCAGCTTGCTAGCTTGCTAGCTTGCCAAATTCCAACTAGCTTTCCCTCTATGTATTTTATTTTCATTTGTGAATCCTAAATTTTATAAAATGACAAAAAATCATATCTCTAGGTTGACACGAAAGCTGAAGCAAAACCATAAGGGAATAAGAAGGACTAGCAGGAGAAGGACGGGGTCAAAGTAAGGGGAAATTAATGAACATCTGTGCAATATATATATATGCATACATATAAAGTGTCATTTTCAAACCTAGTACCATCTACAATGATGATATCTCAATAAAACTACAAAACTTGAAAGAACAAATTTTAGATTATATTGTTACCAGGTTTTTTTTTCTATTTTTTCTTCACCTTCTCAGGAAGGTCTTTGCCAAGATAGAGGAATACCATCAACAAGCATCGCAGATGGTTGCTAGTTTTTCAGTATTTTCTGTCTTCCTTATTAGAAATCAGCTTCATAAAAGCTCTGTGTGTGTGTGTGTGTGTGTGTGTGTGTGTGTGTGTGTGTGTGTGTGTGTGTGTTACTACAAATTAGGCCTAGGGGGCTGGTGAGATAGTTCAGTAGATAAAACACCTCCTCACAAACCTGGCAACCTGAGTTTGATTTCCAGAAGTTCTCTCTCTCTCTCTCTCTCTCTCTCTCTCTCTCTCTCTCTCTCTCTCTCTCTCTCTCTCCATTTCTCTCAAGTAACTAAATAATATATTTTTAAAAATTAATCCTAGTGCTGAATATGTGCGAGACAAGTATGCTACCACTGAACTATGCCCCCAGACCTCTTTTTGCTTCTTATTTTGAGGCTAGGTCTCACTTAATTGTACAGCATGGCCTTGAACTCACTCTAGTCCTATCATGCCACTTTACCCTCCCAAGAAGCTGGGATTACAGGCTGGTGCCCTCAACTCCATCTCACATTTTTTTCTTTTTAAATGTATTTTTCTAGTTTTATAAGCATATTGAGTATTTATCCCTAGTTCTCTCTATTCTCCCTCCCTCCCCTCCTTTCCCTTCATCAATTCACTCCACTCCCTCCCACCCTCCTGGCTGGCCACTTCTATGGGCCCCAGGGTTCCCCCTGGCTTGTCTACTCTTGTGGGAGTTCAGGCCTTTGTGGCATATCAAGTTACCCCTCTTCAGGCCACTCCCTGATACGGGCATTTCCCTTCACTCATCCAGTTCTAGTCCCCAAGGTTTCCCCTGTTCTTAGCTCTCTTGAGTTCCTGAACAGTCTATAGAGGCATGTTGTTATGTCAGTCATTATGTAGGTCTGGTAAAGACAAGTCTTACTGCATATCCACCTATCTTTACAGCTATGTCTTTTACCTCTTTCTTCCTTATAATAAAACTATTTATTTGTCTGTCCTATTTTGAAGGCAGCACATGCATGTTGATTTAAAACATGCTTTGCAATTTTGTTTTATTTTAGTTGCTTTTTGTTTTTCTCTTGTTTTAAGAGACAGGGTCTTAGATTTCATTTTATTTTGACCTAGTTTTATTTTTAGTCATTGTTGTTTCAATTTTTGAAATAGTAGGGCACACCTCAAGCATGTTGTCTGCTTCCAATATTACTTAATCATATGACGATGCCCATTTTACAGCTAAGGCACTGAGTCACAGAGACAAGCAGAACTCCAGGGCCAGAGATCATTGCAACACAAGTTAAACCTCTCTATTTCCTGCCAGAAACTCTCTTCTCCGTTGATTTTGAGGCCATGCTTGTAACTTCTTGAAGAGTTTGTCCTCATTATTACTTCCTCCTAGAGGCTACCCCCCTTCCTATATCCATCCTCTCAACCTGGCCAAGATTCTAGACAATCTTTAATTCCCTAATCAAGTTATAGGCTCCTACACTGTGTTCTAATCCAGGTAAGCCCCCACACCTAAGCTATACTTATTGCTCTGTCTCTAGTCAATTGCCCTTAATTTTTCTTTTTCAGATGGGATCATGGGAATCTCAGGCAGGTCTCCAACTTGCTATGTATCCAAGGATAACCTTGAACTTCTGTTCCTCCTGCACCTCTTGAGTTGTAGGTTACCTACCACCATGACCAGCTTATATGGTACTCGGGGTGAAACCCAGGCTTCCTGCCTGGTAGACAAGCCCTCTGCCAAATGAGCTCTATATCCAACCCCACCACTACCATTAGCTTACGCCTTGCCATGGCTACCCCCTGTTTTATAACTTGCTTGGCTTCTTTTCTGCCTTAAAAATATAGTATCAAGGGCAGAAACAACATGTGCATTTTATAATGCCAAGCTTTCTGTGAATGTTCAGAATGTTTTGAATTATTTCAGCAGTAATGTATCCATATGTCTACTGAATGAAGTTCTGACAACTCCACAATTGGAAGGTTTAACATTTCCTTCTTTCTTTCTCTCTCTTTTCTTTTTTTATTTTATGTGTGTGTGTGTGTGTGTGTGTGTGTGTGTGTGTGTGTGTGTGTGTGTGTATGTCAGAGAGTACTGTGTATCCCTGTAGAGGACTAAGGGTGACTTTGGGAAGCATCCTGGACTGCTTCTACCTTCTTCTTGCTTCTCTCTGGGATTTCCAGGACTAGAAATGCGGACTGCCACCTTTTCCACCTGACATTTTTATGTGGAACCTTGTGAGACAGAGTCTTAACCCCTGAGCCATCTCTCCCCCACTTTCCTTGAGTCAGATGTTACCCATGGTCCAGCCTGTTCTGCAATGTGTGTTTCTTGCCTAAGCTTCCCACATGCTGGGATTACAGGCACACCCCACCACCTTTAGCAAGATTTGGCACCTGTAAACACATTCTACACACTAAGCCCTCAGCTAGGCATTTTACACATTTGATTTGATTTAAAACCACATGGTAGTGTGACTTCTATTTCACAGATTTTTTTCCCCAAAAGGCCCAGCGACGTCAGGGATTCTTTAGGATCCTGTTAGATGGCTATAAGGCTATAACTTAAATCTAGGTTGACCTGACACTGGAATCCATACCACACTGCTGCCAGAGTCATGACATACCATAATCATTGTTATTGTTAATGTATTTATTTCTGGATTGGGATTGGAACCCAGAGGCTTGAACATGCTAGGCAAGCTCTCTAACACTAAGCCACAATCCCCAGTCCTTCATCATGGATGCTTATTCTACTGAATCTGCGATATGCACTTTGCATTATGCAAAAATAAATACATAAATAGATGGGGTGCCTCTACCACACCAGGAAGAAAAATGATCACTTGGTGAAACAGATTCGGTTCTGTTAACCTTGACATTCACAAAGGTAGACTGTGCTTCTACCTTAAGCCCCTCCTGCTTCCGCTTCATGCCAACCCTCCCCCCCTTGTTTTGTAGTCGAGAAGACAGACAACAGCTGGTGCCCTTTCCTAATGAATAGTCCTTCTTGGACTGGAAAATTCCTATAGCAACTCTCAACTCCTTCTCTGGTCTAAAACATGCCACCCCTCCACCACTACCTACCCCTCCGATGCGCCTCTCCACACAAACAGAGTCTCAGCTGTGAGCAGGGAGCACTACTGAGAGCTGCCAGCAGGACTGGATAATCCAAGGGCTCATGCTCCTGATCAAAGGTGCATGCTGAAATCAGGACAGGAGCAAAGAAAGGAAGTGCATGGAGAAAAGACGCCATACTGGGCATCAGAGTCCCCCCCAATCCTCCCCACCACCCCAGTCCTCAAAGTAGCCTAGATAGAGGTGGGATCTGATAGAGCTGTGACCAGAAGGTCCTGGGTGGAAACCGGGGATTGGCAGGCAGCCCCCCTTCCCTTAGTATCTGGGGAACAAGAGAACAGCTTAGAAAACATAAAAACACAGTGGAGACCAGAGGCGGGGAGCCTTTCAAATGAGAATGTAAAGTGCTTGGAGCCCAGTGGCCAAGAAAGACCTTGCCAAATATTACCAAACAAACAGGGACGCTTTTCTGGGCCCCAAATTGCATGTGGATGCAATGGGACAATGAAAAAGAAAGCTTGAAAGAATGAAAGAAAAAAAGAAAGAAAGAAAACCAGGGAATTGGAGCCTGCTCTAGCCCGAACAAATCCTTCTGCAGTGGTTACAGGAAGAGAAAGAAGCAGTCTCAAGCCACTGGGCTTGGCCCCACATCCAGGCCCCTTCTTTGTGTCTGGTTGGGCCGTAAGGGCTGCAGTGTGGCCTGCTCCCTGGAGATCAGAACCGTCCCCTTCCAGAACAAATGCCATGTGTGCCGTTACCTGCAGATCAAAATTCTTAAGAAGGGGATTGTGGGAGGGGGCTGAGAAAGCAAGGTTGCTCCTGCATTCCATTCCAGGGGATTACAGGCCGTCTGACCAGGTAAACTGAAACGTGCCCTTTGGAAGGGTATGTGGTAAGACAAAAGACTTGGGAGACTCAATCAGTGACAGCTCAGAGCAGCAGTGTGGTGGGGTATGTCTGTGTTTGCGCAGTGTGCAAGGGCGTATGCAATATTTTCTGCTGTTGCTAAGATGGTCTCCCCCTTCACTGGCCTCTTGCCCAATCAAAAGGGAACTGCTCCTCATTGGCTGCCTAGCTTTATCGAATGACCATGACGAGCTGGAGTTGAGCCCACCTCATTGGTTTATTCTGATGGCCCATTGTCAGGGGAGAGCAAATCAGACACCTAATCAATATTTTGTAAAGTGGCACTAGACTCCTGGTGAAATTTGCATGAAATTTCTCCCTGCCTGTGCCTCTGCGTTCAGATAAGCATCGTATTAACTTCAGAGACAGAGAGAGAGAGAGAGAGAATGAGAGAGGCAAGCAATCAAACATTGTCACTCTCCAGCCATTTCAGATGTATTCCTGAGTCTAGGCAAAAAAAAAAAAAAAAAAAAAAAAAAAAAATCAAGGAATGCTGAATAGAAAACAGGAGGCACACTGAGCCTGTTTAGCCAGTCCAGAATGGTGGTGGTCTTTCCAAATAAATGCCTCTAGTCTTTTCATTTCCTCCTCCTTTCCTTCCTTTCTTCCTTTCTTCCACAACTATAAGTCAGGTTATATGGCAATTCTACATTTCCGTCACTGTACCAGGTCTCCATCCTGGACCATTCCACAGCAAAGCAACACAGTAAAGGCTTAGGGTTCAACTCTTTAAAACTGCTTGCCTCTGAAGGAAACCATGGAAAGAGAGCAAACGGTTGGTCCTCAATGGGTGTGTCCCAAGGGAGGAACGGCTTCCGAAGCAAATTTTGTCCCGGTGGCTAAGGTTCTCCCAGAATCCTATGCAAATCTCAGAAAGTGACTGAATAGGGATCTTCAACAGCAGAAAAGAGAGAGGGAATGAATAAATGTTCTGTTTCACAGAAGAAACAAGCAAACAGCAAAGAAATCTCACGTGCCCTCTAGCTCTCACCACGGGGGGGAGGGACATCTAGAAGTTCTGTCCTCTGCCTTCTGCACCTTGCTCATGGGGCCAACAGAGGCGGTATGTCCATCAAAGCCAACCCTTCAACTCTTGAACTAACAGCATCTCATTTGCCTATTCAAAGATCTCGTATAAATCACACCTGATTCTCTGACATCGCAGATTTTCATATCTCTTCCATCTTATGCATTGCCAAATCATTGCAATATGCTGCAATACCTTTCCCCTTCAAAACCAAAGATTAAAAAAAAAAAAACCTCGCCCAGGACCCTGTGCTGATTGTTAAGGCACTGCAACATTATCAGACATGTGGGTAGATGCTAGTACTCTGTCTCCAAAGTTCCTGTTCCCACCTTTTCCAACCTACTTCTCTCCCTGGAACCTCCTTGGTATCCCATAATCCAGCAGCAACAGGGTCAATATCTGCAGGAGCATAGGTCTGATCCAGACCTTGGCCAGCATGCACACTGATTCTGACGCCATCCTAGCTTCAGCTCTGCATCTTCTGTCTGATTCATTCTCTGATCTCCACTACTTCTCTGCCCCCAGGACAGTAAAACCCTGAAAAGAGCTGTCTCTCCTCATCACCTGCGGTTTCCGTTCTGCTGCTTTTATGAACACATTCTGGCGTCACCAGCATCATAACTTTCATCAGAGTTCCCTTCAATGGACCTCATCCAAAGACAAGTCCCAGGTCTCTCTTGTTTGACTTAAAAGCAGCATCTGACACAGTTGGGCATTTCTTCTGTTTTCAAGTCTTTACTTTCTTGTGACTGGGACACCACCCCTCATTCCTCGCCTGTGTTTGTCCTTATCAACTCTGTCGCTGGCTTCATCTTGTCCAGACTTTAACCACTTGGACTGCTGCTCCGTGTTAAGACCTTGCCTTCGCTCGCTCTCTGCCTTCCTTCTCTGCGTGCTTTTTCTCTGCCTCTGAACTCCAACTGTGCACCAGTTGCCAAATTTCTCTCCAGCTTCAACTCTTGACTTACACCCCCAGCTGTCACATTGTGTCTACACTTGGGGAACATACTTCAAAACTTAACTCATATAAAACTACAGGAACCACCTTCTTCACCTCCACAAGTGCCAGCACTGCTCTTCAGGCTCAGGCCTGACTGCTTGGCATCCATTTGGTTCTTCTCTTTCCTCACATCCCAAGGCAGATCCCGTGCCTTTGCCTCCAGCCCAAATCTAGAATATGCACATTGACCGCCAACTCCACCACAGTCACACTGTCCCCACTGTTCACTGCTGCATGTCTTCCTCCTCATCATCGTCTCCCTCAGCTAAAGCTCCCCCATACCACCCCTCCCCCCAACCTCCTCTTGCTCCTTAACCATACCTTCTTCGCATAGAGGCTGCATAGACTTGAGATGCGCTCACTTCATAATAATCCTCGCAAAGCTTCAAGTGCTTTCTACATCATCAGGAATAAAAGCCAGTCCGCCCACCACACCCAGTCACTGAAAAGAGCTAATTAACTAGGTGCTAGTTTTTCTCCTTTGCATGGTCATATTGTAAATGTAGCTGGTCTTCCAGATGTGAAACCCATGAATTCAACCAAGCATGAATTAAAAACATTCAGGAAAAAAAATGTATTGGAGTTGACTGACATAGACTTTTATCATAACTCCATAAATAATAAAGTATAATAATTGTATCTATAATATTTGTACTTGCTTAGGAACTGGAGTAATTTAAAGATGTCTTGCTATATAGAGAATAGGCATTGGTTACATGCGAACGCTATACCATTTCTTGCAAGGAAATCCAGCCCCCATGGATTTCAATATCTGCAGGAAGTTCTGCAACCAGTCCTCAGTGGATACTTCTTGTAGTCCGCCTGCATGGTTGCTGATAAATGACGATCATATGCCTTAAGGGAACAAAGGTTTATTGTCTCTTAGGATTATCTGGTTACAATTCTCAGTCCAGCTTGATAAGAGAGCTCACACCAACACCAGGGTCAAGGGCACTGGCCATACCATCTCTCAGTAATGGCTGAGAGAGAGATGATTCTTACTTGCCAGACCAGCATGTCTGGCCAAGTGTACAAAAGGATGCCAACTCTCTCAACCAGCTCTCTGTATTTTATTCCAGGGCCTAATCCCACCCATTATGGGCTGGACCTTCCCCATCAGCTAGACAATGTCTTGCAAGCTTGTTCTGGGCCCAACTCAATCATTAATTCTCCACAAGTGTGCCGAGAGCTCAAACCCTCAACCGTCAAGTTGACACCCGTGTCTAATTATAACAATACTTAGGAACAACTTTATACTATTTATCAGAAGGAATACCAGACTATAATGCTGTATTTTATAAATCTAAAAGCAGATAAAACATGAATGGCAGTCATGTACTAACCTCAAAATTTTATTTAAGATCATTACATTCTGTCAATCTGCACTGAGATGATTTCAATTTTGTTGCCACTCACATCGCATGCTTACGATAAAACATACATTTCAGTGTGTGTGGCAAACATTCAGAACAACTGTCTAATAAGTGAATTAGCTTAGGAAATAGATTTCTTATTTTTGACTTTGTACTGTTCTTAGCTAAATGAGTGAAGTGGACTTATCTACCCTTTGGGCTCCAGACAAGATTTCACAGCATCTACAAGCCCTTGTATAGTTTACAACGCACCTTTCCCTCCTGCTGAGTTCAAAGTGTCAGTTCCCATCTCTGGAAAGTGAACGTACGCCACTTTCTGGAGACGCTCTCGGAACTACAGAATGTTGAATCCAAATTACTATTTGGGATGGTTACTGTCATTGTCAGCTTGAACTCCAGAATCACCTGGAAGGTGAGCCTCCAGCTATCTCTGTGAAGGATTATGCTGATTAGGTTAACTGAAGTAGGAAGACCTTCCCACTGTGGGGGGACCATCGCCTTGGCTGGGGTCTTGAACTGTACAAAAATGGTTGGGATGTGGTGTGGCTGGCAGCTTGAAGGTCCTGCTGCCCTGACTTCTGTGCCGTGATGGACGATGCTTTGAACTGTGATCCCAAAGAAACACTTTGTCCCTTAACTTGCTTTTATCACCACAAAAATAAAAAAAACTAAGACACTGCTTTTATGTCAAATTTCAATAAAAAATTTGCTTGCAATAAAAATATGCAAAGATTTTGAAAATTAGTATATGTACTTACATAGTCTTAATCCAATAATAATCCAATAAAGAATACTATTCAGTATATTGAAAATTATTTTGTGTTTCAGGGTATTTTGAGAATCATACATCTATTAACTAATCATGGTTCAATGCATTGGCCCCAAAATGATTCTTTATTGTCAGTAGTCCCTGAGTTGTACAATTCTTCCATAGCGAGAGGTGGGTTCTACTGAGAAAGATGGAGAGGGATAGAGAGCAACCTCCTACTCTCCCCTTCCCTCAAAAAAGACAAATCTCCCATGCCAGGTACATGTGAAATTCCAACTTGCAAAGTAAGCTGAGATGGAAGCAAATCTATAGCTTCTTCTCAGTTGTCCAAAGTAAAAGGGAGGGGCAATTATTCACATAACGTTCTGCTATAAAGTCAGCTTCATGGACTGAGTGTATGAATTAATGTTTATTCAAGCATTTAGCAAGTATGCTTACTGCTTCAACTCACTGCTGTCTGTGTCAGACGTACCTTCTTTGTCAAAGTCTCCATTGTTTGTCTGTGCAAGTATATATAAGTAGTGACCCCACCGGACTTTGTTCCTAGGCATTTCAATCCTTGTAGAACCTGTACATCCTGCTGAACGATGCCCACCAGAAGACAGTAAGAGCTATGAGAAGCAGCACAGTGACTGCTCTGTTAATTTAGTCCATAAAGAGGATTTTACTGCAAATAAACATACAATGATGACTTAGGAAACCACATGAACTTCATTTGAATGTATTGCTAAGGTTACAGGAGATTCAGAGCAAATATTTTCAGATGTAGGTAAACTCCAGAAGCCAAGTATTCCCAGGTCATGCAGGAATACTCAAATAAATGACTGTATTTTGGAAAGGAAGGAAAGAAAGAAGGAAGGAAGGAAGGAAGGAAAGAAGGAAGGGAGGGAGGGAGGAAGGAAGGAAGGAAGGAAGGAAGGAAGGAAGGAAGGAAGGAAGGAAGGAAGGAAGGAAGGAAGGAAGGATTTCTCTCAAATACACTCAGAATAGATCGCCCTCTCAGAAACGAGAAGAGAACAGGACCAAAGAGACGGACACGAGCGGGTAGAGGGTAGGCCAGGAGGAGGCGTCAGGACCGGGCCCTACATATGGAGAAGGTGTACCGAGGACAAAGAAAGGTTAGGATCTTAGGCCCGGTTTGGATTATCAGAATTAGACTTGCAGTTGGTTTTGCAGAAATCAATTTTCTTCAGGTAACAAATTGCAGAGATTTATAGTCATGTGTCATATTTATCAAACATTCTTCTAAATATTCTCTCTTTCTCTCTCTCTCTCTCTCTCTCTCTCTCTCTCTCTCTCTCTCTCTGTGTGTGTGTGTGTGTGTGTGTGTGTATGTGTCCAGCCTGTTGTCACAAAATTCCTGAAGATAAATTTGGAGCTACTGACTTGTTGGGAGCTTCTTATCCTTGAGCATTTTATCTCTGTCAAGTACAGACAGCACTCTTATAGAACATCCAAAACCCAAGACAATGCTTTCACAAATAGGAAATTTTCTGCAGACTTGGAAAAGGTTATTTTGCCACTAAGAACCAAGGACATGGCCACTAGGGGCCTGTTGACTCACAAGATTCATATGGAGGCAGTTAGCTAAGTCCCACCTGCTGCCTTTGTCATTCCATGAAGCCGTGTGTCTTTGAAGAGAGAAGTTTGGAGAGAAGCGGTATTGCCCATCTCTACATTTCACAGACAGAAACCGAGCTCAAGAAAGTCACCCTAACTTGTCCATAATCACAGAAACAGGTCTCTTCAAGACCACACGTCTCCTCAATGCCAGACTTCTCTCAGCTCCACAGCTCAGAGCCGTCTCCCTGAAGCAAACTTTCCTGTCTATTTCAGGCACCAGAACAGACCAGAGTGAGTCTGAGCCACACAGGACCATCAGTCAATGCCAGTCTCCTGCCATGCAATGCCAAGCCAGCATCTGGTCCTGGGCCTTAGCACTTATGTGCTTGTAATTAAAGAGCTGACGTATCTAAACAAACCATAACTTAGCACTACATGGTCAGGGAGCAGAGGCCAAACATGACTGAGTTGTTGATTCAGAAGGTAAGGAGGGACCAGCTTATAAATTGCCTGTCTTGTTTGTCTCTGGCGGCAGGTACATAAATATTGCAATCTCTACAGATGGCCTTTTATAAAACTCAGCTGCAAGTATCCCTCAACCTCGGGCAAGTTGAACAAAACCCACTCTATCCCTCTCTGGCTTGGTAGCACTGTTTGCTGGCCGGTGGGTTAGAGTTCTTTTCAGACCTGAGTCTGGGCTGGCTAACCCAGTGAGAAATGCCAGAGGCAGAGTGGCGAAAAAAACCCTTTGTGGCAACTCATGGGACACGATCACAACCTTCCTGGTGGTATGGCATGTAGATGGTTTTGTACAGTCATCAATCCAAGAGGCCGTACTCAGACCAGATCAGAGAGTAAGACCTGAAAGGTTTGCTGCAGCAGTGTCTGATGCGCCTAGGCTTTCTTCATTGCCAATGTGTGGTTGGGGTTATTTGTTAAACTAACAAGTTCTTTTTTTTTCTATGTAAAACAATCTAGAGTCTAACTAGTTAAAGCATGTTCAGGAATTGGAGCAATGGCTCAGTGGCTAAAGCACTTGATGTACAAGTTAAAGGACCAGAGTTTGGATCCTCAGATTCAAATGTAAAATGCTGAGCGGGTGTGACCATCACTTGTAATTCCAGACTCAGAAGGTAGAGACTGGGAGTCCCCAGAGCAAGCTGGCTAGCTAGATTGAGTTCTATTAAGAGACCCAGCCTCAAAAGAATAAGATGGGAGGGCAAACAAGGACAAGTCTTGATATCAGCTACATGCATGTATACACACTCCTAAACAAACATGTGCACCTACACATGTGAACATGTATACATTAGTGCACGTACCTCCCACACTTGCAACACACACACACATGAAGATGGAAAACAGAAGAAAACTGTGCAGCAATCCCTGGGAAATGTTTCATTAGACAAAGTTCCCTGTTTCATAGATTCAGATGCATTTCACCGGCATTTTCATTTTAGCAGGATCGCCTGATGATTCTGTGTGCGCACTAAACTTAAGAAGCTCTGATCTAGAAATTCAGGCTGTGGTCCTATGGTTTCATCACCAGCTCTTTCTATAAAATATCAGCTAATGGACCACCCTAGTTTGGGACACTTACATAAAAAAAAGAGAAGATCCAATGAAACTCAAAGCTTTCTTAAAGCGAATTCTATGTGACCCTTGAGGATTTATCATCTCTATTCCCTCTCCCCCTCTAATATCTGTTGGAGAAGAATTGATTATTGTTCAATAGTGGGGACTTGAAGGGAAAAGGTGTACTCTGTGAACTAATAAATATATTGTGTGCTAGCAAATAGGCGGGCATTATACACCAAGACATGCAGTGGATCACCAAGACCTTCTGGGTTGGCTTCCTAAATGTCTTTCTGATCTGAAGTCATTATCATTCATGCATGGACGTTAAGATACTCTTCCAACTGTGTAACTGAGCTCTCTGTGTTTTGGTTTGCCCTCATCCAGTGCATCCTCTGAATGTTCTGAACAGGAAATCATATCATCTTGTTATAGTCAGTTAATGGCGTCAGCATCTTATAAAATCCATTCTTCTAATGTTCGCTGCAAGGCTTTTGGTGATGCATTTCTCTCTGCCTCATCCTGCTTCCTCCTTTCATAGTTTTACTCCTGCTTCCCAGCACTCCGTGCCTCCCCGCCAGCCCAAAGCTGCTGTTCTTGTGGGAAATCATTTTCCTTCCATCCTGTCTCAGATAAATCTCCTCCCTATAGATAATGTAAGTCTTTTTAGAACATTTGTGAAATTTTCTGGGCCATGATTCCCTGCCACCGAGGTAGAGGGAACTTGAAAGCATTTCACCCCTGTAGCCAACATTGTTGTGTGATATTTTTCCTCTGGATATAATACAATGTCCTCTTGGACTTTGCCCCCTAGTCTAACTGAAGGAGGCTGTTGTATAACAATCTGAGATATTCCAACCTGGAAAAAGGCACCGTGATTCAGAAAGTAAACAGTTCATCAGTCTCAGGAAGTTCCTGAAATCAATAGGATTCAGGAGGTGGGAGTCTTCCCCAAAAGGCAAAGAAAAGCTGTAAACAATTGCTGGGGGACTCCTTGGCCAATCAGCAGTGGAGAAGAGAGGCTGTGCAACCCAGCAGCCTAGAGAAGACTTTTAGAGGAGCCAAGCAAATAGTAAGTCATGCAGAAAATTCCAGTAGTACAGTTTCAGTGAGTCCCATCCAGGTGGGATGGGATTTTCCATACTATAACTGCCTTTGCATTATCCCTATTCCCATCAGTCACCTTCACCCACACTTTCATAAGAAATGCTAGTAAACACATTGGTTTGCCAAATTGGACTTCAGCTTGATTATACTATCTGGGGTGAGTAGAGCTTTGTGTGTCCTTTTGCAAGGAGAATGTCACACAACAATTGCTTTCTCTGAACTGTAGTGTGTGTGAACACACTTCTATCCCTGCTATAAGAGCTTTGCTACATCTATTTTTGTGATTAAGTATCAAGTATATCACCAACGTATAGATAACTATTGATTTGGTTATATAATACAATAGATTCAGTCACTATACACTAGAAACTATAAAATATAAATAGCAACCATACATCTAGTGAATATTTCAAAGGGTTAAGTTTTGAGCTAAGGGTGATGGTGCATATCTATTATCCTAGTATTTGAGTATTTGAAGCAGAGAGAATTCCATGAGTTCAAAGCCATCCTGGGTTACATTAGTAGCCTGGTCAACAGTATGAAACTCTGTTTCAAAAAAGAAAACAGCTTTGAGTTTCTCAAGTGATAAATATAAAGTAGTTGAAATAATTGTGCGTGTGTGTGTGTGTGTGTGTGTGCATATGCATGTGTATATGTGTAGTGTATTTATATTTGTGTGGGGGATGCAGGTGCACGTGCCTGTGTGTGAGCACATGGGTAGAGCCCAGAAGCTGATGCTAAGTGTCTTCCTCAATCGCCCTCTACATTCTTTTTTTTAAGACAGGGTTGTTCACTAGATCTAGAGATCACCAAGCCAATTAGGTTGGCTGGCCAGTGAGCCCCAAGGGATCCTCCTCTCTCTACCTCCCCAGAGCTAGGACTACAGGATCATGTCAACACACCTGGCTTCTTACAAAGGCCCTGGGAATCTAAACTCAGACATTCATGCTTTCATGGCAAGCACTTTCCTGACTAAGTTAACTTGTTAGCCCTGAAACAGTTGTCAATTATGAAAATTACCTATGTGAACTCTGCTTCTCTCTTAAAGGGAAATTGTGCCTCTAGTCATGTGTGAAATATTTGATCACCTATGACAAAAATGAACAGTAAAACTATAGTCTGCTATACAAGCAAAAGCCTGTCTTCTAGTAACTCAAGATCTAAAATGGAAAACCTTCTCAACCATCTGCCAGATAATCCTAGAATTTTTGCCCTGGGGGCCTTATGGTATTGTCAGATGGGAAGAAGGACAGGAAGATAACTCAACTGGAAAAAACAGCTTGAGACATTGGCACCAGGCCCTTAGATACTAACACCCACTTCCCACTTGCTCGCTGAGACTCCCCAAACTCTGTCATAAGCTCAGCTTGAAAAGTCTCCAACATCCGCTCAGGCCTGGAGATCAAAAGATCTCAGGAACCCAGTGTTCCTCTTCAGAGGTCAAACTATACCTATGCTCTGCCTCCTGCCTGCCATCCCCACTCGCTGTTCCTAAGCTCCACCACCACCTTATACTCTAGCTCCCATTGATGAAAGCAATCACTGAGGTCTTCATTCACAGAAATGGAACCTCGTCGTATTGCAGATGATATTCTGGACATTTTCTGTGTGTTTATAAATGGATTTAAACTTCTAAGCACATAGCTTTCCAAACTACTGAGCTCAGTTTACAGATGAGGGAGATAAAGATACGCGGAAGCCTCTGCACATTGCCTCCTATTTGCTTGCTCCTCGTTGCACCTGGTCACCATGTACGCCACTGGTTGCTCTGGCTGCTCTACCCTTCAGATACAAAAGTCCGAACTTCTGCAGCTGGATCTCGGCTCCTGTCTCTGTAGTCTCTGCTTTCTGCTTCCTGTCTGTGCAGCTACTGCCCCACCCATCCATCCTTTCGTAGATTCTCTTGTTCGCTGCAGCAAAAGGTCACCATAAGCTTATTCGGTCTATATTCTATTAGGTATGGATACTTAACTAATATCAATAGAAAGAATTGCACCCAGGATGTGAAACGACTTATGGTAACAAAAATTCAAGAACATAGATGGATAGAGATAGATATAGTTATAAACATAGACATATATAGATACAGACAGACAGACAGAGACATATGTAAAGGTATAGACATTGACATATGCATTTGCATATACATACACATACACATACACATACACATACACATATACATACACAGAGAATTAGAGCCAGAAGAAAGTCAGGGACTGTATCTCAATGACTGCATCACATTGTGAAGTTTCCTAGCTATTCACGAGTTCTACAAACTGTCCCCAAGATGTCTATTAACCACCATAAGCATCTTCACACAGCAAGACCCAGGCCATCACCATGCCACTACCTAAGCTTGAGAATTATTGGAAAAGGAAACTTCTAGATTTTATTTGCTCCTGCGCATGCATTCTTTTCCACAGACAGAATACTGGTCCTTGCAGTTTCATCCTTGTTTCTGAGGTCCAATGTTAGAAGCTGTTTTAGCAATATTGCTCTTTTCAGTGAGTTGTATGAGCAGGCAGGACAAGCAACTTGGGGAAGAAAGGGGCGGAAGCCATTGGGTTCTACCACAGACTGGATAGTCACCTACATAGTGATTCAGAGATGGGAGCATCTAGCACTATACTCTGGAAACTGTAAGAAATACAATGCCACCAGTTATGTGCATACAAAGCCCTCAGACTTAAATGATTCTAATGTCTGCCATGGATTAAGAAATATTGCTGCACTTGACATCAAGGAAGAGCAAGCAGATGACTCGGTTACAGTAATGTTAGGGATAAAAATAACACACTGGCAAACTAAACCATAAGAACTAGGAGCTGGAATCCCAACTACCTAGGAGGCCAGAGCAGGAGAATCACAAGTTTGTGAGTTCAGGACCAGCCTTAGGCAACTAGTGACAATGCATCTCAAAGGGAACAAGTAAAAAGAGTTGGGCATATAGTCCCAGCAAGATAAACACAAAGTCAAACAAAAACACCAACTAGAAGATAGGGAAAGCCCCTGAATACAGAAGTCTTATTGAATTGAATCCCACAGAGCCTCGTTGGGGCTAACCATTCCTCAAAGACACTTAGGTTCAAGTCAGAAAAGTGAGGAGAAATGAGTGCTTAGCTGGATGCCACCTCAGAGGACATACGCAAGCACTCCTAACTAAGAGCTGGAGAGGTGGCTTAGCAGGTAAAAGCATCTGAATAAAAACCTAATGATTCCCAGAGTCTATGTGATAGTGAAAGGAGGGAACTGACTTTGGAAAGTTCCTCCTCTGACCTCCACACAATCCGTAGTATGTGTACTCTTCTCTCTGTCTCTGTCTCTCTGTCTCTCTGTCTCTCTCTCTCTCTGTCTCTTTCTCTCTTCATCCCTTTAATAAATGGTAAAATATTTTTTCAAAATTCTTAATTAAGAAGTATTTAATTAAGAGTATAAACAGGAGTTTTAGAAAAAAATAGGTCTGGCCAAATTTCTGATTGTAGTCAGTGGGTCTCAGCTGGTAGTATGCTTGCCTAGCATGCATAAAACCCTGGGCTTGAGACCCAGAACTGCATAAAACCATGCGGTTCATGGTTGTGTGTGCCTTTAGTGCTAGGACTTAGAAATTTAAGGTCATCCTCACCTACATAGCCAGTTTGAGGGTAGCTTGGGTTATATGAAACCCTGTCTCAAAAAAAAGAAAAAAGGAAGGAAGAAAGAAGGGAAGAAGGGAGGGAGGGAAGAAGGGAGGGAAAAAGGAAAGAGAAGAAAAAAATATACTTTGATCTCTGAACTGCTAAGTGTCAAAATTCACCTGGGTAAATTTACAGAAGTCACAATATTGATCAAATTTTTCTTCCCATTGCCTGTCAAATTCCACTTCACGCTTGATGGCGGTGGGTGGGTGTCTGAACCCAGAGCATCATTCAAGACAAAGCTGTGGTCTCTCAAAAGCAGAAGCCCACACAGCACGGCGGGAGCTTTGGGTCCTTTTCAAGCAAGACAGGTCATTAAGAGAAATGAAAAGCTGTCTTCTGGAGGCTTAATTAAGGAAGTTAATTCAAGGCCCCATTGCGGGGCCCATTAACCTTTCTCTGTTCCTAAAATATCTTATGTAATGTCAAAAAGAAGCAAAGATGGGGAAGGGAGCAGTGTAATTAAACCTACTTAACCTTAAAACGGAAACATGTCAGGAGGTGCGAAGCTCCTAACCTGCATTTAAGATCCCTGAGCTTGGGCCCTGTCTGCCCTGTGGGGTTCGCTCTGCTCACCTCCTCTCTGCTCTGGTGGCAATTCTTCCGGCTGACTGGCTTAGCGTGTCTGACACAAACCTTGAAAAGTCAGTTTGAAAGCTCCAGAAGGGCCACTGAGGCGCAGTAAGGGGAACAAGCAAGTTGCTAGTTTCTTGAGGGTTTCTTGCTACAGAGAACATTTCAAAAGTTTTTTAAGAGAATGGATTTTTCTTCTTGGACCCGGACACTGGCTTCTCTCTCCCTACACTGGCAAACTAGGTAGAGCTCAGCTGACTTTAGTTTAAGATCTACCTGGATATCCTGGTAGATACGTTGTCTTCAAGAAAAATGGTGCCATGGTGATTTTGAGTTTCAGAATGAAAACGTAAAGTCTGAATATAAGGACTTGATGGGGGGTCACACAGTATAATCTGGGTTGTCTGTTCAGTTCCAGGAGCACTTTTGGTTAGCATTTGTGCCCTGCTGGAGACCAGGAAGGACAATTGCTTCTTTGACTCTTGGTCAGTGGGGATGGGAACATTTTCCACCAATCCCAAACCAGTGAGACATATGACAAGTTTTCCAAAATTAGCACAAGCAGTTAGTCTCTGCTAAGTACAAGTACACGCTCTGAAGCCCTAATACCCAGGGGAATCTCAGTATATCCAACATTAAGTTGATGTTAAAACAAGATACCTGTGCTTTAAAAAAAGTGTGTGTGTATGTGTGTGTGTGTGTGTGTGTGTGTGTGTGTGTGTGTATTTGTATGTATGATGCCTATATATGATGGATATGTGTACATATGTACATGTGTGTTGTGAACATTCATGCCATGGTACACATGTGGATGTCAGTCCTCAGTTGTTTGAGAGAAGACCTTTTGCTAGTCGCCACTGCATGCATGCATCAGGCTAGCTGGCCCATGAGCTTCTAGGAATTCTCCTGTCTCCACCTCCCTTTTGCTGTAAGAACACTAAAATTTCAAGCATGAGCTGCCACATCTGGTTTCCGTGGGTTTTAGGAATCAGAATTCAGAGACATTTGTATGACCAATGCTTTTGAACTGCTAAATCTGACAATACTGTCTACTGTCCAACTGTAACCATCGGTGTAAATCAGAGAGCATTTGGAGCCAGCTTTAATGCCTCCTTTTCTGTCTGTAGAAACCACGACCCAGGCTTGTCCCCTTGCTTGTTTGCTTCTGAAAGGGAAGATTGCTTATCCCTAAGTCTTAAGTAATTTGAACCAGCACTGGGACTAGAATCCAACTAGGGCTTGGGCTTGTATCATTTCCTCACTGCCCATGCCGGCTCTTCAGTAAGTAGACCAAATTTATGCTGCTGTGTTGTTCAGGTTTTCTAAATATCATTCTAAGAAGAGGACATTTCTTAAGCATAATTGTGCTTAAGCCCATGTACTAAATGCAACACAAAGACCTGCTCTTTCTTATGTCATCTATATAGTTCCAACTGTTTTTAAAACTAAAGAAAAGTCAGAATTAAAAGTCTTCACAGGTGAACACCAGGTAACAGTGGCATGAGTTTCAAAGAGACAACCAACAGTTTTCAGATGGAACTCAAGACCTACTTGTCAGAATGGAACACATTCTTGTTACTGTTAACTACAACAAGAACCTAAAAAGTGGAAGGAAGTAGATTATAGGGAAAAACAGCCAATGAACCTATAGGTAGGAGGACAGTACACCACTGATCTGTAAATAGCTACTATTATACCCATAGATTGAGACGCTTAGCACTCAGCCTAGAAATCTTCTTCTACAAGAGAGATAGAGAATCCCAACACCCTGACAGGATGGAGCCTAGGTCAGTAGAAGAGCAGTGAAGTGGACAACAAGGCCAGCCATAAGGCAGAGTATCAGTGACCAGGCAATGCTCACCCAGAATCAGGTCATCCTAATCCCTCCCCATCCTGAGGCTTTCTGAGCCTCAAGGAAGAGGGAGCGGTAAGAGTGTAAAACCCTAAAGATGGGAAAGTCCACCACTGGACGAGACACTCCATTCAAAGCAAGGATGCTGCATCAAAGCAGTGACACTTGTCCTTTCCAGACCTGCATAATGACTGACATACCAACATCCCCCCATAGACTATGAGGAACTGAAGCAAGGTAAGAACACACAGGGACTAGAGCTGGATGAACAAGGGAAACACCCTTGTCAGTGGGGGTGGTCCTAGGAGGGGGCCGCTTGACATGCCACAGAGGCTTCTACCCTTACAAGAACAGACAAGCCAGAGGGAACCCTGGGGTCCAAAGAAGCAGTAAGGTAGGATGGTGGGAAGAAGTGGAATGGATTGATGAGGAAAAGGGAGGGAAATGGGAGAGAGGAGGATAGAGGGAAAGAGGGATTAGTATTCAATATGCTTGTAAAACTGAAAAATAAATAAGTAAATTACGAAAAAAGTCTTTGCATACTGGCAAGAGGCAAACAGTATAAAGACGGGTTTTTAAAAAGCGCACACTATTGGAAATTATTTGGGCCATCACTTGCCTCCATCAGCGTTAATAATCCAGGCTGCTATTTGAAGTAAAGAGCCATAAATCTAGTGTAGCCGTCGCCAACCCTAGATCCATCTGCTCTGCTCCAGCTGTGGAAGAGTGCGGCTTTTCCATCAAATTTCAGCTCCAACACACATCAGACCTGCAATTGCTGACAATTCATTAATCACTGTAGAGCAGAGACTGAAAGAACTCTATGAGAAATGGCCCAGGGAACGCCTGGGCTCTGTCAGTGGGTTCCTACTCTAGGTCTAGGTTTTCTTCCCTGTGGAATGAACCTTTCAAGCTTTCTCTCGGGTGTTTAATCTGAAGCCACCCTCCAAACTGAACGTCATCATCTCCCTTCACCCCACTCTGAAGAAACACCAGAATAATACCTCCCAGGAGCTACACAGATGGGAGAAAATGCAGTGACCAGAATTTTTTTTGTTTATTCAATTGTGCATGTATGCGTGTGTGTGTGCGCGCATGTGTTTGTGTGTGTATGTATGTGTGTGTATGTAAGTGTGTGTAGAACCACGGACGAATTCGGGAACCACCATGGACGCCTCCACCTCCTCGTTTACTCTGCCCCGGGATTCACAGGCTCCGCCCTACCAGGACCAGAAACGCAGGCCACCCCCGCTTCACCTGGCGTCTATATGTGGGGTCTAGGATCCGAACTCAGGACCTTCCGCTTGCAAGGCAGAGGCTTAACCCCTGAGCCACCTCTCCAGCCCCAGTGACCAGAATTTGTTTCATGATATGTGTGTGCCATATGGGCACATGTATATGCACGTATGCATGCCCATGCACACTCACATGAAGACCAGAGGAAGATGTCAAATGTCCTGCTCTGTCATTCTCCACCATATTCTCTTGAGACAGGCAGGGCCTCTTGCTGCACCTGGAGCTGAGCTGGCAGCCAGCAAGCCCCAGTCATCCTCCTATCTCTCCTCTCACCATGCTGGAATAACAGGCATACATGTGACCACACCTGGCATTCTGCATAGGTTTGGGGGATTCAAACTCAGGTCCTCATATCTGCATGGCAATCACTATTAACCACTGAGTCATCTCCCCAGTTCACAATGGCCACCGTTTAGACATCCTGTTCCTCGTGTGGAGCTCAGATTGCTTTGCCATCACTTATTCTACCTGCTCCTCTCCTCTCTCTCTCAGACATCATCTCCATGTCAAAGCCCTCTGACTGCCATTGACTGGCTTTAGTTAAGAGCGTGGTACCAAGTGTCACCATGCCAGTGTTGAATTCAGTGTACTCAAATACTGACTGAAGCCAGGGCCCACCACAGTCACGGGGAAGCTAGATTTGGACTAAGTGGGACGATGATCAGAACAGATCATAAAGACTGTCCACACTGGCCCTTCCTGCACCCTACCCCAACCAGAGTCTGTGGGTGTCATGGCTCTTGTCCTTCGGGTTGCTCATTTGTTCCCCAGTGAAGGTTACTCGGATGCAGGCACCTAACAAGGAAGGCAGTGCTATGAGCAGGAGAGGAAGGAAAGTTAAGATACAAGGTGCTGGTCCTGAGAAGCTGTCTCTGGTAAGCTTGAAAACACCGTGGAGCACAACAGAATGAATTAGAGTCACAGCCAGAGTGCTTTTCCGGCTCATGGATGTCATTAGCCCTTATATTGCATCTGCAGGAGGATGAGCAGTTTCTTTTCAATGAGTTAAAGACAATTGAAGAGAGAGGCACAAAGTGCAGCTAGCCTCGAACCACTGACCCATAGCATTGGAATTTACATGAACAGCAAGCAACCTCATCATAGACGGTCCCCAGACATACCCTGTGTCCCATCTGTGAAACCACTGGTCCACTGACCCCCACCCTCATTGAAGCTTCAGGGCAGTGCAGAGCACTGATTGGCAAATGGAAGCTCACCACCACATAGTTTGGATAAATTAACCAACCTTGTTCAACATGGCAGTGAACTGGATTCTAGAAGATGTGATTATAGGAGTTAGAGATACAATGACGCAAGGAGATGGTTTGACATCTGCAGCAGTTTCTCTTGGTGTTGCTGTGAGATACCACTGAGACTCAAACAACTTAAGGGAGAAAGGGGATTTGTTCAGCTTATGGTTCCAGAGTCCTCTATGTCAGGAAAGGCAGAGGCTGGAGACAGCCTAAGTCCTGTCCATCAAGGAGGCTGACAGCTGCAAAAACTGCCAACTGCAAAAGCAGGCTTCTCACAGAAGGAGGGCAGGGTAGCCAACCTCAGGGCCCACCCCCTGTGACTACCTTCCTCCAGCAAGTCTCCACCTCTTAAAGGTAGCAGTGACCTTCCCAAATAAGTAAAGATTCAAACACATGAGCCTGCGGGGGGAAACTCACACTTCAAACTGTGACAACATCAAATCTAAAAAGTAGTCAGTTTGGGGAAACTGGTCTCAGATACATGGATTAGCCAGCCTACTTCTGAGTTGAACTTGTTCTAGGCAAAAGTAAGTACTAAGAAGAAAATCTCCAGACATAGTGATAAAGACGAAAACAAGGGATGAAGAAGCCAGGCAAAGCCTCTCTAAGGTTACACTTAAAATGATACCTGAAAAAAGGAGCAAGCAGACTAAGAGATGTGGGGGAGAAAGAGGAGACAGAAAGATTCAGAGGTGCCAAAGAGCATGGAATTTTCTAGACATCTCTAGAAATCCAGAGAACGCTGAACAACACTGACTTAGAGAACAGCAACACTGAATGAAGATGGCGACGAGGTGGGCAGGAAGGTGTCTGGGCCACATGTTCTTTAAGGCAGGTTAAGAAGCTTAAATGCTTTCTAAGTAGAGTTGGGGGGCACTGAAAGACATAAACAGGGGGAAGATGTGAGGTGTCTTTGTCATCCTTTGAGTCTTAAAATTCACTCAGGTTGCTGTCTGGTCGGTGGCCGATTAGATGGATGGAAGGACAGCATGGTCGCAAAAAAGTGGGTCAGGTGACCACTGCGGGCATCAGGGCACAGATTGTGCTGATTTGGGTTGGATGTTGGCTTGAGAATAAGGATGCTGTGGTTTGAATCTGCCATGTCTCCTAAAGGCTTAAGTGTTAAAAGACTTGTTTCCCAACTTTGCACTTTTGGGAAGAGGTAGAAACTTTAGAAGCAGGCTTAAATGTAGATGCCATGTCACTGAGGGGCGTGTGGAGAGGAATGTCCCTCAAAGCGATTATAGAACCCTGAACTCTTTCTCTTCTTCTCATTAATGTCCCAGACATGAAGGAGCTGGCATTGTTCTGCCACATACTCCCCTCCCTGACGTTCTGATTTGCCACAGGCCCATAAGTATCAGGGCCTACTGAACATGTGCTGAAACCACTAAACCTATGAGCCAGGGCAAACCTCCTCTCGTTATAAGTGTGTCATATCAGGCATTTTGTTAGAGTAACAGAAAGCTAGCACCAAAGACAAATCGGTTTGAGATGCATTGTACGTGAAGAATAGGACTTGCTCAGATACTAGATGCTGGGAATGACGGAAGGGAAGAAATCAAGAGCAACTCCTGAGCCCGAGTCTTCGGAGCAGGTGTGATGCCCTTTTTGTCTGAGGGCAAGACAAAGCCTACTGTAATGAGATCATGGGGGACAATCAAGAGTTCCATACTGGACATGGAAACACTGAGATTTCTAAGGAGCATGTAATTAACTATGGCCGATAGATAGCAAGGAGTAAGGTGATCAGTGGCTGAAGATGTAAGTATAGGATCATCATGGGAGGGTGCAAAGCCATCAGTCTATGTGTGCATGCATCAGCAGCATGACCAGAGGTGGAATAGAGGAGAACATTCACCCTCACACAACAGAGGACAGTTGACCGAAGCCAGGTCCCCAGCCTGGAGTGAAGAGAAGTCAAGAAAGAGGCACATCCAGAGCAAAGTGTGTCTCCCACTTGAGTATTCCACACCTATCCAGGTCTGTGGAAGGATTTGCTGAGTTAATTCATAAGAAGCAGCAACCTACAAGCTATTGGTTCATGTGCGATCCAGTTATTACTTCATTACTTGATCTTGATTTACTTATGTGTTTACAGCTTTTCCTGTTGGAAAGAGCCCAGTTCTTAGGGGCAAAGATGCCATGTGGTTCACCAGTGCATGTCTGGAGCCTACAGCAAGTGTTGGTTGGCTGGCAGTCTATGATCGTCTTCACTGTGACTGCGAGAGCCACTAACCAATGGCTGCTGCCAGGTGGGTTCTGGGAGACCATCGCCCAGTCCCTTCTAGTCCCTGCCGCCTGTCATTCACAGGGCAGACATTGGAGTTCTGAAATCTGCATGAAAGTATTGTTCCCAACCACTGTGGCCATGAGCCCAGGATGGGGCTTTCCCTTTAGCTTTGCTATTATTAAGGAAAGAAATCTGCAAAATCCTGCACAAAACAGGAGAGTTTGCCTGTGATAAAGGAAACAAGGATTGAACTGAGACACATGTGTGAGACTTGGACTCCCCCATATTTCTGTGTGAATAGGGACAATAAAATGAACCACACCATCATTCAAAACAAGTAACTTTGTTATGACCAGAGGTGCAACCAAAGTTGCTTATTACTTTTCCCTCTACCAGGTTGTTCTTAATTATTGTTTGGGGTGTTCCATTGCCTCTGTCTTATTAAAGACAAAAGAAGGGGCTTCTAAGGAGATGGCTCAGAGGTTGAGCATTTGCCTGGAAAGCAGAACAACCTGAACTCAGATTCCAAATCTCAAGTAAAAAAGCCTGGTGGGTGGGAATAGTGGTGGCTGCACTTCCGGTCCCGGAGGGTGGGGCCGGGGAAACCACAGAGATGGTTCCTGAAGCCACCTTTGGGCACACATGGTGCCTTCTTCCACACCCACACATGTACACACTCATACCTACACCCACAACAAAAGAAAGACAAAAGGAGCCTCAAGAAAAGAGGAAGAAGGGAAGGAAGGAAAGAAGAGGAGGAAAAAGAAAGGAGAAAGGAAAAAGAAGGGAAGAAGGAAGAGAAAGGGAGATGAAGAGAGGAAGATGCTGTTGCCTATAAAAGCTTCTGTTTCTTCTACACAGGCTTTCTAAATTTCCTTTTCTAGCTAAGTGACTTTTAAGGGAACTGGACCAAAGAAAATTACTAATCTGTATGGGCAAAAAGACAGATTACAGACAACAACAGAATGTATTCATGGAAGTCATTTGGGAGGAGGTTCATTACCCTACCTAATACCCATTAAAAATGAAACTGTGTGACAACAGACACCACCTGGAAGGGCTAGAACTGGAACTACACATGGTATCACATGGCACATGCCAAACCCATTCCGATTTTTTATAACCAAAAAGAATTGAGCTGGGTGTAGGAAGAGTGTTTGCCTAGCTCAAGCAAGGTCCTGGGGTCAGTCCTCAAATACAGCTGGCCAGGGGCTTGTTTGCAAGAAGTACTCTCATAAAAGAGGATACATTTTCAATAGGAAGTGGGAGTTAGAACTCATGACCCAGAATTCCCATGTATCCTGGTTACAAGACATCACCTTGTAGATATGCAGAAAAAAATACACCGAAGCCATGATACTTGGGATCCAGTTTTCATTCCCCACAAACCAGGTTGTTTGGTCTGGAAAAATCATCTAATTGACCTTGAGTCTTCTCACTTTTAAGCAGGATGCCATTGGATGGTGACAGTCATGTCTCTCCCATAATCAGTTTTCTAAGGACAAATAGGTATCTTTTCCAGGCTAATGAATCACGTGTTTGCTTGGATGGAAAGTGTGAAAATCAGTAACACAATCCAAAATTCCATATATCTTAAGGCCAAAACAAACTCTCCCAACGGTAAAATATAGCTTATTGATTTTGCTAGATGGCCCTAGAAACAAAGGAAAATGGCCTTCTTCGGAGATGGAGAAATTCTGCCGTCCTTCTCCATATCCTTGTCTTCATATAGTCTGATAGGATACAGAAGAAAAACCAAGAAAAAAGTGATAGAATCCAAGGATGTCAGGAGAGGACCCCAAAAGAGTGGAATCCACAGTCAAAGCACCCCTGCCTTGAGAGTCCTGGCGGCCAAGAATACCCAGCGGTGGTGGGGCATACCAGCAGGGCAGGCCACGGTCTAAGGCTGGCATGAAGATCTTTTCTACTGGCTTTTCTAGCACCCAATAAGAATCAAAGGACATATTTTTTTTTCTTCATCTGACGTAATGAATTTTCAGGTGTGCAATGATGTCCCTCCCCACCCCCATTCACCTTCCATAGCACAGATTAAGTTCCTTCCGAAATGGCTGACGGAAAGGCCCTGCTGAGGTTTCTCAGTCTCAATTGTTGAAGCATCTGAATTATATGGTGCTTTTTTTATCTTGTGGAATGCACGTCCCTGGGGGAACTCCTTTGAGTTCAACTAAAATGACAGTTTAATTCTCAGTAAATGAGTGCTAATTAAAATGCTGGGGGAAAGACTGTCATAATTGAATAATGAGAATAATGTGGCGTGCATTTGTTTCAAGGTGCCTATAAGCTGAATTTAGGGATCAAAAAATGGTCTCTGGGAGCTCACAGCCAGAACCCCCCACTCTCTCTGCAAAGCCTCTAACACCCAGCAAGTGCATACGCTGAGCTGAGCATCTCTAGCGCAGAGTCTTATTCTCCCTCTCTCTCATCTTCTTTTAACTTTTTATTTATTCATTCAGTGTGTGTATGTGTGTGTGTGTGTAAGAGAGAGAGACAGAGAGACAGAGAGAGGGCACATGTGTCCCTGTGGAGGGCAAGGGTGACTTCTGGAATCATCCTGAATTGCTTCTACCTCCTTGCTTCGCTCTGGGATTTCCCCAGGCTCCGCCCACTAGGGCCGAAAGCGCAGGCCGCTGCTGTTTCCACCTGGAGTTATTTTATGTGGGAGCTGGGATCTGAATTCAAGACCTTCTGCTTGCGAGTCAGAGTCTTCACCCCTGAGCCATCTCTCCAGCCTCCTTTTTTTGATCTTAACAAAATGTCCGTGAACAGCTGGCCAGATAGCTCAGTGGGTAAGGCACCTGCTCTCAAACCAGGCAACCTTAGTCTGATTCCTGAAAGCCCACATGGGGGAAAGAGAGAACTGACTTCCAAAGGATATCCTCTGACTTCCACTTGTATGCCCCCCTCCTCTGTCATAAATAAATAATAAATATCTTTTTAAGAATGCCTGTGTGCATCTTTCACATGCAGATGCAAGTCAAATAATGATACTCAATTCCATTTCTGATCTACTCTTCAACAGAGAGGCTGGGTGGCTTTTATTTCTAGAAGGCTCTAGTCCCTTCAGTAAGAACTGTTCAGGAAACAGAAGAGCAGAACCAGGCAATGTCAAGATTAGAAGTCTTGTCCGGGAGCCATATGGGCGAGTGGACCTAGTATGAGATTCCAACCTTGGCCTTGCCAGTGATTCTAAGACAAGACAGAAATAATTCATTCTGGATTCTCTTACTTCTAAACCTATTTGAGGGGATAGACAATGCAGTTAAACTTTAGAAGAGACCAGAGGCAAAAGGGATGATTAAAAAAAAAAAAACTCTACTCATAACTTGCAGTGATCAACAACTGACTTTGGTGGTAGAAACTCTCGGAATTTTTTTCTGATTCATGTCATCCTGGTACGGACATTTTAACTGGGTAGGCCTGTAATGGGCCAGTTCATTACAATGATGCATTATTAGGAAAATCAGTATTATCTTGAAATACAAAACTGTAACCTTAATCCCCCAGTGCTCAGTTGGTACCCTGGCTCTCCCCGCCCCCCAACACACACACCCTCTGGGATAATTGGATTGACTTCCATGCTTCTTATTTTCTCGTTTCCTTTATCTCTTATGTCCCGGGAATAGTTCATTTCAAAGGCTTCAGAATTGTATTGAATGCAGCCTATTCAGTGAGTTTCTGTCCTGTCCTTAAAGATCTATGGGAAAAATAAATTCTATAACCTACTTCCATGCCTGACAACTCTTACAGTGAGTAAATTCTGTACAATCTGAATTCCTTGATTGTGAGGAAATGTCCCCAGGGCCACCCATCGGGAGGCCTCCCATACACTTCCTAATCCAGCCCAGTGTAGAGACCTGACAACTCCAGCAGAGCTGCTTAGACACCCCCTTATGAATATGCAAAGGCAATCTTCCACTTACAAAAGAAACTGATATAGCCATTATGGCCTGTGCTTAATCAAACCTCCATTCACTTTCCTCTGCTTTGAGAACCCTCATCAAGAAAACCAGTTGCTAAGCAAACTTAGCAATAGGACCTGGTTCCCTTACAAAACCATTGCCTGGGGGCCAGCTTCCTCAGAAGTAAAGATCCCAGCTCCCCCTTCACCCCAGCTTCTTATTTGATTTCCTGTAAAATTCACATTTATTATTCAGTTAAAAGAAGATTGGAAAGTTCCTTGCACATTCATTATTTAAGCAAGTTAGAGTTTACATAAACACGCATACATATACACACATGTACACACATGCACACACAAATCTACACATGCACACACATTCATTCATTCATGCACATGTATGCACACATCCACACAATATTTACATACACTCACACACAGATACACATGCACAAACATCCACACATTCACAGATATACACAAAGGTACATGCACACACTCATACCAGTTCTTTCCACATTCTTCTCTAACTGCTTCTTGGAAAACATCCAAGCTTAGGTCAAAGCAAAGCATCACGGAACAGCGCTGACTTGGAAGCATCTGGAAAATTCACGGCCTTCATTGAGACTTACATAATGTTTCATCAATATTCATTCTTTCGTAGACATCTATCTTAGCCATCCCCACCTCCCCCAGGAAACATGATCAAGAGAAAGCATAAAGGACATTACTATTGTTGCAAATTCTTAAAGGAGAAACACATAAAAGAGGAATCCCATCCTCGACTTTACAACTAATTTTCAGTATAACTTTAAAACATCAAATATCACAGACTCTGAAGTCCCCAAATGTAGGAAAATGGTTTCTAATTCAAGGTCTTAAGTTGATGAACAACTTAGTGTATTTCATAAGTAACCTAGATCATCAGTTTCCATGTAGGTTAGTCAAATCACTTTTCAGGACTTAGGCACTGGCTTCCTTGCATAGGTGGCAGGCCAGTGGTCTCCATTTCCTATTCCTAGCAACGACTCTACCTTTCCACTCAGAAAGAACTTATGGAGATGATACCATCCAAGTTTTAAGAAACTGGACTGTGATATAAATAATGAAATACATCAACTCCTGAACTACTAAGTTTATTCTGGAAAAATGCTATAGGAGGTGAAGGATGTGTGTCAAGAATCGTTTCATGCCAAATGGCGTTGCTTGCCTCCTCTCTGGCAAACTCTCTGTGTTAAACTTGCTCATTGAAAGGCAGGCTCTGCATTTTCTTTGAGTCTGTGTTCCTCTATTTTCATGTCTATTTATCACAAGGCACACAGTTCCAACTATGCTTTCTGGCTTTCAGCAATTTCAGAGCCTGGGCATTTGGGGGCCTTAAACACCCAGAACCATATTATATTATTCTCTCAGGGAAGGCTGTTTTCTACAGATACTGAACGACCTTATTTTAGAATATGGCTCTCACATACAAGACCACAACCCCTTATTTGACTCACATGCTGTGCCAATATCTTTCTGTCTACAGTTATCCTGGGCCAGGAGCCAGGCATATAGGGACCACCTCTGTGTTAGTCTCATCTGCCTATTGCAGAATGATTATGGGCCAAGAAAATGAAGGGGAAGGAGGGGGGTTGTTCCTGCTTACATGCCTCAGTCACATTCATCATCATGGTAGATAACTTTATGCCAACACCAAAAGCCAAAGGAACTTTCTATACTATATTTATCCAAGAGCTGAGAAGGGAGCAAACTTTCTACCTTGCTAGTATCTAAAGTATTAAGCCATCTCTCACCATGTTATCCACCTGCCCAGGTAGTGGTTCAGCCCACTGTGGGCTGGGTCTTCTCAGATGGGTTAGTCTCCCATAGGCTTGCTCAAAGTTTCTTTCCTTCAGCTAATTCTTCTTAGATGTGCCTAAATTCTCATTTGTCAAGTAGGCATCTACAACTAACTGCCTCAACCTCAAGGAGTCCAACGGACTTCAGATTATTTAAATGAGCCAGTCCTAAACTGTCCGTGTCCCCTGCCTTGATTTTCCCATAGAAATACCATAAAGAAGGACCCTGGCCTAAACTTTCCCTCGCCTCTTTTTGCCCCTTGACCAGGATATACCCTCCTCTGTGTTGTATAAGCTATGCAAACTATCTTTCTGTGCCATCAATCTCTCCCTGTTGCCCACCTGTCAGTCACCTTCAAGACACCCCAAAGTTACAGATAAGACATAGCCAAACACCTCCCATCCAGTGTGTGATCGTGCTATCATCTCCTATGAGATTAGAAGTGGCAACAATTAGATTGTCCTCTAAGAACTTAAGTGCCACTAAACTTTGAGCTTTGTAAGAACTGAGCAGTATTTTAGGATGGCACTCCTGGCATATACCTTTACAAGTTCTGGTGAATCCACTGGGACTAAAGAAATTAATAAGTAGGACTACTCCTGGGGTTGGAGAGATGGTTCAGAAGTTAAACCTCCATCTCAAAAGCAAAAGGACTGAATTCAGATCCTAGAACTCATGTTAAAATGCCAGGCAGAAATGGAGGCAGTCTGCACTTCCAGCCTTGGAAGCAGAACCTGGGAAGCCCCAGAACAAAGCAATAAGGAGGTAGAGCAATGCAGGATGACTCCTGATGGCACTCTTGGGCCTCCACGGGCACACTCAGTGCCCTTTTTTATACCTACACATCACCACAGACATACACACCCATACCTACATATGCAAAATATATTCCTGAAGTAACATTTTCCATTATTGAGACCATGGCTGCAGAATATCGAGAATTCCTCAGAACATGGTCCAGAATCTTCTGGAAACTTGTTAAGAGATTCTTAAGCCCTACTTGAAGTTTACTGAATTCTGTTTGCTCAGGGTGTTACTGGGTATGTTCTGTTAACCTAGCCTCTGCTTTCTGTTTCAAAGCATCATTCCTCAGTGGGATTTCAGTGACCAGGGGCAAGTGATGATTCTAAAAATATAAGGCGCTCACATGTCTAAGGCTTTGTGTCCACATTGATTGAAGAGCACATTTTTTAAAATTTTCCTGAGACCTAGATATACAGTCTGTCAGCTGCCTGTCTTCACATGTGCTCTTTCTTCAACACAGATTAAGCCTTTCCCATTAGCAAACTAGTAAAACATTTGAATCAAGTAATGTGTGTGTGTGTGTGTGTGTGTGTGCAAGCACATGTGCACATATATGTTCAAATACCCTGGTTTTCTGAATCACATTTCTCTTTATGTGATTCATCCATTAGCTTGCAGACAGTGAAGTGTGACTTCTTAACAGTATAAGTCGTGCCCACTCCTTCAATCGACTCTTGTCATCTTGCACCCTGATATTCTCCAAACACTTCAGTGCAACCTCTTCCTGCTTTTGATGCACACTACAGAAAGAGTTCGTGGGGAGCACTTGTGGATTTTCATATTCATCCTTGAAAATATGCACTGATGAATATTCAGATCAGTCTGCCTAGAAGATACAGTCCTAGGGCACGTAGCTCAGCTTTGTGGGGCTGCTCTTCTCCAATAACAGCCGATGCAGTCAAGGTCTCTTCCAGACCTTCAGTCAAGTTTTCTATCCACTCTCTTTTTCTTAGAAGTGACGTTTCTGGCCACGGTGTCTTTGACAAGACTGAAACCTCTCTTGGGTAATAAGTGGCAGCGCATTCTTTCTCCTTCATCTCATTCACTGCTATTCCTGAGAGTAACATGAAAGATCCAAGATAGATACTTATGGGCAGGTGGCATCCTGGTCCATGAATAAATAATTGAATACAACTTAGTTCTCTGAGCTCAAAAGTTCAGAGTTAGCTGGGAGCCCCTGGTGACATTTCTTGGAACGTCTCTTCCTTCAGGACTCTCTCTCTGTTTCTGAGGTCTCCTTGAAAGATTACTCCCCCCACCTCCCACTATGAGCTGATTAGTCTCTCATCTGTCTTACAGCTTAGGTTTTAGCTTCCTGGGGTATCAATGGTCTAATTGTGTGGGTCACCCCTACTGTTGTTCTGGTGGCTCCTGTGTTGAAGACTTGGTCCCCAACTGGTGGCTTTGTTGATTGGATGATGAGACACTAACTTCATCGACAGATTAATCCATGGATGGGTTCACAGCTGTGAGGAGGTGCAGCTAGATGGGAGCTTGCCTTTGAAGGGAATATCATGTGTCGGCCTGTCCTGCTAGCTCCCTGCTTCCAGGCTGCTGAGAAATGAGCAGCATTCCTCCATGAAGCCTTTCGACCCTGAAGCTCTGTTGCACCAGGGCCCAGAAACAATGGAGGCAGCCAGCTGTGGTCTAAAGTTTTTGTAATTGGGAGCCATGATCAGTCAATCATTCCTCCTTTACATGCATTGTCTCAGGAAAGACAGCTGCCCTACCTCAAAAATTTGAAAGGTATAAAACAATAGGTGGTACAAAGGTTCTCCCTTCTTGATCTTAAGATGGCTTCATACAAAGCAAAGTGAACATTCTTTGGGAATATTTTTTCTGCTTTTCTTTGTTGATGAATTTTGATCTTTGATAATTTCATACATATATACAATACATTCTGATTACTTTCCTCTGTATTATTTCTTCTCTCTCACCCTTCTCTGGTCAGCCCCACTACCTTATAAGTCTTCCTTCTACATTCATATCCTTTTGTTTTGTTCTGGGTTCCACTGAGTTTAACCAGGGCTCTTTGTGTGTTCCTTGATCATAGGCTCCCTAGTGGATACACATTTGGATATATTTTCCTGTCCCAAATCTGCTGGTTGTACTTCATTCACTACTTCGGAGGGTCTATAGGTTTTCTCTTCTGTTGGTCAGGTTTATCCATTGAAAACTTGGTGTCAGTACCACCTCTAGTGTAGATTCATGATTGGGATGGCCATGTTGTTTCTGGATGAAATTTTCATAACCCCTTTTCCTGTCTTCTGGTTCTTACATTCTTCCTGCTTCCTCTTCTGCAAAGTTCTCTGAGCTTTTAGTCATCATAGATGCATCAGCACTACTTCTTTTAAAATCTTTTCCTGTGACTTAAAGTGGACATGATTTGATTTGATTTTTTTTTGTTACTATCATGAAACCATGTACCTCAAAAAACACTTTAAAAAAAAGAAAACAAAAAGCACCCTTGCCAATAGTTCTTCCTAATTCTGGATCAGATGACAATATGGCTGTGGCCACATACAGTCTGCCTGCTCTCCTAGGAACAGAGACTTAGGCAAGAAAAATACACTGACTTCTGCTTTCCTGATGGTCCAAGTCCCAGGGCCATCCACTAGTGCTAGAGTTCTAACCTGTCTATTCATTCTTCTTCCACTGATGAGACCCCAAAGAAAGGAGACTTCAGTAGTCTATCAGCTAAATTCAAGTGCTACATACAGCTGCCTATCAGACCCCAGCTCTGTTAGACTTAGCCAGATTCTGTTCCAGAAATAAAGTCAAGCCCTTTCTAGTTACCTGGCAAAATTTCCAATTAAATCAGAGAAATCAAATTGAATCTAGTGATATCTGAAATTCAGCTAGCCCTAGGGAAACAGTGACTGCCTGCAGGTGATTCTGAGCAATTCTTTGTAATATTCATGTCATGATGCTTAAAGATGTGAAAAAGATCAAGTCTACCAGCTTCTGGTGTTTGACACACAAGACTGCTGTTAGATCATATCTGAATAGACAGCTGTATCTGAGTGTGTGAGGGAAAACCGTCATAGGCAATCAAGTCGGGTCAGCAAAAATTCCCCTGACTCACTAAGAACTGGTGTGCACCGAATCCTGCAAAAAGCTAGTCACAATCTATATGTGCTGGCTCATTCACACCACTCATTTGCTGGGCCTGCAGCAATTATTTCTCAGATTCTAATCTGCGCCACTCAGTGCTAGGCCTAGCTAGGCATGCACTTTCTTGCCCAATGCCCAGCCAGTTACCAATACTCACCATGTTGGAACATTTTTATGCATCAGTTAGAACTCTTCCTTAAGATTCTACAGAATGCTATTTATTTGCTAATAATGTAATATTTTCAGCAATATTTAATTGCTTATTTTACCCAAAACATAAATTAGCAGAATGAAGGAAGTCTTTGTTTCTCCTTAAGTCAAGAATGCAGTTAAAGTACTTAATATCAAATCTGCTGTTCCTTACTTCTTCCCTTTGGGAGAAGTAATTTTATAAAAGCAGGAGTTTCCAGAGCCAGAAATAATGGAGTTTAGTGTGTGCTCAGAAGTAACCCAAATAAACACAACAGTAGAACATGACTCTAGGAAAGGTGACAGGTTGCCTTCTGGGAAATGTCTTAGTACAATGAGAAGGGCAAATGGCATCTGAGCTAGCTGTCCCCGAGGAATGAATGTGGTGAGGAGAACTGACATTGGGCACTTGGTTTTCTCAGCAGTGAATTTTTTTAGTGGTATGTGATGTTTATCCTGCTTAAACTGTCTTAAGAAAACAATGTCTAAACTATAATTCCAGAGACTTCTATGTACAAATAACTGAGATAACTTTTGTTGGTTAGAATTCTTGGGTATCATGATGAACACTGATCCTCACAGCACCCCAGTGAAGCAAGTAGACAGAGACCCACTTGTTTACTCATTTTACTTCTTTTTTTTTTTCATTTTCCATCTCATTTTTTCTACCAGTCTATGAGCATTGGTTATCTCCTGCCCTGTTTTAGGTATTATATTCTACTGTTAATCTGTATAGCCCCATGTGCTAGCCTTTAGGCATAGAAGGGCTCTGAAATCAATTTAAATTAATTCTGCTTTTCTGTTACACTAGCCATACTTTTCCTACTCCAAAGTCACTTGTTGTTGGAGAGGGCTGGTTTGTTGAAGAGAGCTCTGCTATGAAACATCTCTATTTTTGTAGCAGATTCTATTGCCTAGCACTACACACTACCCTCAGTAAATAGCAGAGTCATCCAGACTTGCAGGAAGATGCTAAGCTGATTCTTGCCTCCTTAATACATACTACCCATTACCTCAGAAAAGCCAATGTCCTCCTTTTTCATCCTTACCTACATTGCTGAGTCTCTACATGCTGGATATGGGGCAGGGAGGAGGAGAGTAGCTGCTGGTTGTGGGTCCAGAGGCTCTGTGCATAGTCACAGCTCTGCATCTACGTGTAGGATAGGTGAGGATGCCCTGCAATTTCCTTCTGTTGTCAGTTATTTTTGTTCTATCTTTAGTACAGCCCATCCACCTACACTGCTGATACCAGTTATCTGGGTGACTGTCCCTCCTTTCTCTCAGTGGTCTCCAAGAACACTACATCTATAATTGGTGACCTGCACCAAGGTCTCACAGTAGCTCAAACATTCCTGCATTTATTGTTGACAACTGAAACGCTTCCTATGAAAACAATCTAATGATCTTGCCCTCCTTTGTCTCTGCCTCCATTTTCAGAGGAGACAACCAAGGTTGGCAACTTCTTCCCACAAGGCAATGAAATTTTCATTTCTCAACCATAAGCTGCCTCCTCCCCTCTCCCTTCATATGATGCTTGACTCCAAAGTCAGTCTCCGTAACAACAGAATGTCTTTTGAAGGACATCCAGTGTACCTCCCCAGACACACTGCTCATCTGTTTTTCTACATAAAGAAAGTAAGTGTTGAAAAGTAACCAGTTCTGCTCCTTTAGACAGCTTTCATCTGTTTGTTTGAAAGCTTAATATCTTTTAAAGCATGATGCAGGGGATCAAAATGGAGAGGAATCACATCTGTATTCCAGCAAGGGAAAAAAAAACAGTAGAGAAACTAGAAGAAAGTAGATCTAACAAGGACATAAGGGGCAGATCCTAAGGATGACTAGAAGATTCTAGGATTACTTTTGAAAGAAGTTTTTAAGAAACAGACAGGAACAGAACTGTGAAAACGGAATCCTCAAAGCACCAGAAGACGGTAAGGAAGCTGTGGGGAAAGGACCCCAGCTCAGTGTCAAGAGGGTCATGAGACACAGCAGAAGTGCTGACTGACACCTTGACATGGTGGTCTGGCAAGTAAGGATTGTTCCTCTCTCAGGCATTACATAGAGATGGTGTGGCTAGTTCACTCGACCCTGGTTTTGGCGTGAGCTCTCCTGTCAAGCTGGACTGTGAACTATAACCAGGAATCATAAGAGAGAATAAACTCCTTGTTTCCTTAAGCCATTTGATGATCATTTATCAGCAACCATGCAGGCAGACTGCAATAGCATTCTTCTTGCTTCCTCCTTCCTCCCTAACCAGGACTTCCCATGGTTCAGGCCAATCACTCCTGATTCTTATTCTGAAAACAGATGACTTTACAGTTGGAGAGGGGTACAGGACATTTGACCTTAACACACATGGAGCTACTAGCCTGGGGAGTACTCGTGCCATTTAACACTGTTAGTATAATACCCTCCTCCCAGTTGAACCCTGAAGATCACTGCCAAGAGCCTGTAGTAGGCACAATAACATGTTCTTTTTTAAGACAAATATTTTATTCAATTTATTTACTTGGGTGTGGGTGTGGGTGTGTGGCTGTGTGTAGAAGAGGGCATGTGAGTATGTGTGCCTATGGAGGCCCAAGGGTAACTTTGGGGACTACGCTGGCCTTCTTATTGCTTTGTCCTGGGATTTCCCAGGCTCAGGCTTCCAAGGCCAGAGGTGCAAGAGGCTGCCATTTCTGCCCAGAGTTCTTAATTGGGATCTGAACTCAGGTCCTTTTGCTTGCAAGGAAAGGCTTTAACCCCTGAGCCATGTATGTCCCTGGCCCCCTCGCTTGTTTCTTTTGCTTGTCATGCTCCTGGCCAGCAGTCCTGTGAGCTTCCAGATAATTCTCCTGGCTCTGCCTCCCAGCTTGCTTTGGCGTGCTGGGATTACAGATGTGAGCATCACCTCTGGCTTTCTATGGGTTCCAGGGATTCACACTCAGGTTGCCAGGTTTGTCGAGAAAACGCTTTTTCCCACTAAGTCATCGTGCCAGCTCTGTTGTGTCCTCTTGATACTGAGATCTGACTGTTTCTCCACTGAGTTTATTATCCTACACCGGGTCTGACCTCTCCAGGCCACCTGATCACTGAGATTCTAGCAAGTTTCCCCGTTTTAAGTGGATCTTTGGAGATCCAAGATTATAACCTATAACCCAAGCAGGAGTATCAATAAAACCTTAGAAACCAAAGTAAGGAATTTGTACCTTATTCCAAACATGAGTGGAATGTTCTGCACTGAAAAAAAGGCCATGACTTCACAATCCTTCAACTATGGACACAAAATGAAGAATAGCTCTTGATGAATGTGAGGGAAGAATGGAAGATACTGGGTGGCAATCTTGGAGGCTAGCTAGTACAACAATACAATGCTAGTTTCCATGTCGTCCATCTGAGAACAAACACCAATGATGTATACCAGAAAGGCTGTATTAGAGTTGGAGAGAAATAGAATCACAGATAAGTTTAGAAGGTTGGATTGGTTAATAATCTCATATATGTGTCTCATATGCATATATGTGTATGTATATATGTGTGTATACATATGTATGTATATGTGTGTGTGCTTATATGTAAAGGGGGACTGCTGTCTATGAACATATCAGGACACAACAATTTAAACTGTAACACACAAAGAGGACATTAATAAGTCATAAGAAAGAACTTCATGTTACTAGGGCCTAAGTAACACCAGCAACTACTGATGTAGATATGAGAATGTTTCAAAGGGGGAATTCTCTAGAGTGCAAGCATCCAAATGTCTAGAATAAATTAAATGAATGTAATTTTAACAATTATTTCTTGATAGAGCATAGTATCATTTTATATTTAGTACTATTTTGTCTCTAAAGAAATGCTTCCCATATACTACTAAAAATCCATATATGAGTTCAGGATTGTGACTTTTCAGCAAGACTCCTGGATAGAATTAAAAGCACCTTAAAATGTTTGAGAGACTTGACCAAAGTTAGTACCAAAAAGTACCTCAAGTATCTATTATGAACATTCCTTGTTTATTTTTGTGTGTACATGTGTGCAAGTATGTGTGCGTGCATGCATGCAAACGTGTGAGTTTGTTCACATGCACAAACCTGTGGAGGCCAGCAGACAACCTTGGATGATGTTCCTCAGGTACTATCTCCTCGTTTTGAAGGAAGGGTCTCTCAATGACCTGAAACTCACCAAGCAGGCTAAGCTAAATGGTCAGTGAGTCCCAGATAACCACCTAATACTGCCTCTTTAGAATTTTTAAAAATCTTGCTTGTTAAGGTCTCCATACCTTTCCAGGAGAAAAAAAAAATAAGATAACCGGCTAAACTATGTTTTGTTCTTTGACAATATTTTCAATTCCCTAATCATCACATATCAACAGATATGGAGTCTACCATTCCTATTTGAATTCATTCAGGCATGTATTTGGCTCAGCCAATGTAGAGATTGTCTTCTGTCTTACCAGTATAACTTCTGTTCCCTTCATATGCAGAAAAAGTATTCTTAATACCAGTGAGTAAACAATTCCATGTAGAATTGTCTTCTTGAACTACTCTATTTTACACTTCAAATTGTACACCAACCTCATATCCTTTAAAGTATATGATACAAGTTTATGGACTTGAAAAAGTGAGTCAGGAAAGTCTAGTATACTTTACAGCATACCAAAAGTATATACTATGTGTATTCAGTACAGGAAATCCAATACAACCTGGGATGGCACTGATGGTAACCCAGAGCCTCTGAGTTCAATCAAATGTATGTTACATGTCATCAAATGTGCAGACAGGTGTACTCATGGGCCTTCAGCTGTGAAGATAACCACATGAGAACATCACTGTCACAGCTTCAATGTGACTTGTCCCCACAGGCTCAGTTGTTTGCAGCCTTGGTTGATGTCAATGTTTGGGAAGGTTGTAGTGTCTTCAGGAAGCAGAGTCTTGCTGGAGGAAGGCAGGTCACAGGTGGGTTGGCCATGACGTTGGGTATCCCCGCCCTGCTTCCCCTGACAGTCTGCTCTTGCAGTTTGCCGCTTGCTCTCTCTGCCTCTGTGATGACCACAGTGACCTGATCCTCCTCCAGTTTCTGCTGCCAGCCATGCCTTTCCCACCATCACCACAATGGACTCCCTCTGCCTTATCGAACCGTAAGTCTCACTGCAGCATCAGAAAGACTAACCATAACGGCTACCATGTGGCTGTGTGAAGAAGGCTGCCACCCAAAGCAAACATTACAGGCATTGCAGTCATGCTATGGGGGGTATTGTTTACTTTCTTGTGGCTATCTGTCACATGTGGTCATTTCCAATCCTGCTACTTTAAATTGTGTGTTTTAAGGAAATATAAAAGAGAGCCAACATTTTCCCCATAGCAAAATGGAATAGAAATCTCAGATCTGTATTTTAGATGAATGGATTTATTCATAGTAAACTGCTGTTTCTCCCTGGTGTTTTTACATGAGACCTGGGATCTGAATTCAGACCTTTTGCTTGTGAGGCAGAATATTAACCCCTGAGTCATCTCTCCAGCCTCGGGACCTTATTTCTAAACAATGACTGATGGTTCTTGGTCTTTGTCTTGAAGCAACTTCAATAATCCTGCCAATTTAACAAATTATCAACTGTTGGGCCAGATAAAGCAAATGCAATGGTGGATATTCCTGTCACATGTGTCTGTATCGCTGAGGTCATCAAATCATAAGGTTGCTTGAACTTTGGATCTATTATTGTGTTTGCATCAAGACACAGCAAAGCATGTGTCATGGTTTAAAAGCATGTCTCATGTGTTTGGGAAGGTCATGGTACCTTTGGGAGGTGGAGCCTTGCTGGAGGAAGGTGGTCACAAGGGGTGGGCCTTGAGGTGGATTAATCCCACACTACCTCCAGAAGGAGTCTGCCTTTGCAGTTAACAATCTGGTAGTTCTCAGCCTCTCGGATGGGTGTGACATAGCCTATCTCCAGCTCAGGCCAGCCAGCCATGCCGCTTCCTCCATGAAAAACTGTATCTCCCCTCTGGAACTGTAAGCTAAATAAATCTCCCCTAAGTAAATTGACTTTGCATGCTCTCTCACGGCAATAGTTAAGAGTAATCATTACAACATGTTATTATTGAGTAAGTTCTGGACTCAAAACAGTTTTCCAAAGTAAAGAGGTCCCCTCAGATTCCAGGTCTGAAGCAGAGTCAGGGTTCTCTATCTTGGTCCCTGAGGAAGGGTGCACGCCAGCAGCATTTTCCCAACCTCATTGAAAGGTTGTCCCGTCTGTTTATAGAAGGTGCTTGGCTCAGTCAGATTAGGGTGAACAAGGCCTTCACTAGATTTACTTAACTGAAGCAAAACAATCCAAACTAGGAATCCAATGTGTAATGGTGCCCGCTCTGAGATCTAAATACCCCCCATAAAAAGCTCTGTAATGAATGTCAGTATACCTGGTGTTATCGTGCCTATAGCCTGTCCAGAATCAGCAAACACCCAATCCCTTAAGCCTTATCTACTTGGCACAAAAGATGTTCTGACACTATTAAGCTAGATAATCCAACTGATTTTTAAATATTCTCTCCAATTGTTCTTTAGCAATACTGGTTGTGGACATCACTCTTCTTGAACTGCTTTTTTCCTGTCATCTTTTTTTTTGAGTTTTTCATATTATGATATGAGACAAATTCAAAAAAAGTTTGATTAGGGATCAGAGAAGAGGACCGTGGGCCCCTCAGAAACAAACACACCTGCTTGTTAGTGAGGAAGGGAAAGGGGATTGTGTTCATGCCGGGCATCCTGAGTGTATCGGTGCTGGCCCTGTCAATAACTGCACAACCCTGGGGGAATTTTCCAGTTTCCCATGGTTCAACTGCCTCGGTCACAAAATCATGCATAACACTCGCCCACCACACACACACACACACACACACATACACACACACACACACACACACACACACACACACTGCAGCACACGTTCATTTGCATATGCACATACATGCATACACACACATGCAGCACACGTTCATTTGCATATGCACATACATGCATACACACACATACATACATGCAATCCTTACTGCACATTGATGAATTAATGAAATATAACAATTCTTGCAAAGCAACCCTCATGTAGCTAAACTTATATTAACCAATTACAAAATCCAAATATTGTATAACAAAAACAGTGGGTGAAATCTTCCTATAGCAGCCTGAAAATGAAATGTGTCATTGTCTTTCAGAGTTGGAAAAAGAAGCACATCAAACTTGAAAAAGGTACGTTAGATGAGAAACTAAATAACAGCAGTGTAGGCTCGAAGCTGGGCTTTGACTTAACACATGTGCTCTCTCAGGTAGTCTCTACAGGAGCGTGAAAAGAGAACAAGTTTTACAGAGAATAAGTCTGAAACTTAGCAAGTTAAATGTCTTTGAGCAAGTTAAGTTTCTTTGCCCAGCATCGCTGTCCAGTATGAGCTGCGCCAGCAATCAAACAGCTCCTCTGATATGAAAATCTCTGACCTTCTTCATACCTTCCTTCTCCAGAGCTGCTAGCTTATAAACCACACCTGTGCCTGGCCACCACGCCCATGGCCCCAGCTTGGAGGCCATCTCTAGCACTGTACTTCACTTACTCTCCCTTCCTGAGGAGTCTCCTTGGCCTCACTGTGTTCTTTGAACCCTCTCTGTGGTTCCCTAGAAGTCTTGCCTTGGGTGCATGGCCTTCTGGAACCTTCATTTCCCACCAGTCACTCTCTATTGCTGCCCTGACTTCAGTTAGTGAAGAAGTGTCCTATGAGGGTACAGATTATTCTCTCTCTCTCTCTCTCTCTCTCCCTCTTTCTCATTTTCCTCCCTCCCTCACTCTTTTCCTCTCCTCTCCTCTCCTTCCCATCCACTCCTTGCCTCCAAGTCCCTAAGACTGTACAACAAATTAACAGACAAGTTTGTAGGCAATGAATTTATGACTTCAACAAAACTCGTGTTTGCCCTACCCTACTTCAGACTGCCCATCCTACTTCTGAATTATCCCAAAGCAAACATCACACACAGATCAGTGCTGGGCCCTTCCTCCAGGAACCTGTTCAGGGCAGGCAGGCAGGCAGACAGACGGACAGACGGACAAGACTTTGTGCTGGGCTGAAGGCCGCATCAGAACCACAGGGGCTCAGACAGTGGCTGCTACTGAAGTCTGTACCATGAGTACACAACAGGGAGAGCTCTGCCGCAGAGGCTGGAGATTTTAGGACGCCTGATAACCACAAAGCCATGAAATCGCTGTCACCCTTCGGGTGCTTCACATGCATCGTCTCAGTAGTGGTCTCCATGGCTCCAGGAGCGGATGCTACCATTCCCCCCTTTACTGATGGAAACCATAGGGCTCAAGTGGGATAATTTGCTCAAGGTTACTGATAAGTGATTGAAGTAAGATTCAAGTCTGAACAGACTAGCTTCCAGAAACCATGACTTTAACTAATAAACTGTCTTTTGTCATTGGCAGTTTATTTTTTTTTCCTAAAGGAACTAAGAGATAATTTATTTTGGATACCACTATGAGTGGACCATTGTTTGAAAGCATGCGTTTCAGCTTGCTACAAGTACTGTGTTCCAACTGGTAACAGAACAAAGAAAATCAAAAATCAAGACACTTTTTGTCATTGGTACTTTAGATATAGGAAGAAGATAGATAAAGATGGAAAGTAGATAGAGAGATATAAAAGGCAGCAACAGAGAAAGAGAAGATAGAATTATTAGAGATGAGAGAGAACAAAGAGGAGAGAGAGTAGTTCTAGAAGAAGAACTAACATTCATAAAAGTCACAAGGACAATTCAAGTTGAGAAATGCAGGACACCTCAGAGGTGTATCAGGCATTAACAGCTGTGGAGGTGAGGTTTGGTTGCCTAGAGATGGATAGTTAGGTATTAGGGCTTCCAGTGGCCATTATCTCCTGGCCCACCACCCTAGTGGAATCAAAAGCATTGAGAGACCCTTTCATCATATAAAAGAATAAGACAAAGTTTCCCACCCTTTGTTTCCTGAAGCATCTCCCCACACTGTCAGATTCCTAAAACTATCCTTGAGTTTTATTTAGCTTCTCATTTCTGGGTTGAATCCTTAAGAAAGTCTTACTCAGGTCTGTGTAAAGTTTACAGACAGAAAAGTCAATTGAAGTCTCTCAGCTCTGTATTTAGGAGTGGTGGAAGAAGAAATCACTTTTTCCACCTTCAAGTCACATGGCCCAGCCACCCTAGAACCAGAGATTGGGACACACATCCCAGGTCTACCACCTGTGAGCTTTGCAAGTTGACTTTTCACTGACTCCAGCTCACATCTATAAAACGGCATGCCAGGCCTGCATGTTTGAATGAGGACTAAGTATGAGTCAGAAGGTTAGCACAGTGCTTACCCACAATAGATGCACATTAGGTTGCAGCTTAAGAAAGAAGAAGGTCTTATGGCTTGCATCTTGGGCTTCTCTGTGTGGCTTAGAAACTAACAACTACATCTGGTTAATTTATTCAGGGGCACGGATGGTGGAGAACAGTGCCACAACTAGTAATTGCCCCTTCAATTTTCTTATTTTTCTACCCATAAGCAGAAGAATAGAGCATCCACTTTTAGGAAAGTTACAGAACAATAATAAAAGTGCCGCATAAACCTGTGAAGGCCAAGCTGAAAGAATAAAGAAAGAGGCAGGAACCGTCCTGCTGTTGCCATGACAACAAGGTATGTTACCTGGACAAAGATTTTTGGTATCTCATGGAAGAATAGCCAGAGATGCTTTTCCATCTATTTTGGAAAAAAAAACAAAGTCTTCCTTTATCCTCTTCCAAAATACGTATTTGTTTGTCTGCTCAGTGAGCACAGGACAAGATCTGAGAGGACTGAGGACGTGTTGGTGGACAGGACACAGAACAGGGAACGTCTCCACAGGAGACTTTGAGGTTAAGCAAATATCAGTGGAAAAATACAAGATCGAACTTCTCAGCATCTCTGTGGTTTCATTGAAGAGCTCCATCCTGAAGATATGCTTATAAGAAACTGAATCCTAAATCAATAACACCTTCATTTTTATTAACAGTAGAGATGTTAACAAGGCAATTTAAAAATATGGTAATGGGCAGGACATGCCCTGAAAGCCATTTCCATAAGTAAACAGATTGATTAAGGGTATATTAGTCAGAATGTGTCCTTTTCTTCATCTCTTTGGGGTTTGTATTCAGGTCCTCAGTGTGTGCATGCCTGCCTGTGCGTGTGAGTGTGTGCATGTGCAAATGTGTGTGTGCATGCGTGTGTGTGCATGCGTGTGTGCGTGTGTGTCCGTCCTCCTTTCCACTGGCGGGTATTCACTTTACATAATCATCTTGCATACCTGTTATTTTTCAGTTAATCGATAGCATTTTTAAAGCAGCAAATGGAGACTATTTGTAATAGTATTTCCTTTAATTGCATATTTTTCAAACATGAGCCCATTAGAGCTGCCAGCCCTGAAAGCAGTCATTGAGCTCGACTCTGAGGCCCCGTCACTCACACTCAATAGCATTTCTTGGCCGTCTGACAACAAGCAGCGGAGGACAAAAAGGAGCAAGAGCGAGAGAAGAAACCTATTTTCCGGATCAAAGTAATCCCTGCTCCATTGCCGTGGCTCCAGACGCCTCTCTTTCCTTTGCATTCACCAGACAAGGTGCTGCATTAGCTGCTATTGCTGCTGCTTTCTTTCTTTCTTTCTTTCTTTCTTTCTTTCTTTCTTTCTTTCTTTCTTTCTTTCTTTCTTTTCTTTCTTTCTTTCTTTCTTTCTTCTCTTTCTTTCTTTCTTTCTTCTTATTCTTCTTCTTCCTCCTCCTCTTCCTCCTCCTCTTCCTCCTCCTTCTTCTTCTTCCTTCTTCTCCCTCCTCCCTCCTCCCTCTTTTTTCCTCCCTCCTGCCTCCTCCCTCCTCCTCCCTCCCTCCTTCTCCTCATCCTCCCCTCCTCTTTCCTCCTTCCTCTCCCCTCCTCCCTCTTCCTCCCTCCTCCCTTTTTCTCCCCCTCTTCCTTCTTCTCCATTTCCCTCGCCTGAATTCCTTTGTTCATTGGGAAAAGCGGTCATTAAAACGTTAGTTTGGGTTGATTGGTTCTGCAGCAACAGGAGAGTGTCAGAGGCTTTGTTACGTTGGACATAATTCCAAAACAGCGACCTGATCATTCTATAATATGGCAGTAATAACTCAAGATGGTCAGCTTCCCTTTTGGAACCCACGCTGCTGTGAGGCATATGATCAACTTCACACCTAAACTGCCGGGTTCCTCATGGGTGATTTCCGGGCCTGTTGTGTCTGGTTTTATCCTGGACATTGTGTGTTCTTCACCGCCCATCCCTGACCGTGGCACCCCCTCCCTTCCCAGGGACCTAAAATCTTCCCAGTGGCTGAAGTTGCCTCTATTTACATCATCCTGTGGTCCATTCAGTGGGAAGAAAAGGGAGAAAGAGGAGGCGCTTTGATGTCTCCAAGCACCAGGAATCACTTGGATGCTCTTCCATAGCCACTTGGCAGTAGGTAGAGGATGTGACAGCTGGTGGGGAGGTCGGCAGCTGGGATGTGACCGCTGAACCACGGCTGGGAACTGCCCTGCGTTTGCAAACTGAGACGTGCGTCCTTCCTATCCCACGGGGGAGAAGAAGGGAACACAAGCAAGGGCCAGACCTGCACCGCCTGGGACAAGGAAGGCAAATGATCAAATACCATGCTGGAAGATTCCGTTGCTTTTTAAGACCTATCGACCACGCTTCTTATGGCTAAGCTAATAAGAATGTATGACTTCTGGTGGCGTAAAGTGTGGCTAGCCACGTGCATCCAAACTCCCAGCCACCCTTTACTCATCTCTTACACAGTTAGCAAGATTAACATGGTAGTGAGGATACAATCTCCCAAATGTAACACTGCATGCCAGGCACTGTGCTGCCGCGTGCATGCTTTATCTTCTTTATCCTGTCTATGAGCACCCTTTGCACCCCTCTTTCCTACAAAGGGAAAAACATAGCAAGAACTGAACTGAGTCCTCCAGAGTCACACCAGTCAGCTCGTCAGGGAAGCCAGGATTCAATCAGCTTAAACGCTAGTGCCTGTTCCATTGACCACTGCTTAGGAATGAAAGGAAATCATTCAGAACACACTGACTTGGAACCACACATGCAGCAACACCAGCAATCATTTGTGGTTACATCATCGCTACACTCCCTGCATTGCTTTGGCCAGATGAATTAGGATGCATGACTGTGTCCCAACAGGTAAAGGAGTTAGGAATGCAAACGCATTGAATATACGCCGATGGCTGGAGTTGGAATGTAGAAAAATCAATATTTCTGAGCTACACATTGGTGGAGGTATCTACGCCAGACAGGATTTGCTTAAAGAAACAGTGATGGGAAAGGGCAACAAAGGAAAGCAAGGTGAAAGGAAAGGGTCCAGGAAAGCTGCTGGTTGCTAAGCTCAGCAACCCTACCTAGGGAAGAGGAAAATGTGGAGACACTAGAGTCATTGTGAGCCTAGCTGGGTCAAGGTAGAGAAATGAGACGGATATCTCAGGATTAGAGAAAGAGGCGAAAGTGGAGCTAACAAAAGCAATCTAGCTAAAAGTTAATGAACATCTGTCTACATGCTATAGCCATTCATACTCAGCTGATGCATAGGTACAGAAGAATTAAATCCCCACCTCTGTCAAAAGCTACCCCAGAAAGCTCATTACAAAGCCTTGTTCACTTATTTGTTGAATGAATGTTTACTGAGATCACTTTATGGGCTAGGCCCTTGAGGATACAAAAAGCATAAGATGTGTTGGCTAGTTCCCCTCCCTGCAGCAAGAAGAGAAGACCTGGTTGAAGTTTGGAGTGTTCTCTCATTTCAGGGAGCTGTACACACCATGCTCTGGAAGGGATGGCCAGGCCAGGACTGAGAAGCTCTAACTTGATCATGGAAGGGGGAGTAAAGTGGTGATTAATTCAAGGGAGTTACACTCACACACACACACACACACACACACACACACACACACACACACACTATGGATACTTTATGTTTGGAATGGAAGCCATGCGTGGAAGAATTAACAGCAAAGATGTGAGTTGTGGAAGTTGTCTTAAAGTGGGAAGAATATGGAGAGCACGAGGGAGTACCTTCAGTGGAAGCTGTGACCTCCTTGAGGAGGGGCATGGGATCTTCTGTAATTCAGGAAGGAAAAGGCGACAGATACAAAGAGAAATTCTCACAGTGAAAGGCGAGGCAGCACATACTGGATGGCTCTAGCCATCTCAACCAGCTCATTGGTGGAGAGTCAGGAAAGGAATGGAGACTCGCAGGCAACAGAAAGCATCATTTCCTTTTGGGGTCTGCATGGCAGTCCCTTACAAATCCTTCAAAGTCCAGCCCCTCCCAGCTGCCCAAGCTTCTAAGTGAAGTTGGGAGCTCTGGCCCCTGCACTCGTTTACACCTCTCTATTCTTACTAACCATATCATATTCAGATCATTCCCACATTCCTCTTCTAGAAGGAAGTTCTTGATGCTTCTACTCATCTACTCATCTTAATTTCTCTAAAATCTAACCTGGTACAAAGAGCTGTTTGGTAAGCCTGTGATGAATAAATACATTGTTCTGGAATCTATACGTAAAGATATTGCAACTCTGATCCAGAAAAGGGGGAAATAAACATTTAGAACTAGCTTCCTAAACACCCAGGTCTATTTTAAATCAGAACAGTCTGTCTTGGACAGTCAACCTGGACTTCTCAGCTTCTAATAGCACAGGCTGTGGAAGACAGGGAACACAATTCACAGGCCCTGCGCCTCGTTAGTGGATGTCAATCAAGGGGTTTATAAGTAGCGAAGCAGATAGCAGAAAATGACTCCAAGAAGGGAGGACGACAAAGACGCGCCTCAGGGACGATGAAGGACCTTCCTTCCAGCAGTGAAATAGTGTTTCACATTGACAAGAATTGTTCTAGAGGATCCAAGGTGGTCTAAAAACTCAATAGTTCTCCAGGTGATGGGCTCGTCAAGTTCACGAACTCTTGAGAAATAGCTGTAGTGAGAGCACACAGGAGTCCTCCCTCCCCTTGGTCCTCGCTGCTCAAGACCACCCTGCCCCCCGCTGAACTCCAGCTTTCCATTGTTTGTCTTGCCTGGCTCCTGGTTGCCACCTTTCCGGGTCATCAACAGAGCACTCAAATGTGCTTGACCTTTAGCAATACACTTGTGCTTCCAGGAAGTACACGATCATTTATTACTGCCATTTACCAAGAGTTAGCAAAAAAAAAAAAAAAAAAAAAAAAACAGATACCCGGGCAGCCAGAAAGCAGCTGCCACCCCATCTGCACTAAAGTGATACAATTTAATCCAGATGCAATACAAGAATATTAAGACACTGAACAATAAGACACGTAAATATATGGGGATTCATCTAGGGGATAGCAGATTTCTGATTGACATGTTTCAAGCATATTTCTAAGGTCTTGGAGATGGAAGGCATGATGTGCTCTGCATTCTTCACTCATGTAGAGTATTATAACAAATAAATTAAGAGATGATAAAGCAAGTTTTCAGGTACTTGCCAGCACAGGAGTCCCAGATGAAAGCCACTGGGCCACATATACAAAATATGTGAAAGTAAGAGGGAGGCTGATTGGAAGAAGAAAGCATGAAGTGGGACGGGGGAGGGTATGGGATTGGGTAGTAAGAAGTAAAAACACAAAAATTTATTGTATTTATACATGAAAGTGTCAAAGAATTAAAAAATTCAAAAAAATATGGTAATTGTAAAGCATTTTTGTTTGGCTAATACTATAGCTTCCCTATACACATGTATATATACACACTCACACATATATTCACTCACATACACATTCACACAAAAATACACTCATACACTCTCACACACACACCTACTTCTGATGCTGGATTTGGTTGAAGAATTCCTCATTAGTTTGTTCCCTAATGTTTGCACTCCACATTCAGCAATATGAATCATAATAACAGGTAAAGATAACTTTGAATTTTATTTGTTATAGCTAGTCAAAAGTTCAGCATTGAAAAGAGTAGGAGAAAAAATACAGTTAGAAGTTAAAGGGAAGAAAGAATGTAAGACAAAAGAAAGGGATGGGAATCACTTTAAACAAATATGTGCTTCCTCTCCTGTCTCAATCTTTCCCATTCTGATGACCAATGCCTGCCCGTTCTAAAGTGACATTTCACTGCCTATATATAGAACGTGGAAGTAACTTTTATTTGCAGAAACTTAAGAGGTTGCTTTCTTCTCACCAGAGCAGTTTGACATCCATTATTTATCAGCATTAAACATGGAAAATGTGCTGCAGCCATAATTAAAACTGGCTAGTGTCTACATTAGCTAGTTAATCTTAACATTAACCACTCAGGGCTCCTTTGAAACTTATAATTAGTTGCAAGACAGATGAAACAACAACATTTTCTTATTATCAATTGAACTTCAGGGACCCCCACAGAGCCTGCATACCATGTAGAAAGGCCCTTAAATGGTTAGAAAGATTCGTTGACTTCCAAGATTACTCATAGCTGTAAATTGTGATTTGGTGACCTGGTAGAAAAACAGTCGCTCATTCTACATGTGGATATCGTTGAAGTTCCATTTGTGAAGAAAAGATTTTCATCTTTGCTGCTTCATGGTGGGCAAAAGAACTAAAGCAGTGACCAAGTCACCTCATTGCCCCATGCCCACAGAGGTGCCCCCTGCTGCCTGCGGCTGAGAACCTGACTCTGCCTTGGTCAGATGCCCACCGCCCAGTTGGTCCTTCTGCACAAACACCCATCTCTAGCAGGACGGTAACGCAAGTCCTCTTCTGGACAAAGTCTAGGTAAGTAGCTGTGGAATCCACGTGCTTAAGAAAACGTAGGTCAGTTGTTCCAATCAACGATCAAAAATAGAAAAGGTAACTGCTCACAAACACACACAAAAAAAATTAGCAAAGTTACTCAACATGGAATCAATGTAGCAGGCAAATTAGAAAATTTTGCAGAAGCATTGTCTTGTTTGAAGATTTAAGACTTCAAATCTCTCCTTATAAGGCTAATTCTTCTTTTTTTTTCTCCCTATGTTTTCTGGGCATTGAACCCAAGGCTTCCTATATACTAAGAGAGTGCTCTACCACTGAGCTACATCCTCATTTATTCTCCCTATGTTATCGATGAGCATCAATCACTGTCACCAGTGCAAATATTCATAAGATACTGAACATAAATAGCAGTCACTAAAGGGCAGTGGAGATGGCTCAGGGATTAAAGCTTTTGACGTGAAACAAAAAAAATCCCAAATTAGGATCACCAGATCCCACGTAAAATTACCAGGCAGAAATGACACCAGCTTGTTCTTCTGGCCCTGGAAGGCAGAACAATCCAAAGGCACACACACTCAAAAGCTTTCCGGTACACATAAAACATACATACGCACACATACGCTGTGTGCAAAAATCCACTAAGAAACAAATTGATAACTGATATAAATATGAATAGCATAATCTTTGATTTTCATGTAAGTCAATGGCATGGGGCGGGGCACACGTGCTGCAGTACTTATGTGGAAATCAGTTCTCTCCTTCTACCTTTACATAGGTTCTGGAGATTAAACTCAGGTTCTCTAACCCTATAAAGTACTTTCAGGGCTGCCATTTCATTTGAATTGCCATATCATATGACCCTAAACTTTCCCATTGCCTTGCCCAGCAGTGGAAAGTCCTATCTTAAGTCATAGTACCTTTAGGTAAACTGGGAATTGGTCTTGGTCATACATAATCCTGATGTGGAAATCACTTGTTTTCACCAAGTAGCAATGGAGAGAGAGAGAGAGAAAGAGAGAGAGAGAGAGAGAGAGAGAGAGACAGAGAGAGACAGAGAGAGACAGAGACAGAGAGAATATGCTCAAGTGACAAGCTATATCACCTCAAGCCCATAGAAAGATTCAGAAGGACAAAGCAAACCCTTACCCCTCACAGTGTTCAGAAAAGTGATCTCAGAGCCCTTCTACAGTGAGCCCTTCCTCAAGCAACGAGGTAACAATGGTGAATTGGTTGCACTCTCTCTGATATTGCCTCATAGGTTAGCATTCCTGGTAAGACAGAAATGAAAGAGGAATTCTTCCCACTGTCACAGTGACAGTGACAGGACATTAAGTAGAACCAATGATAAGGAGCTGAAAAAATGTCTCATCAGGTTCATCAATGCATTAAGGAGACTGAGCAAGGGAGAGGGAGATCTGGGCTATTGCTTGGGAACCAGTTAGGTCAGTCCTGTTACCAAACCATTCCTCCTTGGTTCCATTTCCTCTAGCGTCCAGCACCTCCAAGACACAATTAGCTAACCCAGCACTTGCTAATTGTGCTGCAGTTCTGTGCAGTACTGTGCAGCAGTTCTCATTAGTCCAGGTAACAGCTAGCTTTAATTTTTCATTTTCATTTTTTAAAAATATTTTGTGTGTGTGTGTGTGAGAGAGAGAGACAGAGAGACAGACAGAGAGAGAGAGAGACAGAGAGACAGAGAGAGACAGAAAGAGACAGAGAGAGGGAGAGAGAGAGAGAGAGAGAAAGAGAGAGAGAACACTGTATGTCCCCGTGGAAGCTCAGGGTGACATTCGGAAGCATCCTGGATTGCTTCTATCATCTTATTGCTTTGCCCTGGGGTTTCCCAAACTCTGCCTTGCAAGGCCAGAACCACCATTCCTGCCTGGCATTTTTACCTGTGATCTAAGATCCGAACTCTGCACCTTTTGCTTGTGAGGCAGACTTAACCCCTAAGCCATCACTCCACCACTATCTTTACAAGAAATGCCTGTGGCACCCCCAGCTCTATGAAAGCACACAGGTCCCTCCACAGTACTGTGCTCAACCCTATTACAGCGCGCGCACACTGAGATGCCGCCTGCCTCCTACACTGTGAATCCTTTCGTGAGGCGTGGGTCTGTTTTAGTAGCCTTTCTTCCTGGCCACCTGCAGAGACATGTCGATGGCATTCATGACTTCATGACTCTGCTCTCTCAGTATAGACTCACCACGGGAAAGCAGCATCCCGGCCACAAGTGACTACACGTTCAGCCTCTTTTACCTCTGGCTGCGGCCACAGGATAGCATACTGATCAGTTTCCTGTCTCTCCAGCATGTTCCTCAGATAAGCAACGGATAATACAAAGGGTTTGCTTTGGCTCACAGTTTTAGAAGACCAGACATAGCCATGAATACCAGCCAAATGACCAGAAGCGATGGGTTTTACTCTAAGACGTTGATGCTGCGTCACACGTCTGTGTTTTTTGCCCTGTCTGCTGCAGTTAGAATCCTAAGCATCTTCCCAGGGTGTGTGTGTGTGTGTGTGTGTGTGTGTGTGTGTGTGTGTGTTACAAGCGTGGTCTCTGGAGTGGGAGGCCTTCGGGTCACCGAGGACTTGCCTTTAAAATGGTAGCATGACCCCAACCTCTTCCTTCGTCTCTCTTTTCTGTCCTGGCTTTGAGGGGAGCAGCTTGTTCCACACTGTACTGTACTCACTGTGGCTGTCCTGAACCTCCATGAGAGGTCTAAAGTCTTGAGTTTGTCCTGGACACAACCAGATCCTTCAAACTGTGAGCCACAATGAGTCTTTCCCTTTATTCTTTCGACTATCTAAGCATCAGACAGCTGACTAACACAATTGTGATAGTTAATCTCGGTTGTCAACTTGACTGGACCTGGGATTAGCTGAAAGATCAGCCATTGGACCACTCGAAGGGATGATCTGGATTAAGATATTTGAAATACAGTAGCCAACCCTAAATATGGTGGCATCTTCCAGTAGCAAACCAGATAAGAGGAAGAAAATTCTCTCACCCTGTGCTGACAAACTCGTCTCTCCTGCTGCCACTATCTTTGCTGACATTAGAATCTGACTTCTTCCACCCTCCAACTTGACTAAGCATCAGAGACTGCCCAGGAATTCTCTGGGCTTTCAGTACCAGACTGGGACTGCTGAGATATTTAGCTCCTGAAATGAGAGGTGATACACAGCCATTGCTGGACTACTTAGACCTTCTCTGGTAAGCCAATGGAATGCATCCCCTTTCATGCATTTATTCTATCCATTCTGTTCCAAACAACAGTAAAGGCAGAAAGGAAAAGGGTGATGGAATGCTATCCTCCAAATGTGACCCCAGAAATCATGAGCCCACAACATAGGCAGAAACTGACGCTAATCCAAAGTGGACTTACTGGCCAGCGGTCAGCTCTGAACAGAGGAGCAACCTATGGCCCTACAAAGTACAGTCGATTTGGGGGTACAGGCAAATACTTAGGTAAGCAGCACAGTGGAGCATACTAGATTCCAAGAGATAGCCCCGAGCCCAAGAGCAAGCTCCTGCTTAAACCCTGTAGGACACAAAACAAAACTAAAGGCCATGAATATGGGAGGAAGACTAGCAGGGAAGGGGTGGGGGGTGGAGGTGAGGAAGAGGGAGGAAATGGAAAACATGAGAGGAAAGCAATCAGAACATATTATTCAACAATAAAGAGCAAAATTCCACAATGAGATAGGAATTTTTATTAATTAAAAGTATAAAAAAATTAAAAAATCAAGGAATAGTGAATCAATAAACAGGTTGCCTATGAAAAGCTTGAACAGTTTATCATATCCCAGAAAGGAATGAATGTGGATTGCAACTTGTGAAATTTTGTGCAGTGTTTGCTATTATGGAAGTTTTCCCAGAAGGTTCTATGAAGCAGACCAGTGAGGTGATGGTTTTCTTAAATCCTGTGGCTGCGTCTTCATGTTCATGCATTTAAATTTCATTCCAGCAGGAGAATTTGAGGATGTCAAAGAAACAGGTTAAAGCAATGTGGTGTATGTGGTGCACAGGAATATTTCATTTGGTCATGTCAGCAAAGAAAACAAAGTACTGGTGGCCCAAAGAGAAAACCACTCAGAGCTGGGGTGCGACGGTCAGTTACTCGCCTTCACTCTTCCAGGAATTATATCTTAAGACGCCAGTTAGCTAATGAACTGATAATGTTGCCAGTTCTACAATGAAATGCTTTTAGAATCCGAAGAGGGCTTGTGAGATAACTTAGGTAAGAAGCCTGCTTACAAAACTGGCAACCTGAGCTCAATCCCCAGAAGCCCCGTGATGGAAGGAGAGAATTGACATCTAAGCATTGTCCTCTGACCTCTAAAAGAAATTTATAAAAATTCTGCAAGATTATCATATCATCATCATAAAGCCTCATTTCTCACTTCTCTAGAAAACAAACACAAGAGACAGACAGAAAGGAAGATACTGAATCCATAAAACTAAAATTTGATGTACTTGGTAGATCCCTCAAGGGGACAGTGAGTTCAAGGTAATCAATCAAATTAAAGCTCTCCTGGCCAGAGGATGGTAAAGCAAATTTCTCACCCCATCTGGGATATGGAAAGAGATTTCACGACCCCTCCTCCGTGAACCAGAGGGTTATTTCTTTGCATCACGGTTATTCCTCATTCAAGTTATCCTGTTCCGTTGTGGAACAATTGATATTTCAGGCAGAGCAAGCTTCCCTTCTGTGGGATATCATCCTTCTCTCCAAGTAGCCTGGGGGCTTTGAGGCATCTACAGTCTCTTGTCCTTACCTGGAAATGACCTGAATGACAGGTGACTGGGACTGTTATATTGTGTAACATGCAGAATAAGAATTGTGGTCAGCAGGAAGAGAGTGGTTGGGTCAGAGAAAACAATTTGAGAAGGCTAATATTCATAACTCTTCTTTAAATGGACAAATATAGGGAATTTAAAAAAGCCTTAAGTGTCCAGTGTCCTCTCTCACAAGAACCCTGCAAGGTAATTCTGGAAAAGTTTCAACTCAAAGAAGAAATGAGAAATGGCCAAGGGGGAGGGGAAGTAAAACACGTTAGCACGTCTGCTCTTAGTCTACGGGCCCATCTTCCTCTGTAACTCAGGTGTCATTTCTGTTTATGTGCACAAATGAAACAATTTTGTCTCTAACCCCTCTTTGCTTCACTCAGAAACTATTGATGGATATGCTGGATCAGATGCCTAGAGAATATTTTCCCCACTTGGCTAATGGAGCCTTGGAAGAAAAAAAGACCAAACTTGTTGAGTTGTTGCTATACTAAGAAGCACATCTTGGAGAGTACAGTCTCTACACCCCATCTGTAGTAACCCCCCCCTCATTTCCAGGCAGAACAAAGAGGCATCTGTAAGCACCGAGAGGCGTTGTATCAGCCACGATGCCAGACGGCTCCGGGTACAAACCAGGTCAAAGGCATCTGATGTGGCTCAGCAGACAGAGGAAATCAATATTTCTAAAGAGTGGCGTCTATAGCAGGAAACAAATCGTTGCAAATAGATAAAATGGTCTCTGTGCTCAGGGATTCTTCCAGAAGCCCTGAATCTGCCACGTTGACAGGCGGCACTGTCATCTAGCCTTGGGAAGGGAAGATGAGCAAGAAATGTAGGGACAGACATGTCAGCTGCCAGGGGTGATGTTGTAGGGTGGTACTGTTGAGTTAAGAGAGCCTCGGGCAGGTGAGGCCCATCAGAACCAGTCTAAGAAAAACAAAACAAAACGCTGAAGATTTCAGAATCGCCGGAGAAGAAACTCAGCCTCAAAAGAGAGAAAAAGGTAACAAAAGAGAATTAACACGACAGAAAGCCAATTGACAACATACTTAGTAAGGATTTCTTGCAGAGCCAGGAAAGGAAACAGAGGCTCAGGAAATTTGAGCCGCTTTCCCAGTTTCATAAGCTCACAAATGACACATCCAGTAATGAACCAGGACCTGCGTCACTGTGAGGCCAGAAGATGCTGTGGCTTATCAGGCTCATGTGCGTGGTCCCCAAGGCCTCTCTCCCTCTCACAGTGGACACGGTCAGGATGATTGGTGCCCTTGACCTACCTAGATTCATGAGGCTCAGGGAAAGTTCTTCAGAGACCATCGAGCTCTCTAGATACAGAGCGGTGGCACACGGGCATGGACGGTAAAGCAAAAACATGACAGATTTCTGTTAGGGACAGCATTTATGTCCCTTGACTAGAAGAAACTGAGCTGCTGAACTAAAGTAATAAACTGGCGAATTGCAGTGTGGATTGCTTGCACTTACATCTCTGCCTATTTTTATGTATAAATGTAGGCAATAACATGACAGGCAGGGATGCCTACCAAGGCATGAACTGCATAGGAGGAGCCCAGTGCAGGGCACCCTGCTGTTCGCACAGGCAAATGGCACGAGTCTCTACAACCTTCTTCATCCTTGATCCATTTCACAGATGTTTCCCCAGTGGTAAAAGAAACAAAAAATGGAAAATTATAAATGACTGCTGCCCACTTTGTTTTACTCAAGGTTGGAGATTGATTGTCCACCTTATGAAAGAAGCTAAGACTTGCTGGGACGAGTACATACCGGTGCCTTCTCCCAGCTGCCTTTGGGAACACTTCTTGGCTTTCCCCAGCTCATGAGAAGTAGGGGACAAACGTTCCCATAGCATCCAAGTCAAGTCATCTGGTAGACAAGACAGGGAAGAGACCTAGAAGCCATTTAGTCTCCAGGGAGGGTCTTCACTTCACCACTAGGACATGTTGAAAAGCTATTGCCTTCTGTGAGCCATTCCTTCCTTCCTTCCTTCTTCCTGCCTTCCTTCCTTTTTTCCTTTGTTCCCTCTTTCCTTCCTTTCTTCCTTCCTTCATTCCTTCCTTCCTGCCTGCCTTCTTTCCTTCCTTCCATCCTTCTTCCTTCCTGCCTTCCTTTTTTCCTTTGTTCCCTTTCCTTCCTTTCTTCCTTCCTTCCTTCTTTCCTTCCTTCCTCCTCCTTCCTCCTTCTTCCTTTTCCTCCCTCCATCCTTCCTTCCTGCTCCCTTCTTTTCCTTTGTTCCCTCTTTCCTTCTTTCTTTCCTTCCTTCCCTCCCTCCTTCCCTCTTCTTCCTTCCTTTATTCCTTCTTTTCTTCCTTCCCTCCTTCCTTCATTCCCTCTTTCCTCCTTTCCTTCCTTTTCTCCTTCCCTCTTTCATTCCTTCTTTCCTTCCATTCACTCATGTATGTACACATTTTCGTATGTATGTATGCATTGCTATGCTGGGGCTAGAACCCACAGTCCCCTGCATGCTAGGCAAGCGCTCTACCCACATGACATCCGCAACCCTTTTCACCTGAGAATCAAGGTGATGTCGCTGACTTCAGAGTGCAGTGGGAGCCGGTGAGTCAACACCTGCAAAACACCCAGCACAGGCCAGCGCAGGGACGCACTCCCTGCTGACCACTGTCTTTCTAACCCTTCTGCTGTCACTCTGCCATAGCAGCTGTTTACTGTGCTTGGAGCTGGTGAGGCCTTACCCAACCCTCCAGGGCCAAGGGGAGAGTCCGCCAAGAGAGGAGAGGAATGGGTTTTCTGTTTGTTTTTGCTTTGATTCTCATCTTCTGCACCTTTGATTAGCTGGAGGGAGAAGACGCTTGCAGCTTGGCTGTTTATAACCATGGTTACAATGGCATTCACGGCTGGAAAGATGGCGCTTCAAACAAAGGCAGCCCGATAATGGAAAGGCCAGATGATTACTTAACTGCCGTGTGTTGTAGCATAACAGATCTCCTTATTATCTCCATATTGTGTCATCCGGAGTCTCTCACAACTGCCCGGATCTTGCAGATGGCATCTCTGTTCATGCGACACAACTCTGCCAGCATTTCTGCATCTCCAGGGCCGTGAGCCCCTGACTCTCACAGTTAGGAGATCATGCTATTATCTGGCACAGAGAGCTGGCTGTTTGTGTTTTCTACTTTCTGCCACAATATTGTGGGCCGGGAGCGGGAGTCTCTTCCACGGTGTCTGTCTGCTCGCTGTTTGTGTGCTTCGCTGGGGAAAGCGAGATGCCACAGACCTGCGTGTGGACAGACTGTCAGAGGCAAGACAGTGGCTAGGCTTCAATGAGGACGGAGCCTCCTCCTGGGCCACTGAAGGCAGGAGGATGGTGGAGGAGCAGTTCAGCTGGGAGAAGGTGACCACATCCAGTCACCTCCACCTGAGTCAGATATGGTCCAGATGGAGTGGAAGGTCACCTCTGAGAGTCTTTTATATATTTTTCCATCTTTTCACCTTCCCCCCTTCCTCTCTCCTCCCTTCATCAACTCATCTCATTCCCTCCCACCCTTCTGCCTGCCTGCTTCTGAAGTTCCCCCTGGATTATCTGCTGCAGTGGGGGCTCAGGCCTCCATGGCAGACTCAGTGGCCCTTCCCTGGAGAGATCCACTGACAAGGACACTCCTCTCATCTGTCCAGCCCCAGCCCCCAAGGTTCCCATTTCACGCAACCATTTCTCCTGAGATCCTCACTAGTCCATGGGGGGATATTGATATATCAGCCATTGTGCAGGTCTGGCGAAGATAAGTCTCATTGCAGAGGGTTTCTGGATGTAGCAGCCCTGCCCTGAATGTAATCTCTTGGCCAGCGGTGGACCTCCCCTTCCCTAAGCTCTAACAGTCTTACCACCCTCTCCTCCGCAAGATTCCCTGGGCCTTAGGGTGGGGAGAGATTTGGTTGGCCTGATTTGGACTGAGCATTTCAGGGTCGCCAGCTCTCTGCACTCTGGTTGCCTGGTGGTGTCTATCTCACTGCTCTTTCAATTCACTAGACTGACTCTTGTTGGGATGGTGAGATCCCCTCGTATCCAAAGGCAAAATGAAAGGTGTTTAGATAGAAGTTTACTGTCTGATATTTGTGATGTGCTTTCTTCCTTCAAAAAAAGTCAGTCTGAGGGCCGAGGAGGTAGCTAAGTTGGCAAACTGCTTACTGTACAAACACAAAGACCTGAGTTCGGATGTCCAGCACCCGGGTTAAAGAGCCAGGCAGGATGGCATGTGCCTGTAATCTCAGTGCAGGAGAAACAGAGACAGAAGGATCACTGGAGCTCGCTGGCCAATTAGTCTTGCCAAGTCAGTGAGCTCCAGGTTCAGTGAGATACCCTCCCTAACAAAATACAGGGGCAACCTCGACCTCTAACTCCACATTCAACACACACACACACACACACGTACACATACACACACACACATGCACACACGCGCGCACACACACACACTGCACGCATGCACGCAAACTCCATGCACTGGACTCTACACCACATGACACTTATGGAAATTATTTTATCAGTGCTTAAACAGCATGGATGCTTGATGCCCAGAGAGGGTAGGTGATTTGTGTGAGGTCACACAGATAACACACCGCAAAGTCAGAAATATGTACAGATGTGCTCAGTGCTCCCTTGCTGGGCCTAAGGCCAGTGCTTTCTCCTGCACATCCGAACACTTGAGCATCCACCAGACTGAACCAGTCTTCGTGGATGGAGACTTGTTCCCCCGCTTCCCATTGCCAAAATGGCAATTTTGCTTCCTTCCTTAACAATTCCCCAAAGGGGAGCTCTCATTCTTCAAGTCCTGAGTCATTTTTCAGAGGAAGAAGGGGTGTTTGGTCTGCTTGGGAGAACAAACAATTTTTCCAAGACTAAAGATGCAAGTGAGGCTTTCTATGTGTGATTCCGCCTTAAGGCCTTTCTTCTCTCTCTCTTTCTCTCGCTAACTCGCTCACTCTATCTCCTTGGGGCCCTAGTGAGTGTGATGGTGTCCAGATGCCTGGTCGACAGCTCAGGGGGGCCTCTGGATGTACAAAAGGCCAAGTTGACGTCCACTCCGCTTCTGGCTCGTTTGAAGCCAGAGGAGTGAGCCTTCACGTCTCCTGAGGGAGCCAGGAGAGATTTGCCTCCTGCAGAGGTTGGGATAAGCCTCTGCTAATCTCCGTGGCTTCTTAGGGGCACACCTGCTTGTCTGCCAGCCAGCAGCCTCCTGGCTCATTTCCCGTGGGATGGCCGGGGTCAGAGGGCCTCCACAAAGCCTTTTATCTCCCCCCACCCCACTCAACCCCCCCTCCACAGCACCTGGGTCTGCTCATAAGACCCCCTTTGAGGAGAGGTCAAGACGCCGTCCCTCCCAGAATGGGGGCTGGTGTCCTTTCTCTTCTCTTTGAGGCCGTTTGCTTATTCCAACCTTCTAAATAAGCGCTTGATTCAAACTTCACCATGCATGGCTCAAACTTTACCACAGTGGCTCTAAGCTGATCTGAATTAGTCTGCAGACTGGGCTGCGCTGCGGACACATAGTAGGAGCTCCGTACACAAAGATGCTGTCCAACTAGTGTCTGCTCGTGAACCTTGGAAAGACAGCCTTGAACCTTCAGTTGGCTCCACCTTGCATGCCACACAGTGACTCTGCTGGCATGAAACTGTCAGAGAATTTCTGAATTATTCTGGTTTAACTGTTCAAAGTGGAGGCTCTCCCTTCCCTCTTTTCCCAACCCGCATCTCCCTTCTTAATTGTCTCTTGGAAGCAGTTAAGACTTAAATTGGTTTGTTTTCTCTGAGCCTTCTGGTTCAGATGGGTGGCCAGAGACCGCAGCTTGGAGTGGAAGGCTCTAAGGACTTGTTTTCTTCTCTTTCTTTATATGCTCTCCCTTTCTCCCTCCCCCCTCTCTGTCTCTCTTCCTCTCTCTTCTCTCTGTCTCTTTCTCTCATCTTCTTTCCTCCTCGCTCTGTCTCTATGTCTCTCTTCCTCATCCTACCTCTCTCCTCTTCTACCCCTTTCCCTCTTACTGTTTCTCATCTGTGTTCAAAATAGAGCCATGGATCATTTATGAAGAGGATAGTATTAATGGTTATTGGCATGAGTGTAGCTTTAAATTTTTAACTGACATTCCCTTCTACCATCCTGTAAAGATTCTGCTACCTTCCAGTGGGATCATGGATCTTTGGGAAGGGGGAATATTCATGATCACAACTACAGCAGTAGTAAAGATGAGTTCTCTTATTTCACACTGGCTGGGCCACATATATATTCTCCTACAAGACAATGTTCTCTAGAATGAAGATGCCGTGTTCTTGAGTTGACAGCAAAAACAAAAATAATTATAATTTTCTTTTTCAGGCCTTATACCTGCCCTCCTTACTGTCATTTATGGGGTTGGGGGGAAGCAGGAATATAACCCCAAAGCCTGAGTTGTAAACTTCCTCCAATGTGCATTCCCCCACCATTTCTTGATACCTTTGAAAAGCCAATTCATGGTGAGTCTCATCTCTCATCTTTCCCTGAAGTGGTTGGATTCTGCCTCCGCTTTGAATTTGATGAGCTATCACCTGTACCTAAACTTTGATAATGCTACTAGGACTAGAAGGAATGCTGTACACGCTCAAATATTCACCTGCCCCTTTATAAATAAAACCAAAGAAGGCTCAGAGATGGGAATAACATATCCAAGTCCATGAGACTGACTTGGCCGAGGCTCCACGAAGAGTTCCTCTTCCCCACTGGTTCCCCCCAAGGGTTTTAGACTCATGCGAGGATGACAGAAAGTATCTTTCCAGTATATTTCTACAGTCATGTTCACTGCCACGGAACTGACTGCGTCAAGCCCATGCTGAAGGTACTTGGGCCAAGTGTTAAAGCAACACATGATTATCACAAATACCAAATAGTCCACTGAGCACCCTCAGGAAAAGCAAAGAAATAAGATGCCCAAAGTCTTTGAAAGCAGCATGGGGACCCTCCAAGTAGTTAAGTTTTTGGAAACTACAGCAGTTATTGTGGAGATGGGAAATGGCTGTATCGTTTGGCCTATAAAGGTATTTCATTGGACTGTAATTTACTGAGTATACACCCCATGCATCCAATAGATGCTTAGCACTGGGAGCAGCTCAAGCTCTGTGCTCAGAAGTTCACTGTCGGCTCTCACTAGGTCTGAGAGATAAAAGCAGGTGTGATGGAAAACAGATTGAAGACTTAAAGCGATGAGGCTTTCTACCACTGGATTTGGCAACGAGTTATTGGATAAAACATACACACATACCACATACACACACACACACACACACACACACACACACACACACACACACCACAGATAACCAAAAAACAATGGGTAAATTGAACTACAGAAAAGTTTAAAATGCCTGTGCATTGCAGGGTAAGAATGACAGATGAAAAGACAGTCTAGTGAATGGAAGAAAACATTTCCAAGTCCTTCATTTGCTAAGGGACCCAAGACATAGGAAGAACTGGTGCAGATCAACTACAAATGAGCAGTCCGATTCAAAAACAGAGAAAAGGATATAAATAGAGAGTTCTCCAAAGTTGTCCAAATGACTGACAGACCTTAAATGATGCTTAGCATTACTAATTATTAAAGGAATGGAAATCAGCCAAGTCTGGGCGTGCACATCTGTTAATCCAACTACTTGTGAGTCTGAGGTAAGAGGATCACAAGTTCAAAGCCAGCCTGGATAGATGAAAGAAAGGGTAAAAGAGTACTAGGGTTATAATTCAGTGAAAAGTGCTTGCTTGTCATGAGTGAGGCTCTGGGTTCAATCCTCAGAACTGAAAAAGAAAGAGAAAGAGAGAAATGCAAATAAATTACCTAATGTGAGCCCACCACAGGCCCCATGAGAATGTCCACAATTAGAGACAAATGAAAAGTCTGGGAATGGGGTTCAGTTGGTAGTGCTCTTTGCTTGGCTAGCATAAAGTGCTAGCTTCCATTCCATTATCTCATAAAACCAGGCATACCTATAATCCAGCTCTTAACTGATGGAGGAGGGAGGATGGAAAATTCAAAGTCATCCTTTGCTAAAGAGTGAGTTTAAGGCCAGTCTGGGTTATATGTGTCTGTCTCAAATGAATGAATGAATGAATAAATGAATGAATGAATGAATGAATGCTTTAAAAGCCAATAGGAAGTACTAACGAAATTGTAGAAGAACTGAAATTGTTTATGGAATGTGAACGGTATAGCCACTGTGGAATCCAGTGTGGAACCCAACAAATTAAAAACGTAAGTGCTATTTAATGCCCTTGAGTCCTTTTCTGGACATATATGTAAAAGAACTGAAAACGGGAAGTCAAAGGGATATCTGAACAGCCATATTCACAGAGGAGCAAATCTCAAGTAGCCAAAAGATGTAAAAACAACCAAATGTCCCTGGGCAGATGAGCGGGTACGTACACACGACAGAGTGTTCTTCAGTCTTATAAGCTGATCACTGTGGCATATACTATGACGTGAGTAAATCTGGAGGCATCAGGCTAATAAGTCAGTCAATAAATATGTGATTCCATGAGGTGCATAAAGTAGTTCATGGGGACGGAGAGGACAAGGGTGGTGGCCCAGGGCTGGGGAGAAGGAAGGAGGAATTACTGCTTAATAGGTTCAGTGGTACATCATTTTGCAAATGCAAAGGGTGCGTGGATGGGAGGAGATGATGGCAGCTGAGCACTACTATACTTTCCACTTAAAAATGGATGAGATAATGATTCTCATGTGAACAAAAGCACTCTGGAATTACCACCATCAGTCATCTCACCAGAAGCCAACGCAGATCGCCAGTGCCCCCAGTCGATACTCTAGAGAATGTGCTAGAGCCACAGAGAAACCCCCTCACGAATAAATCAAGGATCTGCATGAGGCTGAGGAGATGGCTTAGCAGGTCAAGTGTTTGCTGATAGAGCATCAGGACCTGTGTGTGCCTCCTCAGAACCCCTGCAGAGCATTGTGCCGAGCTGCATGTCTGTAATCCAGCGTACTGGAGAGACAGAAGCAAGTGACCTTCTAATCTGACGGAACTGGTGAGCTCCAGGTTCAATGATGATACTCAATAGGGGAAAAGTGATAGAAGATAGCCAATGTCACATGCATGCATACCTACCTGCTTCACACACACCAGTGAGATAGTATGTCACACTGAGCGTAGGGGAAAAGCTGTGTTGAAGAGAGCTGATCAGCCACCGAACCTACCAAGTGGAACCACGAGTCTGCCTCGAATTTGGGAAAACCAGTAGGTTTGGATTTCTCCCAATGAAGGAAAGTCATTTGAAATGTCTTTTCCCATAAAATAGACATATCAGGACGGACAAAAGCATTATAAATCATCACCTTTTGCTTCTGATTGTTGAGAGGTTGCGTGCCCCATGTTCTCTGAAGACTGTGAAGAACAAGGGGCGAGGGGTTCTCTGCAGTAATGGAATCTTAAAAACAAATATTAGCTTGCTGGAAGAAAACTTACCAATCGTATTTCACCTAAGAGATACACCAGGTCTCCATTGTTCAATGTGTTGATTTCTGGAAGTTCCACAGTCTTGAAAGATAAGACCAGTCAGATGTAGGAGCCTTCATTGGGAGCGAATAAGAGAAAGGCCAGTTACCTGGAGAGAGGCACAGTAGTTTCACCATAATTCCAGAATTCATATGCCCCGTGTACTGTATCGGAGCCCTTAAAAAGACATGATTTTTATGTGATTCAGCAGGTAAAACTTCATTTTCTTAATTACATTATCTTATGTCTATTTTATGTCTGAAATACATAATAAAACTAGAATTTCCTGCTTAAGAAAAAAAGACTTATCTTTAGTTCCAACATTCAACAAGCTCCCTCTTCCCATCTTCCTCTGGAGTGCATGCAAGGCTGAGGTTATACAGAAGAGTCAATCCCGCCTTCCATAGCTGCACAGCCCGGAGTGTGAGAAAGCCTTACTCACTGCCACGTGATGTCATACATGCACTGCAGTGTGGCCTGTGTGTGCCAAGCAAAGCGCACACTTCTCCCCACATTCCACTTTCAGAGGAAAGAACCAAATCCCCCCAGAAACAAAAGGCGAATGAATAGCACCCCTGCACGCACAATGCTTGCTGAGGTGTTTGTCTTCAAGCCGTGTTCCGGATGCCTAGTCTTAGGACTTGGTAGGAGCCCAAAGTGAGGCTTGGTTCAAGCTGTGTGCCTCCCAAAGAAGAAACACAGGTGCCGCCCTGCCTTTGATCACAGAGCATGCGGCCAGCCAGTGCAAACAGCTAAATCCACCAGCCTCGCTATCCAAACTGCAAAGCCAGCGCCATTGTCTTCTCGAATTGAAAATGACACGTCGCAACGATGACATTGGCTTTGACAGACCTCCCTGCCTGACACACTGGTTCTGTCTAATTCCCAGACTGCTTCAGACACCCAAATAAATTAACACATGTTTCCCAATGATACAAAATTGCGTGTGTGTGTGTGTGTGTGTGTGTGTGTGTGTGTGTGTGTTTTCGAACTGCCAAACAACTGTATCATCATCAATTAAATATTTCCACTGACCTAGAAAGGTCATCGTCCGATGGTCCTCATGGGCATCGTGGCCAGCTGTTTTCACAAGCCAGCCTGCAGCCCCGGTCAGTGGGACGCAGGAAACCTGCTCCAGGAACATATCTCCCTATCTTTTGGGCTGGATCCATGCCCCAGGCTGAAGGAAGCTTTTCGAACCAGATGGCCCTCCAGGATCATTTCTGAATGTTTGGATCTGAGTCATTTGTATGCAGAAAGGCTTCACAAAACAGCAATCTGGGTGGCAGGCTCCAGGCTGGGCCCAGCTTTCCAGACAGCCCATCTTTGCCTACAGTGGAGAAGACAAGTACAATATTGTAGGGCTCCACAAAAAAAATATTACAGCATTTATCTCTATGTATAGCATCAAATGCATGAAGTGCCCTGTCTGACTGTTGCTATGGTGATAGTACCCATGACACTTTCCTCTGCCTATCCTCTCCCATTGCCTTCTCCCTTGTCCATTCATTGCACCTGTGATTTCTCTCAGCACAGGCACTAAGCCAGCTTTGTGAATCAGCCAGCAGAGGGTACCACAGTACTGGTGCAATAACCCCAAATCCAGCTAATTTGACGCTGAAGGAGATTTAGGCTAATTAATATGGGCTCTGGCCCCTCCAAGAGGAAGGCTAGGGATGGAAATAAGAGTGACACATGGGGCCTGCCCATGCGGGGAGGAGGAAAGTCAGGGGTTTTAGTCAGGTATTACAAAGTCAAGGAATGGAGCAAACACAAGCTCAAATGCAGAAAGGAATCCAAACGAAGGAATGAATAAAGAAATCCTGCTTCTTAGCATGCCGCCTTAAAAAGTTATAAACGCCCAAGGGTCTTTAAGTGGACATTCAACAATGACCCCAACCTGGGAGCAACCCAAATGTCTTTTAATCAGCAAATGGGAAATGAAGTGTACTATAGCTCTATAGAGGAATGTTGCTGAGCGATAGAAAAGAATAATAAAGTAAAGCCATGTGTGATGGCTCGTACTTGTAATGCCAGTACTCAAGGAGGCTGAGGCAGGAGGATCACTGCTAGTTCAAGGTCAACCTGGGCTAAATAATAAGATCATGTTTCAAGGGGAAAAATGCACAATACAACAACATGGATGAGTCTCAAAGGCATCGTGCTGAATGGAGTAGCAGAGTTACTATGCATGTTGGTGATAAGTTCACCACCAGATGGCTTAAAGGAACAAAGGGTTTTAGTCTCACTTATGATTGTCTAGTTTCATCTTTTACTCCAAGTTGGCAGGAGAGTACAAACCAATACCAGGAACTGAGGGAACTGACCGCTGAGAGAGAGACAATCCTCACTTCCCAGACCGCACGTCTGGCCAAATGCACTGAAGAATACCGACTTCTTTTTTCTTATTTTTTTTATTATTTATTCAATTGTGCATGTGTGCGTTGTGCACGTGTGTGTATGTATGTGTGTGTGCATCTGTAGAACCATGGGCAAATTTGGGAACCACCATGGACCACCTCCACCTCCTCCTTGTTTATTCTGCCCTGGGATTCACAGGCTCCGCCCTACCAGGGCCAGAAACCCAGGCCGCCCCCACTTCCGCCGGGCGTCTATACATGGGGTCTAGGATCCGAGCTCAGGACCTTCTGCCTTCAAGGCAGAGGCTTAACCCCTGAGCCACCTCTCCAGCCCCAGAATACCAACTTCTTTAATCACCTCCCTCCATCTTATTCACCTGGCCAGGGATTAGTCTTACCCACTGTGGGCTGGGCCTTCGCCATCAATGAGACAATCTCCTGCCGATTTGCTTGGGGCTTCACTACTAATCCTTTGCAATGGTGCCCAGAACTTCAGCTTCCAATTGTCGAGTTGCACATGTAGCTAACTATGTCACAGAAGAAGCCCTTCTTCAAAAAAGAGTTCCATTCCCATCATTCTACGTGTATGTCATCTACAATAGGGCAGTGGTTTCAGGGATGGGCGATGGCAAGAACATACGACCACAAAACAGTGCATAGCAGTAATATTTGAGGTGATATTGTGTTCTGTCTCCAGCACTGAGTGATGAGTCAAATCCACAAAATACAAATTTCACTATGCTTTAACTTTATTTTTTTAATATTTTTATTTAGTGAGTAAGTGAGTGTGTGTGTGTGTGTGTGTGTGTGAGAGAGAGAGAGAGAGAGAGAGAGAAAGAGAGAGAGAGAAAGGGCACCGTATGTTCCTGTGGAGGATCAAGGGTGACTTCAGGAATCATCTTGGATTGCTTCTACCTTCTTTTTATTCTACCACCTTTTTTTTTTTTTAACGTGGGACCTGGGATCAAAACTCAGGACTTTCTGCTTGTGAAACAGAGTCTTAACCCCTGTGCCATCTCCCAGCCCCGTCCATGCCTTAACTTTAAAAAGTAAATCTTTTCAAGAAAAAAAAAAGGCGTATTTCAAAAATAACAACAAAGAGACAGAGCCTGAAGGTAGGATGGGGTGAAGTATAAAGAGCGGTGAAGTCTGGGGTGATAGAGGGATTCTGTGGTATGGTTAAGACCTTGGGCTCCACCTCCAGCCTGGGAAACATTAAAAGATGGGGTAGGGGCAGTGAAGTTCACTGGTGGTCATCTCTAAAGCAGAGGAGGTGAGCCAGGAGGATGAGCTCGCAGGAACCACGTGAGAAGACACGGCTTCCTAGGCTCAACTAGTAAATGTGCACTGCAAGGTTTCACTGGCTCCCAGCAGATGTGACTGAAGGACCCAGAAAAGCCACCTAAACCCACATGGTGGTGACTGAACAAAGAAGCCACCACGTAAGTAGGGTGCCACAGCCTGCCCACTCGGCATTCATGAGAAAGTAGGACCGCCTTCTGCAGTTTCTCCCCCCAGACTCATGGGTTAAGAGGACTTCTTGACATTGGGCAGGGATTCAGGTGAATAGGAGAAAAACAAGCAAAAGCCAGATTAATCTAACCTCATCATGACAGACAAGGAGCTCAGGGGGGCAGCCCAGCATGATCCCCCAAGACCACAGAACTTGTGAACATCCAGACTCTCATTATCAGACCTTACATAACACTTTCATCAGGGCAGCATATCTATTCAATGGTCCTAGGTTAGGAGACAATGTTTCACAGGTAGAGAAACCAAGACACGTGATTCCACAGCATCACAGGAAATTTTCAATCTGCCTCCGTCTTTTGATTCTTGTGTGATTTTAAGCACAGCTCATTGGTTCCCGGGTCTGCTTCCTTCTCTTATTCGAGAGTTAATTTGCTCCTAGAAAAGCAGGCAAGGACGTCTTACCTGTCAAATCTCGTTCAGCGCCTGTCCAAAGCTTTAACTTGGGGAGCTGGGGAGAGGGAGGACTGCCTCACACTTCACATATGTGGCTTGCTGGGATGGAACAGATTGTGAGAACAGCCCTGGCTGAGAAGCGGAGATCTGGGTCCAGCTTTCCCGCTGTCCGAATGGAAGGGTTCCTCCCCCCCACAGCTCCCCACTGGGGTCTCTTTCTTTCTTTGGGCCTTCATTGCCTCTACAAACTAAACTGACTGGATGAGAGAACCTTTAAGGAACTTTCTAGTTTGACATTTTATACTTCTGTGTTTAATCTTAAGTGTAAACAGGAAATAACAGATCACACAAAACTAGTTATCGAAGTTTCATTCACGAAATATGTTCTCCGTTAGGGAGATGGCTTAGTGATCAAAGCCTTTGTCTTGTAAACAGAGACCTGAATTTGGACCCACAGATCCGATGCAAAAGTACTGGGTGGATATGGTGGAGGGCTGTAATTTCTGGCACTGGAAGGCAGAGACTGGGAATCCCAGGGCAAAGCAATAAAATAGTAGACCAATCCAGATGATTCCATGAGTTCAGTGTCACCTTTGAGCCTCCACAGGCACACACACAATGAGGTGTCCTTTTGTGCACATGCCTGCACACATGTAATATACCCACTCACATGCAAAATACACGTACACACATGCACTTCCCCTTCTTCCCCAAAAAAGAAATATGTTCTATTCTGTAAGACTGCTCTGTTCTTGATGCACACTATCCAGGAGGAATACCAAAATAATGAAGAAAAATTTCTGCCTTTATGAGCAAATAATCATAAAATTCATATAGAAGCACAAAAAACCTTGGGTGGTCAAAGAGATACCGAACCAAAAAATATATATATATAAAATGTTGGAGGTGCCACCATATCTCATTTCAGGATAAACTACAGAGTCAGGGTAATAAACACAGCATGGTAATGACACAAAATCAGAAATGCAGATCAATGAAAGAGACTAGTGTGTCCACATAGAAATCCATGCAACTATAGTCATGTGATACTTCCAGAAAATAGAAAACCTCTTCAATAAATAACACTGAGGATACTAGATATCTACATGTATAAGAATAAACTAAATCCTTATCTCTCACTGCATAAAAATCAACTCCAAATGGAGTTGTTCTTTTCAGATACAAAGACCTTAACATCAGGATCTGAAACTCTGACACTGTTAGAGGGAAAATCCTTCAAGAAATAAACATCCAAGAGGACTTTTTGAATAGACTCCAGGTGTTCAGGAAATAAAAGATTAAGTTAAAATTAAATTAAAATGAAATTAAAAAGCTTCTATGAAGCAAACAGTTACTTGAGAGAAGAGATCACTTATCAAATGGGAGGAAAATCTTTGCTAGCTATATAACTGACAGAGGATTCATATGTAGAATATACAAAGAACTCAAAAAAAAATAAACAATTTGGGTCCACTGCTGTGCTGGATATTTGGATAATGGTGTGGTCCTCATATCTGGGAACTGTGGATTTGGGTGAGTTTTTAGATGGAGTGGGGTTAAAAAAAATCACAAAATTTATTTCTTTGCATTTTATAAGATATTCTGTGATGCTGAATTTCATTTGTGGTTTGGGAATTTTATTTCCTACACAATTTTTTTGTGAAGTGTCCTCCCATTTTAAATCTCTTGAAAGATTTAAGACTCTGTCTCTGCAAGCAGAAGGTCCTGCGTTCCAATCCCAGGTCCCACATAAAAATGCCAGGCAGAAATGGTGGTGGGCTGTACTTCCGGCCCTGGTAGAGAGAGCCTGGAAAATCCCAAAGCAAACCAAGAAGGAAGTAGATGCAATCCAGGATGATTCCCGAAGTCAGCCTTGGTCCTCTACAGGGACACATGTGTCCTCTGATACACACACACACTAAATGAATGAATAAATAAGTTTTTAAAAAACATTTTTAAAAATCAAGAAGTTCTACCACCCAGTCAGTAAATGGGCAAATGAAGTAAACAAAACTCTTTCGAAAGATGAAGTACAAATGACCAAAGTAAAAAACAGTTCAATATCACTAGCCATCAGAGAAATGCAAATCAAAACTACACTGAGGGTCTATCCTTCCCCAGTCAAAATGACAGTCATTAAGAAAGGAAATAACAATGGCAAAAAATGCTGGTGAGGACCTGGACCCCCCCCCCAAAAAAGAACCTTTATACATTGTTGGTGGGAATGTGAACTAGCCCAGCCATGAAGGAACACAGTATGAAGGTTACTCAAGAAACTGAGAACACATCTACCCTATGATCCAGCTATACCCAGTCCTGGCTGTCTACCCACAAGACTACAGGTAAGGATATTACAAAGATCCTTTCACAGCAGTCAATTTTAGTATAGCAGTATTCACAACAGCCAAGTTATAGAACCAACCTCTGTGTCTAACAACAGAGGAATACAGGAAGAAAACTGTGGTATATATATGCAGTGGGCTCCCTTGTACCCATAAAGAAAAACAAAGTTATGTCTTTGAAGGAAAAAACAAATGAATGCAACTGGAGATGATCAGATTGAACAAATCAAGCCAGTCTCAGAAGAACATATTTTCTCTAATTAGATTCCTGGATTTTATGAATATATATATCATGAATATTGATATGAAATTATCTGTGGGAAGAAAAGGGAATTTTCTAGGTCCAACATCCTTCTAGTGCTTTGAGTTGTACTTCAAGTTCCACACTTCCAGGAAGGCACATCTCCCTTTTACAATCAGCACACAACTGACTTTGGCATCTATGCTTTCAAGCCTTTTCAAATACCTGCCCACAGGGACCTCAAATTCCACATGCATCAAGTGCAACCTGTAGTTTTATCACACACTCCACTTATCTTCTTGGGTATACCTTGATCGCTCCAATAAATACTTAAGCATTGACCATGCTTCTGTCCATCACACCATTCTCCGTTATCCTCTCTATCTCCGACTCCCATGCATCCCTCAGACCCTGTGCCCATCATGTTTCCTGTCCATTGCAATGGTCTCCAACCCATCATCCCAGTCACTTCCTACTTCCACGCATCTACCAGGACCTCCCTTTGTCATCTCCGTCATCACAGCCCGATTTGCTGAATGAATGCAGCTGCAGAGGGAAGTTTTTGCAAAACATTCTTACTTACCTTCCTATCAGCACACACAAAATCAGAAGCTGAGATACAGAAGCAGGCACTGAGGACCAAACTGGGCTTTTGTATTTCACGCATCAGCTTCCTGGATTGTTCAGATGCACTGCCCACCCCTATTGAAAACTGTTACCTTTATCTTTCTTGTCTCTAACTCTTCTCCTGCTTCTGCATGAATTATTAAAATCTCCAGTCCAGCAACGACGACCACTCATTACCTTTCGGATACAAACCCAAGAACAAAAGACAGATTTCTCTGTCTGGCTCCTTCTGGCTCCAAGTCACTTTCCTGATCACATTTCCTCCCTTTCCTCCCAATTGTCACATAACTGAGGAAGACCTTGTTCCCTAAACACACCACACCCTTTTACCAACTCAAGTCAAGCCTTGATGTCAGCTTATCTTCCTGGAATTTGAGCCTATTCTCATCTGCTCACCCTGCCTGGAAAATTCTATTTAACTTTCAGTGCTGGGACCCAATGCCATGTCCTCCATGAAATCTTCATCTCCTGCTACCACCCCTACGCCCCGCCCACACACTCACCCCCCATGCCCCGCCCACACACTCACCCCCCATGCCCCGCCCACACACTCACCCCCCACGCCCCGCCCTGCTTGTTCTTCATCTTCATCTCACTCTGTCCAAAGTGCTCTTGTCCTCAGTGGCTTGAGTCATCCACCTTGCTGGACTCAAATGAATAAAGATCTCCTGAGTAAGCTCTCACAACTCTTTCATGGTCTTGTGTGTGTGTGTGTGTGTGTGTGGCATGTTTCATAATTGCTTGTCTCTTGAGTTAGACAATGTTCCTCTCAAACATAAACATTGCCCTCTGCTTCCCTGAATCCCAAGCACAAAGCAGAAGTCCATTTGTCGTGTGTGTGTGTGTGTGTGTGTGTGTGTGTGTGTGTGTGTGTGTGTGTGTAGAGGAGAGAGAGACAGAGAGAGAGAGCTTGAATGTGTGTATGGAGGCCCAAGGTAGGTTTTAAGAATCATCTTCCATCACTCTTCTATCTAATTCTTTCATGGTTGGGTCTCTAAATAAAGCCAAAGCTCATCAATAGGACTAGTCTGGGTAGCCATCTTGCTCTAGGGATTTCCAGGCTCTACATTCCAGGGCTGGAGTTATAGGTGGCCCACCATGTCCACCTAGTATTGTTATTAGGGTCTAGGTGTCGTGATCCAGTCATGCTGCTTGTACAAAGTTATATAAAGGAGTAGACAAACTAGAATGAACCTGGGGTCTATAGAAGCATACATGGGGAAGGGTAAACAGGAGTGGGAGGAAATGGTGAAGGGAAAGGAGGGGATGGGATGGAGGGGGGAGGAAAGCAAGCTGGAATGAATACTCAATATCTTGTAAAAGCAGAAAAATAAAAAAACAAATGATTGAAAAATTATCTAAGACAGATAATCTCTCTTGAGTGAGGTCATTTATATTATTAGCTATAGTACTTTTTTTATTCTTTGACACTTTCATATATGAATACAATAAATTTACATGTTTTCCCTCCTTATTACCCAATCCCATTACCTCGCCTGTCCCATTTGATAGTAGTACCTTTTTTAAGGTACCATAAAATAAACATCTTCTAAAATCTTTTCTTTCTAGTGAACACATTCAGTATGTTTTTCTCCCAGATGTTTGGAAATTTCAGTGAATTGCTATTTTCCATAGTCATTCAATTGTTGAACTTAACTCTACTACCCAACAGTAGCTCACTTAATTGTGAGCTTCTTAAAGACGGCCTTGGTCTTTGGTTAACAATAACCAGCCTTGCGTACACAATAAAGGACTCTCTGGGAATTGGGGGGGAGGCACTGGGAGATGGGGAGGGGGAGGAGGGGGTTCGGGGGGAGGAGGGGGGAGGGAGGGAACTGGTAAAAATATTTTAAAATGTATAATTAAATTTTTAATAAAAAAAAACAATAACCAGCCTGTGGCATTAACTGAATTCCTCTAAGAGTGTGACTTAAGAAGTAATGTATGTTGAGTCAAGCAGCTGCATATGGGGAGTGGGCCTCGCATGACATAGTACCATGTGTATGTAAACATGTCTGGGAGTGGGGTGCACGTGTGTGAAGAGGATGACAATGGGGATCTTCCTCAGCATTCTCCACGCTCTTTGTTTTTTGAGGTGGTGTCTCTCAATGAACTTCCAATGCACTAGGCTAGATGGGCACTCAGCTTCACATGTCTCCCTGCCTCCAACCCACAGCCAGCACTGGGATCGCTGGGATGAGCCATTGTTAGGCTTTTTTCATGGGTTCTGGGGGTTCAAACTCAAGCCTCCATGCTTGTGCAGCAACTGAGTCATCTCTCCAACCCTGCAGCATGTGTAATGGAAATGTAGGTAAGCCAAAGCATCCTGAAACCTCAGTTATCCCAGATGTGTCACCAAAAAAAAAAAAAACTCTCTTTTGAGACTATGAGGAAGAAATTATATTTTCATTGCCAGTAACCTACTTCTAATAAGTTCAATAGAATGCATCTATTCTGTGGCTCTTAGCCAATGTTGATGGTGTTTCTGTGGCATCATTTTGGGTCTTATGTGCCAGAGGCTGGGGTCAGAGAGGGACAAGAGGGTCCAAAAGGACAGGGTCAGGGATGTTACAATAGTGTCCACATTTTGAAGGATTGCTAATCTGAGAGGTGCCTTTCAATACCCTCCCACAAACTTCCTTTCAGGCAGTTCTACACTGGGCATTTTATGTATCTCCTTATCCTTCCAAATCTGTATCTACAGAAGTAACAGGAGGAAGCATTTTCTCCAAATCTTCACTGTTTCTTTTACATAAGACTTCATACTAAGTCACACACATTGCGTATGTATATATAATCAGCATATGTATGAGCCATAGATTATCACATAACTTGACTTATACTCCAAAACCTCATAATCTATTTTACAAACCATCAACATTTCAAGGAAGCCCCAAAAAGTTTACAGGTCACTTAGCTAGCCTGTGTCAAAGGAGCAAACTTCCAACCCACTTTCAAAAACCAACCAAGGGACTGGCAATGTAGTTCAGCAAAGAGGGTAAAGATGCTTGCTGCACAAACCTGAAGATCTGAGTTCAAGACCCAGACCCACGTAAAAATGGAAGGGAAGAACCAATGCCACAAAGTTATCTTCTGACCTCCATGTGTGTGCTATGGCATGCACACACACACACACACACACACACACACTAATAATAATAATAGTAATAATAATAATAAATTAAAATTTTAAAACTGGGGGAGAAAACAGAGCATTGTCAAAGCACGGCATCTAGATAGTGTCTTCATTTTCCAAGTTTGCTATCTTTTATAATTTTTAGCATTTATTTACTGGTCTTACAAGTTTCAGGGAGCACATGGAGTGTGTGTGTGTCAACAACTTGCAAAAGTCAGTTCAGTCCTTCCATCACTGTAGATTCTAGAGACTGAACTCAGATCATCAGACTCAGCACCAAGTGTCTCTACCTGCCGAGTCCCTCACAGGTCCCGTACTTGCTGATTTTTTTCAACTCAACTTCTTGAGCATGAAGCATCATCTCCAAGAGTCATCCCTGTACAAGTTCAATGACCATCAGAAGTGTTCTGCTATTTTCATCCCCCAAAATATCACAAGGATGGTTTTCCGTGCCCATTGATTAGCACTGCTGGAAATTCTCCCAACAATTTCATGCTTCTTACAATGACTAGGATGCCCACATCCCAGTGAAATGAAGAGAGCATTTGTCTCCACAGACCTCACACCGTTCCCGAGTGGAAGACATGCCAGCCATTCACAAAGTGGCAGGTCATGTTTGTCTTCCCTCCTGGAGCAGGAAACAAGAAGGTTTGAAATAGGATAACCTGAAAGGCGTTTCTTCTGAAACACACAGTTTCAGTGACAACTCATGCTTTGGAAAAAGAAATTTTTCTGATTATCCCAGGACTGGAAATAGGTTGATTAGTCTTGGCTGTGCTCTGCCATTTCAACGATCATTTTTTATATCTTTCCAAGGCATTATGGGTAAAGAAAAGTGAAGAATCACAGTCTCTCTTTCAAATTCACAGAATTGTGACCTTTTGCTTGATATTTGGTAAGTTTTGTCATATGTCAGGAAGCACTGATTTGTTTTCCTTTATTTTTAAAAGACGTTCATAATTTTAACCCCCTGATGAGATAAGACATGGATACTATTTTGAACATTAAAAATATTGGAATAACACAGCTGGCTAAAATGCAGAAAATAAATGACTTTGACTGCTTGGTCCTAAACAGGACATCTAAGCCACCCATGCCCACCCCAAGGCTCAGGAAACATCAAGAAAGAAGGGGTAGTAAGATTATAAGAGTCTGAATTAGAACAATGGTGGGCCAGACATTATCTCCTGGGTATGACAGGGCTGAGGTATACATGATTTCGTGGCAGACACTTTCACAAACTGCATGGGAACTGTTTTATCAATATCTCACCATGGAAGGGCAAAGATCTCAAGAAGCTCCACACCTCCCTGAGAGACTGATGAGGACTAATACTGATAGGGAAGAAAAGAAGGATGTTTTCCTCAGTAGAATACCCACTGATCTATGATACTTGATGAAGCATGAATCATGTCAAGCATATGCCATCAAAGGCAAACTAGATGAAGCACAGTGGGACAAACAAGTGAAACACAAGATTAAGAGGGAGTCTGGCAAGGGACATAAAGGATTCTAAAGGAAAAGAGGTGGGGATGGGGATTAATAGGCTAAAATGTTATAAATTCACTATATGTATGCAACATTAAAAAATAATGTTGGTCTTTTAGTAACAGTTTACAACAAAGTTTAAAGTGGCAAAAAATTAAACTAAAAGAAAAAAATCAGAGCAGAGTAAATTCAATTTTTAAGCAAATGTCCAGGTGAACTCTATATGTTAGATATTTTTTGTGAGCCAAATGGAGAGGCATGTGCCTATAATCCTTGCATTTGGGAAGCTGAAGCAGGAGGATTATTACATGTTCAGAGTCAGTTTGAACACCTATGAGCTGCAAGCTAGCTGTGGAAGACGCTATCTCAAGAAGAAAGCAAAGGCTTTATGTCTACCGAAACAACTATACCTGCTGTGCAAAGTATTTGGGTTGATGTTTGCACCTGAACTGGTGCTTTTAAAATGTCTGTTTCTTTTCAAGTTGTCCCAGAACTTAGCTGTCTTTGGCGGGCACAGGCTAAAATGGGTGGGCTCGCTCCAACTCTGTCCTCTGGGTATGAGTGTTCCTTCCAGCTCTGTGGAGAACTGCGCTTTTTGCAAGTGCACACAGCACTCTAAGAAGCATCAGTCCTACACACCTGAGACTTCCGTTCCTTCTACAGCCTCTCTGGCATTTTAAGTAGAGAGACAGCTCGACCTTACAAGATCTCGACGTATTCCCCCATCTCAGCTCTCACAAAGCAAAGCAAAGGTGGAGCACTCTAGTTCTCTCTGGCTAAAGTGCTTTGAGAAAGTTAACACAACCCACTTCTCCTTTCACAAGAGCTTTAGAATTCTGCTAATTTTGACTTTTGAATGAACCCTAAAAGACGACTCAAATTTTTTTTCAAATATAGAAGATCAGGGGATTGTACTTGTAGTAAAAGTGCTTGGGTGGCACGCCCAACGTCTAGAACTTGCTTCTTTAGCATTGCAAAAAAAAAAAAAAAGAAAAGAAAAATGGCAACTTTTCACACATAGATTTTCCACACTCACAACACTTAACCTAGTGTAGCCTTGACATAATGCATAGACATGCTACGAGTTAACAGCGGCCATAATTAAATTCAGTCATGCATTCATGTCGTGGCCTGCTCTGCATTGCTGTGCAAAGCTTGCTTTCATAGGTATTTCCAAATGTCCCTTCACAAAAGATAGGCAGGGCGGCTCAGACTGAGGCCTTCTGTGAAGGCAACAAGAGAGAAAAGAGAGAGAATGCATTTACAGAGTGCAAATCAGATATTCACGTATGTGCGATCTCAGACATGAAATCTGGCACATTTCCTTAGGAACACCAAAGGCCTTTTCTACCATTGCAGACAGAGTGTGACCATTATTTGGAAAAGAAAGAAGATAAGTTCACAGTGAGCAACGTCTCTGAGCACGTGGCAGCCAAGGACAGGCTCCTCCAATGAGAATTGTTCTCTGCCTACAGCTCCATCCCAGTTGGACTTAAAATACATTTGAGAACTCAGATGCTGACTAATTACCACAATGGGAAAGTAGCAGTCTTAACCTCAAAACAGAGGTTAAGTAATTTGAAGAGAAAAAAAAATGATGAATTTGGAGTCCTTTTTTTTTCTAGATAGAACTTGAGGAGGAAGAAAATGCTAGAGAACCACTTGAAGGTGTGCGAGTATTTCTAAGCTAAAACTAAGTTTGTGAAATGTCTAAAAGTGACGGAGATTATCTGCTCAGTTTGCATGTACTCTGCTCCGCTAAGTCGATGCACACAGACCACTTTCATGTTCTTGGAGTGAGAACAATTGTGTAAAGCTCTATTTCATGCTAAGTCAAGTGTCCATTTGAAATAACTTCCTGGGTATCTATTTTGGGAATGCAATTCTGCAGCCTTTGAAAACTTGATGGGGGTGGGGAGGGTAATCAAAAAGGAGTGGGCCTTTCCACAGAAGATACTCACTGGTGCATAAACGACACCCGGAAGAACAGCTAGGCTTATGGTAAAGAACAACACGCCAAAACAGCTACGACAAGACGCTTCTTAAACTACAATTCATCAAGTTTCCATATCCATCCCACATGCAAAACTTAAGTGCCCCAAAAAGACAATCCCAGATGCCGGCTGGACTAATTTCATAGTGGATCACAAATAGCAGTTCCAGCCTTTCATTAAAATGAGATGAAATTTCCATCTCATTATTGTGCCGAACCAAAAACAAACAAGCAAACACAGGAACAGATGAGAAGCTGGACGAATGAGTGAGTCTTTTCTGGAGATTTTTTTCCCCAAAAAACACTTAAAATACAGCAAATTTGATCTCTCCTAGCAGCAGCCTTTTCAAGAAGCTGCCAAGACACAGAGGCCGGGGTAGATTTTTCCCACAGACTCCTCCGCTAGTGCTGTGTTTTCTAATTCTGTGAAGCTGCCTTGCTATGCTGTTTATCAGAACAGTGTGCGAGAGAATGTTGCATGCCTCTACAAACTCTTGTAATGTTCTTGTTAGTCTTGGATGGAGGTCATAAGAAAGGAAAGTCTCGGGAGAAGGAAAAGAAAAGAGAAAGTACATAGAACGGTGAAAGAAAAAAAAAATATATATATATATATCCGGCTATGGCTTTGACAATGCCTTCCCTCCGCCCCGTTTCTGCACCTGCTGGGACCCATGCATTCAGGGCGGCTGCTATCCCATGCATGGACAATGGATTGAGGAATACAAGGCAGGAGGGAAAAAAGGAGATCGGATGAATTCTGAACTAAGACACAGGGCTCTCACCTTTTCCGTTTAGTCTGGATGGAGATGTCCCGCAGAGAAGAAATAAAAAGGGTGTCTGAACTGTTGGGTGGTTCTGAAGCCTTCTGCATTTGCAAATGCATGTTAGAACTATTTGCAGGGTTATACTTGCTGTCAGCTGTTTCTCTCTCTCTCTCTCTCTCTCTCTCTCTCTCTCTTTCTCCCCTGCCATCTCCACTACACCTCTGAGAATGAAGACTTCTGCCTGCGTCAGTCAGCAAGAGCATGTGTGTTTCCTAACATTTGCATCAGGCACACATCTGCATGCATTTGCCATGTAAGTCGCCTATAGCGGTTACTACAGCTATCAATTAGTCAGCTGTAGCAGAGGCTCTCACCGCCTCCAAGGAACAAAGGTGGAAAGACACACAAGCGCTTCAGCAGCTGGATCCCACCGCTGGCTGGCTACAAATCACAGCACGGTTTCCCCATTTTGCTTTGTTTTTTTTTTCTTCTGCTTGCCCCTCAAATCTCTGTACTATTACAGGTTATGAACGAATGAAGCTGCATAAGAAGGTTCGGGGTATCCGTAGCCTGCATGTTGTCTTCGGTATTGCTGGAAATAAAATGTAGTGAAATGAACTGGAATTCAACAGAAAGGAAATGTCTGTGACAAAGGCAAGCTTAGAGCGTGTTTGATCCTTGCTCCACTCTAACCAGCTGTCACCAGAACTAAAATTAACTACATGGTAGAGTTCTTTGTCCACCTCAGTGGCTTTACGAGACTAGCAATGAAGGATGGCGAAGGGAAACATCCATCTATAGGAAGACAGCTTGGAAGGCTAATTCTCCCTTGTAGGTGAAAGGCACTGCATAAAGTCAGCCTCGGTTTGGATTGCGGTTGGGTGCGTTTTGGGGGGAGGAGAGGGGGTCTGTGCATGTGGGGGTGTTCAGTTGCTGACGACAATGACAGTGTGCCTCAGGCATGTCAGTGTAAGTTTGCACTGAGTGCAGTCTACACTCACCGCCTGAGACAGAAGACGGGACACTCTTTTATCTTATTTCCACAGAAACCTGGAAACAAATAACCATTTGAGACATGCCACGCTGGCTTCTCAGTGCCCATGGACATCTATAGATGGCTAACTTGCAAACACAAGGAGAAAGAGGCAGACGCAAGGGTTGTTCCCCCTGCACGTAGAGCAGGGATGCTTTCTAACAGAGCCCAGCACTCTGGGGCGCAAGCATCCTGGGATTTGTTTTGTTACCCGGGCCTCCTACCTGAAAAGTAGGGTTTATTTCCTTTCCTTCATGCTTCTTATCGAAATTGAAATGAATTCAAAGCGGACACAAAAAACACCTGGACCCTTAGCTGCCCTCTCTTAACTCTCTGACCAGACCGGGGTCCCACCTGGAGACACATCTTTCCAGCCAGACTGCAACAGCAGGGCCACACAGCATCCTCCTCCGATGGTTTCTTGGGATTACCCCTCCTAAGAGCGATTCTGTTCTCTTTCTTCCTAGACAAAACAGCTCAACAATCATCCACCTCCCCGGCCCCACTTTGAACCTGTGAGAGAACCCCCAAAGCTAAGAAATCTGTAACTGACATTTGCAAGCACAGCCACAACGATAGGGCACAGAGTTTGCTGGGAATTGGGAAGCCAGCAAGCTTGTCTAATAAGCAAGGGAGCTACAAATCCGAGAGAAAGATAATGCCAGGGTGGAAAGGCAGAGTCAGAACCCATACCCAATCCTGGCATGTAGAGGGAAAATAATCCTAAGGAGGTTGAGGAGGAGAAGGGAAATGGTGCTAAATAGCCAGCGAGGTGACCCACCGTCCTGTCTGCGCCTTGACTCTTGCCGAGGGGAGGATTAGTCACAGCAGTGACAGCCGAGTTCTAGCGTGTCCACCTCTGCCCAGCGCTCGCGGCCCTCCCCAGCAGAACAGAAAACCACGGCCGGCCGACACAGGGAGAAGGCGTCCCCGCCAAGCCCCAGACCCCGTCAGCACCGGCTGGTCTTTGAAAGCCTTGGATCAAGGGTCCCATTCAAAGGCAACGAGGAAGCAGAGACAAAGGCAGATCAAAACCTGGCAGGCCTTCTGGAATAATTTAACTCCTCGCTCCAGAATTCAGAATTTAGATGGGAAACGCGAGAAACACAGCCGAGGGCTCCCGCGCACCGAGGCACGAGCACAGAGAGATGCCTGCATCTTGGTGGCTATATTTTTAGACTCCGTATCTTGGGCTTGTGCTTCCTAAAGGTGGGCGTAGCCTCCCCCTGCATCTTGGGACCAGCTGAGGAGTCAGGCAAGCAGCACTGGCCAAGCCAAAGGTCATAACCCATTGCCTGTGCTCAGAAAGCTCTCAATGCATCCTCAAGATGTGTTCCAAAATGAGGTCACGCCACTGGTGACCGTGGGTGCACTTCCTGCATTTCCCTGTAAGCAACCACACACACACACACAATGCAGCTTGAGGAGACAAGCACTCTGCACCTAAGGGTGAAAGCTAAGGAGACTCACGTTGTTGCTAACATATTCTAAACGTTTGAGCAAGCCTCTGAATCATATTGCTCATGGGAAGAAAGGGAAAGTTTTATCTCCGACTGGACCTAGATGAAAACCTAGATTTCCAGAATCGAATATTGAAAATTGCAGACACAACAGAAAACAAACGCAGCTCATTAAAATGTCATTGACTGGAAAGCAGAGAGCTCAGCTTCAGCTTCATGAACTAATTCAACAAAATCTGCTGTATTCTCATTTGATTTGGGGGAAAATTTTTCCCCTCATGTGGAGATTGAAATATTTTTAAAAGACTCCCTTTCATTTTTCATATTAAAGTACTTATGAAATATGTATGTGCGCATATCTGCACATACACAAAACACTCAAGTTAATTTGAATTTATGGGAGAACTCCAAGGAATACGATAGGTCAAGCAATCAAAAAAGAAAAATAACCATAAAAACAAAATCCCTAGCCACATTCCAATCTCTCTCAAAGTCTCATATTCTCCTAGGATGGGGATGAAGTGGATGGAGGTGAATGGAAACAGCGTGTCAAAAGGCAGAGGAAATTGCTTAAAATGCAAACAAAATGCCTACCTTCCACATTTCTGAGTCAGAATTGGATCTGCTGTTTGGGGGAAGGTTTTTCAAAATGTCCTAGGTAGGTTATCTATAAAAGAGAGTTCTACAGGGTGGGCCATTTCCAACTCTACGAATAAGCGCCCCGGGTTCTGGTTTTTCTCTAAGGGCAGAAGCAGTTTCCAATTTCACATTGTAAATCTCACTAGGACCGCCTGACGCTCTCGGCAGGATGGACAAAGACAGAATAATTCATGTGGCGCAAAAGGCGTCTTTCAGTCCCTTTGCATGCATGCGGCTTTCTTCCCACAGACGTGGGCCAAAGCGCACGTAGACTCCGGAGCCGAGCCATCCATCACACTTCCCCCGTCTTTCAATTAAAGACAGTGCAATGGGATCGATAGAAGGTAATAAGAAAAGAGCTTTGCATTTCTGTACCTATTAATTCGCTGAGTAACTCCAGCAGTCATACGTGACTTGAAAGGAAAGTACTGGAGGAGGGTGCATTCTCTCAGCGTGCCAGGCAGTGACTTCCTGACCCTAAAATGAACACACTGTCGCATCTTGCTTCCAAGCAGTGTTACTAGGATGGAGCCATCAGATTGCCTTTCGAGACCGAGCCTCTTCCTTTTTTTCTTCCCCCACTCTTCCACACGCTAACACTCCCCACCCCCCAACCCCCGCCCCTAGTTCAATGGAGAATGGTTTGTTGTTTGCTTATTTGTTTGTTTTTCCCTCAGATTTTAAATCAAACATCCCTGAAATGCCAGTTATAGTATCTGGAAAAGGGAAGCCATTATTTCCACCTCCTAGGTGATGCCAAATTACCAGATCTCTGATCTTGGCTTTCTCTGGTATTCTGAGCTGAGGAATGTAGGCTTAGGAAGGCTGGGACCAGGAAAGAGAATGCTGATGGGCTCAGCGGCCTCCCAGACAGCTGCATAGGTTGGGGACTGTGGGAATGGCGACAGTCACAGCCATGCAGCACAGGAGAAAGCCCAGAAGCGCAGACCCGAGGTGTCCTCTAGGATCCTGACATTCGGGACTCTTTGTGTCAGTAGTGTTTCAAATCAGAAGCAGCAGGATCCTTTCGTTGAGGATGTAACACAGCCCCGTCTACCTCACAGCTGGTGGAGCACAGAGAACACAACTTACATTGTCAGACAGACTAAGAACCTCAAGTCAATCTTACACAAATCAGCACCTCTGAACCTCAAATTCTTAATAAAACAGAAATATTATTGTTTACCTCAAGAGTTACTAAGGGGATCGAATGAGATAATGTATGTTAACTTAGTCAACTCTTTCTCCTCCTGATCTTTAGAATTTTGACAGATATACCAGTTATTCCAGCGTTAATATAGAGGTTAAATGAGATGCTGCATACAGGGCACTCATTCTACAAACTGTTCACGGCAGAACTGAAATGTATTATTACTGTTAATATAAAACAGCAATAACAGAGCCAGTGAGATGTCTTGGTGAGAAAAGGCATCTGCAGTAGAAGCCTAACAACCTGGGTTCAGTCCCTGGAACCCACAAAAAGGTGGAAGGAGAGACCAAATCCACAAGGTTATCTTTAGTCCTCAATATTCGTGTCTTGCGTTGTGGCACATGCAGGTACACATATGTTTTACACACCCACCTCCACTCCCACATACACAAGTACACAAGACAATCCATTTTTTAAATGACAGTGACATTTTTAAAAAATTGAGCATGATATCAGACATTTGCATTCCAGAACAATAATAATCCAGGATCAATAATGTATTTCAGGTCCATTTCTTCTGGCAAAGATGATCGATGTGAGTTGCCCACCATCAACCAGCTTTCCAGTGGGTGTCAACTTGGTAGTGATATTCTTTGATGGCATAAGAAAAACAAAAAAAAAATACAAGGGTTTAAAGCACCAAGATGAAATTTCAAGAAGAAATCTGGTAATGTATCAGAACGTCATTCTCCCAAGCTCGCTATGTTTGCAATAAAAAAGAAAAGGGACCAATTGTTCATTCAAGAAGTGTTTTGTCTATCAGAGAACTGTACACAAGGAACTAGATGAGTGTTGTGATTTGAATGTGAAATGTCCCCTACAGGTTCATGCCATCAGCTGATAGTGCTGTTTGGGACGGTGGTAGAACTTTAAGGAGGTAGAGTCTTGCTGGATGTCACTGGGAGACAGGTCTTGAGGTTTTGTAGTCTGACATGCTTCCTCTCTCTCTCTCTCTCTCTCTCTCTCTCTCTCTCTCTCTCTCTCTCTCTCTCTCTCTCTTTTCCTGATTCTGTCAATACAATGCGAGAAGCCAGAGTCATGCTCCTGCCACTATGATGGGCTCTGGAACTGTACACCAAGATAAACGTCTCTCTTCTATTTGCTTCTCAACAGGTACTTTGCCACAGCAATGAGAAAGCAACTGGAAGTAGTGGGATGTATTTAAAAAATGCTTTTATCCTCAGAAAGGTCTAAAGAAGGCAATCATAAAATGGAAATAATTAGAAAGTGTTTAGTGAGAAAACTGTGACGGGTCTTACCACAGGGTTTTCTGATAATTGTTGATTGATATCTCTGATATCAAAAGTGTTTTGTAAAGCATGATTTCCATTTCTTGGTCATGATGATCTGTAACTAATGAAACAAGACAATGGGGAAGAGAACTTAATTGTTACAAAATATTAATCTTGAATAAGACATCAAATTCATGATCTGTGCGTGGTTGATAGAAAATATTGGAAAGCATATAGAAATAAAAATCCTAATTCAATAGGTATGGTTAAGTGAAGAGGATGTCTGCTGCTTCTAAAGAAGAAAAGAATAATAGCACCAAGTGCTAAGGCAATCTGTACCGACAATTTGTAGCATCTGAGTATTTTTTGTTGAACGACAACACGCACTGACTCCTCACCGCACCCCTCAAAGTCTGGGCTCTCAGTAATCCACTGTCTTATACACGAAGAGATTAAAGCATGGACAGATGAGGTGACCTGCCCACCATCACAAAGCCAACACATGACAGGCCCACCATCACATCCAGACACACCGACGCTGATACCCCTGTTCTCAACCCTGCTCGCCTTTCTCTTCCCCTTACATTCTCATCAAACTGAATTTCAGAGCAAAGCAGGACCAAGTGACCAACAAGTAAATGCTGAGAGTTCATCTCCAGAATCAAGCATAGCTTACATTCAGACACGAGATGCAGTCAGCATGCGCTCATCCATTCTTCGGGCAAACTCATTCATTCCTTGAGCATGGTCACTCTGACATACTACCTGAGCAGGATTCGATCACCAGGATTCAATCGCCACTGCCCTGTCGAAGCATGCAGGCAGGTGTAGGAGATGCTGCTAAAGCAAACAATCTCAGCATGCCAAAAAACGGGCTGTCTGAGGAAAAACTGGAGTAGAAAATTAGAGGTTTTTTTCCCCATTAGGAATAGCTTCTAGGACAGCAGGTTCATGAGATCAACATTCCAGATTTCCTGGAAAGGAACAGATTTCAGCAGCAGCAGCAAAAGCAGTAGTAGCAGCAGTAGTAATAATAGCAGCAGTAGCAGTAGTAATAATAGCAGTGGCTACAGCAGTAGTAGTAATAGCAGTAGCAATAGTGTTAGTAACAGCAGCAGTAGCAGCAGCAGTAGTAGCAGGAATAGTAGCAGCAGTAGTAATGATAGCAGCAACAGCAGTAGTAGTAAAAGCAGTAGCAGTAGTAGTATCAGTAATAGCAGCAGTAGCAGCAGCAGTAGTAGTAATAATAGTAGCAGGAAAAACAGTATAGTAATAGTAGTAATAGCATCAGCAGCAGTAGTAGTGAGAGTAGCAATAGTAGCAGCAGTAGTAAGAGTAGCAACAGCAGTAGTAATAGTAGTGGTAGCAGGAACAATAGCATCAGTAGTAACAACAGTAACAGCAACAGCAGCAGCAGAAGTAATATTTGCATCTGGTCTCATGCTGTCCTGGCTCCTAATATTTGTTTGTCTAAAGTGGGGTAGAGCGGGGAGGGGGGGGTTTGAACCTGCCCCATACTTCTAATTCTAGTCCTCAAAGCAGGATCGCTGCAAGATCAAGACTGTACTGGGCTACATAGAAAGATCCCCCTCCCCCACTCCCGGAAAAAAAAAAAAAAGAAGAAAACACATTCCCAGGGCTTGTGTTTGAGGCTGTGCAGCCTGGGCAAGCCTTGGCTCAAGTCCCTGGACTGGCATGTGCTACACGGGTGTCTCGTGAACATTTTTCCTGAGGAGATGCCACACAACTGTCTTTCCATCCCAAGTAGGAATCCCACAACTGACCAAAGTAGTGACGGCACCAAGGTCCTACTTGGCACCCAGTGAGTCTGCTGACTTACTTGCAGGAGCCGGGCAAGAGTGACGATGGGGAACAGGGACAGTTCCAGGGCCACTCACCGCGGCACGCTGGACAGCTTCCTTAAGGCTGCCTAGATGGAACTCTCTCAACCTGTCTTCTTCAGTTCACATCCTCTAGGGCCCCCCTGACCTCACACGTGAGGACACGTGGGCACAGCACACACTCTGGCAAGTGGGCAGCTACGTGCATCTTAGCCCCTCCAGCATCTCTCTCTCTCTCTCTCTCTGGGAACAGCAATAGTCAACAAGAGTGATCTTAAAAGTTTTAGACAAAATGGCGGCCCTTTGTTTGGAGGAAATGCCCTTACCACAGCGATCTCAATGCCTAGCTCTATCCCAGACATCACAAAGTGAAGGAAGACATTGATTGCCCTCTATCTCTCACTCAAATGTTTAAGAGAAACTTACATAGGAAATTCTGTCAGGATTCAAGCAATGCAAGTAAGCACATCATTAATGTGTGTGACTTTCCTGAATACAATAACTTATCTCTCCTATCGAAACTTTGAGGGAAAATAATTACAAAAAAATCCCACAGATGACAATATTACCTAGGTTCATAACTGTAGATAGTTTTTGGTCTTTTAATGAAATTTCTTCCTATTGTTTATATATGCAAGTATTTATCCATATGTTTATGTACTGCTGTAATGTTTGGAATATAATGTACACCATTTCTCTTGGACATCACATCAGATCACATTGAAGTATACATCAAACTCATATTAAAGCATTCTAGTTTATAAATGGAAACTATTCAGCCATTTCTTCATTTTGGATCCTTCCAAATTTCAGATTACTCTATTACTATAAAGTGATTTTTTAACATAACTACTTGGCTGCTTTCTTTAGTAGACACCAAAATTGGATTATCAAATCAGAGAAGTTTCATACTATGTGTTGCCAAATAGAGCTTTCTAGAAAGTTTTGTCAATTTACACAGTGGAGGTTCCACTTCTCTGCAGTCTGGCCTTCAGTTTCATTTTACTTATTTTTACTACACCTTAGTGGTGGTGTTTACTATCCATCGTTTCCAATGTTAGTGTGATTGGACCAATGGTTCGAGAGCTCATTGTCTATTTCTTCCTATTTTGTAACCTATTCATGGTCTTGGCCATCAGTTATGTTATATCAGCATTGGTTTTCTTGTTGACTTGTAAGACACATATAGGGATGTATGTGTGTGTATGTGTGTGTGAGTGTGTGTGTGTGTGTGTGTTTATACATTGATATTTCTTTGCAATTTGTAATTATTGGGGATTATGCATGTAGTGTGAGAGTAGACACATCCATGTGCCGCAATTACATGCGAAGGTCAGAGGACAGCTCACAGGAGTCAGTTCTCTTCTGCCACCTTCTAGGATGTAGGAATCGAACTCAGGTCATCACATTTGCACACAAGCCTCTTTGCCTGCTGAGCCATCTTGCCAATCCCTATAGTCATACTTGCATGGTCAGTCATCACAAATGCATCTTCTCCTTTGCTAGTTTTTTTTTTCCCTTGGGAACCATCCCCCCCTTTTTAATTCCAAAGTTTTATTTATCAAGATTACAATGCTGTATGAAATATTTTACAGAGCTTTTTTATGTATAAAATATTGCAGAATGACATGCTTTCTTTCAATTAAGATTCCTAAATGTAATGAGTGAATCAAAAAAGATATGTTTGGTCACTTCTGCCCTGTTTCAAAGTCCCCTTGTTGAAGCATCATGAAATCAGTCGCATACACAGGGAGCTGTCCACTGGCGTGTTCTCCATAGCTGTGTGTGTTAGGTTGTCCCGTGGATCAGGAACCAGCAGGGTGGCTGAACGGGTTAAGGCACCTGCGTGCAGATCTGGTGACCTGATCCCCAGAGCCCACGTGGAAGGAGAGAACCACAGGCCTGTGCTGCATCTCACCCGCATTATCATCTTTAGATAAGTTAAATAAAAACAATAACTTTACAAAAAGGTTGATTTAAAGGCTGGAGAGATGCCCTTTGCTAGTTTTTAATTCATAAAACTTCTACACTTTTATAGTTCTGAAGTTATTAAAATTTTCTTTTGTGATACCACCAGCTGCCTTTATATTTTGAAGTACTTTTCACCCAAAATCTAGTATTCACATACAAGGTCTTTAGGTAATTGGTATGTAACAATTATTGGATGACATCTGCCTGACATTTATTTGGTGCTACATATTCGATTCAGATGTTTAGGTTTAAGCCCTTTAGGAAATAAACCTTTCAAAGCCTTTCCTGTTCCATCATCACTAGGGCTGGCAGGTGCTTGTTGTCAAGAGTCAGAGACAGGCAGACTCCTGTGTTGAAGGCGTGCACAGAGCTGTGTCATTGAATTCAGGTGCAGTCAGACAGCTGGAAACCTCCTGAGTCTCAAGATTGGCTGTTTAAGCAAAGACACTGAAAGTGAATTTGCAGGGATGGGGGGTGGGGGAGTGGGTCAGGATTAGATGGAAGACTCCACCCCCAAGCATCCAGGGGAGTGATAAGGCAGGGTGCTATAGCTCTGGTAACCTAGATCAGGGCAGTCTCTAAGGGGAAAGGAAAGAAATCACAAATTCTTACAAATAAGACTCTGCAAGAGAGTCAAGGCCCAAGTACTGACAAGTACTCTTAGAAATTAGAGTTTGAAGCAGTCAGGCCTTGCTTGAGCTCTTCTTCACAGCACTAGGGGAAGACAGGAGCACATTAAAGGAGGAAGGTGGAAAGTACAAGGAATGGAGAGGGGCAGTGGGTGGCTTTCTGAACTGGCATGCGGGCAGCATGTGTGTAGACAGACCGGATCAAGGCCAAGGATCATGAGTGGACTTGGGCATCTCATCTGCATAAACTCAACTGTAGTTTATTTAACTGACACATGATGCATTGATGATATGGAAGTACCCCATTCCCCTTCGCTGGTACAAAAGTAGAATTTAGACTGAAGTAGATAAAGGAGGATTCCAGCCTCATTCACCGACTTCCTCCGATCAGATGGAATGAATGGGAACGGAAACCAATCATTCACCTCAGTGTACCAACAGGGAAGGCGGCTCATCTACAATGCCAACACGCTACACTGACCACACTGGACATCCATGGAGCTGTGTAGGTGGTCCAGGCAGTGGCTGGAAACAGGACCATTGGAGCAAGTTGGTGCAAGCCTGAGTCCAGTCATGGCTGGACACAGAGTAACTGGTTCTGTGTTCTTAAGTTTCCTAGCCCCTCCAAATTATATTCATCTCAGGATTTATTGCAGCAATTCAATTAACAATTCGTATGAGAGCTGACAAGATAGCTCAGTGTGTGAGGCTCCTGCTCACAAACCTGGCAACCTGAGTTCAATCCCCAGAAGTCCACGAGGAGAGAAGTGACTCGCACAAGTTGTCCTCCGACCCCACCCATGCATGCATACACTTCTTTCTCTCTCTCTCCATCTCTCTCTCTCCATCTCTCCATCTCTCTCTCTTTTTTAAATTTTTTATTATTTATTCAATTGTGCGCGTATGCATGTGTGTGTGTGTGTGTGTGTATGTGTGTGTGTGTGTGTGTGTACGTGTGTGTAGAACCACGGACGAATTCGGGAACCACCATGGATGCTTCCACCTCCTCCTTGTTTACTCTGCCCCGGGATTCACAGGCTCCGCCCTACCAGGACCAGAAACGCAGGCCGCCCCCGCTTCCGCCCGGCATCTATACGTGGGATCTAGGATCCGAACTCAGGACCTTCTGCCTGCAAGGCAGAGGCTTAACCCCTGAGCCACCTCTCCAGCCCCATCTCTCTTTTTATAAATATTTTTTAAAAAGAAGAAAGTGCCTGTGAATGACCTAGGAGGCTCAAGGCATGCATAGGACTCAAATGACATTAACCCTCATTAGGAGACAATACAGGGAATCCAGTCTGAAGAACTAAACAGTTTGGACTCAGCTCCACCCCGGTTGATTCTGTTACTTTATCCTCTGTGTATTCTCAAAATATCCATCACATATGGCTCTTGTGAACTTAAAATGAAATAACGCATATCAGCACTTCAAGCAGAGGTTGTCTCTATAGAGGTGCTGTTATTTTAGTACCCAGAATAGCTAAGGGCTTTGTCCAGAGGGGCTGGGGAGATGGTAAAGTGCTTGCTGTGCAAGTTTGAGGACCCAAGTTTGAATCTCCAGCATCCACATAAAAAGCTGGGAGCTGCAATGCATACCTAGGACCAAGGAGAGAAACAAGCAGGTCCCTCGAGCCAAGAAGCCTGACCAGTGGGAATCTGTGTCAGAAACATACAGTGAAGAGTGACAAAGAAAGACACGTAGTGTTGACCCCTAGCCTCCACATACGTGTGCATACCATGAATGAGCACCCACATGTACGTGTACACGCAGACTCCTACGCACACGCACTCCACACACACTGAAGACACGCGCTGAGGAGGGATTTCTTTTCCTTGGCTTGGATCATAAGGAAACCTGATTTCTCCATTGAGTTCTCCTCTTCAACAGAAAACTCACCCTGTGGTGATGTGGACTCCTGCAGGGATGCTGGAGGCGCACCACGTGGAATCACACAGCTGCAGGGCAGTTTCGTGGTGCTCTGAGTTCACTCCAAGATGCAGGATGTCTCTCTTCCAGACATTCAGACATTCTGTCTCCACTGCATCCTGGGGGAGGAGGCCCTGACTCCCAGGATCATCATATCTCTCCACTCGACTATTTTGAAATTCTTTCATCCATCCATCATTGGTTAGGGTTAAGTTTATCAAAGTGAGTTCAACAAATCAGGTCCCTGACTCACAAAGTTGACATGAAAAGGAGGGAGAGTCCAACCTTAGAGAACCACACACATAAATCAACAACCATAGACTGTGGATAAGCCACAAGTAAACAGAAAGATTGATCGTGTGGATCTCCAAGAGAAAACCTCCTACAGACAGGCATTGAAAACTGACATAAAGCATGACATACAAGAGGCAAGACCAGCTCTAAAGAGAAGCTCTTAAGTATATTGCTTGGAAGAAGCCCATTGCTGAAGGAATTTCTGAGATTGCCTACCAGCAGTCATTCTCTAGACAGCACCAAGCTAGCCAACACGAGACCCCTGGCTATCTAAGCGTACTGGCTCTTCACTGCAGGACACAAAGAGGAAGCAAGCATGAGTCTCAGCTGCCCACTACTGCAAAATGAGCAGTCAGAGTTCTTTTGCCTGAGCTAATTTCTCCTACTGCACCTAATACATGTCTGTGACTAGCGGAAGCCTCATTGTCTGGAAAAGGACAGACGTTATGGGCTATAGGTAAGGTAATGCAGTTCCTATAACTTAGATTGGCTCAGTCTAGTGGGTGGGGGAGAATCACAAATGTTTACAGTCAACACACAAGTTAAGATTTTCTTTTACCCAAATCCTCTTCTTTCTACCAATTGGAATCCAGCATGTTTCTCCAAAGGCAATCAAAGACCTGGCCAGGTTCCATGACATTTCCCTCCACCCCCATCCCCAGGATCATACTTCCACACCACCATGCTATATTGTTCTCAAGTCGCCAATAAGTTATTTTCTTGCTCCCTTAATAAGATGATCTCTGTCAAGGACCGAGTCTATCCTTCCAGTTCCTCTGAATTCCCCATGGCTCAACTTAGGGCTATACTTGCTCCAGGCATTTAACATATCAATGTCTGTGGGACACATAAAGGATTTAATTACTCCATATATTGATAACATTTCAGTAGAAAAAGAAGAAGACGATGAGAAGGAAGAAGAGGAAAAGGAGGAGGAAAACTTTTTAAAAAGGAATTATCTGAGTCCAACAAAACTGAGCCATCCCTGGCTACATACAGGTTGGATTGTTGACTTACTTTTTTGGGGGGAGGGGGCATGTGTGTGTATATATCAGAGGGTACTGTGAATATCTGTCAAGGTCGGGGATCACCCTCCTCTTTGCTTTGCTCTAGAGTTTCCCAGGCTTCTCCTTCCAGGGCCAGAAGTACAGGCTGCCATTTCTGTATGACATTTTTTTATATGGGATCTGGGACCTTCTGCTAACAAGGCAGAGGCTTAACACCTGAGCCATCTCTCCAGCCCAACTTATTGACTTTTAAGAGTTCTTTTTCCTCTATAGGGCACTGGTTTTTTGGGGGATTGTGGGGGATGAGAAAGACAGAAGGAAAGAGAAAGAGAGAGCACGTGGCATTCAGAGGACAACTTTCAGAAGACAGTTCTTTCCTTCCACCGTGTAGACTCCAAGCACGGAACTCAGGCCAGCAGCTTTGCACACAGGGGCCTTTCCCATTCAGTCCTCTCCCTAGCCCTGGGTCTAGAGATTTCTATCTGTCTAGGGTAAGTGAAGGACACCTCCATCATGGCCTGGGAGGGACCTTTCGAAGCCCTTTCCTTTTCTCATCCTGACTCGGTAGATTCTGATGTGTTACCACTTTTATCCAGAGACCCTATGGCAGGAACATTAGCTGGGTTTTGAGCACAGTCCCTGAATCACCACCTTGCAAGGTCCTCTACACATACCAGACCCCTTGGCACTGGTGGACACTTCTCTCTGGCCATTGAAAGCATATTCTTGGGTCCCATCAAAATATAGCCATTGGTCCAGTCTCACTGATGCTAAGCTGCTATGGCAGAGTTGGAGAGTTGTGGGGGGTATAGATTGGGGCATGAAACAGTTTGTTTAAAAGCAAAACGAGAAGCACTAAGACTAGTAGATAGTGCTATCCACCCTTTCCTGTCTTGGAAGCTGGCATGAGGTAATCTATTCAGAAAGCCTTGAGAGGTCAGAGTGAACTCACTAGCCTTATCATTATTTACAAGCCTAGGCTTCTTTCTCCCCAGCTGGGATTAAACGGCTCCTTTCTATGTACCTTTAATTAGCTTTAATAATAATAGAAAAAAAAAACACAGAGGAACATAAAATTTGTCTCTCTGAAGGTGCCAATAGTTCATCAAATGTGACATCACTGCCTCAGATGATAGTGAAACAAAAGGTCAGACATCCCCAAGTCAGTCATCTTTCCAGGACCAGCAGCATCTGGGGAGACAGACAGGAAGGTCTGAGCTCAGCACATAAAGCATCTATCTTCGCTGGACTGGACCCGGCACAAAAGGCTTGATTTTTCTCTGGTCAGGCAACAAGTCTGCCCTGTTACAGACCCGAGTCACACTCTGAGGCCTCCTTCTTGGTTGGGGTGGCCTTTGTTCCCTTTTCTCATTTTAAAAATGATTCAATCTTGACCCACCCAAAATTTCATTTTCAAAGTGTTCCATCTCTTATGAGTCTCAGCTGAGTTTTCTAATAGGCAGGTGGCTTGTTATAAAGTTATAAACGGAGGCTTCCTTTTCATGCATCTTGTCTACCTATAGCAAAAACAAAACAAAAAAAAGTGTCATCTTCACACCCACTGATGGAATTACATCTTCCTAAACAGCTCCTGCTAGCTAGCAATGTAATTGGGAAACTTCTCGCTCCCTTGGGCATTTGTAGCCTTAACACTCTCCCAGTCTGTCCAGTTCCCTCAAGCCCACAGACCAGTTAGGAGTTCAAGGCCATCAGTTAGCTACTGAAGGAAAAGGTACCTAGAGACACAGATATCCTCCTCTCAACAGCACATTATGGGAAACCTCGGAAAAGGACAGGGAATGTTTGTAGTTCCTTTGTGCATTTTGGATTCAACCTGGGAAAATTATCCTTAATTCATTTTAATTGTGCACTTGCTGGTAGAGAGGCCCTAAGAAGATTCCAACATTCTTTCCTGTGCTGGTGTTTAACCCAGCTGGCTCAGTTTCTCTCTAGTAGGGTCATTTACATCTGCTAACACTTCTCCCAATGTAAACATCTGCTCTCCTTCCACTTTCTACCTTTTCCTGCCTTCTCTGCCTCACCTTGCTCTGCTGGCTGATACATGGTCTTTAATTCCTCTCCTGATGTCCAGTTGCTATTGTTCAGGGCACACCACAGAGGTGATGTAGGCCATTATTCATGAGGAGTTTCAAGGGTGACATGAGAAATGCCTCCTCTCCTGACCCCTCTTAGCATAAGAATTGCTAGTAAAATTCTGAACTGAAAAAAGAAGTCCTTCTGAGAAAAAAAAAAAATCAGATTGCTCTGGAACTCCAAAAGAAAAAAAAAATAGAAGTCTTCCACAAAGAAAAATAGTGTCTGCAATTAAGACCACCACCAATTCACAACCATGCATGGAAGCCTCCAGACATGACAACACAAACTCAGAATTAAGAGTGAAACTCCCGGGTCCATCTCCAGACCTAACAACCACCTAAGGGTCTTTCTTTCCCATCACCTAATGGACCTTTTCCCACTGCCTTTTGATTTGAGCCACAGATGGGAAGGGGAGGAGTTTTCAAAGGAAGTATGTAGAAGAGAGAAGGAGCCCAGACTCCCTCCTGGCTGTCAGTCACTGACTGATTGCTCCCGCATTCTCAGTAGGAACAGTTTGCCACCAGTGTGGTGGTTGCAACTGTGGGTCTCAGAGGCGCTTCATCCTCATCCTCGCTACCACGCAGCATCAAGCCCGCAAGCGAGGCCTCACACCCCGGTCTGCCTGGGCTGCTGCTGATTCCATGCTGAGGCTTCGGTTCCTGTCTATTCCACGGACAGTGCTCATTCATATCCCTCTTTCCCATCCGAGGTCTCTCTCCTCTCCACACTCTAGACTAAATACTTCCAAAAGCCTCCCGGAAAAACCTCAGGAATCTGAAACCCAGTGTGACCAGGAAAGAGAATTTAAAGCAAGCATCCTTTCCTCTTCAGGGAGCCCAGCCTTAGCTGGCTAGCATTCACTGAATCAACAAGCCAGAAACCTGTGAGTTGTCCCGGTTCCTTCCTCTAAAATACTCTCCATTCACAATAACCAGTCATCCCAAATGTATTCAAACTGTCTCACAAAATGAACTCATGTTTCCCATGCCTGTGCTACATTCTCCAAGCATTTCCTGTTTCTCCTATCTAAAAGGTAGTCAGTCACCTTAAGCCCTTCAGTATTCAAAACACTCTTCAGCAGCCCACATAAGCAGGCGAGCTCCCTAAAAGATGAACGTGTCACTTTTGTTGTTTCAAATCCTGCAGCTTTCAAGGTAAATGCCCATGTCCTTACCAAAGCATGCAGACCCCTTCAGTCTATACCTGTCCCTGGGCTCCGGCCATAGGGAGAGATCTGCATTTCACAGGGGGTCATATTTCCAACAATCCTCTCCTTTGTAACATTAGTCCTTCTGTTTGTAATTACCTTCCTCTGGCCTTCCTTTTTATTATTTTCTTTCCTTCTTTCTTTTCTTTTGAGACAGGGTCTCATTATGTAGCCCAGGCTAGCCTGAAGTCATCTTGCCTCCTGAGTGTTAGGATTACAAGTGAGAACCATCAATGTTCTGACCTGTTGGCTAAGTAATGCCAATTCTTCAATCAAAACTACCCAAGAGTAACTTACTAAACTCCCCCGGCATATCGCTTCTACCTGTGCTCTACCCATACTTATTATAAGTGCTTGTTTTTCAGATGAAAGCTTAGCAAATACCTATATCATAGTTAGCCTGAATGTTGCTGGTAAATTCACAACCAAACAATTTAAGGGAACAAAAGGGCTTTATTCTTTCTTATGATTCTCAGTTACAGTTCTTAGTGCAATTTGGCAGGATACCTCATACCAACATCAGGAAGCTGAGGGGACTGGCCACACCGTATCCATAGGGTTGCTGAGAGAGGGGCAAACCTCACTTGCCAGACTGCCAAAGTATGCTGAAGAAGGTCAAATCTATTGGGCAGATCCCGTCTCTTATCCATCTTATCCATCTGCCTAGGGAACGGCCCACACTCTAAGGACTGGGTCTTCCCACATCAACCAGTCTCCTGTGGGCTTACCCAGGATTGCCTCAACGGCTAGCTCTTCACAGACCAGACCTCAGCTTCCAGTTGACAAGCTGACGCTTTATCTAACCAGGAGTGCTCAGGAGTTTTCTCACATGTCTGTCTTGCCTACATGTAGAATTGTAAGACAAACACTATATCACAATTTAGAATTCCCCTTGACTAGACTGAAGAGATGGCTCAGGGGTTAAAACTCTGCCTCCCAAGCAGAGTTCAGATCCCAGGTCCCACATAAAAATGCCAGGTGGAAATGGGGCAGCACTTTGGATCTTGGTGTGTGGAGCCTGAGAAATCCCAGAATGAAGCAAAAAGGAGGTAAAAGCAATCCAGGATGATTCTCGAAATCACCTTTGCTCCTCCAAAGGGACATACAGTGCCTTCTGATACACACACACACACACACACACACACACACACACACACACACACAACACACAAATAAAAAATAAAGTTTAAAAAAAAAAAAAAAGAATTTCCCTTGCCTAACCCAGCAATTAGGCAAGAGTAGATGCTTTCTGTAACATGCTAGTGAACATACTAGGTGTAGATAGACCAAGAGTTAACACCAATGGTCTACTGTTTCCCCCATTCTGGTCTCCCCCACAAGACCTTGAAAGCATTGTAGACTAACATGAGCACCTGTCCTTGAGATAGAACATCTCTACTCCAGGCCCAGTCTCTCATCAGGAAAGAACTTGAACCCTCAACAATTGAGAAATGTGGAGTGAGAGATTCCAAACAGCCAGACTCGCTTTGGCACTGGCGATGTAACAGATTCCCCATAACCCATGCTGTGTGCATAGTCTCACATTGCTCATATTAACATCATGCACACTTTACAGATAAAGGTTTTAACTGACCCAGCTCAGGTCGAGTCAGGTGCTGCTCACACACACACACATACACACACACACACACTTCATATGGGTTATGGAAAGATAAGATGCTGCATGGTAATCAACTGGGCTTTGAAACTATAGAGATCTATAAACTCCTAAATCCCCGTGTTTATAGAAAGTATGAAAGGTATCTGGGTGTTGCTGATGCTTTGTGATTAGAGTAAAAGCTGAGAAGTAAAAATTTTGTAAGATGAAAGTCTATTCCCACACACCTAAATTAAGTAGATTCAACTGAGCCCCACCCACCCACAGCCACCTATAATCAGAGGCCTGAGAACTCAGGGGGACACACCCTTTCTCATCCTGGAATAAGGGAAGAATAATGTCCACAAAGCTTCACAGATTATTTTCAGAAAACACAGATTTCCAAGTCAGCATCACACTATTTGCTGTAGAAAGAAAATGTGAAATTCAAACAAAAATGGGGCTGATATTTGGGAAAGACCCAAACATTTCAAAGTCAACTTGAACACGTGTTCCTGGTGAACTGGGGAGCTATACCTTTGTGGTAAAGTGTTGTTGTAGTTAAATATAGGTGTCAACTTAACTGTTCAGGGTTCAAGCTCTGGACACATTTGTAGAGAATTAGTAGTTGAGTTAAGCCCTGAGCGAGCCTGCAGGAGATTGTCTGATTGATAAGGAAGACCCAGCCCATGGTGGGCGGGACTAGTCCCTGGGCAGGTGAATAAGATGGAGAGAACTGGTTAAGGAAGTTGGCATCCTTTGGTGTACTTAGCCAGACATACTGGTCTGGCATACAAAGATTATCCCTCTCTCAGCTGTCCTGTGGATATGATGTGACTAGTTTCTTCAGCCCTTGGTAAAGGTATACTCTTGCCAAGCTAGAAAAGGAACTGTAACCATACTATCGTGAGAGAAAATAAAACCCCTTGTTCCTATAAGCTGTTTGGTCATGAATTTATCAACAACATGCAGAACAACTGCAGCAAGTGCTTACCTGACATATACAGGTCCTGGGGTAAATCCACAGCCCCATCAAGGAAAAAATTGTTCCCAAAACCTCTCCTCACAGACATTTGAAACCGGATCCATCTTTACTAGATGTCCAGCTGACCCTACATTCCACAGGGCTAAAAGATGATAAAAAGCAGAAACAAATTTATCCAGGAAGTTGAACTTCATAGGAATCAACTGGGTATAATAGAAAGAAAGAAATTAAAAGTTTCCGAACTCACAACCAATGTACGTAGAAATCCCAACTTCGGTATTTACTGGTAGTCTAGATAATTTTCTGAGTTTTGGGTTTTCCAACTCTAAAATGAGCAAAATTTTAGAATCAAATAAAATGAGCAAACCGACGATTCATTATTAAAGAAAGAGAATCTTTGCTACTGTGTTCAGCAAACAATGTTTTCCCTTGTATTCATTAAGCAAATTAGCATATTAGCACATTAAGCAAATTAGCATATTAGCATTGGCTACTTTTGCCAAACCACAATATAATTCTTCTTTCTATTTCGTATAAAGTGACCATATTTGTCTGCTGCAGCTACACAAAATATATAGACTCATCAGAAACATAAAGTGTGTGCCTTCTTTATCTTATTACATTTGGGCAATCTGGGAGTATCAGAACATCCTGATAGGTTCAGTGTGTGTTCGTAGATTAAGCTCTTCTGCCATTTTAGTTCTTTTAGAATACAAAAAGGATGCACAGGAGAAAAAAATAGCATCAGTTTAATCTACTTTTATCTGACTTATGAATGACAGCAAAGCTCTGATATTAGACCAACAAGGGGTTAAATTTCTATGGGCTGTCCAATCATAAGCAAGCTATTTCTCTTTCACTGCAAAATTTCCTTCTCGGTAGAATGGGCAAAATAATAGAATCCATCTTATAAACATATGGTGAGAATTAGACAAATTAATGCACACACAGTGGTTAGCGCCCAGACTTGACTCACGGTGAGTGTGTAATGAATGCAATCTGTTAACATGTTCTTTAGAACCATTATTAAATAGAGAGATGAAATTTCAGCATATAAATTGATTCCATAAAGAGTTCTGGGTTTGTCTTTTGTTCTACCAATTTAGTAGCTGGTATATGGGTCTGTGTGGTTGTTTGGATGAGGAGCATTCAACAAGGTCATTTGTTCACATGTTCTTCCGCATTCATGGATTCTATCATTTTCCTGGGAAAACCCCAGTCCATCTCTCATCCATTTCAAAGCCCACAAATTCCCTGCTGATGCTGCCAACTCCTCACTCCAGGAAATAGTCCTGGTATTACTAAAGGGCAACTTGGTCCAATTATGCTTTACCTACAAATGAAGGCCTGAAATTGCTCTGTTCATTTGAGGACCCACCAGTACATTTCTGCTTTGTAGCCATGCCTGCTTGGACAATACTCACTGCTCCCTCTCTGTGATGGCTATAGAGTTGTGAAAACAGCTCTAAGGGCGGCATCCGGAGGTTGGAAGTTCGAAGCTAGCTCTCTTCCCATGTTGACTTTGGAGCAGATACTTCATCCTACTGCATCTCACTTTCCTAATGTGAAATTCATTGCCACAATTTCCAGATGGTGCGGTGTCGTTCAACACTAAAATAAAGAGCTACTGAGCCATAAAAAGACATGGGGAGTTACATGTGTATTACTAAGTGAAAGACACTTATTTGAAAGGCTACATGCTAAGTGACTCTAGTCTGTGACATTCTGAAAAGGTAAAACTTTGAATACTACAAAAAAAAAAAAAAAGAGGAAGCTTGGGACTAGAGAGATAACTCAGGGGTTAAGACTCTGTCTCACAAGCAGAAGGTCCTGAGTTCAGATCCCAGGTCCCACCTAAAAAACACCAGGTGAAAATGGCAGTGGTCTGCACTTCCGATCCTGGTGGGCAGAGCCTGGGAAAGCCCAGAGAGAAGGAAGAAGGAGGTAGAAACAATCCAGAATGATTCCTGAAGTCACCACTGGTCCTCCACAGACACACAGTGCTTTCTGATACACAAACCACACACACACACACCACAATAAATAAAGTTTAAAAAATTAAAAATGGATGCTGTGATATTACTCCTCTCTCTCAAGGAATAGAGTTTCTACATATCATGAATTATGTCATCGTTAGAAAAAGGGAAGTAAAAAATATGAGATTTAAGTAACGAAAAATATTTTTGGAATCCAGCTGCAAATTCACTGAAAAAGTTTGTTAAACAAACAGCTTTGGCCAAACCTTACCTCTGCATATGCTTCACTTCCTCTGCCTACAAAGTCACATGATTATCTCAAACTCAAGTGAATTGTCAGGAAGTAGCAGATGAGCTGGCACCTTGCATAAAAGGAATATTTGCAAACATAGTTTCCTTTCATACAGAAATCAACAAGTGCAAAGCATATTAAAATATTCATTTTTATCTGTGAATAGACAGAGAAAATTTGTCAATTAAGACCTATTTTATGGCTAGGGATATGGCCAAGTAGTTAAAGCATTTACCGTGCAAGCAAAAGGACCAGAGTTCGAATCCCCTGATCCATGTAAAATGGTAGCCCACCTATGATTCTACCCCAAGAGAATAGAATCTGGCAATCCCTAGGGTAAACTGGTTAGCCAAATTAACCTTATAGGTGAGTTCTGAGCTCAATTCCAGGCCCAGACTCAAAAGAATGGGGTGCAATAGTGATGGAATATGGTTCCTTATATCATCTTTGGGCATCCACATGCATGACCACACATGTGCCTTGTGTACTCAAGGACACATATAGACACATGTATGCATTCCTGTCTGCATATACATAAAAATGGGGGGAGAGAAATATTTATTTTTAAAAGAAAGTGACTTTTTAAAGTTTCCTTTATATAAAAATAGTTATCAAGCATAGAGACAGGGTTGGTTTCCTCCCATGATGACCTCTGTCCCCAAGGTTGATTTCCTCCCATGATGATCTCTAAGCATCAGTCACAGGGATTTATCCTGGTGTCCCCACATCTTGTCCACTACACATATACTATGTGTGATATGAACACGCATTGAACCAAATTTATCTGGTGATTCTTCCATCCATCAAGACTTAAACTGCTTGTAGCTAATGTGGTATTTAAGTGCACATGGTCCACTTCTGTGACCTATCAGAGGTTACAGAGGAAAAATGCTTGTTCGCTGTGAATTCTAACTCAGCTACTTGTGTCTCTACTCTGTTTCTAAACAGAAAAAAATGCACAGTATTCTGAGAGTGGGGAGAGGTTTTCTAGTTGGTCTCTCCCCTAGCTCTCAGTGGGCACTCCACTTCTGTTGACAAAGAGACGGAAACTAATTTATGATGGAATTCTGAGCAAGCAACCACTTTAAAGAGTCGTGCCACCCATATCTTCCTGCGGCCCTTCAAGCACCCACTTCCACGGAAAGAGCTTCTGCCCTCAGCCAAACAAGTACCCTTTCTTTTTCAAGTATCATCAAAGCTCATATTAATGAGATGTTGATGAGATTTGATGACCGCTCATTGATTTGATATAGGTTTGCATGGCTACCACATGCCCGGCGGTGTTCAGCTGCTAAAGATTATTGTTGTATGAACGATGAGCCCTGCATCTACACATTCCTGCCCTCTTATACTATGCAATTCAGTCAGGGAGGGCAAAATAGGAGACAAAGATGTTAAGGATATGGAAATTGCAGTGGCTGGAGAGGAAGGAACCAAGGAAGAAGAGCCAAGAGGGTCGAGGGGAAGCGAGCTCTTATAAATGGTGAGGAAAAATAGCAATGACATGGACCCCTGTTCTTGTGGTGGGTGTGATCATGGTTATTCTGTCTGTTGGTGATCTTGCCAGAAGATATAACAGCCAAGCTACATTTCAAATGATAAGCAGAAGGTAAGCTAATGACAATAACTGACACCTATTCATTATTGTGTATTCTACTAAGCAATTCCGAACATCCTTCAAACCTCTCAATCCCAGAAGGGGCTGTTGCTTTTCTTTTTCTTTTTCTTTTCTTTGGTGTAAGTGTGGATATATAAATGTGTACGAGTGCACACAGAAAAGGTCACTATATGTGTCTGTGGAGATCCAAAGGTGGCTGGGATTTCCCTGGCTCCACCTCCCAGGGCCAGAAGTGCAGTTTCTATCCGATCTGAACTCAGGTCCTTTTGCTTTTGAGACTAAGGCTTAACTCTTGAACCATGTCTCCAGCCCCTAATGTTCTTTTGTAACTGATAAGTAAAACAATGCAAGGAAGTCACTAGCCTGAAATCCTAAGATTAGTAGTGGACTAAATTAGAGGTGCTATGGTCCCCAGATCTTGATCAGAAGTTTGAAGTGAGCTGCAGGCTTGCACTCACTTGTGTTCAAAGTTCAAACATAGTGAGTTTGAGGCCAGTCTTGGAGATATAAGAGAAATGATCTCAAAAAAAAAAAAAATAGAAGTAAGACAGAAAATGAGAAAGCAAAGTCAGGGCCTTGGGGACACTAGCCTATAGTTCCAGCATTCAGATGGTGGAGACAGGGAAATCAGTTCAAAGGCATCATCACCTACACTGAGAGCTTAAGACCTGATTGGGCTGTGAGAGACTGAGCTTCAAGCAACAAACAAGCAAACAAACAAAAGCCTGTCAGATAGGACCGGGTTGAGTGCTCAGCTTGGAGAGACTTACAAGATTCTCTCCAAATCACAGTGGGCTGCAAGGTGCCAGGGAGTAAACATTCAGTATACTACAATGTCCAGCTCGTCCCAGAGCATCTGTGCATAAGACGGAAGTCACTCGAATTTGAGAAGGTAGGGCAAGAGGAATCCATGGTGTTGACTGAAGATTGAGCTCAACAGGAAAGAACACATGGACTGATTAGACCAAGGTTATTGGAGAGGTTTGGGAGAGCCCTAAGCCAAGCCTCCAGCTTGGATGACCCCAAGAGCCAGGGTCTCAGGAAGAGAGAATGAGTGCGAGCGAGGCTGCAGCTGCCCCCACAGCTCGCCTCTCAGCCGCAGAGAACAACAAAGCACAGCTCTCTGATTCCCGGGAAGTTAATTGCATTTTAATCATTTATGTCTTGCTCTATTCCAGCTCACCACAGCGTGGTTCACAGCTTCCTCACTGCCACCTCAATGAAACCCTCTCCACTCATCTTCCTCAGTTTATATACTCTAGGGCTCCACCCTTCCTCCATGTGAGGACACATACCATGAGCAGGGCCCCCACACGTGCATTATAGCCCCCTCAGCCCACACATGTGAAGGCACGTGCAATTAGGGCAGAATTACCTGTGGCCAGACCAGAGCCCCGGGTGAGGGTCGAGTAACTCTCTCCACCCCCCTCTGTCCCTGAAGGAGTTCATGGATAACAGGTGCTCCTGAGGGTCTCAAAGATGGCGGCTAATCATTCAGAGGAATGCACCATACAACAAGGATCAGCAAAGCAGTGCTGTTCATGACTGAACGTCAGGAGGGGACCTTTTCCCCTTCCATAGTCTCAGTCATCCTAAGAATCAGTGACACTATGACTGAACAGTCCCTGCTAGAACTTGATCCTGGCAGAGACCAGAAACGATGAACATTTGTAAAGATGAAGACACAGGAGAGGAGGAGGAGAAAGTGGAAAAGGAAGGAAACTGTAGCTGTAGCCGTTGCCCATGAAGTCATCAAAGGGAAATCATGTCCCTGAGCCTCTTTCCTAAGACAGGAAATGTTATGTAACCGATTTAATGTGGGAATCAAGTGTGAGAATAGGTGGGAAAACAGTTTTTTTATATAAAGGCATCTTTTACAAGAAAGCATCCTGGAAAAAACCCCAAGAGAAACAGTCCCATTTACTATAGCCCCCCCAAAATGAAATACCTTTGTATAACCTAACCAAGGAAGTAAGAGACCTCTATAATGAAAACTTTAAGTCCCTAAAGAAAGAAATTGCAGAAGACACCAGAAGGTGGAAAGACCTCCCATGTTCCTGGATTGGCAGAATCAACATCATAAAAATGACCATCCTGGGGCTGGAGAGGTGGCTCAGGGGTTAAGCCTCCGCCTTGCAGGCGGAAGGTCCTGAGTTCGGATCCCAGATCCCACGTATAGACGCCAGGCGGAAGCGGGGGCGGCCTGCGTTTACGGTCCTGGTAGGTCGGAGCCTGTGAATCCCGGGGCAGAAGGAGGTGGAGGCGTCCATGGTGGTTCGCGAATTCGTCCGTGGTTCTACACATACACAGACACACACACACACACACAGACACACACACGCGCGTGCACACATACACACGCACATGCGCATAGTTGAATAAATAAAAAAAAATTAAAAAAAAATGACCATCCTACCAAAGGCAATATACAGATTCAATGCTATACCAATTAAAATCCCAAAGCAATTCTTTAAAGAACTTGACCAAACAATCTCAAAATTCATATGGAGGCACAAAAGACCCAGGATAGCAAAGACAATCCTGAGTAACAAAAACACTGCTGGAGGTATCACCATACCAAACCTTAGTCTATACTACAAATCCATAGTTGTAAAAACAGCCTGGTATTGGCTCCAAAATAGACACACAGATCAGTGGATAAGGGTTGAAGACCCAGAAATAAGCCCACACAACTACAGCTATGTGCTTTTTGATAAAGGGGCCCAAAAAATCTAATGGAAAAAGAACAGCATCTTCAACAAATGGTGCTGGCAAAACTGGATATCCACATGCAGAAGATTAAAACTGGACCCGTACTTGTCACCATGTACAAGAATTAATTCCAGGGGCTAGAGAGGTAGCTCAGAGGTTAAGCCTCTGCCTTGCAGGCGGAAAGTCCCGAGTTCTGATCCTAGACCCCAAGTATAAATGCCAGGGCAGAAGCGGGGGCGGCCTGTATTTCTGGTCCTGGTAGGGCAGAGCCCGTGAATCCCCGGGCAGAGTAAACAAGGAGGATGTGGAGGCGTCCATGGTGGTTCCCACACATACACACACACATACACACACACACACACAGACACACACACACATACACGCACACACACACAAACACACACACACACATACATACGCGGACACACGCACAATTGAATAAATTAAAAAAAAAAGAAGAGGATCTTTAAAAAAAAAAAAAAAAGAATTAATTCCAAATGGATCAAGGACCTCGATATAAGGCCAGAAACTATAAAAACCATAGTTGAAAGGGTAGGGAACTTCCTTGAACTGATTGGGCTAGGCCAACAGTTCCTAAACAGACATCCAATAGCACAGTCACTACAACCAACACTCAACAGATGGGATCTTGTAAAATTAAAGAGCTTTTGTTCAGATAAAGAGATTGTAACTCAAGCACAAAGGCAACCCACAGAATGGGAGAAAATCTTCACAAATCACATATCTGATAGAGCTCTGTTATCCAGAGTGCACAAAGAACTTAGAAAACTAAACACCAAGGAAACAAATGGGCCAATTAAAAAATGGGCCTTGGAACTTAAAAGAAACTTTACCAGGGACGAAATTAAAATGTCTAACAAATATCTTTTAAAAATGTTCCACATCCTTAGCCATCAGGGAAATGCAAATCAAAACTTCCCTGATATCATCTCACCCCTGTCAGGATGGCAAAAATCCACAATACAAACAACACCAAGTGCTGGAGAGGATGTGGAGAGAGGGATACTCTCCTACATTGCTGGTGGGAATGCAGGCTCATACAACCACTCTGGCAAGCCATCTGGTGATTCTTAAAGAAGTTAAAGATTGAAATGCCATATGACGGGCTGGAGAGGTGGCTCAGGGGTTAAGCGTCCACCTTGCAGGCGGAAGGTCTCTGAGTTCGGATCCCAGATCCCACGTATAGACGCCAGGTGGAAGCGGGGGCGGCCTGCGCTTCTGGTCCTGGTAGGGCGGAGCCTGTGAATCCCGTGGCAGAAGGAGGTGGAGGCGTCGGTGGTGGTTTGCGAATTCATCCGTGGTTCTACACACACACGCGCGCGCACGCGCACATACACACACATATGCACACAGTTGAATAAATAATAATAATAAAAAAATAAAATAAAAAGAAATGCCATATGACCCTGCTATTCCACTTTTGGGAATAACCTCCCATACAGCAGAAATTCACCTCAATAACACAAGCACAACCATGTTCATAGCAGCACTGTTTACAATAGCAAAGTCACGGAATCAGCCCAAATGTCCAACAATTGACGAGTGGATAATGAAACTGTGGTACATCTATACAATGGAATACTACTCAGCCATAAAAAAATGATGAATTAATGCAATTTGCCGGGAAATGGATGGAATTAGAAATAATTATATTGAGTGAAATATCCCAGACACGGAAAATTAAGTGCCATATGTACTCCCTAATAGGTGGATCCTAGTACCAAACCCACTTAGAGACACTCAAAGACAAATCTCTGTAATACCCACAGTAATTGTAAAGATTATAAACAGGAGGGATGGGGAAGGAGGGCCCCACCAGAAACAAGGAGAGAGGAGACCATGTTACAGCAGAGAAAATAGGCCACTATCAAGGACTGCAAGGGATGACTTCCAATACCCATCAGGATGGAGCCAAGGGCATTGCAGGAGCAGCAAAACCAAAAAAAGAAATCAACAAACCATAATTCAGAACATCAGAGATTTTATATCAACCACCTGGAACTGGGCCAGCCTAATCTCTTCCCATCCTGAAGCTCAGGGAAATTTGCGGAAGAGGGGGTGGTAAGATTGTAAGAGTACAAGGATGGGAGGAGTAATGATATGCAAGATACTCCACACAAGTTAGGGCCGAAGCAATCATAATAAGACTTTGCATGACCTGCACTATGTCCAACACATTATTGACCCCACAAAGTCTAGCATGGACTAAAGGCACTAGGATCCTTAGAAGCTAGGGACTGACAATCACAGTAGTGTTCCTAAGCTTAAGGGGAACACAGGAAAGGGTTCTGGGAAATGCCCCTGGGTCCTTGCACCTCATCGGAGAAGAGGACCCAGAGAAGAGTTTGGCATGCACAGTAAAGGATGCTCCGGGGATTGGGGGGAGGAGAGGCACTTGAGGATGGGAAGGGAGGGGAGAGGGGAAGGGGGTAGCAGGGGGGTCAGGTGGAGGTGGAAGGAGGGTGGGGACCAGTGTACTTGTTAAGTTTGTATGAGCAGAAATAATAATAATAACAAAAAAGCATCCTATGGCCAAGCATCCTTTTGAAAGGAGGCACACAAACTCTGCAAACAACAAAGAGTCCTTGAGGTACCGCTGCCTGTACTCAGCCTTCAGTCCACTCCTCTCATTGCCTCTGCCCTCCTGGAGCCACTTCCAAAGCCCTCCTCTAGCCCCCAGCTCTGCACACCTTCGCTGCCCCTTCCTGACCTTTCATCTACAAATGGTTTCATCTACAAATAATCCCTGGCTCACAATTGCTTGACTTGAAATTATTCAACCTTGGGATGCTACAAAAGCCTGTCACATACTCACAAGAAACCATAGCTGCAACTCTGGCCATAAATTTGCTATAGGATCCTCTCTCCTGATCATCAGTAGGGCAGATGAATAGCAGCTCCCAGGCAGCCAATGGAACTTCATAGTGCACCATATGGCTTGCATATCATATATTCAGTAGGCTAGACATGTTCAGTACATTTCAACCTAGGACAGTTTGAGCCTGTGATGGGCCTATCAGAATGTAATTCCACTGTAAATTGAGAAGTATCAGTTTCCCAAAACTTCCTGCTGGTATTTCCATTTTCCTGCTTGGATTATGTCACTCAGCTAGCTGTCCGTCAACTCCTTGAAGGTAAGAACCGTATCCCTTCTGTACCGTAGCATAGAGCTCAGGGCCAGAAAGGTGAAGGAATTCAGTACATACTCATAAGTCACAAAGGGATAGAAGTGAATGTGGAATGCAAAAGATCATCCCCACAGGTCTCCCCTTCTTCCCTAAGTGCTTACTCTGGTTGCCATTCTTTCCTGAACCTGTGATCCACACCTTCAGCTGGAATTGACACGTGCTGGTAACCTATGGCCATTCAAGTTTCAAAGGCAAAAATCTAGAAAAAGTAGCAACATAAGGGAAAAAAATCAGTTTGGATCTGAATTTTTTTTTTTTTGTCTGAGAGCACTTATGAGGGTTCAATGAACCAGCTCACCAAACATTTATCTCGAACTCAGCCCTTTTTTCCTAAGCTTTTCACACCTTTGCACAGTTCAAAGAAAATGTAATCTCTGCCTCTGATTCCTTCATCTGTTCATAAATGATTAATATGGTGGTTTAAATAAGCTTTTTAAGATTAAAAACACCCACCCTCTCATTGAAGCTGCTGAAAAGTAGATTTTCCTCTTCAGAATGGAGGTCATGTTTTTAGAGAAAAGAAGCCCAAATGTACACCTAATCTATGCTGTTTGGGACGTTTAGCTAAATACAATTTCTTATTATGTATTTGTGTTTTCTGGGAGGACCTATGATTACAGGCGGTCATTTAGCGAATCAGACATCAAGACCTGCAATCATTTTTCAGCCAGTGGTGAAAGGGAATTGGATGTTTTGGTCATCTGCAATGGACAGCTGTAAAGCAGAAAAATGAAATGGTCTGGTTCACAGAGCAAAGCAAATGTATGGCCTCTCTTCCAGGCTTGATAAGTATCTCTTGCATCACAAGTAGCAGTGGAGTTGAGCAGAGAGTCTTTAAAATACGGCTGCTTGGAGACAATAGCTATTACCCTCTCGGACACAGCTGTCAGCCCAGCTTATATTTGGATACTCCTGGAAAGACAGAATATGACAGTTAATTGGTTTATGTCAGAGGAGGAAAATATCTTAAACAAAATATAGCCTATGCCAGTCAAATGCTACACCCAGCTTATTTTATCAGGAAGTCAAGCCTGAAATACCTGAGGGAAGAAAGCGGGTATATAAATAATAGTGATGTATTTCCTCTGGGGATATTCTCTCTTTCTCTTTCTCTCTCTCTCTTCCTTAGAGATTGAGGAATGAAATTCCTTCAGAATGAGGCAGTTTTCAGATACCCCCAAACCACTGCAGTTGACAGATAACTGATGTAATACATTTCTACAATAAATTCCCATGTGGGTAATTACCCTAAACCCCATACTAAATAGTGGATCTATCTCATTTATAGGTAATTTATAAAAGTATCCCAGTGGTCAAATGTTTCAAATCAGTGGTTCACAATTGTCGAACTTGTAATTTGTTTCTCATCAAATAACAATGGTCATAACAGATCTAGGATCCAGGTCTCTTGACCCTTAGCCTAGAACCCATCTACTGTCCTACAGTCAATGTTCTTTGAGTATTTCCCAAGGATTCAGAGTTCAGAAGCTAAACCATTATTCCGAAGCAATGTTGAGATGAGAGAGGTAGACAGATAGATATGATAGAAAGATAGATAGGTATGATAGAAAAATAGATAGCTGATAGATATAGTACATACATAGACAGACAGAAAGACAGACAGACAGATAGATAGACAGATAGATAATAGATATGATAGATAGATAGATAGATAGATAGATAGATAGATAGATAGATAGATAGATAGATAGATAGACAGATAGATAGATACTAGAAAGGTGAGAAAGAGATAGATCAGTAGATAAGAGATTAATAGAAGACACAAGAGAAATCTCTTTGCTTCATTAAAGAATACTTTATTCACATTTGTGGATGCTCCTAAAAAAATTTGCAGTAAAATACCATCTAATGGGAAAACAGTGGCAACAGTTCCTAGAAGCAAACCGAGGTATTATTACCATCTGAATCAGAGGACAGTGGGAAAAGTTCCTAGAAGCAAAGTAAGATATTATTACCTAAAGGTTGATAATCGACTGAAAGAGAAGGAACCAAAATCCAGTCAGAAGGTAAAGCCAAGTCCCAGGAAGCGAACGGTGTGCTCCCCAGGAGAGTGACAGTGTACGCCACAGCTGCAGGGAACTCAGTCAAGGTAGACAATGACACTGAGGGGAACACTGAGCAGGTGAGGCTCCTGAATAGAATATTCTGGATGGGAAGCAGAATGTTCCCTTCGAGAAAGTCCCTTGTAACTCATGGCTACAGTCACAGGACAGAATTCCCGAGAATATGACAGGACATGCACACTGACCGGACGCTCAGGGGTTTTCATGTCTCATCAACGTGGTTCGCACCAAGGACAAGTCCCCACCAGAAAGGACCTGCCCCACCTGCAGTGTCAGAGTTCCTATCCTCCTATTCTGAACACAGCAGTGTCAAACACTATGGGAACCAAGGTCAAGCACCAAAGCTAAGAATCCCACAGTGGATGGTAGTGATGCAGCCATGCCCGAGAGGTCTCCCGAGGAAGACAAAGCCCCAGGGATGTTCTCGGCGAGTCTGCATCCTGGATTCAGAGGACAGAGGCAGAAGATATGCAGCTTTTTGAGGTGTGTTCAGAACAAAAAAAAAGGAATAATTTTACTTAAAAATCGTTTTACTCTATATTTTCAAACCAAATTTGAGGGCCAATAAGATGGCTGAGAAGATATAGAGGATTATCATGCAAACCCAGAAACCTGAGTTCAAACCCCAGAGCCCACAAGGTAGAAGGAAAGAATCAGAGTTGTTTTTTTATCTCCACATGTGCACCATGGCATATGCACACACACACACACACACACACACACACACACACACAAAGCACACCATTGCATGTGCACACGCACATAAATGCACTCACATGTAAACAGGTACATGCCAACACACAAGCATACACATGTATACACACTATGACATGAGCATGTTCATATGCATACATATGGCATACACATGTACACACAAGTGCACACACATACACCATGGCATGCACACATGCACATGCATCATGACATATGCTTTAAAAATAAGTTAGCGAAAATACTTTGTCTCAAATGACATAAAAATTGAAATCCAGGTGCCTGCCCCTCGTGGCACTCCACATGTGGAGTCCATGAGTTCATTTCTAGCTGCTCCTCATGGATTCTATGCCTGGAGTCCATGAATTCTCTGGGGTGTCTGCCCCTCACGGAATTCCATGTCTGGAATCCATGAGTTCCGTTCTTTCTCTCTTCTAATAAACTCTACCTTAATCCTCAAAAAAAAAATTGAAATCCAGAAAAGCTTCTTGTGGGTTGGCATTTTCTGATGTGTAACCTTTAATAGAATAATGTTTTTAAACGTTGAGAAATATTCTTACTAGCTAAACAAAACAGACTATATACACTTACTTTTATAGACTGCCAGTGGTCCCAGTTATTCTCAAAAAGAATATGAAATTCAAAAAAAATAAAAGAATTCCAAATTAACTCAGGAAGACACTTGTTAGTTTAGTCTTTCCCTTGCTGAACACATTACAGGTCTCAATGTAGGGGAGCAACAGGTTTGCTTTTGCTTACAATTTTTGGTCACACTTCATTAACATAGCAGGAGCGTTCATACCAACATCAGGAGCAGAGAGAACCTGCCACACTACGTTCATACGAACAGCTGAGAGAGAGTCTTTCTCATTGCCAACATGCCCATATGCCAGCGTATGTCCCAACACTGAGCCAGCTCTGTCCACCTTAACCAGCTGCCCAAGGAATGTTTCCATCTACCATAGACAGTGTCTTCTTGCATCTTAGATAATCTCCCACGGGCTTCCTCAGGGGCTGCTTTAACTAATAATTCCTGGCAGAAAAGCTCTCAATTGTCAAGTTGACACAATTGTATATAACTGGCACAACATTCTAGGCTTTCCCCCTCTTCCTTGCCAGAGGTACCTGTGTCCCTGATGAGCCAGGAACTCCATAATTCAGTCACTTTGTTTCTCTCATGTCCCTCGGGCATCAAAATCTGCCAAACTGCTGCGTCAATCCTAGTGACTTCTCAGCTCTCTCCTACCGGAACAAGCTGTCAATCTAGAGATCTTCCATAGGTATCTATCTCCTGTAACAAATTCGCTATAGCAGCCACTGCGGTTGCTGCTACAGCCAGCATTGCTGGAACCCCTACTCAGTACCCACGAGGACGTGGCACTCCACCCCCACCTGTACACAGAGCAACTCCACCTCCAGGAATTATGGCTTCTCCACCTGGTATGAGACCACCTATGGGTCCACCAAGTTGTCCTTCCCCCTGCACAAGGGATACCAATAGGCATGCCTCCTCCAGAATCGAGACCCCTCCACCAGGAATCAGAGGTCCACCTACCCCAGGAATGCGTCCACCCAGACCCTAGGAAGTGGCTGATCAAACCAGTCTTTCCCTTCCCCGCATTGCATATTGTGAAACTATGTAGCCTGTGAACCTTTTATCCCCTCCTTCCACATTAATTGAAGCTAATAATAAATGCATAGAGCAATTAAATTGCAGTACTGTTGTAAAAAAAATTCAAACCCCTGATGGGAAAACTAGGTTAAAGAAATATGAAACTCTCAGCACAAAACAAGCAACCAGCTGTGTGCACATGAACCGTGGCTGAGAAGGAAGTAGACAATGTGAGGTAATTTACAGGTACAGGTCTGCTATGCCAGCAGGCAGAGGAGGAAAAAGAAAACTCAAACCAGAAAAGGAAAATGAAGCCCGGGCTGACTTTACAGTGAAATATTACTAATTCTAGTTCCACTTTACAGTGAAATATTGTTAATTCTACTTCCACTTGTACTTTTACTGAGGAGGCTTGAAACTCAACCCCATAATATATGATTAAATAATACCACTGTTCACCCCAAAATGAAATTCTTTCTTAACCTGGAATGCATGATTACATTTGAGAAAAGTGTATATCGTCAAACAACTTGGTTAGGTTTGAGGGAGAGCAAGGAAGGAAGGAGGCTGTCTTTGTTCTTTCCTCTTACACGTGTAAAAACAAGTTAATCGTAAGAAACACTGGAACTTCTATAATCTCCACCATACTTGAAAAGGTTCTCTTAATCCATTTCAGAATTCGAAAGTTGACAAAAACAATTTCTCAAGTAACAGGATGGAAGGAGCATGAGTCCACACAGCTCAGTGAACCGGAAGACCTAAGGCCCTACAACAGACTCTCCATTCTGCTCTAGAATGCTCTATGACTAAGACCACATTGCTTGGCTTGACTTTTGTTTGGAGCCAAACGTTAAGCAACAAAGCTGCCTCGAGCAGCCTTTTGGCAGAGGTCTACCCCTGTTGGGGGTGAATATGTTAGGCCCCATTGCTAAGAATAGCTCCCATCACCTTGGAAGGAGAGCTGGTTTCTAAAGAAATCCCGACTTAGGACGTGCGCCTCTTCTCCCCGGCCCATCTGTCGCTATGGATCTCCAGGAACGAATCCGAGATGGTTTGATACAGGGAAACATATTGAAGGTATGATGCATGCCAGAGACATCGTCTCCTGTATTTCCATTAGAAACTCCAAGCTATGCCAAAAAAAAAAAAAAAAATTCCCGTTCCCAAATGGAATGATTTCAGTAAGCGAATGATCATAAAAAATCCACTAAAGAAGAAGAGTTACAAAAGAAAGGGGAATTTGCCAGAAAAACAAATTGCAAACCCCAGCAGGAAGGATTTGCCTCTTTGATCATACACTGACTCCCAGGGCAAATCCTGCACAACCAGACTCTCAACTTGGGTCACTTTACCCAAGTTTGTTTTCTACAGTAGGTAACAAAGACCAAAGACCAAAAAGCAGCCAGAAAGGGACCTGCATAGGCATGGTACATGGATGCTTCTGGTATCACCATGGGTGCTTCCAGGAAATCATGCAGGAATCAGGAAATTGTTCCTTTCCAAGTGTTTTTCAGACTCTAATGGACTCTGAGTTCCATGATATATGTTAAGCTTTAAAGGAAGGTTGTGTTTCAAGGAAAACCTCTCTTCAACAATTGTCTAGCCTTTGTTTTTCCATTTTTATGTAGGGGCGAAGGTTACATATGTGTGTATATGCTTGTTTGTGCAATGTGTGTGTATGCATCTCTGTGTGTGTGCATACGCATGATGTGCATGTGAGTGTGTTTAGAAACCCAAAGTTGATATGAGAAATCACCCTGGGATAATCTTCCATCTTATTTTTCAAGGATGGTTCTCCAAATAAATCCTGGGTTCACCTATAGGATTAATCTCATTAGTCAGGTTGCTATAGGCATTCCCAGGTTCTGCATTCCAGGGCTGAAATTACAGGCAGACCACCATTTTCCATGGGATCTGGAGATGGAAACTCCGGTCCTTTGGCTTGTGTGGCAAGAACTTTAACTGCTAGGCCATCTCCCCAACACAAGTATTAAGCTTTTTACTACTGAATTCACACTATTTCATGAACAATGGAGAAGAGGAGCATCAATGCAGTCATAACCAAGATAAACCAAGCTTTGTCCTTGACTTTATTCTTCTGTCAGTTTGGGAAAACCATGACAGAGGGTCCTAGAAGCATCTCATTACCTAGCTGTTAAGAGAAGGACCAAATCCTAGAAATGCAGGGTGGAGAAGCTACCCATTCATGTATCTAAGTCTCTAGAACGATTCAGAACTTACGACTCAGAATCCTGGCAAAGTTTAAATGGGTCTGCGACCACTTCACTGTCAGAAAAAAACACACTAAAAACCATTTGACTAATTCCTCCTCTTCCCATTCTTCTTCAACTATCTCTGCCTCTCATGTGATCACCATTATGGACCTGTGGTTACTGTTCAGATTCTATCTTGCTTGGTCTAACCCTAACATCGGTTGCTGGTGATTATTCCTTCTTGTACAGTGTACCAAGAAGCAAGTTGGATTTTATTCCTTCATGTACACTCCTTGACAAGAAGCAAGTTTTCAACAAAGATTGCGCCTGATTAAAGAAAAAAAGCTGATACTAAAAACCAGAAGTAGCAAATTCTATGGTAGAAATGTAGTCTCCAGGCATTCAAACTGTGGAAGCCGACCTTGAGTTTTGGATGAATGTGGCTTGCAACTTTACCAGCCATCTCTCTGCCCTCTCAACTTCTATACTCCCTGCATTTAATAATTCTTTCCCCTCCACTTGCATCCCTTTTGTTCAGGGACTTTCATAGGCCATTCTGAAAGTGCTTGCTCGAGTCCATGTCTGGTTCACTAGTAACATGGAATATGGAAGTGTGGGCATCATAGTGAGTGTATGTTGACATGTGCTGTAATAACAACACACTCTTCGTTCCCCAGCTCAGGGATAGTTGGGATTTTTTGTAATTTATGTTTTGTTTGTACTTTTTTGTTTTGTTTTGAGACAAGGTCTCCCTGGATAGCCCAGGTTAGCCCAGAAATCACTAGGTAGCCCTTCCTAGCATCAAATTCCAACAACCCCGCTGTCTGAGTCTCACAAGCACTGAGATTACAGACATGAGCTGCACCACACTTGGCACGGGTGAGAGGCATTACAGGATTTCTGAAGATCACACGTGACCCGCGAAGCTTTCTTTAGCCTGCCAGCTAGTGAAACTCTCCCAATTCCCAGTTAGCTGAAGGTCTAGGGGTCTAGTGACCGTGACCCACTCCCTTTCTCTCGCTAGCATTTGGGCCATGATGTCTGTGCAGATAATCAATACGCCACATGACCACACCGTCATTGCCGTCTCTGTGCGGACTGGTTATCTATCAACTTCGTGTGTATATTCAAGAAGTCAATTTTTCATCGTTTCGATAACTCTTTTCTAAGGAAACTCAAGTGTTCCTCATCAACACCACCACTGAATTTAACCTAAGTCAATGTTTCTAAGGTTATTTTATTCTTCTGACCACAATAATGGAAACTAAGCTGCAACATTATTTTTTTAAATCCTTTAACAGTCCCATCATTCCTTATTCTGAAAACAGAGGGTCTAGCAAACAGTGGTTTTGAACCACCATTCATTCTGAATCCCAAACACCTTGGAGGATTAGTCCACATAGTCCTCCCACAACTTTTTATTCTCTCAAAGAATTTAGATGGGATTCCTCTTCCCCACAGCAGCAAAAGCTAGATTCCTTTCCTTCATGTAAGGGAGTCAGAGATCCAGCATCTACCATTTCACCTGAATTCTAATTCATGTGAAAAAATTTTAACATCTCCTCTATTCCCAGGCTACAGACAAGAAAACGGATCTCAAGCAAATCCAAGCCATGACTTACTCAGCTAAGCTTATTCTCATTGGTAAGGAAAAAGAGGTTAATTCGACTCTGGTCGTTCCATGATTGTCCAGAGCTCACCACTGAAAACCCACTTTCCCACCCTCTGATCCACTTCTAATGCTGGGAACATGTTGTCTCTAACACACACGTATTCCTAAGCACACCTCTCTTCAGCCTGGTAAATTGATGACCCAAAGAATTCCTTCTGAATAGGGTAGCCAATAATATCTAAGACAAAGACCCAAAGGAAAGAATTGTTGGAGGATTTTTATTATTATTTATTCAATTGTGTGTGTGTGTGCGTGTGTGTGTGTGTGTGTGTGTGTGTGTGTGTGTGTGTGTGTGTGTAGAACCACGGGTGAATTCGGGAACCACCATGGACCACTTCCACCTCCTCCTTGTTTACTCTGCCCAGGGATTCACAGGCTCCACCCTACCAGGACCTACCTGCAGAAATGCAGGCCGCCTCCGCTTCCACCCAGCGTCTATACTTGGGGTCTAGGATCCAAACTCAGGACCTTCCGCCTGCAAGGCAGAGGTTTAACCCCTGAGCCACCTATCCAGCGCTGTTGGAGGATTTTTACATACGCTTTAAGAGGCAACTTCTTAAAAGATATTGATCATTCCTCAAATGCTCTCCAGGTTCAGCCTATCTGAAGGACCCAAAAGAAGTACGCTAAGGGAAAAGATGCTAGAAATGGACAACCTAGAGCCCCCTGTCTGTGATCTAGGCACCTTCCTAATGTCTGATAAACCTTCCCAGAAAAAAAGTGGGGTTCCCCAGTGTGAATCTGCAGCACTGGTGGTGCTAGATACATGCTAGAACCACCCACATTCCCCATTCCTGAAAAACAAGAGATCATGTGCAGTGGTGGTCTTTGTCCATAGGGCCACCTCCTGAGATTCCCCCCGAATGCTGGAGGCAGGGGAGAGTGGAGTGTTCCTTTCCTTGTTATTGCGGTCAAATCCTGATGAAAATCGGTTTCAGGAAGGACAGATTTATGTTGGCTCCCAATAATATGAAGCTTTCGTCACGGCGAGCATGAGACAGCTAGTCGTGCTGTGACCACAGCTGCAGAGCAGAGAAGGAAAAATGCCGCTCCTTAGCTGGCTTATTCTTTATTTCCCTTGCATTCAGGCAGGACCACCAGCCATGGGATCACCCGCATTGAAGGAAGGTCTCCCCTTCTTAGGCGAACCTCTCTGGAAACCCCCTCCAAGGCAAGCCCAGAGGTGTGTCTCCTTCAAATCCAGTCAAGTCAGTAATGAAGATGAATCATCATGACTAAGCGAGTGGCGTACACGGCATGGATATCTTAGGCAAAAAGACAATTTGCAGGCAGGACAGAATGAGACAACATGACATTTCTTCACATGGCCCAGAATGGCACACAATGTATGAAGTGTTGATTTCTGGGAATTTTTTTTTCATCTAGTATTTTTGAACCAAGACCAGCCACATGTAGCTTAAACAGTAGACAGATTCAGCGGACACAGCTCCCTGTGCTCTGTCCCAAGTGACGGGTTAACTGTCAGTCCCCTGGGCATCTGGCAATTGAAGGAGCTGATGAATGCATGAAAGAGTGAAAGAGGTGGGCTGCGGAGACAAGTCAGTGGGTAAACCGCTTGCAATGCAGGCGTGAGGGCAACAGTTCGGTCCCTAGATCCCACATCAACACCAGTGGCATTGGCGCAAGCATCGATAGTCCCTGTACTACGACAAGAAAGTGGGAGTGGGGCAAAGACAGTTCCAGAACTTCATGGGTCAGCCAACCTGATTTACACAGCAGCCATGAAGAGACAGTCTCAACGAGGTGGAAAGGGAGGGAAGGACACCTGAAGTTTTTCCTTCACGAGCATGCACGGCACATGCACAATCACACATACATGCACTCTCACATCACAAACACAACACACACACACACACACACACACACACACACACACTCACACACGAAGAGAACTGACTCCTCAGACCTGAAGCACTGTTGGAAACTCAAGCTGTCAAGGCGCCATGACAGGGGTACAAAAGATAAAGAAAAATGTCAAGAAATTGGGGAAGCTTTCTCCATGAAACTCGTCAAGTGTCAAGGCTCTACAAAGAGCTAGAATGACTTCCCACCATTCATATTTTCAGTGAGGTCTAGTTATTTCCTAAGCCAGGGCAAATGGTGTACCATGAAATTTAGTGGTATATGATACATTCACAACACTGTGTGGTGGACACATTTTTCTGTCTCCCCTAGCCCATTCAGCCTGCATGGTGGCTGATAAATGAACATCAAATGGCTTAAGGGAACAAGGGTTTTATTGTCTCTTAATATTACTGATTACAGCTCATAGTCCAGCTTGATGGGAGAGCATTCACCAACACCAGGGCCGAGGGAACTGGCCACACCATCTCTGCATAATGGCTGAGAGAGGGACGATCCTTACTTGTCAGACCATCATGTCTAGCCAAGTATACACAAGGATGCCAACTTCCTCAACCGACTCTCAGTATTTTATTCATCTATTCAGGGCCTACCTATGGACCCACCATAGACTGGGCCTTCCCCATCAGCTAGATAATCTCCTGCAGGTTTGCTCTGGGTTTAAGTCAACCATCAATTCTCTATAAATGTGTCCAGAGCTCAAACCCTCAACCATCAAGTTGACACCTGCACAAAACCATGACACCCCCCCCCCAAATTCTACATCCTCTAGGCATTTCTCTCATTCCTCTCTCCTCCCAGGACCTGGTGACCAACATCTGCTTTTCCTTTCTGAGGACTTTCCTACCCAAGCTATTTCATGAAAGCAGAATCACTGGGCAAGTGGTCTTTGTGTCTGGTGCCTCCCACTTACCACAATACTTTCAAGGGTTGCCCGCCCTATGACAACTGTCAGTATCTTGTTCCTTTTCATGATGGAATAATTTGTGATCTACAGGCCACAATTCAGTTAGCTTTCTTGATTCATATGCCAACTATCAGTGATTACTGACTGCACCTTCCTGGTAATCAACATTCTATTTTCTGACACCTGACACCTTTCAGGAGCCCTTCCTCACCTTTCCACCTATTGAGACTGGGTCTTCTCACGGCGCTATGTAACCCAGATTGGATAAACAATGAACCTTTCTTTTTCTTCCTTCCTTTCTTCCTTCTTCCTTCTGTCTTTTATTTTCTTTCCTTCATTCTTCTCTTTTATTTTTCTTTCTTCCCTTCCTTCCCTTCTTCCTTCTTTCTGTCTTTTATTTTCTTTTTTCCTTTTTTCCTTTCTTCTGTCTTTATCTTTCTTTCTTTTTTCCTTCTTTCTTTCCTTCCCTTTTTTCTTTCTGTCTTTTTTCTTGTCTTTTCTCTTTCTTCCTTTTCTTCATTCCTTTCTTCTTTCTTCCTTCTTTTTATTTTCTTCTTTCCTTTTTTTGTTTTTGTCTCTTTTATCTTTCTTCCTTTCCTTTCTTTCTCTCTTTCTTTCTCTCTTTCTTTCCTTCTTTCTTTCTAGACAACCTTAGTTTCATAATTTTGATCCTGTAATAAACACTTGACCCAAACAATTTAGAGAACAAAGGGATTTTTATTGGCTCATAATTCTGTATTATAGTTAATTAGGACATGAAAGTCACTGCATAGCAAGAGTGGGGAAGGAGAGAGCAATCAATGCACTTCAGCTTGCTAAATACTGAACCAGAATATGTTTGCCAAATACTGAACCAGCTCTCTCCATCTTTATCTACCTACCCAGTGAATGGTCCCACCCACTGGGATTTCCCCACATCAATTTTGTAAGTAAATCAGACCCCTTCAGACTTGCCTAGAGACCTGCCTTAACTAGATAATTCTTCATAGGTGGGCCCACAATCAAATGTCAGGTTGACAGTTGAAACCATCACCGATGGGCTCTTGCTGTATAGCCCTGGCTGGCTTCAAACTCACTTTGTAGACCAGGCTGGCTCACCTTTGTGTCAGTCCTCCTGACTCTGCCTCTCAGATGCCTCCATAACAGGCCTTCAACCAACTGACTTTGCAGTGTCTGCTCAGAAGCCTAGAGGACTGTGAGACGACTGCACTAAGGCACTGTGACGACTGTCTCCAGAGAGCCTGCTGGGTTCTGCAAAGCATCCCCGAAGCAGCCTGGCTCAGAGGATCATTATCACCACCTTTGCATAGGACGCAGGCATACCGAGCCTGTACGGCCCTCTGTCCTAACGGGGCAAGTGGCCCAGACTGACCTTGCAGGAACTTTGTTCATCACTGTCCTGCCCTGACACACTCAGAGCTCACAGGGCTGAGGAGGAAATAGTTCAAATTTGGTGCGGTCAATCTTATTTTTAAAAGATACATTCTATATTCAGTCTGGAGACATCTGAAACTCAGCATCCCTCCTACCTGGGGTGCTGTTTGCCCCGTACCACATTCCAGCCTTTCTACTTCACTGTAATTTAGGGACATGGAGAACTGAGACAGGTCTTACTCTGGAGCATGGACTGGCTTGAAGCTCTCAGCTCTGTCTTAACCTCCTGAATATTGGGATTACAGGCGTCACCCACCACGTTCGGGAGTCGTTCTAATTATTGAAAGAGCTCCAAGAAATTCTATTGATAACCTCGATCAAGGAAGTTTCCAGGCAAACATCCAAAGAGCAGCAGGAGCAGGTGAGAGAGCTGAACCACCTCAGAGCAGAATGGCAGGATGGTTAAAAGCAGACATAAGACCGATGCCTCGTGTCCCACAGCAAGATGCATGTGGGCTATTCTAAATCATAACCCCATCAGTTTCAATTCTGGAACATTCATCACTATTTGAGCATGTGTAATTAAGGTAAGAATAATTGCACATCAATTTGAGGAACTCAGATAAGCACTCATGGTGCTTTGAAGTTTATACAATGGCTCTGAGGGTCTCAAATAGTCGAGTGAGTTAGGATGGATGGTCAACTCCCTGTGGTGATGCAGAAATTGGTAATGAAAACCAAACACTGCAGCCAGGCATCTGGTAATTCATGAGCCTGGGACTCTAATTCAGGTTTTTTAGTGCTGAAACAAAGCATCACACAGGTTGTTGTGGAAATTAGGACCTTTTCTGAGCATTCATTATACAATAGATGTATAGAAAGACTGAGAGATAGATGATAGATCAGATAGGTGACACATACACAACAGATTAATTGATAGAGGATGAATGATAAAGAAAAGATAGATAGATAGATAGATAGATAGATAGATAGATAGATAGATAGACAGATAGACAGATAGACAGACAGACAGATACATGATAGATGTAGATAGGTAAATACACAATAGATGAATAGATAATAGACAGATGGCAGATACATGAAAGATAGAGAGAGATGATAGATATAGATAATTTGACATGAATGAAAGTATAGGGATGTAGAGGAAGATGACAAGAGAGTTATGGGGAAATAAAAAGCAAATGACTCATGTTTTCTCTCATATGCAGAATCTAGAATTTTATATGCATACATATATGTACAATCTAAAATTTTATACACACATATACACATGTATATATGATATGAGAGCAAAAAGGGATTATTTGGGAATGAAGGAGGACCATTGGGGTGATGGGAGAGGGACAGGAGACAAATGGGAGGACAATTTGATAATAGGCTTAAAGAACATGTTATAATGAAACCCATTATTTTCTCCACTAACTGGAAAAAAACAATTAAAAATGGGGCGTTCATCCTAGCACGTGCCGTGAGCGTCTTTAAAGAGCTTGGGCAAAGGTTGGCCGTCACAGTTTCTGCCGCGCTGTAGCGGTGACTTCAGTGCCACCTGACTGCCTGCAATCAAAAGCTTGGAGTTGAACCCCATGTTTGCCCTGCTTGGCCATACGACCTCCCCAGGAAACCAGGCCAGCCAAGGTGCCAGCTTTTCTGAGACTATGCATTGAAAACAGCACCATTTGCTTCTTGGCTCTGTTAAGGAAATGGAATAAAATTATATCAATTAAAAAAACTTAAAAAGCTATTCATATGTATCTTTCTTTCCCCACCAAATAAATGCAAGTGCCACCCTGACCAAAGTTTGTTTCTTGCCTGACTGTTAAGTCATTTTCCACAGGAAGAAATGGGATGGACATTCCAGGAATTATCTAAGGAGATCAGATCATAAGAAAGGCAAAGTTGAATAGTTCTGGGCACCCAGGATTGCGAGGTTTATGTCGAAGACGTTCGATTTAATATCTCACATGTCACTCAAAGTAAATGTGTTTTCGAGGACTGGCACTCCGATGCTCTGTGGTTGAAATAAACAATTCCATACGGAAGAGAATATGACTTCACTAGTCACCTCCCTGCCCTTCAAAGTTTCCATCATTTCATTAAAAAAGAAAAGAAAAGAAAAAGAATGAAAACAAAAGGGAGGAAAAACCACTACATATGCTCCGCTCAACCACCGGACATGGTGGCTGGCTCCTGAACGGTCCAGACTTTCCAAACGCATTCTCTCATGGCTCTTGCATACGCTGGGCCCTTGCTCCAATTCCTGTCCTTCTGCAGCCCCGTCTGAGGCTTCAGTCTTCTAGAAAAGGTTTTCAACGTGCCTTGCTGCACCACACACAGAGCAGCAGGAGGGAGTAGGCAGGGAGGGCATCGAGTGCTGAATCTGGTTCTCACAGTGCTGACTTCACTGGTGCTCTATCCACTGTCTTCCTCCTCCCCCAACCCCACCCCACTCCTGGGCCTCATTCCTATACCCTGTAGCCAGGACAGGTGGGGGTCACACCTTGGAGACCCATAAAGGCTCCTGGAGTCAACAGAGAAGGGGGAGTCAATGGAGATGGGTCCCTTAGCCGCTGGGGTAGAAGGAATAATGCACTCAAGGCTACACAGAAACCAAATGAAGGAACCTGAGAAACGCATCTAAGTACAGGGAGTCTCTGGGCTCTGGACCTATTCACTGCAACAACTGAACCTCCCACCTTCCACTCCCACCCCCAAAGACACCCCAATATCTGGGATTTTTCCCAGGAAGTTTCCAGCATGTTGCTGTGTGAAAAGAACACTGAGGTTAAGATCATGAGTGTTAAGGTTGGGGGGGTGTCCCTAGGAAATTCCCTGAAGAGTTGCAAGTTGAGTTTGGGGACATGATCTGTCCAAGGGAAACAGCCCTCTGGGACTGCCTCTGATACAAGGCTGTAGAGTCTTGCCGAGAGATGGGATTCTTTTTAAAAAATATATTAAATTTACAATTTTATGTACATGCTCCTTGACTTTCTATTTACCCCCTCCCTTCCTCCCCCTCTTCCCTCCCCTCCCTACTTGGGTCCAGTCTGTTCCTTCCTATTCTCTTGTCCTTTGGTTCTATGGGTCATAGGGTTCCCTGTATATCATCTGTTTTCATGGGGGTTCAGGCCTCTGTGACAGATCAAGAGGCCCTTTCTTGGATGGCCCTACTTCTGTCAGACCCCTCACCCCTAAGGATCCAACTTCCTGAAACTATTTCTCCTGAGACCCGTGCAAGTCCATGGGAGCATGTTGACGTGTCTACCATATCACATGTATGATATGCTAAACTCAGAGATAGAGAATGGATTCCCTTCCCGGCCTCACCACCAAGCAGCAAATAGCCTGGTAAATCTGCCCTGAGGTCAGCTGAGCAGTTAAATCACACACACACACACACACACACACACACACACACATACACGCACGCATGCACGCATGCACGCGTACACACACACGCATACGTATGCATTTGGTACATACTGGTTACCTCCTCTTCTCCCCCTCTCTGATCAGAGTAACTCCCTAGTGCTGTGAAAGGCATGATGAACCTGTAACTACCCATGTGACTTCCGTGAAAATTATTGTTCAAAAATACACAAACCTAGAAATGACAGTGCCCCAGGGAGTTCTGATAGTAGCTTCCAAATTCTGTCATTTTGATGGAATTCTTTAGCAGGACTGTATAAATCATTGTCCCCTACTTTCCACCTCATCCCATCCCTCCAAAAAAAGAGATGCTCAGGATCCCCACAGAACCACCCAGATAAATACTTGAGTTAAAAGTAGAAGCAAGGTTGAGCATGGTAAGAATGGCACCCAGGATCTCTTGGATGCTGAATCGTTGCCCCACTAGGGAGCACAAGCCCCTCACCCCATATGAACCTCGAAGTCCTCAGATACATATAGAAACTCTGAATTTTCCTTTGCTTGTATATTTTCTGATTCTTTTCTCTTACTTTTTTTAAACAACTGTTCATTGAGTGATTTTACCTGTCTAAATTTGAGCCTGATCTTCACACACACAGCCAGAATTCAATAATGAAACCAGTACTTTGGGAAGCTTTGGTGTATTTATCAGTTCAGATTTTAAAAGTTTTCATCATGTGTGTATTAGCTTATCAACATGTTTTAAGACAGGAATTACAGGCAAAGCATCAGTGAAACATGTGGACTGCTGATGTGTTTAGATGTCCTTAGTTGTCTCTTGCATAGCTCAATGATGGAATGTTTCCTGGAATTTTTTTAAATCATTTTTTGAAAGAAGAAAACATATATTTGAAATGTGATCATCTAACACTGTACTACTAGAAATAACTTTTGAAATATTGCTGTTCCATATAAATAAAATATGAAATTCAAATACAAAAGCCATTAATAAAGACATTGTCTTTTGGCTGTGATATGAGTGCACTGTGTAAGTACAGTTTGCTCAGGAGCCAACTCTGCAGCCCTTTCTTGTGTGCCCTGCCTCCTGCGTTGGTCCATGCAGACCTTTGGTCTATCCGCTCAAAACTGGGCTTCTGAAGCACTGTTGAATTGTGAGGGGTCTATCAATGTAGATGTTCTATGAATTGTATCTTAAATATCAAAGATTATTAAATAAAAATTTTCTTCTAATTAAAAAAAGTTTTCATTGTGGTCAACTACATATACCACAACATTTATCAGCTTAATCATGTTTAAGTACATCATCAGGGGCGCTATGAACAGTCTCGCTGTTCTGTGGTCATTACCAACTGTCAAGGTTAGGAACAGGTGTCAACTTGACTGTTGAGGGTTTGAGCTTTGTGGAGAATTAGTGGTTGGGTTAAGCCCAGAGCAAACCTGCAGGAGATTGTCTAGCTGATGGGGAAGGCCCAGCCCATGGTGGGTGGGACTAGGCCCTAACAGATGAATAAAATACTGAGAGTCATTTGAGGAAGTTGGTATCCTATGTACACTTGGCCAGACATGCTGGTCTGGCAAGTAAGAATCATCCCTCTCTCAGCCGTTATGTGGTAATGGTGTGGCCAGTTCCCTCGGCCTTGGTGTCAGTGCATGCTCTCCCATCAAGCTGGACTGAGAACTGTAACCAGAAAATTATAAGAGAAAATAAACCCCTTGTTGAGCTCTGGGCACATTGTGAAGAATTAGTGGTTGAGTTAAGCCCAGAGCAAATTTAAGCCATTTAATGGTGGTTTATCAGCAACCATGCAGGCAAACTGCAACACCAACCTTCTCTAGAACTTCCTCATTTTCGTGAATTGAAATTCTACCTGTTCATCTTAACTTTCACACACTCCTGCCTCTGACACCCACTTTCTCTTTCTGCCTTGTAAATTCAGACTAGCCATCCTCCCCTTCCTAGAGATTCTTTTCATATCCACAAAGCCTTCTCAGGGACACTTGAGGCTCACCAAAGACAACTAGCTTTGACTGAGCAGTATGACTCACCTTAAGCACATCTGCCCTCCCTCCACCCGCTGCCTGTGTGGACTGAGAGCAAGGGGCTCAGCTGTTGTTCTCGGCCAGCCTGTGCATCACTTAGCACACTGTTGCTATTGTTGATACAGTCGTCTAGTTCACATCATTCACCACACAGACACAGGGAGGATCCAAGGGCTGAGCTTCAAGCTCATGGGAATACAGGGTAGCATAACCCATGCTTCCTTTGTTTGACGCAGTAAGAGTGTGCAACCACCAAAACATCTTAGGGTTTGGTCTGCAACATGCACCATAATATGTAATTCTCACAGCAGCCTCTTGGTGTCTGCATCAAAAAAACCCAGCAATGTCTGGGCATTATCCTTTATACCACACAGCATACACTTTGGGATTCAGCAGATAGGATTTAAATCCAGTTCCTCAACCTCCTAGTCCAACTCTGGGTGGAGTAGGTAGATTCGTTAGCCTGAGTGTTCTTCTTTGCAATGGAATTAACATGACCTAAAGCCCCAGTATAGTCATGCTTTGGCACTTGTGGAGTATGAAACTGAACCTTAACCCAGAGACTCAGCCTGGCCTACAATTTCAAATCCTGAGTTGGCTCCTGAGTTCCCATGCAGCCTCTATCTGACCTGAGGCAGAAAGTCTTCAGTATTTCAGTTTCATCATTTGCCAGACAGAAGTGTCAACAGTAGCCCAACAATTATTTTATTTTTCTTAATGTATCATTGGATACTGATCTGCTGAATACCAGGGAAAAGAGAAGGGAAAGGTCCTTGTACACTTTCAGATACGTCTGAAGTTCAAGTAAGTATGATACTAGGTTGGTCTGATGGAGAGTTACACGATTAACTACTGTCATAGTTAGGCATAGGTGTCAACTTGATCATTGAGGGTTTGAGCTCTGGGCACATTGTGGAGAATTAGTGGTTGAGTTAAGCCCAGAGCAAATCTGCAGGAGACTGTCTAGCTGATGGGGAAGGCCCAGCCTATGATGGGTGGGACTAGGCCCTGAACAGATGAATAAAATACTGAGAGTCGTTTGAGGAAGTTGGTATTCTTATGTATACTTGGCCAGACATGCTGGTCTGGCAAGTAAGGATCATCCCTCTCTCACCCATTATGTGGTAATGGTGTGGCCAGTTCCCTTGGCCCTGGTGTTGAAGTGAGCTCTCCCATCAAGCTGGACTGAGAACTGTAACCGAAATGTCGTAAGGAAATAAACCCCTTGTTCCCTTAAGCTGTTTGATGGTCATTTATCAGCAACCATGCAGGTGAACTGCAACAGAATTTGGTACCAGAAGTGGGGTATTGTTGATAAATCTGAGTATGTGGATTTTGTGGCTTTTGAATGGTTTTGCTGGACAGAGTTGGAAATGCTTGAAGATTTTCACTTGTGGACTGCAAATACCATTATGCAGAGTTTAATGGGCCATTTGGACAATGAGAATGGTGAGAGAGTTGTGGATTGTTTGGGCCCAGTTTGTGGTGAGGAAAACGAAGACTTTGGTTAAGCTGAATTTAAAGATGATAGACAGGTTTGCTTGACAGAGGAGAGCTGTGTGGGCAGCCTTGAAGATTTTCATGAGGAAAGGGCAGGCAGTTGAATAGCTGCCGTTGTTGGAGAAATGAGCATCAATGAAGGAAAACCTAGTGACTTGCACTGGGACGGTGGAAAACATAATACCACCATCCAGCAATTTTGTGGGTTGAAAACCCAGATTCCTTCAGGGGTCGAAAGCCCAAGTTGAAGCCATTTCTTGCCCTTTGGAAGTTTTGGCTGCCTAGAAGGGGGCTTTTCCAGACTCAGCAAGCTAAAGTTGGTACAGCTGTGGCTCCAGTGGACCAAGCTTCATTTCAGCCTCGCTGTTGACTCTGCCAGCGTCCCCAGGTGATACAGGGTTTGTGGAGAGCAGCAAAAGCTTGGACCAAGTGGCAGGCGTAGAGGCATGTGGCCTTCGATTTTCTTTGTACCTCAGAGGTCTCTGGTGCTCTTCTCAAAGACACTAGTCCTGCAGCAAGCTTGGCACTGGTTTTCAAGACAAAGGTTATAAAGCAGGAAACAGCTGAGGACAGTGGAGTGCAGCTACCATGGTTTGAAATGTGTCCCTCACAGTCTCACGGCACCTTTGAGAGGTGGAGTCTTGCTGAAGGATGGTGGTCACAGGGGTGGACCTTGAGGTGGATTAGTCCCAGCCTAGTCCAGTCTGCTTCGCAGCAAGGAGTCTTGCCACTTTCGGCCTCTAAGATATTTGCTGTGACTTAGCCTCCTCCAGCTTCTGCAGCCAGCCACCTCCACCATGAAAGACTGCATCTCCCCTCTGGAACCGTAAGCAGAATAAATTTCCCGTAAGTTGCTTAACCTTGGGTGTTCTCACACAGCAACATATAAGAGTAACCATTACAACAGCTATGAGAAAAGAGGACTTAGGGGAAGTTCCAGACTATGTACCTCCTGTCGGTACAGAGACAAGGCAAGAGAAAAGTCCTAGACTCAGAGAGATGACCTGGACCAGGCAAAATCTAAGAAGCAATGTCACAGAGCCCTGACTTCAAAGGATCTCTCTCTCTGTGTCTCTCTGTCTCTCTCACACTCACTCTCTTATACTAACATGCATGCTCACATATACACACGCACTCATGCATATACCTACACATTCATGCATACATACATTCACATATACACTCTTGCATAGGCACTCTGTATTTAACCACTGTTAGAAATTCACACATGTGTTCATGGGTGTGAACGGCCATACATGCACTCATGCATACACACATTTGTACTTACCTTCACCGAGAATTTTCTCATCTCAGCAAGGACTTGCTATTTCCATTAAACTAATCGAGTTTTGTGCCACATGTTGAAAAAGGCCAGAAACAGAATAAAAACTAATTCCCTTCTCTCGGTCTTCAGAGACTGGTCTGGACTATAGATACCCATCTACACAGCAGAGAAGCCACTACTCAAGGAAAGCAGAGGCAGGTGTGGGAAAGCGGCGCTGAGAACCCAATCAAAGCCCCAGAGCAGAAGGAGCAGATTCTGAGGCCTCTCCCTAGCTGCTCTGCTTCTACTCAAACCACAGGAAAGGAAGCCAGTCCTGTCCCAAGGAGTCCAGCCTTTCCTTCCCTGTCTGCCCTGAGGTTTGTTCACTCACTGCTGCAACTACCCAGTAAGAGCGAATGGACAGAAGTTAAAAGCGCAAGGTTGGCGCGTGCTCTCACTAAGTCTTTTCACACCCCGCCCATCTCTCTTGCCCCTTCTAGGCTCAGAGCAGGAGCTGGGGAGGCAGTGGGACCACCTCATTCACTCCCTTGGAACAGTGGGGTCTTCCTTACATCCCCTGGATAGTTGGCCAATCTGATTTACACATCGATAGTGCACGGTGCTTTGTAGGCCCACAAACGTTCAGCCCCAGGCACATCAACAATCCTCCTACCTGGCCATCTGTTCAGAAAAGAATTGTCTCCTTTTATACTTAAAATGCCTGAATAAACTGAACAGCACAAATGCATGGTTCCTATGAGAGGTCATGTGGCCTCCTCACGCCCCTCCTGGGGTGTTTTTAAAGGGGCTGCCTTTGCAAGCTTGGTTGTTCTCAGAGCCAAACATGCTAGTGTTACATTATCAGCTGATGCTATAAAACAGTGATTTTAAAGTAGGATCAACTTTCTCCAAAAAGGAAAATATTCAAAAGACAAGATATTAACATGAACTAAATCAGTCAACGGCATGCAGTATTTGGTGAGTTTTGTTTTGTTTTTGCTTTTTTGTTTTTCATTCTTTGCTTGTATTCACCATGAGGATCTTGAAACTTATGCCAATTCTTCCACAAATACATTTTTAAATTCCTACCCAAATTCTTAAAAAGCTGCAGCCCTTTCTTATAGGTAGAGTTGAATATTTTGGAAAAAAAAATACACACTAAGCATGAAAAGAGCCGCCTCTGCTCCAGGGCTCACAGTACAGTCTGGGAGGCACCGAAAGTTCCAGAAGCAACAACGAAAAGCAAACTACCTTGCACCAAAACACTAACTTGCACCAAATGTATCGAAGCCAAGAATAAAGACCAGCAAATCCAATCTACACTCGACTGTCTCAGCTACATCATCTCCCCGCAATATTTGTTTGGAAAAACATATCATTTGTGGTAGAGACAAGAAATTCTCTCATACAAAGAGTTTCTTTCAAATGCAAATTAACTCAAAGCCATATTTTCCCTGTATTTGGAAAAAATCTCTCAAACATATGAAAAAAAAAAGTGTTCTGTGTAGGGAAAAAAAGATATTGGTGTACACCACCAGTTGAAAATGCAATTGGGTTGTAGAAGTTAACTCCTGACATCTTTCAAGGGCTTCATTAGCTTTTACTGATCTGAGATGCCGCTGTGACGCTGAAGAACATTGAATTACTGACCTGGTCAGAGAAAAGACAGGATTTCTAACCTGCTGCTGGAGAGAAGGAGGGAGGGAGCGAGGAGGGAGGGAGGGAGGGAGGGAGGGAGGGAGGGAGGGAGGGAGGAAGGAAGGAAGGAAGGAAGGAAGGAAGGAAGGAAGGAAGGAAGGAAGGAAGGAAGGAAGGAAGGAAGGAAGGAAGGAAGAGGAGGGGAGAAGAGTAAGCAAGGCAAAGCAATGTCTAATCAAGCATTCTTTCCGGTAGGAAGGAAAAAAAGAAGAAAGCTAGCTTCCTGGAAGCTGGCACCAGGCATTCTCAATGAATATTGCTTCCTTCCCACTGGCTATTTCTGATGAAATCCACACTCACCCCCTTTCAGAAGTCAGGGAAATTGCAAAGTCCAGAAAACAAAGCCTCCCCATCCATAAACCTTCAGGTTCTGACCTGAAGGTCACTCTAACAAACAGAACACAGGGGAGAAGTTTGTTGTTATTGTTGTTTGTTCATTTGTTTGTTTTTGCCCCTGGTTATCTTACCACCTTTGTGTGGTCCAAAGCTGCAGCTACCCCCGAGAAAAGAAAAACAGCTTCCTTTGCAAAGAGCAGCCGGTGGGGAACACCAGCAGAAGACCAGCTTCCCCAGGCAGCTCCTGCTCAGAGTTTGCATCTTAAACCCCACCATGATAAGTTTAACTTCTGCCTAAAATAAACTAAAATCCCTGCCCAGATGAATGTATCTCTCTCTCAAGCACTGCAGGCTGGCACGCACTTTTAAATTCCTGCTCAACATTGCTTCCATGCCCATTCAGGTTGCACTAAAAATGGTTTTATTTTTTAAATAGTGCTTTTCCTTTCCCTAAAACCCTTTGTCATGTTTGAGGACCCAAGACCTGAGATTCTAGAAATTTAAAAACAGATGCACAGACTGGAAGGATGCTCAGGGTTTAAGACTCTGCTTCACAAGGACAAAGTTCTGAGTTCAGATCCCAGGTCCCACCTAAAAATATGAGGCATGCAAAGGTGGCCTGCACTTCCAGCCCTATTAGGTGGAGCAAAGCAAAAAGGAGGTGGAAGCAATCCATAATGATTCCAGAAGTCACCCTTGATCCGCCACAGGAACAAACAGTACCCTCTGATACACACACACACACACACACACACACACACACACACACACACACATACACACACACACACACACACACACACACACACATATGAATGAATGAATGAAAAATTTTAAAAAGATTACTTTTCTGATAGTCTAAAAGATAAGACTCTGGGTAAAAGAAAAAAAGGGTAGAGGAGGGAGGGATGAAGAAAAGTAGGGGAGAGCTGAGTCAGGCAACAGAAAAGCAGGACATTTTACATCACAGGAAATAATCATAGAATTATTTTAGCCATCTGATAATTTTAAGGTTCCATTTACAAGTATCAAAGTGCAAAGTACAGATATTATAACAATAATTTTAATTAAAGCATGTACTTACCTAGACATACATGAACACACAAACACACACGATTTGCATATGAAAAGCAAGAGTTTCAGCAGGCAGAAGAAAGTCTCTAAGCAAGCCAAGAAATAGCTTCTGATGTAAAGTCAGACTCTAGCACTGATCCTGGATTAATGCAAAGTACCTCTGTGTAGCTAACAAGTCAATCTCCCCCTCGCCAAGAAGGTCAAACAAGAAGCACATTTGACCTAAAGGTGTCAAGAGAAACCCTACAGCACGGGTGGGCACCCTGAGCAGCAGCCACCTTATCTCCCCGCTCAGGCCTCCTGCTTGTTTATCTTCTCTGGGAACATGGCACCTGAGCCTGGCTCTCAGGGTCTCAGCAACTCAGAGTAGGGCATGGTGTTTTCCTGCTTGGATCTTGGAATCTTTCCATGTAAAGCTAAGCAGGTCTCCACGGTGACATACACTCATTTAGTATGTCCTCATACATGAAAAATTATGGAATGACAGGGACGGACATGGGTCCTGCCTTTGGGAAGCTCCTCTTCTGCTGAAAGCGTTTGTAATAAAACAAAATTAGGTAAATAATTCCCAAGTTTGTGCGTGGAGATCAGTGCCAAGAAACAGAAGGTAAAGGGCTGGGAAGGAAGGGGTTACGGAACTCGGGCCATGTGTGTTCAGAGCCTAAAGCCTTAGAATCAGGAGAATCAGAGCACATTTGGAAAACAATCAGGAACCAATTCAATATGCACGAAAGAGAAAGTATGTGGCATGACTGGGCTTTGGGCTAGAAGATGTGAAGATGGTGCAGAGGGTAAAGGCATTCCCTGTGCAAGCCCAGCGACCCGAGTTCAATTCCAGAACCAGCGAGCAGGTAGAAGGAGAGAACCTATCCTGCAAAGTTGTTTTATGACTTTCATATGTATGTTGCGGCATGTGCAGCTGCACACACACTAATAATAAATTATAAATAATAAAAAATTAAGATTAAGACATTAATATTTAATATGGTAAAATAATGGGAAAGCACTGGAAACTTATGAAGAATTGACATATCTGGACTTAATATTCTAAAAGATTAAAATGTTACACAAGTACAGTCATCTCCCCCTTCCCAATAGATTCCTGAAATTCACAGATAGTACCATACCTTATGCTATGTATACATTACCATATCATTATATTACTACAGATATGATGCTTTTTCCTTTACATACATCCCTATGATATTTGACTTGTTAATTAAGCACAGTGAGAAATTAGCAATTATGCTTATTAAAAAACTACCACAATTATTAATAGAATATAATAAAATAATAGGATAAACTGGGCTTTGGAGAATCGGTTTTTAATCGCAGCTACTCTCAAGGCTGAAGGATCATGAGTTCAAGAAGCACCCTTGCTATTGACTGAGTTTGACAACAGTCTGTAAAAAGTGAGGGCAAGGATATGGCTTCGTAGTAGACACAGGCCGAACACATACGATCCCTGGTACAAAAGAAAAGGAAAAACAATAAAATGAGCCATTGATAAGTAAAATAACGATTACTATGATAACACTGAGGGATCTGGTAACCCAGGTAAGCTGTTAAGTAACTGCCTACGAGTAGCACAGACAGTAAAAATACACCGGCACAGGAAAGACGTGTGGCCCCCACCCCGCCCCTCTGAGACGGATAGGATCACATGAGATTTCACAGCCCTACTCAGAATGATAAGCAAGTCAAAAGTTGTGATTTGTTCATTTCTGAATACTTTCAAATCATGGTGGTTTGTTTTCTGAAGACAAAAAAAACAAAAAAATACAGATTTGAGGGCACCATTGTGAGGCAATTACTTGGTGGATATGACAGTCTATGTGGAGGCCCCTTCAACACCAAGGACCCGAGCACAGTACCAAAAGGATAGCAGAATGGGTTTTGTGCTCATAGGTCACTCCCCTCAACTCCCCCCACCCCACCCCCATCATCATCTGACATTTTACCTTATGGAGTGTTTTAGTCTCATAATTCAGTGCTGCCTATAAATCTCTGACCCAAACAATTGAGGGCAACGAGGGGTTTTATTCAACTGATGATCACGGTCATAGTCCACCATAGCAGGAGAGTCACAGCATCAGAAGCCCAAGAAACAGTCACAGCTCATCCAAAGCAAGAGCAGAGGACAAGAACCAATGCTGGGTGAAGGAAAAAAAAAAAAGTCTACATAAAAACACCAGGCAGAAATGGCGGTGACCTACACTTCCGTCCCTGAAAAGCAGAGTCTGAGAAATCCCAGAACAAAATCTTAAGGAGATAGAACGATCCAAGATGATACCCGATGTCACCCCACAAGGCACACGTAACACCCTCTTCTATACTACACACACTTATATAGATGTACATGCACATGCAAAATAATAATAGAATAAAATAAAGAACCAATGCTGCATGTTGGCTCACTAGTCTGTTTTCCAGATCTCCTTATCCACTTGCCTAGGAATGGTCCTGCCCACTATGGGCTGAGTCTTCCCACATCACTTATACAATCAAGACAATCACCTTCCAGCTGCCTTAACTATGTAATTGTTCCTAGATGTGTCTGGCAGCCCCTCCTCAGGAGACCAATCATCACACCAAGCATTTCCAGAGCCGTCTCACACCCAGTAATTCCTCCACAGTGGAGTTATAGAAGTCAGTCACACATGCCTTGATTTAAGGCAATCGAGGTCTTTGCTGGTGAGCTGCAGTAACCTCCTAGCTCCATCCGGCTCTGCACCAACTTCTCGTTCCTCAGGCATTTCTTCCCCCAGCCATTCCATCTACAGCTTGCTGGGGGTACATAACCACGGAGCCTATCGGTGATGGTTGTCATCTCCAATCACTGGAAGCAAACCCTACTATGAGTTTAGAAACAGATGACCCGGCAGCCAGTGGATCTTCAGTATTTCATCAGTGGTAGCAAGTGAAAACGGAACTGCCGTCATGACATCATAATGCAAATATAACCATTGGTGGTGAACGAGACAAAAAACTAATGGAAGAAAATGTGCCAGCAAGAACCTCGACATGCGACTGGTGAGATGGCTCAGAGGTTAAAACCTTTGCCTAGCAACCAACAGGACATGAATTCAGAACCTAAAACTCATGTAAAAAACACTAGACAGAAATGGTAGCTGCCTACAATTCTGCCCTGGAAGACAGAAACTGGAAAACCCTAGAACAAAGCAATAAGGAGGTAAGCAATCCAGGATGATTCCTGATGTCACCCTTGGGCCTCCACGGGCACACATAATTAAGTGCACTCTTGTACACAAACTCCCACACACAAACACATGCAAGCACATGCACATGCAAAAAAAAATAACCTTGAAAAAAATCCGCCATGTGTAGTGGATAGACTATCATTGGGGACCAATGGAATATTGAGAAATTACAATAAAAGGTACACACACACACACACACGTGCGGACACACACTTGTTTTTTTATATTTTTTATTATTTGTTATTTATTCAATTGCATGTGTGTGCATGTGTGTATGTATATGTGTGTGTGTAGAACCACAGATGAATTCAGGAACCACCATGGACCGCCTCCACTTCCTCCTTGTTTACTCTGCCCCGGGATTCACAGGCTCTGCCCTACCAGGACAAGAAACGCAGGCCGCCCCCACTTCCGCCTGGCATCTATACGTGGGGTCTAGGATCTGAACTCAGGACCTTCTGCCTGCAAGGCAGAGGCTTAACCCCTGAGTCATCTCTCCAGCCCCAATGGATGCGCACTTGTGCATGTGCAAAGTAAAAATCAGCTGGACTGTGATGATGTCAGGATGCACAGAAAATTTAACCAAGTAGTAGCTTTGGTCATAGTCACTTTGCCAGATACGACCTTGACTATGTGCACTTCTCATTACTGAAGGTCAGCTACTCCAGATTTCTGCTGTAAGTCCCACCAACCCTTCCTCAGCCTCACTCTTTACCATACAATCAATTTTCCTTCTCCATTAGTTTAACTATAGCATCATAAAATGTGCTGTCATTTCCTTCACTTAAAGAAAAAAAAAACATACTTGTGCTGGAGAGATGGCTCAGGGTTAAGACAGTCTTGCAAGCAGATAGTCCTGAGTTCAGATCCCAGGTTTCGCATTAAAAAAAAAAAAAAAATGCCAGGACGAAACAATGATGGCCTGCACTTCTGGCGCTGATAGGTAGAGCCTGGGAAATCCCAGAGTAAAGCAAGAAGGAGGTAGAAGCAACCCAGGATGATTCCCAAAGTTATTCTTGGTCTTTCACAGGAACACAAAGTGCCCTCTGATACACACACACACACACACACACACACACACACACACACACGCACACGCACACACACACAATAAATTAGCAAATAGACAAAAAAGCAGTCATTTACAAAGAATGATTGTCTATTCATTCACTGGAGAAGCAAGCTGGATAAAAATATTCTTTTAAGTGTGTGTGTCTGTGTGTGTCTGTGTGTGTGTATGTGTGCGTCTGTATGTGTGTGTGTGTGTGTGTGTGTGTGTGTGTGTGTGTGTGTGTCTGAGATAGTATGCATCCCTGTGGAGAACCAAGGATGACTTTGGGAATCATCCTGGATTGCTTCTACCTGCTTTTTGCTTCACTCTGGGATTTCCCAGGCTCCACCCACCAGGACCAGAAGTGCAGGCCACCACCATCGTTCCAGCCCTACAATGACTATTTAAAAGTGTTCTTGCCTGTATCTTTCTGGCTGCACAATATTTTATTATAAGAATACCTGGGCTGGAGAGATGGCTCAGGGGTTGAGTCTCTGCCTCAAAAGAAAGTTCTGAGTTTGGATCCCAAATCCCACGTTAAAAAAAAAAAAAAAAAAAAAACACCAGGCAGAAATGATGGTGGGCTGTACTTCTGGCCCTGGAAAGCAAAGCCTGGGAAACTCGAGAGCAAAACAAAAAGGAGGTAGAACAATTTACCTGTGCAGACATCACAGATGAAACTCACTGGGTCACACAGGAAAAAAAAATACAGGAAAATAGGAGGAAGACTGGGTGGAAAGGAAAATGGATGACGTGGGACAGGAGGGGGATGGGAATGTGTAGTAAGGGGTGAAAACACAGAGTTGTTGCATTCACGTATGAAAATGTCAAAGAGAATAATAACAAAATAAATACATTTTTTTAAAATGAGCCAAATTATTTTTAAGAATTTTGCATGTTTGTGTGGGAGTGGGCGCCTGTAGAGGCCCAAGGATGACGTCAAGAATCATCCTAGATTGTTCTGCCTCTTTTTTTATTATTGTTTCTCTGGTGTTTACCAAGCACCTCCTACAAGCCAGAGAAGTACAGGCCACCACCATTTCAGTCCAGCATTTTTACAAGGGATCTAAGGATCTGAACCCAGGTCCTTTTGCTTGCAAGGCAAAGGCTTAACACCTGAGCCATCTCCCCGGTCCCTGAGCAGAAAATTTAGGGAAAGAAAAGGTTTTCCTCAGGCACACGGTTCTAAGTGACAGCTCATACAGCAGGAGCACTACAACAGAGCTCAGGGACTGGCCATACCATAGCCACAGAAAGAGCTGAGAGAGGATCATGCTTCCTACTTTGTCAGTCTGCCAAACCGCCCACTCTGGGCTGGTTCTTCCCAGATCAATCAGACAATCTTCTGCAAGGCTTGCTCAGAGGCGCTCCTTAACTAAATAAATCTTCATGCGTGTGTCTGAAAGCTCAGTTTCCCATTGTTAAATTGACATCGAAAACCATCTGCTAACATGAGCAATCAACCTGTTTCCATTTTCACAGTTATAAGTAATTCCATGGTAAATATTCCCACATAGGTGTTTGCATGAATGTATCTTTTGATTTCTCTTGAGTGTACAACAGGAAAGGGGGTAAGAGGGCCGACGCGCCCATCGTCCCCTTTCGCCACCCCCCCCCCCCCCCCCCCCCCCGCTCCGCCGGTCGGGACGCGTACGCGAGATCCAGCCGGGCTCTCACCGCGCGCTCTAGGACCCCCAGGTCAGCCCACAGGGACCCGGCTCCGACTCCCGCCATCCAGCCGGAGCCGCGCGGGGGCCGAGGGACGAGGAGGACCTCCCCCTGCGCCCGGGCCCTGCCCCAGCTGCCCTCGGGTTAAATAGCTCCACGCCGACGCGCCCATCGTCCCTTTTCGCCCCACCCCGCTCCACCGGTCGGGACACGCGCTTGGTCCACCCGGGCCTCATCCCACGCCATAGGTGAGTCCCCGTTCGGGCCCCGCCCACCAGTACCCCAGGCCAAATAATTCAGTTTAGTGAAACTGAGAGATCTTAAGAGTTAAAATGACAATGCCAAAGTCAAAGTGCAAATCCATGAGAAGCAACACTCAAGTAAACAAATTTCCCACTGAAGAAATTAATCCCATAATGTTAGATTCCAACAAGAACAAACCCACGGAAAAATGCCAAGAAAGTCTGACCCAGGATAACGACTTTCAAAATATGATCATTACCATGTTCAATACTATGAAAGAGGAAATCTGGGAGGAATTACATAATCGAATCAATCGCTTTGAAGAGGAACACAACAGACATCTGGAGGAGTTGAGAAAAACAGTGCAAGAAACAAAAAGTGGCATAGAGCAGTTAAAACAAACTCAAGCAGAGTTTAAAACTGAGCTAAAAGACAAGTTATCTTCAACCCAGAACGCCACAGAGAGTCTTATCAACAGAACTAATGAAGCAGAAAACAGAATTTCAGACCTTGAAGATAAAGTGGGAGTACTAACCAGCTCAATGGAAGAGGTTGTTAAAGCCAAAAAGATACTTGAGAGAAATATCCAAGAGATATGGGACACCCTGAAGAAGCCTAACATGCGTATTCATGGAATACCGGAGCAAGAATCTCAAAATACCACCCCTGAGGAAATTTTTCAAACGATCATCAAGGAAAACTTTCCTCATCTAAAAAAAGAGAGGCCCATCCATATACAAGAGGCATTCCGCACCCCAAACAGATACGACCAAAATAGAAGCACACTGCGGCAAATAATAGTTAAAACACTCCACATTCAAGATAAAGAACTGGTGCTGAGAGCTTCAAGGGAGAAAAAACAAGTCACTTTTAAAGGCAAACCTATTAAAATAACAAATGACTTCTCAGTCGAAACAGTAAAAGCAAGAAGAGCTTGGAGAGACATACTTCAAGTATTGAATGAGCAAAAATGTCAACCCAGGCTGATTTACCCTGCAAAACTATCAGTCATGATCGAGGGAGAAAGAAAAATTTTCCAGCACAAAGACAACTTTAAGGGATACATGGCCACCAAACCAGACCTTCAAAAACTGCTAGAAATGATACTCAAGCATGAAGAAAAAAACAGGCATATTCAGGAGAACAGAAGGCAAATATAACACCATTAAAAGCGAAGCAATATACTTATAAAAGCTACTAAACATAATAAATGTCTGGAATTAACAATAGTTTCTCCATTATAACACTAAATGTTAATGGACTTAATTCACCGATCAAGAGACACAGATTACAAACTTGGATTAAAAATCACAATCCATCAATCTGTTGCCTGCAGGAAACCCATCTCACCACAAAAGATAGGCACGCTCTAAAAATAAAACGCTGGTCAACAATTCTACAAGCAAATGGAAGCAGAAAACAGGCAGGGGTAGCCATTATGCTATCAGACAAAGTGGATTTCAAACCAAAAAAAATTATAAGAGACACGGATGGATACTACATTTTAGTCACAGGTAAAATTCACCAGGAAGATTTCACAATACTGAACATATATGCACCCAATACGGGCCCCTCCACATTCATTAAGAAAACCCTACAGCGCTAAAGCAAGAAATCAACCCCCAAACGATAATTCTTGGGGACTTCAACACTGCCCTCTCTACATGGGATAGATCAACAGGTCAAAAGCTTAACAGAGACACTTTGGAACTTAATCAAACCCTGAAAGAAATGGACCTCACAGATCTCTATCGAACTTTTCACCCACGCACCAAAGAATACACATTTTTCTCAGCAGCACACGGAACTTTCTCCAAAATAGATCACATACTGGGCCACAAAATGAATCTACACATATACAAGAAAGTTGAAATTCTAACCTGTGCCCTATCAGACCACCACGGCCTAAAGCTGGACATCCACAACACATCAAACAAGAGAAAATACACTAACTCCTGGAAACTTAACACTATGATGCTGAATGAGAACTGGATTCAGGAAGAAATTAAAAAGGAAATTCAAGATTTCCTGAAAGTGAATGATAACGAAAATACAACTTACCAAAATCTCTGGGACACAATGAAAGCTGTTCTAAGAGGTAAGTTCATAGCTCTTAATGCCCACGTCAAAAAAATGGAAACATCAGAAATAAACAACTTAACAATGCAGCTTAAAGCTTTAGAGAAACTAGAGCAATCTGATCCCAAAAGCAGTAGAAGAGAAGAGATTAGCAAAATAAGGGGAGAAATATCTGAAATCGAGACTAAGAAAACGATAGAAAAAATCAACCAATCAAAAAGCTGGTTCTTTGAAAAAATCAACAAGATTGATACACCCCTAGCTAAACTAACCAAAAGCAAGAGAGAGAAAACCCAAATTAACAAAATTAGAAATGAACATGGAGTTATCACTACTGATACCCAAGAAATCCAGAGAATTATAACATCATATTTCAAAAACTTATACTCTGTGAAGTTTGACAACACAAAAGAGATGGATGAATTTCTAAGTAAACACAACTTACCTAAATTGAATCAGGAAGTTGTGAATTATTTAAATAGCCCTATAACATGTAAGGAAATTGAGGAAGTAATCTCGAATCTTCCCACCAAAAAATGTCCTGGACCAGATGGATTCAGCACAGAGTTCTACCAGACATTTAAGGAGTTAATAACACCAATACTCCTTAAACTGTTCCATCAAATAGCAAAGGAAGGAACACTACCAAATTCCTTCTATGAAGCTAATATCGTTTTAATCCCAAAACCTAATAAAGATTCACTTAAAAAAGAAAACTATAGGCCGATCTCCCTGATGAACACAGACGCAAAGATTCTCAACAAAGTCTTAGCAAATCGGATTCAAAGACATATTAAAAAGATCATTCATGGGGACCAAGTAGGCTTCATCCCCGGCACACAAGGTTGGTTCAACATACGCAAATCAATAAATGTAATTCATCATGTAAACCAGTCCAAAGTCCAAGACCACATGATACTCTCGATAGATGCAGAAAAAGCTTTTGATAAGATCCAACAGCCTTTTATGATCAAAACGCTAGAGACAGTAGGAATGGAAGGAACCTTTATCAATATAATAAAAGCTGTATACAACAAGCCCACAGCAAGGATTATGCTCAATGGGGAACAATTGGAAGCATTCCCACTTTGATCAGGAACTAGACAAGGCTGTCCACTCTCACCACTTCTATTCAATATTGTACTTGAAGTCTTAGCTGAAGCCATAAGACAAGAAAGGGACATAAGAGGGATTCAAATTGGCAAGGAAGAAGTCAAGCTATCCCTATTTGCAGATGACATGATCTTATACCTGAGGGATCCCAAAAACTCCACCAGGAAGCTCCTGGAACTAATTGAGAAGTTCAGCAGGGTGGCAGGATACAAAATAAATGTGCAAAAATCAGAGGCCTTCCTATATGCCCAGAATGAAAGAAGTGAAAAAGCCTTGAGAGAAACAATACCATTTACTATAGCCCCTAAAAAAATGAAATACCTTGGTATAAACCTAACTAAGGAGGTAAAAGACCTTTACAATGAAAACTTTAAAACCCTAAAGAAAGAAATTGCAGAAGACACCAGAAGGTGGAAAGACCTCCCTTGTTCCTGGATTGGCAGAATCAACATTGTAAAAATGACCATCCTACCAAAGACAATATACAAATTCAATGCTATACCAATCAAAATCCCAAAGCAATTCTTCAAAGAAGTTGACCAAATAATCTCAAAGTTCATATGGAGACACAAAAGACCCAGGATAGCAAAAACAATCCTGAGTAACAAAAACACAGCTGGAGGTATTACCATACCAAACCTAAGTCTATACTACAAATCCATAGTTATAAAGACAGCCTGGTACTGGCTCCAAAATAGACACACAGATCAATGGATAAGGATTGAAGACCCAGATATAAGCCCACAAAGTTACAGCCATTTGGTCTTTGACAAAGGGGCCCAAAGAATCCAATGGAAAAAAGAACAGCATCTTCAACAAATGGTGCTGGCAAAACTGGATCTCCACATGCAGAAGATTAAAGCTGGACCCGTACTTGTCACCATGTACAAGACTTAATTCCAAATGGATCAAGGATCTTGATATCAGGCCAGAGACTTTAAAAACCATAGTTGAAAGGATAGGGAACTCCCTCGAGCTGATTGGGCTAGGCCAACACTTCCTAAACAGACATCCAATGGCACAATCACCGCTACCAACTCTCAACAGTTGGGATCTTGTGAAATTAAAGAGCTTCTGTTCAGATAAAGAGATTGTCACACGAGCTCAAAGGCAACCCACAGAATGGGAGAAAATCTTCACTAACCACATATCTGACAGAGCTCTACTGTCCAGAGTGCACAAAGAACTTAGAAAATTAAACTCCAAGGAAAACACTGGCCCAATTAAAAAATGGGCCCTGGAACTTCAAAGAAACTTTACCAGGGATGAAATTAAAATGTCTAACAATTATCTTAAAAAATGCTCCACTTCCTTCGCCATCAGGGAAATGCAAATCAAAACTTCCCTGAGATATCATCTCACCCCGGTCAGGATGGCAAAAATCCACAATACAAACAACGACAAATGCTGGAGAGGATGTGGAGAGAGGGGAACTCTCCTACATTGTTGGTGGGAATGCAGGCTCATACAGCCACTCTGGCGAGCCGTCTGGAGATTCTTAAAGAAATTAAAGATTGAAATGCCATATGACCCTGCTATCCCACTTTTGGGAATAACCCCCCATGCAGCAGAGGTTCGCCTCGATAGCACAAGCTCGACCATGTTCATAGCAGCACTGTTTACAATAGCAAAGTCATGGAATCAACCTAAATGTCCAACAGTTGACGAGTGGATAAGGAAACTGTGGTACATCTATACAATGGAGTACTACTCAGCCATCAAAAATGATGAATTACTGGAATTTGCTGGGAAATGGATGTCATTAGAAAGAATTATATGAAGTGAAGTATCCCAAACCCAGAAAATTAAGCGCCGTATGTACTCCCTAATAGGTGGCTCCTAGTACCAAACTCACCCAGCCCACATTGAGACACTCAAAAGTAAACCTATGAAACACAGTAATTGCAAGGATTATGAACAAGAGAGATGGGTTAGGAGGGCCACACCAGAAACAAGGAGAGAGGAGACCATGTTACAGCAGAGAAAATAGGCCTCCATCAAGGTCTGCAAGTAAGTAATGAGAAACCTGGTTAAGTTCACAGACGTTCTTTCCTGATCTCACCAGAAGGGGAGGGCATATAGTCTAGCAGATAAAAAGTAATCATTTTGCAAATGGGTGATGGACCCCTCCCTCACTGAGGTTTCCTACTCTTATTACATCTACCCTTGAATGTGCTATTACAACAAGACTCCAGTTTAACAGCTTTTTGTCTCTGGCCAGGGGGTGACGTACAGTGCCCAGCAGAATGGAGTGAAGGGAATTGCAGGAGCAGCAAAACTGCAAAAGAAAATCAACAAACCACAATCCAGAACTTCAGAGACTATATCAATCACATAGAACTAGGACAGCCTAATCTCTCCCCATCCTGGAGCTCAGGGACATTTGCGGAAGAGGGGGCGGTAAGATTGTAAGAGCAAAAGGATGGGAGGAGCAACGATTTGCAAGATTCTCAACAATAGTTGGGGCCAAAGCAATCGTAATGGGACTTTGCATGCCCTGCGCAATGTCCAGCGCACTGTTGCCCTCATAAAGTCTAGCATCTGTTAAGGGCACCGAGACCCCTGGAGGCAAGGGATTGACAGCCATAGTAGTGATCTTATGCTTAAGGGGAACAAGAGAAAGGGCTTATGGAAATGCCACTGGGTCCTTATATGTCATCGGAGAGGAGGACCCAATGGAGAGTTAGGCGTATACAATAAAGGACTCTCTGGGAATTGGGGGGGAGGCACTGGGGAAAGGGGAGGGGGAGGAGGGGGGAGGGAGGGAACTGGTAAAAAATTTTAAAATGTATAATTAAATTTTTAATAAAAGAAAAAAAGAAAAAAAAAAAAAAAAAAGAAAGGGGGTAAGAGAGGCCCCGTTGGAGCCCATGGCGGCAACCAAAGATGAACAGGACAGGACAGTTCCCAGCTGCAATCCGTGCGGGAAAGAACACACATACACACACACACACACACACACACACACACACACACACACACAAAATGACCCTTCTTAATTTCTCTCAGATTTGAGGAGGTTTTGATTTCTCTCAGGTTTGGGGGAGGTAAAATCAACTTCCTAAGTTTGACAGTCTCTCTCCTGATTGGTCCTTATTCTACAGCGCTCTTGTAAACACATACCTGGTCCTTCGGGTCCTGTGAAGCCTGAGAGGACCTAAGCTTTGCCTGCCCAGTTCCAAGCCGGCTGAGTGCTAGGCTCCCCCCACCTTCCTGCTCTCTCTCTATTCGAAGGAAGCACAGTGAAGGCTTTAGGGGGTGTCTCCTGGCCCCCGTCTGCCTATGAGTGGCTCCCAGCTCTGGCCAGAGGTCTTGGCTCCCAGCTGCTTTTCAGAAAATTTACTGGCGAAGAAATACTGTCGCAGTCTTGTGGGAACACGCCGGAAGCTAGTCACAGAGCAGGCCAAGACCTGCTGCCAGGCGGCAAGTAGGGGGAATCAGGAGAATCATCACTGCAGTCTTGACGCGGTCAGGACACCTGCCTGCCACCTGCCTCCATCAGTGCCCCGCCCTCCGCAGGCTTGCTGTGCCAGGGCCTGAACTAGGCTGGCACCCCGAAACCTTGCAAACGCTTAGAACTGTAACACTTGCTGACGATCTCTCGGTTGACACCCCTCGGTCTGCAGAGAGCACAGAGCTGTAACACTGGCAAGCTCTTGGCCGGCACCCCACCGCCTGCTGAAATAGAGCTGTTGCACACTCTGGCTGGCATCTTGCTGCCTCTGAGGGCATCAGAATTTCTGCTTTTCTGTTGGAATGGTTCTTCTCTGGTGGCAATACTAGACCCCTCTGGGGTTGGCCCTTGTCTGCCCACTCCATTCCCGAAGGGCAAGACAGTCACCCCACAAGAGAATGGGCCTTTCTCAGTAGGAAAAGAATTAGAATAATCCGCAATACTCAGAGTCTTCGAGAACCAGTTGAGCTGGTGACAAAGTACACTGCGCCAGTCTGTGCACAGCTGTGTCTAAGGCTCCAGCGCCTCCTTGCTCTGGCCAGCTGCTGTGTGATCTTCCCGGAGATGTCCGAAGGAACGATTCCACCAAAGTCCATCCATTTGACGAAACCACAAGTAGGGGTGACGGCTGCTTACAGGAGCAGGGGTGACTCAAAGGCACGGGCATCTCCAGAAGGCCCGCTCGAACATGGCTGACAGCTTCCCAGGCAGCATACATGGAATCCCCCAGCTAATCTTCCTCAGCCTATATTCCCTAGCCCCCAAATCTCAGGCCCCTGAGGGCGTGACGCGGCAGGCACGAGGGTGGGCGGGGGTGTGGGCACATGCGCATGTGTGCAGGAACATGCATTCTAGCCTCTCCCACCCCTCTGTCTTTAAGGGAACGTGAACAGTCAAAAGGCGCGATCTTAAAAGTCTCAGGCAAGAGAGCAGCTGCTTGTCCAAAGGAAAACGCTGAACCACAGCAGATCTTGCTGTCCTGTCTTCATCATAGTCTGGGTGGAGGGGATAGGGTCGCAGCTTCCCTGATGGGCACGGATGGTCAGCTCCTGTCTTGTCATGTCTACCCATCCTCAAGCAAGCCAGCCCAGCTTCTGTCGTCATCCACCACCCCGTCAGTGACCACTGCTGCACCCCGAGGTCATGTCTCTGCTGTGGCTTCTTGTCTTTCCCAATCTGTGTCTACAGATGAACACATCATGGTCTTGGCTTTAGAACACCACACCCTCTACTTTCCTTCCTTCATTTCCAGTTGCCCCTTTTTGTTTCCTTTGCTTCATTTGTCCTCACCTCGCTGTGCTGTTAATGTAAAAATTTCCCTAAGATCATTTCTAGAATTTTATTCTACTTTACTATCTCCATTTGTTCCCTGTGTTACCTCATCACAGATCCATGTGCTTACTTCGAGGATCATGATTTTAGATGCCATCCATGTGATGGTGGCAGCTCTTGATATTTTATCTTCAATCTGGACTGAGAGAGAGAGAGAGAGAGAGAGAGTGTGTGTCTTTGCATCTGTGTTATGTATGGTGTGTGTGCATGTGTGTGTGTGTGTGTGTGTGCGTGTGTGTGATATATATGAGGAAGAAAGGCAGGTGTGTGGAGTGGAGATCAGAAGACAGCTTCTGGTGTCAGTCCTGGCCCTCTGCCTTGATTGAGACAGCATCTCCTCTTTGTTGCTCGGCTGAGCACACCAAGCTCACTGGGCTGCTGAGCTTCCTCCCGTCTCCAACTTCCATCCCACCTTGGAGCACTGAAATTTCAGAAGTGTCACTACCACATCCAGTTTTGACATGGGTTCTGGGGATTTGAACTCAGATCCTCACACTTTACCTCAAACACTTTTCCCTCTGAATCATCTTCCCAGTCCCCAAAGTGACTTTTTAGCCTCAGTACTAAGGTGTCTAAGATATGAGAAGAAACATCCCCCAACCCGCCCTCCAACCAGCTTTGAACCACATCAGTGTCCTTCCTTTATCAGCTTATGGCAGCTTAGTAAAGCTGGAACATTTTTAAAATTTTCAGTGTGTGTGTGTGGAGGGATGGTGTGTGTGAGAAAGAGAGAGACAGAGAGAGATTGAGAGAGAGACAGAGACAGAGTACTGTATATCCCTGTGGTGGATCAAGAGTGACTTCAGGCATCATCCTGGGTTGTTCTACCTCCTTTTTGCTTAGCTCTGGAGTTTCCCAGGCTCTGCCTTCCAGAGTCGGCAGTACAGACCACCACCATTTCCACCTGGAGTTTTTACATGGAATCTGGGATACAAACTCAGGTCCTTCTGGTTTTGAGGCAGAGTCTTAACCTCTGAGCCATCTCTCCAATGCAAAGCTGGAACTTTCAGAACAGTTCTGGACTCTTCCTGCTCCTTAACTTGACTGTAAATGTCTTGTGTGTGGGCTCTGTCTGTTTACCTCCCTTCCCAGCCATGGTTAGTAGTAACCGTCAACCTGACACCCAGGAGACAGGCCTTTGGGCACACCTCACAGGGATGCCCGGGATCAAAGTTGGCCTCTGGGTGTGGCCTGTGAAGGGTTGTCTTAATTGCATAATGCACCTGAAAAGACCTGCAGGTTATGAGTAGTACCTTCACTAGGCCGGGGATCCAGAACTATGCAAGAATGAGGTGAACTGAGCACAAGCAAACCACCGTGCCTTCCCTCTCTGCTTCTTGTCTGTGTGATGCAACCCACTGTTTCAAGCTCCTGCCGCTGAGACTTTCCAACAGCGATGGACTGCAACTCGGACTTATAACCCGAGCCAATGAAACCCTTTCTCCCCAAATTTGCTTGGGTCAGGTATTTGCCGCTTCAGCAAGCAACAAATCTGAAATAACCACCTGTGTATCTCCAGCATCTACCAGCACATCACACACAGTAGGCACCAAAGAGGTAATTGTTGAATGAATCCCATTAACATCTTCCCCACGTGGCTCTTCCCCATTTTCCATCTGTAGAATATGCTCACCCAGTGAAGCCCAGGCGTATGCATACTGCCTTCTGTCTGCAGCTTCCCTGGCTTCTGCAGACCTCCCTTCCTGGCAGTTATCTGCTCCCTCCTCTCTGCTCCAGGAGCATATTATAGTTAACCTCTATCACTGCACTTAAATAGTGCTTTGTGATATTCAATATCCAATTTTCCTGCAAAATAATAAGTTCCCACAAAGCAGAATCATCACCTTATTTCTTTAATAATTTCAGGTTCCTGGCCCATAGTGAAATTAACAAAAGTTTTGAATGAATCACCAACATACTCTGTCTTCTTTCAGTTCACTCCCTTCCTTTGTTAATCCTCCCCAACGTCAGTTAACTCCTCTGTACTGAATCATCAATGACACCCACTTTTTCCATGTCTCCCCTACTCCCAGCTTCTCCCCTACCCTTGGTCCAACAGCTACCCCACAGTCACTAGCTAATTAAGAAGTATGGCAAACTAATTAGTGCCAAGACTCCAACCAAAGTTTGTAGATTAGTACTAGTAGATCAGCTACTGAATGTTAGCTGTCACTGGTACCGTGGACTTTTCCACCATGCAAGTAAGCAGCGGTGCCCGGGGAAGAAAACATGGAAGCAGGAGTCTGGTGTGGCCTTTTGAAGGCACTGGTTGGTGGTGGCCTGATTGCCTGACTTGGCAGGGTTGACCTTAGGTTGAATTCTTTTGTTGGTTCTTTTCTGACAATAAAGAGAGGATTTCATGAGATGAGAATCAAGGAAGCCGAGGATGTACATCTGGAGACACTAAGAGGAAGTGGCTTCAGCACAGCCATGGAATGGAGCTCTGTGTGACAGCTACGGGACCTTGGCTTCCCTTCCCATCACCCCACTTTGCCCTACATGAGGACCAGTCCTAAGGGAAATTCATGATCCAAGATCTAGATCATGTAATGCGGGCATGATTCTATGGAGAGAAGAGTTCACACATCAGTCACTAAACATGCTTTGGGGATCAGAAAATCCCGGGCATCCCTGTGAGGTGTGCCCAAAGGCCTGTCTCCTGGGTGTCAGGTTGACGGTTACTACTAACCATGGCTGGGAAGGGAGGCAAACAGACAGAGCCCACACACAAGACATTTGCAGTCAAGTTAAGGAGCAGGAAGAGTCCAGAACTGTTCTAAAAGTTCCAGCTTTGCACTGGAGAGATGGCTCAGAGGTTAAGACTCTGCCTCAAAACCAGAAGGACCTGAGTTTGTATCCCAGATTCCATGTAAAAACTCCAGGTGGAAATGGTGGTGGTCTGTACTGCCGACTCTGGAAGGCAGAGCCTGGGAAACTCCAGAGCTAAGCAAAAAGGAGGTAGAACAACCCAGGATGATGCCTGAAGTCACCCTTGATCCACTACAGAGATACACAGTCCACACTCACACACACACACACACACACACACACACACACAAAATAATTTTTTTTAAAAAATGCAGATGAGTTCACGGGATCCTAAACACTCCCTGAGCTCAGGCAAAAATCCCAGCAACCTCTCGAAAAAAGCTTGGAATGTAGTGAAAATAAAAGCACTGCCTAACAGCATAGTGTACAGGAGAAGCACCAGCTCTGGGTATGTAGCTCTGGTTACAGGAGAGGCTATCACACAGCACTACTTGAGGTGGGTCTTGAAAGATGGTTAGCAGAGGGGCAGAAAGACTACACAGGACCTGAGAAGATATATGATGATTGGTGGTAAGATTCAAAGACAACTAAAGATCAGGTTATAAAAGACAGAATTCCAAAGCTAAAAAACTGGACTTAATCTTTTTAGACAATGATAGATTATTTTTCAGTTTTACAAGCATATTGAGTACTAATCCCTGCTTCCCTCCATCCCCTCCTCCTTCCTATCTCTCTCTTTCCTTTGTCAGTCCATTCTACTTCTTCCCACCTTCTTGCCTGACCTCTTCTATGGACCATAAGGTTCCCTCTGATTTGTCTACTTTTATAGGGGTTCTGGCCTCTGTGGCATACCAAGTTGCCTTTCTTCAGGCCACCCCACTGATAGGGGCGATTCTCTTCACTCATCCAGCTCTATTCCCTAAAGTTTTACTTGTGTGTTCTTATCTGTCTTCAGTTCCTCATAGTCTATGGGGGAATGTCAGTATTTCAGTCATTATGCAGGTCTGGTAAGGACAAGTCTAACTGCAATGAGTTCCTGGATGCAGCAGTCCTGCCTTCAATGAAACATCTTGTCCAGCAGTGGACCTTCCCATCTTCAGGTTCTAACATTCTTTCTGCCTCCTCTTCCGAGAGGCTTCCTAAACCTTAGGATGGGGATGATAAATGATTTAAAATGGGCACATAAGGGGTACATCTATTGAGGATTTTTGCATGTGTGTGAACTTTTCTTTTTACCATATGCATTCATTATATGATACTGTGTTTATACAAGTATATGTTACATGTTGCAGTTTTCATTTTTGAAAATACCTTTGACTGTAAGGTGGAGAGTGGATAGGGAGGTAGAAAAGATTAAACTCGAACTTATTAGGTCTGGTTGTTGTTAAAGTGGTTGCTATGCAAACACAGGACCTCGGTTTGGATCTACAGCAACCAAGTAAGAAGACAGTGCAGGGCTGGAGAGATGGCTCAGGGGTCCAGCTTTGCCTTAAAAACAGAAGGACCTGAGTGGATCCCCAGATCCTGCCCTGGAAGGCAGAGCCTGGGAAATTCCAGAATGAAGCAAGAGGAGGTAGAAGCAATCCAGGATGATTACCAAAGTCACCCTTAGGCTTCCACAGATCTGATACACACACACACACGCACACACGCACACACACACGCACGCACACGTACATACACACACATTAAACAAACAAAAAAATAAATAAATAAATAATTTGTTAAAGCGGCAGCCAGGTGTAGCCACATGCACCTGGCATCACATGGCATAGGGGAGGTTCCTGGAATTCACTGGCCTGATATTCTAGCTGAACTGGGGAGTCCCAGGTCCAGTAAGAGACTTTGTCTCCAGAAAATGAGAGTGACTGACGGGGCACACAAAGGGACGGCTAGGTTGATGTCCACTTGCCATAACCTGGACACAGACTTCTCTAGGCATGCTTCTGGCGAATTACCTTGTTTACATTCATTAATGTGGGAAGACCTGCCCACTGTGGGTGGCTTGTAGCCTGAACTGCAGAAATGGAGAAAGGGAACTGAACACCAGGCAGACACGACTCTCTGCTTCCTGATTGCAGGTGCCATCCTGACTCCCCGCGTGGTGGACTGTGCGTTACACCAAAACAAATCTGCTCTTCCTTATGTTGCTTTTGCCTAAATATTCTGTCACAGCAACAGTAAAAGGACTGACATGAATCTGGCCTCTATATGTGTCATAGTTAGACACAGGTGTCAACTTGACAGTTGAAGGTTTGAGTTCTGGGCACATTTGTGGAGAATTAGTGGTTGAGTTAAGCTCAGAGCAAACCTGCAGGAGATTGTCTAGCTGATGGGAAAGCCCAGCTCATGGTGAGTGGGACTAGGCCCTGGAATAAAATACAGAGAGCTGGTTGAGAAAGTTGGCATCCTTGTGTACACTTGACCAAACATGCTGTCTGGCAAGTAAGGATCATCACTCTCTCAGACGCTATATGGAGATGGTGTGGCCAGTTCTCTCAGCCCTGGTGTTGCTGTGAGCTCTCCTGCAAAGTTGGACAAGGAACTGTAACCAGTCTATCATAAGAGAATAAACCCCTTGTTCTCTTAAGCCGTTGCTGATTTATCAGCAATCATGCAGGTGGACTGCAACAATATGCATGTATACACACATATGTGTATCCACATGCACGTGAAAATACACATACACATTTACACACAAAAATAAAAAGAAAGCAATTAAAAACAAAACATTGTGCTGAAAGTTGCATTGTCCAATGTATGGGGGGCGGGGTTTGTCTGTGTTCCTATTATTTTGCCAAGTAAGTTCTCATCAGTGTCACATGACTTCCATTTTATTAAATGGAATAGATATGTTCAAAATTTTAAAGTGTCCTTGTGTTGTGAATGATGGAGAAAAACTGGAAAGATCAATTTATGTAGGAGATATTCAGAATTCTTAGTTGGCTATGATGGAGAAGAAACATAGATAGCTGTTATAACCCTGAGCTGGGGCTTAAAGGCAAACAGAACATGGGCATCTATCTGAAGCAGTATTCAGAAGACATGCATTTCAGTAACTCATCAACACACACAAACCATGAGTAGAGAGTGAGTATGCTGAGAAAGCAAAGTATGTCAAATGCCAAGACTGATTGACAGGCGCAATGTCTGCAAGAGACTGATAGTGTGTGGACACAGGAGGGAGGAATCCAGACTGCTCATTCACAAAGTCGAAGAGTTCCAATACAGACACCAAGAAGGAGACCTGAGCACCTGAAAACATTATTCATTCGAGGTAACAACATAGAGGTCATTGTGATGTGGGTGGGAATAGAGCTGCTGATGTGATAGGAGCCGTGTGAGAAACACTAGGAATAAAATTTAAATTTTAAGGTGGCACCCATTCATAAATTCATACAAGAGTGAGGTTGATACCTGAGAGTCAGTATAGCTTTAAATTTCATGTCATACATACAGATGGTGTAGTTATGCTCACCCACTCGGGCTCCGTAAACCATACAGAGAGGGAACTCTTAGGCCACCATGGTTTGTCTTATTCAAATCTCAGCACAGGACACATGTGACTGACCCAGGCATGGACAAGTGATGCAAACACACCTGATCCCAAACACACAGAATGCTGGGTAATCACATTCCTCTCCTGAACTCTCAGTAAGGAAGCACCGTGAGAATGTACTAACAGGCAGCACAAGAAGCGCTGAAGGAGGCTTACCTTTCAGAAGCTGGAGTTTCCGTGAACAGCCACGGAGAGGGACCAGGCGATTTAGTTTCATTTACTCGTTGCTGTACTAAGCACCTGACCCAAACCATTTGGAGAAGCAAGGGAGTCTATCGGCTCACGGTTGCAGGTCACATTCCATCATGGCAGGAGCTGAGAGAACTGGCTACACCATATCCACAGACAAGAGCAGATAGACAGACACCAGTCTGACAAAGCTGCTATCTAGCTCCCTCCATCTTATCCACCTGCCCCGGGAATTGGCACACTCATTGTGGGTTGGGGGGAGGGGGCTTTCCATATCAGTTGTGCAACTAAAGTGATCTCCTGGCTTTCCTAGAGGCACACCTTAAATAGATCATCTCTCATGGGTGTGACCAATGGCATGACTCCCAAGTTGACAGCTGAGATTAGCACACCCAGTCATAGGAAGACAGGAGTCCTGTGGTAGAAAAAATGGAATTGGCAGAGAGAGAAGGCAGGCGCAGCAGGAGGAGGAACCCACTCTCCGTGCTCCCTCAGCCAGAGAACCTTGCATTTCCTGTGCTAACCCTTTACCTCAGGCTCATCGCCTTGAGACATTTGAGCAGAGTGTGTCTCTCGCTTGCAGCCCAAGAGGTTTACTAACGTTAATTTTCAAGGAAGCTGGACCGGACAACGGAAGCAATGATTGATGAAACTGCACCAAAGCAAAAAGCAGAAACACAGCAAAGGAATCAGTCAGCAGACTGCAGGGCAGCCCATGAAATATCTGTAGAAGGAAATATCTGTAGGCCTTACATCTTTTCTTTCTTTTCTTTTATTTTTTGTTGTGTGTGTGTGTGTGTGTGTGTGTGTGTGTGTGTGTGTGTGTGAAAGAGGGCACTGTGTATGCCTGTGGAGTCCCAAGAGTGACTTTGAGAATCATCCTGGATTATTCTATCTTCTTAATGTTTTCCTCTCTCCCCTCTCTTTCTCTCTCAGATAGATAAAATACTTTTTTAAAAAGCCTATCTCTGTCACCCAAGGAATCAAAGGCAACCTGAAACCTGATAGAGATAGTTGCATGCCAATGTTCACTGTAGCAATACCTATTAGAGCCAAGTTAGGGAACAATCTTGGAACAATCTTGGATACTATCTACAGGCAAATGCATAAATAAAATATTCTGTACATATACATCCATTAAATGTATTCCTTACATGAAAATAAATGAAACTGGAGCGCATCACATTAAGTAAAATAAGCCAGACTCTGATAGACAAGATGCACATATGCAAAATTAGAGAAGAGAGAGAGAGAGAGAGAGAGAGAGAGAGAGAGAGAAGAGACATCTCTAGGGAATAAGAAGAGAACTCTGGGAAGGGAAGGGAGCAGGAATGTGGGGAATACATGATCAAAACATGATCAAAGCACCTTATAAAGGCGTAAAGGTATACTTATATAAAGGCATCATTGTGAGATCACTATTTTATACAATTAAAGAACACTAATAGAATCTAATTCATTAATACATGAGCAAAAACACATTAACAAAATCTCATGGGCTGCTCAGTCCTCCCCTTGCATCACATGTGATTCAGGAGGAGATTCAGGTGTTGTGGATACTGGGAAAAGCCCCTGCAGCAGAAGCAGAATTTAGGAATTGTGTTTGAGTGCCTTGGGGTACATTTGTCTCTCCATAAGGAAATACAGTACTTACTCTAGATCAAGAGCAGTCTCTGAGCCCTCCTCTTGGTCAACATTGGAAGAGATTTTGCTGGCTCAGAACGAATCCAGTCTGGTCTGTGAGGTCAGCCCCATACTAAGCAGGGAGTCAAAGCAGAAGGGCCAGGCGGCCAGCTCCTGCTGGACCCACATATACTGATCAGGTGGGAGCCTAGGACACATCCAGTCTTGTTCTCCTGTGTCGCCAGGAAAATATTTACCCTTGGCTGGGGATGAGGTGGGAGAGAGAGGCTCTGAGGGCTGCCTTGTGTTCTGTATTGAACCGTCAAGGTGAACGGCTGTAGGGAACACGCGTGGTGTGATGGGCACACAGGACTCGTGACACTAGAGCTTGTTCACCCACTGGGTTGAATGTTTGGATGTCCCACAGTAAAACACTGCAATGGAAATCCACAGCAGCTTCCGTGTTTCTCCTCTGAGTGTTCCCACCATTTCCCAGGCAATGGTGAGCTGTTCACTCGTGGAACGGGAGGCTGGGAACACAAACATGAACAGAAGTGACCACCATCCACATTCCGATGGAAGCTGCTGAAGCAGATCTCTCCCAGGAAGCATCAGCAGGCACCAGGTGTCGGAAATGAAACAGCGAAACACCCAGGAAGAGGCGTGGACCAGGAGAATGTGGGAGCCTCAGAGACGTCGTATTCACGTTGCAATTTGGCTATTTCTGCATCCCAGGTGTCCCTTGGTGGGGCAGCTCTGGGTTGCCAGGATTCCCTTTTCTCTCAGGAACTCCCAATCCTACCCCATCCCTCACTGATACAGTGCGGCAAAGTCCCTCACTGGCTTTTGACCCTTGCCCCCTTAATAATATTAGACCATAAAGTTGCTTAGCACAGAGCAGTTGCCATGACGACAACATCCATATCTCAGCGCGAGTGCCAGCGCTGAGACCAGGGAGCTCGGGCACATGGCAAAAGGACAGCGTGCAAGGAACAATAGGGAGGGAGACCGCAGATTCTTTTCATGCCTAATTACCCATGAGCACATGGCACAATGGCTTATTTAACTCTGCCTTGGCTCCGAATGGAGACAGGTTCTTGTTCCAGTTGGAAAGGATTCTACTGCTGGCCCCGGCCTCCCTACTCTGGAGGAACAGGAGAAAAAGAAATGTGAGTTATTGAAATACATAGACCTCCTCTTCTTAATTATTTTGCATTTGGCCTTCTTTCCTCATCTCAGAAGCTAATTATTCCAAAGCAGGAGAATTGCTCCACCTCAGGTGGAGCTGCCAGCTGAATGCTGACAAGTGGTTCGGGAAGGGGTGGGGAGTGGGGTCCACTGGTTTCCATGCTAGAAAGGCAGCAGAACATCACTGGGGGGGGACCATTTGCAGAACTGGCTCAGACTCAGCCATTCAGAGCGTAGGATGGCTTGGGAAATTCTCAGGGTATAAGAAACACGTGGAGATCTGCAGACTGTGGACATGCAGCCTCGTCAGGATCAGTCTGTAAGGTGAGGCCAGTTAGAAGAGATAGACTAGGGATAGAAGCTACGAAGAGAATCTGCACCGCCTCTTCTGCCCAGTGAGGTCACCACTGTCTCAAAGTGCTTTGGACCCCTCAAAGATGATGGGAAAGAAGACAAGACTGCATGGCCTCAAAAGTATTAGAAATATGCATGACCCTCCCAAATGGGGGCTTCAGGAGAACAGCCAAATGTCAAAAAATGCAAGAAGAATATGATATGCTTTTATTGATTGCCAAGATTCCACCGACGTCAACTCAGATAACCTTGCTTTAACCAGCCATTTGGATCCCTGCTCCGGTCTGACCCCTACCTCTTTCCTCTCAAGGCGATTTACTGTTCATCATCTGAATTGAGTAATCCTGGGTGAGGGGGTCAGAGGCTTTCCACCTCCTTTTCCTGGCTCAGCAAAAGCCCTGTGGGTCTCACTGCACTTGCTCTGAATACTCCAGCTTTATCATCAAGTGTGCTAAGATGTAGGACGTCAGAGCCCACCATGCTGGGTGCACAGTGCACGCTCTGTCATAAAGGTAGAAAAAATAAATAACTGCACTCATTAAGGGGTCACTGACATCTCAGAAACTCAATAGGGCTGCCTTCCATAAGAAAGGTAGCCATAAAGTTGAATTTTTTCATTTTCTATCTTCATGTGTATGTAGTAAGGGTAGTTGATATGCATGCTTGCACAGGTACACATAAGTGCAGGGGTACATGCATGTGGGGAAACAGAGTCTCTAATCAAATCCAGAGCTTGCATCTATGTAGGGCTGGTGTGGCTAGCCAGCTTGCTTTGGAGATTCCAGTCTCCACCTTCCCAAGCTGGAAATACAGGCAGGCTGCCACATCCCAGCCCCTGACATTTTATATGGAATCAAAGGAGCCGAACTCCTGTCCTTTTGTTCACTCAGGAAGCTCTTTACCACTGAGCCATCCCCCCCAGTCTAAAAGTAGAGAAATAGAAGAGTTATAGATATATACTAATTGCTCAGAATAAATGTGTATCATGATGTTTTCATACATGTATATGAACTTCTTGATCCCTCTTGGCAATTCAGACAGAGTACACAGACGCTCTGCTGCAGGTCCAAGCTCCAATTCTGTCAAGCCCCTCAAGGTCTGGGTTTAATGATATCAGATGCATCGGAGAGGGATGGAGATGCTGTGTGGAAGTGCCCTCACCTGATCCTCATCCCACAACCCGAACCCCAGAAGACTTAGCACAGATCTCTGACTCTGGGGGAATCATGCCTCCTGTCTCCTGAAGCATAAAACACTTCCATGTCGTGTACTTACCGACTCAGCTGGCGAGTGAGTTCACTAAAGTGGAAGACCGAGAGGCTGTGTAACCAGGGCTGCCCATCAGCAGATGGATGTCACCTGATCTGCTGCTTCTATGTAATGCCAAGCGTGCATCGGTTCTGTGGAATGCCACAAAGGTGACAGGAGTAAGCGGCCAGATTTCCACAACTCTGTGCTGTGTTTTCCTCGACTCACACTATGAAGGAAAAATAACTAAAGCTTTGTTTGAAGAAAAAAAAAAAAAAGCACTACACAGTATTTGCTACAAATAAAATGGATCTTGTTCAGAAGGGCAGTGAAGGGGCTGGAGAGATGGCTCAGGGATTAAAACTCTGCCTCACAAGCAGAAGGTCCTGAGTTCAGCTCCCAGGTCCCATGTAAAAAACAGCAGGTGGAAATGGTGGGCAGAGCCTGGAAAATCCTAGAGCAAAGCAAAAAGGAGGTAGAGCAATCCACAATGATTCCCAAAGTCCTCCATAGGGATATACAGTGCCCCCGATACACACCCACACATGAAAATTAAATAAATAAAAAATAGTTTTTTTTTTTAAAAGAAGAAGTACCAGTGAGGACCCCAGTGAAGGAAAATTCTCCCAGAGGGCACTGTGCCTCTAAGTAGCGCAGTGGGCTTCATGTAGAATAAAGTCTGAAAATAGATACATACGTAGATACATGATATATCATAGATCAACAGATGAGCACTAGATCAACAGATCAGATACACAGAGAGGTGATAACTGATTATTTGATAGACACATAGATGAACAGATAGATGATAGACAAAATATAATAGATGATAGTTTATATAGATGATAGACAAAACAGATAGATAATAGATGACAGGTGAGCAGATGATAAATGATCTAGATGCATAGATTAAAAATAAACAGAAGAAAGATAGATGATTGGATAGATAGATGACAGACGAATAAATAGACAGAGAGATAGATAGAGAGATGGATGGATGGATGGATGGATGGATGGATGGATGGATAGATAGACAGACAGACAGACAGACAGACAGACAGACAGACAGATATACACATGTCCCTCCTGACCAGTGGCAAGCTCCCTGCCCAACAGCGCTATAGTATTTCACATAAGTTTCCTGTAGATGCTTAAGAAAAAACAAAACTCGTAACTTCTTGGGAGAGAAATTTCTTGCATTATGGTTTTAGAGACCATGGGTTTAAAGTCAGAGTCACTGGTTTGAAAGCAAGGCATAAAAGAAAGCGACCTGCCTGTGCCCACTTCCGCTGGCCGCTGACACTCACTGCTCTGGCAGCCATACTCTCATTTCCTTCTCAACAGTCCTGATCCTCACAGCTGCCTCTCTCTTTAGTGACACCTGTGGTTTAATTGAAGGCCAACCTGAAAAATAATCCAAGGCGATGTCCCTTATCATGATTCACAAAAACGACTTTTCTCAAGATAACTTTGCTAGGTTCCAAATAACAAGGCTCGATAGTTTTAGGGCCATTCCCAGGTAAGTATTCTGAGATGAGTGGATCTTAAGAGGAGGCTTGCAGATAGATCTGAAGAAACAGGAAAAAAAGTGCAAGGATCTTCACATCTCGGGTTATTGTCCACCGAAGAGTATTCTCTCACAACGCATCTTGGTCTGCTGATCACCAGGCTGATGTCACTGCCTCAGCAGCTTCTCTTCTTAACTTAGTACTTAACTCAGGAGCGAAGTGACTGTGGAAGCAAAGATAAAGGACTATGAGGTCACCTACCTCACGGAAGCCCTCTCACTGAGGCCCAAGCTGTTGGCCAAGCCTCCAAGAGCACAGGTCAATTCTCATCACGTGAAATGGTTCATCCCTCTATCTTCGATGAATAGCCAGAAATGGTTGTTTTGAATATTCAAATATTACGGTAAATAATTTTATGTAATACAATGAAATGAATTTCCAAATGTTATAGCAAATACTTTTTTGGCAAATACAGTGTATATACTTCAATGAAATGAATCATTAGGAAAAATTACCATATGCTTGGACAGTTCAGAAATGGGGACTGGCAAGATAGCTCACAACAGACTTGGCAGCCTGAATTCGATCTCTGGAAGGTCAGGTGTTTAGAGGAGAGAACTGACTTCTGGGAGTTTTGACCTCCCACCTGTGTGTCATGGCATACATATCCATGTCTTCTTCCTCTTAATTTCTTTTTCCCTTTATCTCTTTTTCTCTGTCTCCCTCTTGCTGTCTCTCTCACTTGTAAATTTCATTCTCTTGTAAATAAATGGAATGCTACAAAACAAGAAATGACAACCTGCTAAAAGATTTCCAAACACTTCCAACCTCTATGCTTACGTCAGAATAAGAGTGCACAGACCAGCCCAGGTACATGGACCATGTTTGAGTAGCACCATTCAAGAAAACTACCCAACTCTTGTTGACATAGTCCATCAGTACTTTCAAGACCTTGAGACATATTGACTCTTCCTTACCAGAGCTTTATCCATTCAGAAAATGAGTTTTCCTCGTTTGCTCCTGACCATGTGGCTTTATCAGTAGCACCACTGCCCTAGAGCCTAGATCATTAGCATGCCATGACATTTGACCTTGCCTCAGATGATAAAAAATGTTTTACAGTGTGAGGAACAGCCACGCACATGGCCCACACAGTCCTCTAGTATTAACATACATCCCATGTTCAGCAGGCCTCCAACCAAGCAGAAAGATGGAATGAATGGTCAGTACCTTCTAGAGAGGAAAAATGTGCATCTTGGAAGCAGGGCTAGCAGTGATCATTCCCAGCAATCATCTGCTGCAGAATTTGTACTCTCCTCTTCCTGCGCCAGGTCTAAGCTCATTCAATAAATTCCTGGTTGATGTGTTTCCTCCAGAAACCAGGACCTCTAAGTTTGCAATGTTCTTGGCTAATCAGAGTCTGGTGCAGTCGTATCAATTTGGGCATCTCATGGAGGTAGCAGTGAAGAAAAAGAGGGAGGAGACAGATGCAGGAGGCATACCAATATCAGGATAGGTTAGAGGCTCAAACTCCTGGGAGAGAATTCTTCTACCAGGAATTTTTCTTAATTGAGAGCAGAAACAGCCAGCTGAGACCATTTTTACACCCCATCCCAGTGGGACCAAAAGTCAAAGACAAGACCTATGTACTCTGGTACACTTATGTACCTTACTGCTATGAGAAGCTAGATTGCTTGCTCCCCTATGAAGGCAGGGAATCAGGAATTCTCTGGAACCAAGGGCTCCCCTGAGACGGTGAACAGTTGCAACCACCACAGCTCAGAGCAAGGACATTCACTCTGTAAACCCTTGGAGGGAAAAAACTTAGATCAGCAGCCAGAGAACTCACTAGGGGAAGTGTTGACTGAGAGGGTTGAAGAAAGGACAGAGGATGATAATCAGTCTCAGCTTTGGGACCAATGCAGTTTGCTTTCATCTTCTTACTAGAGGTCTTATCCCGTTACTGCGGCCCACAATCTTGAAGGGATCTCTGTGATTAGTTGGACATGTTTCTTTCTTACCAGAAAATAGGTGAAGGCTTTTCATTTTTATTTAAAAAAAAAAAAAAAGTGACGCCTTCCCATTAGAATAGACAACTACACACAGTAGGAGAGCCCATGTACATGAATGACATGGGAATTATTACAACACCAGATGGGGCTGGGAAAATGACTCAGTGGGTAAAAATGTGTGCTGTGCAATCCTGAAATCTTCAGGTAAGATCCACAGAATCCTGCCCTGGAGGGAGGCAAGATAGAAGATTTAAAAGCAAGCCACACTCTCTAAATTCTTTACAGCTCAGAATTGATGTCATTAGAGAATACATGCACAGAAACAGAGGCAAAAACAAAAGTGGTCTGAAGCTACCTGATCTGGAAGCATCAAGCATGCTATTGCTTGTGCAGGAGTATGTATTTCTGAATTTAAATGCTGTATTCCAGCTTTTTCTTAAATAAAAGAGGATAAGAAGGTGGGAGGGGAACAGGTTGGGGGGATGCCCAGTTTGAGTGGGAGGGCAGGGGGTAGATATAATCCAAATGCATTGTATACATAAATGAGATAGCCAAAGAATAAATAAAAATGTATTTAAACAATGAAAAAAAGTGTGGGTCTGGGACTGGAGAGATAGCTCAGGGGTTAAGACTCTGTCTCACAAGCAGAAGGTTCTGAGTTCAGATCCCAGGTCCCATGTAAAAACATCAGGCAGAAACGCCAGTGACCTGCACTTCTGGCCCTGGTGAGTGGAACCTAGGAAATCCCAGAGGGAATCAAAAACCAGGTGGAAGCAATCCAGGATGAATCCAAAAGTTACCATTGGGCCCCCACAGGGACACAGAGTGCCCTCTCACACACACACACATACACACACACACCCACACACACACACACACCAAAAATAAATATAATATTTCTTAAAGTGTGGGGCTGTTACAGGAAGCTTTCTTGAAAAGGTTATGCTCAAGACTGTTGCTCTTGGAAACATAAGTACATTTTCCTGTTTCTGGGAATTCACATACTGCATAGTGAGATTTTATCTCAAAACTAAAAAAAAAAAAAAATTGGATCAAAAAAATCAAGATTCAAATGTTTGTTGCCTGCAAGAAACATAGTTCAAGGCAAAGATATACAAGCACTGAAAAGGAAAGGGCAGAAGATAACATTCTAGACAAAAGGATTCATAGGTAGAGAGCAACTATAATCATGTCCAACTGGTATCCAGTCAAAACTAGTCAAAAGAGATAAAGAAGTCACTACACCATTACACATTGGTCAATGTGCATTTTTGGTGGGAGCTCAGAAGACCACAATGCCAATAGGACTAAAGACAGTAAAGACTGTTCAAGATGTTTCAAGTAGAAAAGTGGACTTTACTGAAAACTAGACTAAAAGCAGTTACATTGTGGCAAAGAATTGTCTGTATTTCATCCATGCCCTAAGACTCTGTGTGAGGCTGATTTGAAAGAAGACAGGCAAATTAATCAATCTGGCAACAGAAATCTTGAAGCAGCCCAGCATTTTGAGTGTGATGTGGATATTACTACCTGCTTTTAGCTAAGTACAGTGAGAATTGAAAGCAAACAGCAGCTATGAAAAAGGTTTAAAGCAATTTGGCAAGAAAAGAAGTGTATATATATATACCACTGCTGAAGAGTTTAGGACCATTAAAAACAAATGCTTGCAGCAGCCAGGATATAGCCACAATGTGACTGGACCTTGCCTGACCTGCACAATGGCTGATATGTCAACAACTCCTCAAAATCTAGCACAGATCAAAGGAGAGAAGGCTTCCTGAGAGGCAAAGGGTTATTAAACAGTCATAATAGAGTTCCCACACTAGCAGGAAACCCAAAAAGGGGTCCCAAGCTATGCCACTGAGTCCTGAATCCTCACTAGTATAGAGACTTAGAAGGAAATTCAGTGCCCACATAAACAGATTCTGTGGAGGATGGAGGGAGAAAGCAGGAAGCACCAAAAGAGGAGGAGGGAAGGAAAAGGGATGAGAGGGAGGGGGAAGAAAAAGGGGGGTAAATACAATGCAGTGGGGGACAATGGGGAAAGGGAGGGGAGAGGGAAAAGGAGGTACCTATTGAGTTTGTATAATTAGGGGAAAAAGTAATAAAATGTAATATAAAAAATAAAATATATTAAATTTTTAAAAAGTAGATACTTTTTTTTAATTTTTTTATTATTATTTATTCAACTGTGCGCATGTGCGTGTGTGCGTGTGTATGTCTGTGTGTGTGTGTGTGTGCTGTCTGTGTGTGTAGAACCATGTGGACGAATTCGCGAACCACGATGGACGCCTCCACCTCCTTCTGCCCGGGATTCACAGGCTCCGCCCTACCAGGACCAGAAGCGCAGGCCGCCCCCGCTTCCGCCTGGCGTCTATACGTGGGATCTGGGATCCGAACTCAGGACCTTCCGCCTGCAAGGCGGAGGCTTAACCCCTGAGCCACCTCTCCAGCCCAAAAAAGTAGATACTTTTTATCAAGACAAGAAAGATGCCTAGACAGCCATCCCCACCCTCTTCCTCAGGACCACATTCAAGGGCAGGAGGATTCTAAGCCTTTTGATTATGCTTTGATAAAGGAGCCCCCAAAGTTCCCTACAGTACAAAACTGCCAGGGAAGTACTTCTCAGTGTTCTTCCAGACACAGTTGCAACCGGGGTCCACTGGGAGCCAGTTGTTGCTCGGGCTGGTAGCAGGCCTGGGCATTGTCCTACTGTGCTGACTTTACGGGAACACGGAATTCAAGACTGGCAGCATCATGGAAACGCCCAATCAGATTTCAAAGACCATCTCAGAGGCCAGGAGATTGGAGGGCAGGCGATCTCAGAGGGGAAGCGTTCCATGGCTTTTCCTGGGGAAACACGCACAAACATCTCTTCAATCCAAACAGAGCACTGGTGACAGACCAAAGAAAAGATTCCTCCCAAATACAACCTGGCAAACCAGTGAGTGTACTGAGGCTGCTTGCGGGAGCATGGGTGTGACTCAAAAGTAACTGCATCAGCAAAACTTCCCCCTCGCCTCCGACGATATTAGGAAAATTCCTGACAGCTGCATCCCTGTAGCTCCCTGCTTGCAAGCAACTCCACAGTAGGGTCTCCACTCCTGCAGTACTTGCTTTCTGCTTAAATTAACCATTTGAAGGGACTTGGAAAGGTGTGCCTCTTGGAACTTCACTGGCTGGACTTTCTGAGCCTGGTAAGTTTTGGGAGCCTCCTACTTTTTCTGGGTAGCCCTCTTCTCTCAAGAGAATGTTTCAATACAGAGAAAACACCTACAAAACATCAGCTGACAGGGCCTAAAGCACAATGCTCGAAGCGGGGATGGGGCGTCAGGAGGGTCAAAACTGTAGCAGACACCCAGGGACACCGGAGAGGCAGCAACTTGGAACATGTGACAAGGAAAGCTGTAAACACAGCCTGGCACGGGAGGCATGCGAGCTGCAAAAGGCAAAGGCGTGGAGGAGAGACGGCCCGGGCTCCTGGAGCTCACATTCCATCACGTGTGACTAGATGCTGCTGGACAAAGAGCTACAGGATTTAAACCCTGTCGTGCCAGGTTTCAGCTTCATTTTGGTACCAGTCCTCTTTAGTATGTCCCTGTGCCCTCCTTTGAGACTAGAAATGTTTGGTTTAAGGTGTCTGTCTATATTGGACATGTACATTCCTTCTTTCTGATCTTATATAGACACAGCTACAAGTTAATCTGTAGTCTCACAGGAGACTCAGACTTGGATTTTGGTAATGTTAAGTTGGTAAGACTGCAGGGCTTCTTGGACATAAACTAAATGCATTTCGTATTTTAAAATGGAAATAAGCCTAGAACCAGAGAGGAATATCACAGTTTGAGAAGCTCTGTTGGGGTGTCAGGTTGACAAGAGGTGGATTCGTGGAGGTCAATCCGAATCATTCACTGAGTGAGATTAAACAGTACTTATAAGCATTCTCAGGGAAAGACAGATAGAAAAACAGAGATGAAGACCAAGACAGAATAACAGAGAGAGGAAGGAAGGCAGAGTAGAGGAAAGAACGCCAAAGAGGGAGAAACGGGAAGTATCAAGTACAGAGACAAACAGGACTTGCTTCCAAGCTTCGCCTCGCCGGGAGCTACCGGCTCTGAAATCTCCTCCTTCTATTCTAGAGTTTTGACAATATTTTCCCAACAAACCCTTATTTTTAGTTTTTCTTCTGTTTGTTTTCTCCTAAATTGGGTTGAGTTGGGTTCTTTCGGTGGCAAGCTTCCTCACAGAGAATTGCTAGGAGATTTCAACATTGTAAAGCAACAGAGCTTAAAATACAGAATTACCCAAATCAAAACCCAGTGGTGGGCATTATTCTGGTGTGTATATATAACATGACTGATGCCAGGGGTGGTGGTGAACGTGGGTAATCTCAGAATTCAAGAAGATGAGGCAGGAAGATTACAGTGAGTTTTACACCTGTGAGAGCTACACAGACCTTATTTCCAGGGGGAAGGATTGGGAGGGACTTCTGATGCATTTTAGCTTGTGTGTTTCCTCTTCTAAGCTCTCATTGCAAATAACGTCAGTACAATCAAAGTTGAAAAGTCCTGTCTTGCCGTGATTCATTATACATGCTGCTTCTGATTTTATACATGAGTCTTTAAGTGCTTTTTTGTGCATGTGTGTGAGGCACGTGCAGGTGTACATGTCTGTATGGGTGTGTGAATGTGTATGGGGGGATGTGGATATGTGTGTGCATCTGAACGTCTGCACGTGCGTGTGCCAAAGGTCTATGTCAGTTATCTTTCTGTATTGCTTTCTGCTGATTGGCTAGGCTAGCTTGCCAGTGAGTTCCAGAGATCTGTCTTGCTCCCCGGCCCTGGGACCACAGGCAAGCACCACCGCGTACGCTGCCTTTTTATGATGGTGCTGGAGACTCAAACTTAGACTTTCGCACTTGTGCAAGGAGGACTTTACACAACAGAGCCATCTGTTACCTGCGGTTTGCGTAGCAGCCTTTGTAACGCGGCACATTGCTGATTTCACACGTCCCTTTTGTGCCTCGAAAGAAACGATGCGCTTCCAAAGCTGCTGGTTCAGTGGACACCTACCAGTCCAAGCTAGCAGGATCGGAAAACAGAAAGGAGCAAGAGGCCGACTGGCCGCTTCGTGGAGAGAATTTCCTCCGCCCTGAGGCGGCCGATCGAAGACCACTGCAGAAACCCCGCACTGTCTGATGGGTTGGGAAGCCTGGCTACTGCTCCACACTTTTGGAGCTTAATACCTAGAGCGAGGCATAATATGAAGCTCCTGAGAGGAGAGTGGGAGCCAGAGGAACAGGGGCAACTTGATTACTCAGACACCATCCAAAACCTTCTGCCTCAGGCTGTGAATCAGGTAATAACCTTGCTCCCCTGCCTTCGTAAAAGTCAGGCCTTCTGGGAGCAGGCCAGAACGTGGATCATATTTTTCTCTGTCCTCCATCGGTTTATTATTTCATGCTGTGGGAGGGCAGAGAGGCCAGAAGGGAAACCTTGGACAAGGAGCACAACCTTTGGGGTCAATTGCCCAAAGGCAAAAAAAAAAAAAAAAAACAGGTTGAAACCTATTTTTTTTAAAAAGTATCTGTTACTGGCTAACATAGAGACTGAAACAATAAAATGAAGCCATTCTGAATCTGTGTGTGTTGATGGAAGGAAGGAACCCAAGGCAGGTAACAAGAGATTTCTTAATTCTGTTTTATAATTTACTTCTCTCTTTTCCTATAACAAAAATCACTACTTAAAGAATGAAGAGAACTCATTGTTTTTGGATGGTTTTAATAAAAGATGGCTAATTTATTTTGCTTTTCTTTTCTAACTTTTCACTGCTACTTCTAAATAATATGAGTGGAACCTGGATTCAAAATAAACTTCCCCAAGATATATTTCTTTTGTGATTGTTTACATCTGATTTTTTTAATTTACAATGACCTTTAGATCAATTATCTAGTTTTGGGATTCACAATATATTTTTTTCTTTTTTTTCTCCCACATTTTATTTTTTTTCCTAATCATGAAAGCTCAATAGGTACCCCATCCTTTCTCTCCCTCCTCCCCTCTCCAGTCGTCCCCCCTTTCACTCTCCCCCTTTCCTCCTTCCTTTCTCCCCTTCCTCCCCCTCTTCGAGTACTTCCCCCTTCCTCCCCTTCCTCCCTCCCATACCCTGGAGCATCCTTTTGTGGGGATTCACAATATATTTTTAAATCTTTAATTTTTTAAGTTTTTTATTAATTAACTTATCCATTTTTGGTTCAAGATCTCAAGCTACTGAGGTTGACTTTGAACTCCTGACCCTTCCTGTCTTTACCTCCTAAGTGCTGGGTTTATAGGCATGAGCCACCATACCCAGCCCTTTAATTCTTCTTGCTCAAGTGCAACTTCCATAGAGTCACAACCACCTGACCAAGAGCCAGAACCCTCTCATGCTTGTCCCCAGCTTCCCCCTCGCCCTGCTTAGCAACAGCAGTCAGTGCATCCTTACAGTGAGACCTTCTGCCTGTAATGAGATTGCTTCTCCACAGTCGAAATTCATATAATGTAATCTTATAATAAATTGTTTTCTTTTATCTGCCTTTTCCACTTAACAAATTACATTTCAAAGATTCATCCGCACCGTGGGCAGTCTTCGTTTTCCCCTTTTGTGGCTATGTAGCCTTCTGTTGCATGATATATTGTGATTTCTATTTCTGTTGATTATTTATAACAATTGAGGTTGTCCCCAGTTTGGATTTTGGTAAACAGTCTTATCAATATCTGTTGATAAGCATAAACACTAAGTTCTTTCTTTCTTTTTCTTTTCTTTCTTTCATTCATTCACTTGTTTGTTCTTCTCAACAGGATCTCATGTTTATTCAGAATGATTAATGGTAAAAAAAGAATGGTGGGAAGGAGGGGAAATGGAGGGAAGCAGGGATAAGTACTCAATATGCTTCTAAAACTAGAAAAATAAGTAAGTAATAAATTTTTAAAGAGAAAAACAATGTCCTTTCCTCATTGGCTAAACAAGAACATAAGAAACAGGGGCTGGAGAGTTGTCTTAGTGGTTAAACCTCTGCTGAGTTCAGATCCCGTATACCACATAAGAAGGCCGGGAAGTAATAGTGGCGTCCTGTACTTGCTCTTGAAGGCAGAGACTGGGAAACTCCAGAACAAAGCAAATAAGAAGTAGAAGAAATTCAGGGTGATTCCCAAAGTCATCCTTGGGCCTCCACAAGGACACACGGTGACCTCTGATACACACACACACATACACACACATCACACACACACACACACACACACACACACACACACACACACACAAAAGAACTTAAGAAACATTCATGGCAAGAAACTGGAATCAGCCAACATGCCATCAACAGAGGAACAGATAGTGAAAATATGGCATATAACATTGGAGTATTACTCAGTCATCAGAAAAGATGACATTAAGGAAGTTTCTGGTAAATGCATAGAACTGGAAAATTTAATATTGAGTGAGATAGCTCAGACACAGAAAGATAAGCCCCGCATGTTCTCTCTTATATGCAGATACTAGCACTATATCCTTGTCAATGTACTTGGCTAGGAATTACTATAAGATCCAGAAAATTCAAAAGGAACCAATGAGTGGGAAGGTGGGAAGTAATGGTTAGGGTGATGGAGGGAATAATTGGGAAAAATACATAGGGGGAATGAGGGGATGGGAGATAGGAGGGACAGAGGGACTTATAGAAAAACACAAAGACTGTGGGAAGTAACCCCATAGGAAGCGTCTATGTTCATTAATATGTCAAAAAAAGTATTTTAAAGAAAGGAACAAGATTGGGTAGTCCTTATGCAAAAGGGCACAAGGTGAGGAAAACAGCAAAAATAAAAAAGCCCTAAGCTGTTCAATTAGAACTCAGTGACAATTAAAACTATACTAGAAATAACAGGAATGTGACACTTCCTGATAAAATGTTGATCAGAGAGGTCTCAAACAGAGAGGTCTCAAAGACCCCCAAACATTATAGGCTTGTGCCATTGCTCTTGGTTGCTCTCCAAAAAACTGTCAGCAAGACCTTATTACTGAAAATGCAACACGTATGGATCATAGAACATGGGCAAAATGCATTAACTGGAACTTTTTCCTTGCTGGATAGCTTACACAGTACCAAGGAATACTGTAGAAGCTACTAGGCTTCATCAACTCATGAGATACTCAAGTTCCAATAAAATCACCAAGCAACAGGTGATCACCAGTGTAATAGCAGCATGAGTATCAAGGAGACAACTAACAATTTTCTGACTGAACTCAAGACCCACTTTTTAGAACAGAACATATTCCTGTTACTGTAACTAGAACAAGAAGCTAAAAAGGAAGGAAATAGATCAAGAGGGAAAAATAGTCGATGAACTTACAGGTAGAAAGACAGTACACCACACTGCTCTGTAAATAGCTGCTATTATGCACATATGTTTGAAGAACACTTAACATTCAACCTAGAAGTCTTCTACAACAGAGGCAGAGGATCTCAACACCCTGACAGGATGCAGCCTAGGGCAGTGGAAGAGCAGTGAAGTAGACAGCAATGACCAGCCATAATGCAGAGTACTGGTGACCAGCAAGGCTCACCCAGAATCAGATCATCCTAATCTCTCTCTATCCTAAGGTTTAGGGAACTTCGAGGAAGAGGGAGCGGTGAGATTGTAAGAACCTAAATATGGGAAGGTCCACCTTGGACAAGACATTCCATTCAAGGTAAGACTGCTGCATTCAAGAACTCATAGCAATGAGACTTGTCCTTACCAGACCTGCATAATGACTGACATACCAAGTTGCCCCCACAGACTATTGAGGAACTCAAGAGAGATGAGAACATATAGTGGAAACCTTGGGACTAAAATTGGATGAGTGAAGGGCAATGCTCCTATCATTGTGGTGGCCCAAAAAGAGGCAACTTGGTATGCCACAGAGGTCTGAACCCCCACAAGAGTAGACAAGCCAGAGGGAACCCTGGGGTGTATAGATGTGACCAGGCAAGAGAGTGGGAGGGAGTGGAATGGATTGATGAAGGAAAGGGAGAGGAATAAGAGGGAGGGGGGACGGAGAGAGAAGGATGGAGGGAAGCAGGCAGAAGTACTCAATATGTTTGTAAAACTAGAAAAGTGAAAAAAGAAACATTCATTTTATGTTTTACAGTATTTTTCTCTTCCCAAATAGAAACACTATTTTCTTTTGAATAGTGAATCATAGGATACGTGCACCTAGCTCTACTAGATAATGCCAAACTATTCTTTATTTCTAGGGGTTATGCCAATTTATTCACCAGTAGTGCTCTGGGACCCATTTGCTTCCCATCCTCACCAGTACTGAGTTACTCGTCCTTTCGATATTGATCATTTTGTGGTGTTATGGTTTTACTTTTTATTTCTTCATAGATAAAGAGTGCCTTTTTATTTTCTTTTATTTATTTATGAGAAAGAGAGGGAACAGAGAGAGAGAGAGAGAGAGAAGATGTGCATATGCCATAGCATGTTCTTGATGGTCAAAAGAACTTTTAGAAATTGGTTCTGTTCTTCCCCCATGTGAGTTCCAAGGTTCAAACTAAAGGGACCAGGTTTGCAAGCAAGCACGGCCTCTGCCCACTGAGCCATCTACATAGCCTCTGGATGCCTTCAGTGGTTGCTAAACAGGACTTGGATGTCTTACTGAGTGAAGACTTTTCACAGGCTCCAAGGTGCGGGAAGGCTTCAGGCTGCAGGATCTGAGGCGGCACACATGTGCGTTTCTCTGCACTTCTATCTTGTTTCCCTTCATTCTTGGTGCTTAGATTATAAACCTTTGATCAGAATTGGTCATGTTTGGTCATTATGGCTTCTAACATGTTTATCTGCCCTGATCTCACCCTACTTTCTAAAGCATTTAGATGTGTGCGCCATAGGAATATATACAAATGACTCCCCAGAAACACCAAATTTGTGGTTCATTCTAGTACAATAGACTACTTGAAGTACTGTGATCTGTAGGCAGACACACATATTTGGAGCAGGTTGAAGAAGGAGGAGGAAGAGGAAAAGAAGGAAGAGGAGGAAGAGGAGGAAAAGGAGGAGGAGAAAGAGAAGGACAAGGACAAGGAGAAGGACAAGGAGAAGAAGAGAGGTGACCCAGGGGTTAAGTCTCTGCCTCCCAAGCAGAAGGACCTGAGTTCAGATCCTAGATCCATAGAGATGCAAGATGGAAATGGCCACATCCTGTACTTCCAGCTCTGAAAGGTGGGGGAGAACTGAGGCATTCCAGAGCAAAGCAAAAAAGAGGTAGAGGTAGGGCAATCCAAGATGATTCCCTAAGTCACCTTTGGGCCTCCACAGTGCTCTCTGATAGCTACACACACACACACACACACACACACACACACACACACACACACACACACATGCACGCACGCATGCACACAGAATCACATGGTTCTCTCTCTCTCTCTCTCTCTCTCTCTCTCTCTCTCTCTCTCTCTCTTTGTGTGTGCCATAGAAATATATGGGTCACCTCTCTTCTTCTCCTTGTCCTTCTCCTTCTCCTTGTCCTTCTCTTTCTCCTCCTCCTTTTCCTCCTCTTCCTTTTTTTCCTCTTCCTCCTCCTTCTTCAACCTGCTCCAAACATGTGTGTCTGCCTACAGATCATAGTACTTCAAGTAGTCTGTTGTCTAGAATGAACCACACATTTGGTATTTCTGGGGAGTCATTTGTATATATTTCTATGGCACAGAGAGAGAGAGAACCGTGTGATTCTGTGGAGGATGAAGGGTGACTTCGGGAATAATCCTAGATTGCTTCTACCTCCTTCTTGCTTCACTCTGGGTTTTCCCAGGCTCCATCCACCAGGGCCAGAAGTGCAGGCTTTTCTGCGTGGCATTTTTACGTGGGACCTGGGATCTGAACTCAGGACCTTCTGTTCATGAGACAGAGTCTTAACCCCTGAGCCATCTCTCCAGCCCTGAAATAGCCTTCTTAATTGAATGGAGCTAAGTTTATTCTATGCATTAAGGCCCATGTTAGATATTTGTAAAAAATAAAGAACTTGGATGTCCAGAAGACCTATGTGGGATGCTTCGGTATATGACCTGAAACCAAAAACAATGCTGTAAATACAAGTCTGTCTGTAGTGAACTGGAGTCTACCACAGGAGTTTCCAGTCCTCCCCGCGGGGGGTGGGGGAATAGTAGGGCACAGTCAAGGGATGGAGATTCACATGTGATGCTGGAACTTTAAACAAATCAAAGTTCCAGAAGAGCCCACTCTGTCTTGGTTCCTTCACTTCCTTTGAACAAAATACAATTGACAATATTTTCACTTTAGTCTGCACTAACAAAAGACAGGCTGCTTTTACAACACTCTCCCATCTTATGGGAAACACTGTTTACTTCAATCATAGAAACACATCTCTACTAGAACTCATCGAAAACGAAGCTGTAATCTCTAAATCTAAACTCCAAGTTTGTTTCTCGGTAATGTTTACATAAATCTTCCTTTCATGACGTTATTATGTTGAGGCCAGCGAAATTAGAGAGTCCCCAGGCAAAAGCAATTCAAATGCAGCATCCATATTTCAGGGAAGAGTAACAGAAGAAGGACTTTTTGTGGGATTGATTACTTATTAGTTTTAGGGAAATTGGCTCAGCAAGTCCAGCTTTTCTAGACTTTAAACAGATGTTGTTTCACAGCTGTAAATGGTCTGAATGACTCAGCACCAACTGCAAGATGCATGAGAAGTCCTTAGAGGTGTAGACAGCGGTAAGGGCATATTGGTTAAGCCCTGCCTCAGAACTAGACCCAGTTAGTCATCAAATCAATGGTGGGTCAGTTCCACTTTCAGTTTCTCTCATATAAAAACCTACCACAGTCCCAGACCCTAGTAGACTTCATGATCTTTCCATTCCAAGCTTATGGTTTCTAGAATGAGAAACTATTCCTGCTTATTCCATTATCTGCACATGGTGAATGTATGCTGGACATCTCCTTAATAGAGGCTATGGAGCACTACATATCTATGGAACAATATTATATATATCCCTGTCTCTGCCTCCCAATTTTATTTATTTCTTCTTCTTCTTCTTCTTCTTCTTCTTCTTCTTCTTCTTCTTCTTCTTCTTCTTCTTCTTCTTCTTCCTTCTTCTTCTTCCTTCATTGTCTTCTTCCTCACCATCCTCCTCCATCTCTTTCCCATAATTCTCTAGTTCATTTTAGTTTTTCTCCTGACAGTTATATGCTTATTCCACCTTTCTGACCACTATTTTCCACTTTATACAACTATCCTACGTGAATGCTGCCTTAATTCTCTTGAAATCCTATTTTTTTCTCCTCAGTGCACTTTTAGAAGATAAAACAAACATGGGAAGTCATGAATGCTATGACTGAAGAATAGGCAAAGATTTAACAAAAGAGTCAAAAAGAAAAATACAACACATTCAGCTGTGCAAAAATTTGAAAATTCTGCTTATCAAAAAGAGCATTAAGGGAGCGAAGATACAGCCAGTGAGTGGCCTAGGTACACCTCACATATGTCTGACAAGAATATGAAGAATTTTCCCATCAAAGAAGAAATAATTTAGATATCCCGTAGAAAATAGACAAAAATTCAGATAGACTCTTCAAATTTAAATGAAAGGGAATAATCAGCCAATATATGAATTCATATTCAATTTCATTCACACACACACACACACACACACAAACAACAGCAAGATAGAGAGTCAATGATGGGAAAAGAGAATTTTTTTGTTGGTTTGGCTTATAGAAAACACCTTGATCTCTTCTGAGCTGAGTGTGCATTTAATCAAAAGAGTAAACAGTTTCAAGTTAAACCACACACCTTTGTTTCCAGAAGCATCTATCATCATCCCTATCGGGGCACGGGCTTTGTCAAAAACTACACAAGAGAGTGCATCGCTGGCATGAGACTTGCTCTGGTGGCGCTAGGCTCTTCCTCTGCCTGCCACAGGGGGTGGGGAGGGTAGGCATTGGCACAGCCACAGAAATCTTCCTCACAGTCACTAGCCAGTCCCTTGACAAGGGCATGAGGGGACCAAAGCAAACCTAATGGGATGAGAGAAATGAAAAAGAAGACTGGAGCCAACGATGACATCAACCTTCCAGGGAGGCTGGGAAGTGATGGGAAAATGCTTGGAGAAAGGACATTCTTAATTCATGTCAGCTTGAGACAATCCATCCATCTTGATGCTAAATTCCTTGCCACGGGCTAAATGTGAAACCCAGAAAAGCCTTTCCATTAAATTGCCACTTAGCATTAAATGCTTAGAAAGAGGCAGGTGAGAGACCCAGAGATGACATTTTTACCATCCAGTTGGCTGATTACCCAACAGAGTGGGCAGAATTGCCCCCGTCTCTTTGGCTCTGACTGTAGTCATTGTGTTCTAACGCAGCCCACCAGGAGTAGCCTGACCCGGCATGACTGGCCAAGTACTGGCCCACGTGCTATTCCATCTGGGTTCCTTTTCATAATGTTACGGGATGAGAAGTCTTACCAAGAATGTAATGCCATCGGCTCGCTCCTCTGACGGCTTCCCTACAGCCACAGGGACGGGCTGGATGCAGAAGCCCTGGGACAGAGCCTCATCACTGGACTCTGATTGGGATGAGAATTCTTGTAAGGTTCTTTTACGTGGATAAAATCCTTCATGATCATGTTTTGGTTCTTCCAGACAGTTTCAGACCCTCATGAGCATGTCTGCTTATTCCGGTGGAGGGAGCGGAAGGAACAGGAATAAGGGCAGTCAGGAGAGTAGAGACTCAGGACAGGATGCAGTAGAGCATTTGCCTAGCACACAGGAAGGCCTGGGTTCAATCCCTACCACTGCATCAAGTGGGCACAGTGGAGTAGGCTGGGAATCCCAGCACTAGAAGGTAAAGGCAGGAGGATCTGAAGTTCAAAGTCATCCTTGGCTATGTAGTAAGGTCCAGACTAGCCTTTGATGTACAAGATCCTATCTTGTCTTAAAAGATGAAGGAGGGGCAAAGTAATGTAGGAAGAGGTAAATCCCTTTTTTTAGAACCTGTTTGTACCAAAATCCATAAAACTCCGCCATCCCTCTCCAATCAACTGACTTACAAGGTCAAAGGGACCCTGGCTCAGGACCTGTTCAACCTGTTGAGGGCTTTTGTACTGTACTTGGCAAATGCCATACTGTCCTTTGGCATTGCCAGGTGAAGCACTCTGTCATGTTTTGTGGCCTTGGAACTCAGAGCTGAGAACCCCAAACTTTTTTTTAACTTCGCAGATATTTTCAGATTTTTTTTTAAAGTGCCCTTTTCAAAATACATGTGTGAAAAGTTAAAAGGGCTCTTCTCTGGGTTGAAATGGCAGAAGACAAGAGCCTGACATTTTCTGTGTCCCCTTCTCCCTGGTAGCTTCTGGGGACACTGTAGGAAGCTGGCTTCTTAGAACATAACTCAGAAACACCTGACAACTAGTATTGTGGCAGGTGCTCCGGTGGGAGGGCAGGAGGGCTTCCATTGAAATGCATTGTACCCCGGGCAGAAAGACTGGCATAGGAGTAGAGAGAAGGGCTAGGGACTTACACAGTAGAATAAGGATGTTGTACATCCAGCCAAAGTTGAGCATATTGGTGAAGGATATGTGGGAAAGTTATTAATACTACTGTAAAAATACAAATGATGCCTATTCCTATTCTATGACTCCTCAGAACATAATCCTTCAGGGCTAGGACTGTAACTCAGTTGGTAAAGATTAAGCAAGAGCCTCAGTTTGATCTCTAGCAATACAGAAAGAACAAGAAAAGGAGGAGGGAGAGGAGAAAGAAAAAAAGGAGGAGGAGGAGAAACAGGAAGAGAAGGAGGTGAAGAAGGAGGAAGGGAAATCAAGAGACAGGTCTCAGCAAAACTGTGTACAATTTTCTGCATTAGGTTAGTTGTATTAGAAAGACACACCTGACGTGGGTGGAGGAGAAATATGTATGCATGTATGTGTGTCCTTCTGAGGAATGAACCCAAATTTTCCTCATGAGTATTTTTGTTTATTTAGTTTACTATGACAGTTAAAGTTGATTTTGAACTGGATTGTATCAGAAATCAATCAAGAGACAGGTCTCAGCAAAACTTTGTTCGATTTTCTGCATTAGGTTAGTTGTATTGGAAAGACACATCTGACATGTGGGTGGGGGAGAAATATGTATGTGTGCTCTTCTGAGGAATACAGGGCTGTATGTCATAGTTAAATACAAGCGTCAACTTGGCAGTTGAGGGTTCAAGCTCTGGGCACAATTGTAAAAAAATGATAGTTGAATTAAGCCCCAAGCAAGTCTGTAGGAGATTGTGTGACTGATGAGGAAGACCCAGCCAATAGTGGATGGGACTAGGCCCTGAGCAAGAGAATAAGATGGAGGGCTCCGGTTAAGGAGGTCAGCATCCTTCCGTTCACTTGGCCAGACATGCTGGTCTGGCAAGTGAGGACTGTCCCTCTCAGCAGTCCTGTGGACATGATGGGGTCAGTTCTCTCAGTCTTTCCTGTTGGTGTGAGCTCTCCTGCCAAACTGGACAAGGAACTGTAACTAGACAATCACAGGCCAAAATAAAAACCCCTTGTTCCAATAAGCCCTTTGGTCGTGAATTTATGTGGAACAATGCAGGTAAACAGCAGCAGTACACATTGTCAAAACATATCTAGACAATCATCATTTTCAGATCCATCATTTGGTTGGTAGTAGACCTGTTTGCTACTTGCCCCCAGAGGTATCCTGGCATTTCGTATGCCTGAACATGAATGCTGAGACACAGGGGGAAATAGAAATCAACTCACTCCATAGAAAAAGCACTTAAGAGCCTCTGACCTGCAGCCCACTGGGAAGTTTTCACCAGAAACGATGCCTTGTCTTGAGTCATGGTGGTCCTTGCTCATTGAGAGGGCCCCTCCCCTCTGTTGGAAATGCAGATGCCCAGAGAAGTTTGCAATCCCCAGGAGATGTTAACATATACTGATTTTGTGGCTGGAGGAAAGCAAACTAGATCAGCACTCTAAGAAAACTCTCTAAGAGTTTATTCAGTAAAATTTGAAGTCTTACAGATTTTAATGGGTTTGTAGATTTTTTTCCCCCAAAGGACAAGGAAATTCAGACGCAGCCACCCAACAGCACATGAACCAAGGTAAATTTTCTTCAAATAGCAATTTTATGTTTTATGGCTCTAATGTTTTCCTGTTCCCACTCCATCCCATCACCCCCCCCATCCATCCTGGAAGCCAGATAATTGGACTTTCCAGATATGCTCTAGCGTTTGCATAAATATGGGGTCTGGTCGATGAAAAGTATAATGACAATGGTCTCTTTATGAGCTTGGGTTTGCAAGGTCGCCTGTCTTGTTTGGCTTTCTGATATATTTGGCCTGCATTTAGAGTCAACGACTGTGAAGTCTCCAGCCATGTGTTCACTTTGGTTTTATGGTTTGAACTATGTGGTTTCCCATTATGATTATGGGGGTGGAGAAGGGGTTCTTTCCTCTTTGCTTGATCCCAATGAGTTTTTTACTGAAAAGGAAAACCAAGTCTTCATATCATTGATTGCTACAGAAAAATTAGGTAAGCAACACAGGTAGATAGACAGAAAAGACACACACACACCACACACACCACACACACACTTCATCTGTTTGCCTGAAGTGCTCAGCATGCTGTCTAGCACTATCTAGACTTCTTTGAAAGAAATAATTATTGCTCTTCATTATTCTACTACAGTAAGAGATAACTATAAACTATAGATTTTAGTAGTTATCCATATCACTGGGAGGGCAATAGATGACCTTTTGCAAACATACCAATGTAGGCAACTCTGATGAAACTCAGTGAGACACACACACACACACACACACACACACACACACACACACATACGACATGAAAGTAGGAGGGGAACTGGTTGGGAACAAAAAGGGTTTCAGTGGGAAAAGGATTGGAGAGTGGGATTTGGTAATGTATAGTAAAAATAACTTAAATCCATTGTATACAAATTTAAAACAAAGAACAGAAAGGCAAAACTTTTTTTAATTTTTATTTATGGGTGTGTGTGTGTGTGTGTGTGTGTGTGTGTGTGTGTATCAGAAGGCACTGTGTGTCCCTGTGGAGGATGAAAGGTGACCTCAGGAACCCTGGGATTTCCCAGGTTCTGTCTTCTAGAGCTGAAAGTACAAGCTGCCATTTCTACCTGATGTTTTTACATGGGCTCTAGGATCTGAACTCAGGTCCTTCTGCCTGCAAGACAGAGTCTTAATCCCTGAGCCATCTCTCCAGCCCCCAGAAAGGCAAAATAAAACAAAAAATAAAAAATCAATTTTCCTTTACTAACAAAGATGTTTAAGACTTCCAGCGGCTAAGAGCCCATGATTACAAACATGGCGACATCGTTCTCAACCTTCCACAGCACACAGTACTTTAAAACTTTCTTCTTTTAAAGACACATGACGCATTTCAAGTTCCCAAATCCATTTAGCACAATCGTTGCAAATACGTTCCAACAGAGCATAACGGAATTTTAGACCACAGTAGGAGATAATATCACCCTGGATGTTTAAATTTGAGGTCGAAGCCATTGGGTGTCCTTCCTGGCATTCCAGTGGTTTCCCGACACTGATGGCGGCTAGAGGGTGAAGCAGGCTGGTGTTAACATGCTAACTGCTCACAGCATTACTCATCTCCAGACACCCAACACAGCAACACCTCCCTCCACAGAGCTTCCAAAGCCCCTCCTGGTAACTGGCAAGCTGTATTGGTTACTCTTGTCTGTTGCTTTGAGAGAGCATTCAAAGTCAAGCAACTTAAGGGAGAAAGGGAGACTTATTCAGCTAACGGTTCCAGAGGGAAGATACAGTCTTTCATGGAGGATGTGGCATGGCTGGCTGGCTCGCCATAGCTCTGGAGGCAGGTAACGTCACTGTAGACATCTTGAAGGTTGAGAGTGGCAAGACTGCCAGCTGCAAAAAACAAACTTCTCCCGGAGGAAGGTGGGTCTAATCCACCTCAAGGCCCACCCCATGTGGCCGCCTTCCTCCAGCAAGGCTCCACCTCTTGAAGGTGCCATGACCTTCCCAAACATGTGAGACTGTGGGGGACACATTTCAAACCACGAAACAAGCCTATAAGCCCTTCTGTCTTTCAGCCTCACTCACTATTTGTTGCTTCTTTTCTTATTCATAAATCAAAGAAAAAGAACATTCCAGAAGATCTCTTTTAGTGAGAGCTGGTTCTAGATGTGAGTATTGACTCTGACACTCCTAGAACCTGATTGGCTTTGACGAGTAAGTTGAGCTGTTTCGGTGCATCTTTCTTGTTCATACTCTCATCTTCCTTGTGAGGTACGAGCATTGGCGAAACACGCACAGCAAGGCTGGTGCTGCACTGAAGGCTGGTGTCTCTCCCACCACCTAGCACCAGCCCCTGAATGCAGCCTGGCCTGGGTGCGTGTGTAAATGATAGTAGACCTTTGGGTCTACTATCCTCCTGCACTTTTTGGACTAGAACTTCTGGAAGTTCTGGGCTAACACGCAAGAAGTTCAACTGCGTGTGCCCGAAGAGTGCATGTGCCGATGGAGGCCCAAGGCACACAGGGGGAATCATCCTGACGGCTCTACCTCCTTATCGCTTTGCTCTGAGGTTTCCCAGGCTCCACCTTCCAGGTCCAGAGGTACAGGCTACTGCCATTTCTGTTTGGGTTTTTTTTTTTTTTTTTTTTTTATTCAATTGTGCGTGTGTGTGTGTGTGTGTGTGTGTGTGTGTGTGTGTGTGTGTGTAGAACCACGGGCGAATTCGGGAACCACCATGGATGCCTCCACCTCCTCCTTGTTTACTCAGTCCCGGGATTCACAGGCTCCGCCCTACCAGGACCGGAAACGCAGGCAGTCCCCGCTTCTGCCCGGCATCTATACGTGGGGTTTAGGATCCAAACTCAGGACCTTCCACCTGCAAGACAGAGGCTTAACCCCTGAGCCACCCCTCCAGCCCCTCTGGGGTTTTTAACATGGGATCTGTAATCCGGTCTTGGGTTATTTTCTTTTGCTTACCACACAAAGATTTTTAGCCCCTAAGCCATCTCTCTATCAATACTTCTATTATTTTTAAGAGGAAAATATTGACTTTTTATTTTATCTTATTTTATTTTTTTCTCAGTTGCTCAAGTGAAGTTCTCACTGAATGGAGAAAAGAAGGCTCCCAGAGGACATGATGTAAGAAGTACTGGGTAAAAGAAAACACAGGGAAGGCAGGCCTGTCTGGATGAACAGATGACTTCATACATTCACCAGGCCCAGGATTCACACACAAGTCTGGGCTTCCATTACACTCCGGAATGTTGACACACCAGGTCTTGAGATGCAAAGGATGCAAAAGATGAAAAAAAAGAGCAGAAAAAAAAAATAAATAACTCTTCCCATCCCCATCCTTCCATTCCGAATTCCCCTAAATGACATTTTCAGTCAGAGCATAATTGACTTTTAAATAGAATAATTAGGTTAAGTGTTTTCATATTTGATTTCATGAGATGTTTGGGCAGAGAAGGACCATCACTGTCATTAAAAAAAAAAAAAGCAACCAGTAACCTCGGGAAAGGAAATTCCATAAGCAAAGTAGGTGAGATGCACAGATGTTTTTCTTGGATGCAAGTCGGAGAGTGAGCAAATGTGAAATATTCAGCAGAACATGAAACATCTAGGCCCCACTGTCTCCAGACCATGCCCTTTCTAGGTCCCTAGCCTCTAATTTTACAAATTAAGAGATTAAGACCAAGAGAGCTTCAAATGTATTTCACCCAAGTCTATACAGCTAAGTCCGTGTCCAGAGCTGACTCTGAGACTCTTAGGCCCAGGCTAGAATTCCCGAGCCCAGTCCTGATCATCTCTGAGCAGTCGCACAGCCTGCTGACCCAGCGCCAGTGCAGCCACACAGTGGCAGAGCATCACTAAAGGCAGGCATCTGCCTACACAGAATGGTACCTTCAATGTGCCACCCTGGATGCCCCGAGGCAAGGATGAGAACAAGTCTCACCAGCCCATCATCATCATCGCTCAGGGACATCACTCATTGCACGAGAGAGAATTGTTGACACCACAATGTATTGAAAATTCCAGTCAGATCGTATCTTTTTGGAGTCTGAACTCAACTGCATGACTATAGGTACCCCGCTTCACGGCTCCTTTTCACTAAGCAGCTAATCTTGGTTCTGTTGGTGTGTTATTTCTCTTTAGCACTACCCATATACTAACACTTGCACTCACAGGTAGACGGGTAGAGACTGGTTAAACTGAAGGAAGCTGAGATGAGCAAATCAGGGGATTCAAAGTACAGTGGGTGAGTATTTCATAGTCTCATCAGCATCTGACTCTCTTCCCTTCCTTCCTCCCCTTCCTTTCCTTCTCCCCTTCCCCTTCCCCTCTCCTTTCCCTTCTCTTTTCCCTTCCCCTTTCCTTTCCCCTTCTCCCTCCCTTTCCCCTTCCCCTTCTTCTTCCCCTCTCCTTCTTTCTTTCCTTCCATAGTTTTGCTCATTTGTTTGTTTCCTGGACTTTGGAGGGTCAAGGATGACTTCAGGAATCATCCTGGATTGCTTCTACTTTCTTTTTACTTCACTGTGGGATTTTTCCAGGCTCCACCCACCAGGACTGGAGGTGCAGGCCACTACCATTTCTGCCTTGGATGTGGGACCTGGGACCCGAACTCAGGTCCTTCTGTTTGCAAGGCAGTCTTAACCCCTGAGCCATCTCTGCAGCCCTTGTTTTTGTCGTTGTTCTTGTTTTTATTTTTGAGTCAAGGTCTTACTAGGAAGCCCAAGCAAGTTTTATGGCTCCTATTTTCCCCAGATTCCCAAACACTAGGAATACAGGCATGTGTACAACTATGCTCAGCTCCAGTTTTCTAAAAGGAAAAAAGCTGTCTGTAACTTTCTTTTGTTTACTGTAAAAATATGTGACTACTAAATTCCTGTTATAATCAGTCTTCAGAAATAAAAATTCAGAGTACTTCAGTTATAATCTAAGGACATTAACACAAGCCAAACAGATACAAACCTGTGCTACCCGAACTCGTCTTCCTCCTTCGTCACTAGCTTGGTGAATGTCCTTCTGCTGCCAGTTGGCCTCACCAGTCCAAACATTTGAGTAATTCTGGAGTTTTCAGCTAAATTTCTCAGAGAGAGCCAAACATCCACCCACCATATTCCGGGCATGAATGCAGACTTTTTTCTCTGTTACCAATTCTTCACAACAGCCTGACACCAATTACGGTAACTTCCACCCACCATCCAAATGGTGGGATAGTGTTTGAAAAGATTTACCAAATCAGTAATTTATTTCATTGTTCAAGGCTGGCTTGGGACTCTAAAGTTGAAGGAATATATCTGAGTGGGAAGTAATTCCCAGCAACACAGAGTCACAGCAAACGGTGAACTTAGGCAGAATTGGACAGCGCAAACCTCTGGACCTTGACCAGATAGTAAATGCTGCCATTCCACATCAGTGTGACTCAGCAACGAGACTACAACATTGGGCCATGGGAGCCTGAGTTCTGGCTCTATCCCCTTTATGGTCTGTGTGATTGCCAATTAAACTTTCTGGACTTTATAGGATGGAGATGAGCATTCAGGTAAGTTAACAGCAGCATCTGGCTCTAAGTAAAGTTCCCCTAGGTTTGCTGTATTGTGGGAGCTATGAGAATGAAGTAGCAATGCTGTGCAGAACACAGTACATGACACAGAGATGATTGGCAGGCATTGTTCCTTCTCCTCTTCCTCTTCCTCCTTATCCTTCTTCTCTTCCTTCCCTATGACAATCATAAGGATACTTTAGTCAGTGATGAGCCACATATTATATAAATATTATATTATGTATAACACACACACACACACACACATAGTGTCCCATAAGAATATGTCCTCTAGTGGTGGTGAGATAGTTCAACAGGTTAGGTGCCTACTTGCAAACCTGGAGATCCAAATTCAATTCCTGGAAGCCTATATGGTGGACAGAGAGAACTGATTTCCAAATATCATCCTTTGACTCCATCTATGTGTTATGGCACCTCTCTCTCTCTCCCTCTCTCTCTCTCTCTCTCTCTCTCTCTCACTCTCTCTCTCTCTCTCTCCCTCCCTCCCTCCCTTCCTCTCATTTCTCTCACAAATAAAATTTTATAAATAGATAAATAAACTATTTTAAGAAAAATATGCCACCTGATGATATCTTAACCATCTTAGTTTGGTAAACGTAATGTCAAAATCACCAAGAGATGCATTTCTCAGAATGTGTCCTCATCGATAAATGATACATAATTGCAGAGTTTCTAAATCATAGATCTCCACAGCTGAACGGAACAAAGACCTCAATCACATTAAAATTCTCATCTTAAATATGAATGAACTAAGGCCCAGAGATGGGAAACTCAGTTTCTAGATCACTCAGCCAGTATCTTAGAAATTAGAATTTCATTCATTCATTCATCCATCCATCCAGATATGCAGGAAGTATCACTTACCAATCACCAGCTAGTCCACTGGCCTGTGCATCTCAGTCGGTTTCTGTTGTTATAACAAGAAAATCCCTAAGACCACATAATTTATTTGGCTGAATATTTTTTTAAGAGAGAGGGAGAAAGAAAGAAGGAAACAGGTTAAGATCTGGGAATTACACTTAGATCCCCAGGTGTGTGAGCCAGTTGCCTTACCCACTGAGCTACGTCACTGGTCCCCATATAATGGATTTTCAAGCAGAAGTTTGCATAGCAGATAATTCTGGAGTCTGAGACGTATCATAGCAAGATCTCAGCATCCCATGAGGGCCTGCTTGCTTTATCATAACTGGGCAATCACACAGCAAGCTAGAGCAATTTCGCCAGCTCAGGTCTCTCTTCTGCTTCTTGCAAACCATTACACATCCATGGGATCGCCATGGGTCCCTCCACCTTGGTGACTTCATCTCACCCTGCCACAGACTCCACCTCCAAATTCAAATCTTGGGTTTAAGTTTTCAACACTTTGTGGATTTGAGGGGACACAGCAATCCAGACTCAGGTATAGGATATAATAGGGACCACATTGAACAGAGCTTGAGTGATTTGAATCTTGAACTTAGTTCAGTGCACTTTACACTATTGTGCTTGTAGTGTGGAAATAAAACAGACCAACATCGCCATGAAATTAACCTAAAAATATACTTTTAATTAGCATTATATTATTGAACATACAACTTCAGCTGTCTGTGCCTTGAATACTTTAAACATACTTGGGAGGGTTAGATCAAACACCTCTCAGATATGTTAAGTAATTGTTTTAGTTGCATATTTGTCTCTTAATTATTTGACTAATCCTTGACCCATTAGGACATATATTGTGCTCACCAAAGATCTGTCTCCGATTAGCACCAGGTAGGGCCAAACCAAATTTATTTCTATGGTTAAACAAGCTCCAAAAGTAAAAAAAAAAAAAAGGCTCTTTCTGTCTCTGAAGCAAATAGAAAAACTTCCTACATGCCAAGATACTTTGCTGATGATTAAACATGTGATTGTTTCAACGGCTGCTCCCAGGAAAGGGCTGCAAACCCAAATAATGGAGTAGAAGGAGTTTGGTAAGAATGCAATTGTGTGGTAATAAAGGAACAGAAAATGCAAACATCCCTCAGAGGACAGGTTCTAGGACACCATCCCTCCAGCAGATACCAACATCCAAGCACATCCCAGTCTCTTATGTAAAACGAGGTAGTGTTTACATACAACTGTGCACATCTTTTTAGGCATTTCAGTCATCTAGAGATTACTTGTAATAGTAATTATAATGTATGGCTTAGAAATGATAAAAAGGAAAGGTTTGAACATAGTCAATGTAGACATAATTATTTTCCAAGTACATTCAACCCATGGTTGGTTGAATCCACAAATGCAGAACCTACAGGCACCGAAGATGCTGAGAGAATGCAACTTTTCGGTCGCTTCTCTTTTAAAACTCTGGCATTTCACTGAGAAACTGGGCAATAACACACCAGCTGTCTGTATATCAAACATTCAGCCTTTTATAGAATGTCAAGGTTCAATGTTTGATGGACATCTTTACTTATAATGTTTTAGCTTTAACCTCGAGGGAAGAAAACTTCAGGAGGGTTTTCAGATTTCAATGGCTAATAGGTGTCACTGCTTCGTTGAAACCCGATTCTCATCTGGGACAGGCAGTGTTTAAAGATGGTGCATGATGATCCCCCATCAGCCCTCATGTGATCTCCTTTCCTCAAGTGTAGGCCAGAGTTGTGATGCATTTGTAATGAATAGGATACAGCAAAAAAAAAAATTACAAAATATTGCTGCCATGGTTGGCTCCATTGTCTTGCTATTGTGAATAAAGCTGCAATGAACATGGAAGAACAAGTAAGTATCTTTGTAATAAGGTGTAGAGTCCTATAACAGTTACTCTTAACTATTGCTATGAGACAGTATTCAAAGCCAACCAACTTAAGGAAAAAAGGGAGATTCATTCAGCTTAGGGTTTCAGAGGGGAGAAATAGTCTTTCATGGCAGAGGCCACATGGCTGGTGGCTGAAGCTGGAGGCAGGCTAAGTCACTGCAAATATCCAGTAGGCTAGTGCTTGATGGCTGGAGGATTCCTGGAGAGTCTTTCTTCTTCCCAGTCCTCTGTTCTGTGGTTCCTTTTATCTGGTCCACTACTAGAAGGCTCCAATCAGATCTAGGGCTGGTCTTTGTATCATAAATGTATTGATCCAGATAATCTTTTCAGGTGGTCTCAGCTGATCTTAGTTAATGCCAAATGTGGCCAAGTTGACACCCAAAATTAACTATCTCAAGTCCTTTGGGAATACTCCCAGAAGTGGTATAGCTGGGTCACGTGGTAGTTCCATTTTTAGCTTTTTGAGGAACTTCCATACTGATTTCCAAAGTGGCTGTGCCTGTTTACACACCCACTAGCAATGAGAAAGTGTTTCTTTTCTCCACATTCTTTTTTTTAATATTTTTTATTCATTTTTATTCAATTGTGCGTGTGTGCACGTGTGTTGTATGTATGAGTGTGTGCGTGTGTGTGTGTGTGTGTGTGTGTGTGTGTGTGGTGTGTAGAACCACAGACGAATTTGAGAACCACCATGGACCACCTCCACCTCCTCCTTGTTTACTCTGTCCAGGGATTCACAGGCTCCACCCTACCAGGACCAGAAACGCAGACCGCCCCTGCTCCTGCCTGGTGTGTATACGTGGGGTCTAAGATTCGAACTCAGGACCTTCCGCCTGCAAGGCAGAAGCTTAACCCCTGAGCTACCTCTCCGGCCCCTTCTCCACATTCTTGCCAGCATTCATTGTTGTTTGTGTTTTTGATCTTAGACAATCTGACTGGGGTAAGATGGTATTGTAGGGTACTTTTGATTTGGTGGTCATGGAAGTTAAACATTTTGTTTGATATTTGAATTTCTTATGAGAAGTCCCTTTTAGTTCAAGGACCCATTTTTTAATTAGGTTGTTTACTTTCTTAGTGTCTATTTTTTTTTAGCTCTTTGCATACTTTGGCAACTGGTCCTTTGTCGGATTCATAGCTAGCAAAGATCTCCCATCCTATGGGTTTTCTTTTTGCCCAACTAAGACTTTCTTCTGCAAACAGAAGTGGTTTTGTTGTTGTTGTTGTTTAATTGACTATTGGTCTTAATCTTTACCTAGGTCTATCAACTTTTTTAAGGACTACTTTGTTGCTTTTAATCCCTGAAGTGATTTTCCCCCTCAATGAGATAAGGTCTATGTAGCTCAGGCTCACCTTGACTTGGAACCCCATTCTCCACCCTCCAACCTCCTGAATGGTGGGTTACAAATCCTGAAGATGGTTTTTGAATACTGAATTTTACCTTCCAAAAGCCACTTTAAAAAAATCTAGAGATAAACAAAATTAAACATATGAAAACAGCTATGGCCTGGCAGTTCTGGAATTCCATTAAAAACTTCCATCTAGTCAAAAAAAAAAAAAAAAAAAAAAGGAAAACAGCTACGGCAAGAAACACAAACACAAACTACAGTTAACTAACCAAGACTGTCCCTGAGACAATTAACCAAGGTTGGGTGGGGGGGGGGGTCTCACCACCTCCTTGCTGAACTATTCATAGCAACTGACAGATTCTGGGAGATGGGAGGCTACTGTCTTTGATTGTGTTCCCACTGGTGAACCCATGAAGCTTATAGATAGTTCCAAACCCATGGTCACACAAAACAAAAAGACAGGGATATAGGGAAGAGTTTCCTAGGGAGGAGGATGACAAGGAAGAGATCACCCTAAGACAGGGTGAGGTGAGAGGAGGTAGAATGCATGACATACACATATGAAACCATCAAAGAACAAACTTAAGTAATAAGTTTCTCAGATACAGTAACTAGAGGTAAATAGTTCTTCTGCTTCAAGATCTGGGCTATAGGATTTTTGAGAAGTTCTTAAAGGTAAGACATTGGCTGAAATGGAGCAAAGTTTTTAATAGTGGCTTTGGCATAGTGGGTACTGAAAGTGGGGAGCTTCGAATGAACATCAAAGAGCATTTCATTAGCTCTTTTACTTTTGGGTTTGGGTTTTTTAATCAGGTGAAATTTATATCATACCAATCAACCATTTGTAGGTAAACATGTCAGTAAGAGCTAGCTCGGTCACAATGCCATGTAATCATCACCTTGCCAATTTCCAAACTCAACTTCTCACATCCCTGATGATTCACCTTTGCCTTCGATCTTCTGGATATTTCCTGTAATTGTACTCAAACAGGGGCTGGAGAGGTGGCTCAGGGGTTAAGCCTCTGCCTTGCAGGCAAAAGGTCCTGAGTTCGGATCCTAGACCCCACATATAGACACCGGCGGAAGCGGGGGCGGCCTTCGTTTTCGGTCCTGGTAGGGCAGAGCCTGTGAATCCTGGGGCAGAGTAAACAAGGAAGAGGTGGAGGTGTCCATGGTGGTTCCCGAATTCGTCCATGGTTCTACCCACATATACATACACACACACACGCACACACACACAATTGAATAAATAATAAATTTTTAAAAAAATATACCCAAACAATCTACGAGCTTTTGTTTAATGGACAATCAAAAAATTGGTGCAAAGTTAACCAATGTATTAGATCTGCCAAATAATATTCATTCTAAAAGCAAGTAGGTATTGCCTGACATAAGTTGTTTTTCCTAGTCCCACTATTGTTGACTATTAAATAAATAATAAATAAAATATGCTTTGTCACAGAGTTATTTACCACAGAGCCAGGAACACAGATTTGCTTTATTGCTGATTCCCATGTGTATATGGATATGATCAATACAGATCTCCATATGCGTCAGATGGAATTCTCCATGGTAATCATTCCAATTCTCTGTCTTCCATTTTTGTTCAGGAATATAATTTTCAGGAATATCTGACTGACAAACAGTCGCTTTGACTAGTGCTCTGACAACTCTCAAGACAAAACTTCTGAGTGCTGTCAACGGGATTAACACCAAGAGAAGAAACATGTACAGAGATTCTTTTTTTTTAAATCCACTTTCAGACTACAATCCAAATATTCACAAATTACATCAAGAAACCAACTTTCAATCTTGACTCAAAGAGATCAAAGATAAGGTATGAGGGTACCAGATGACTTAGGATGTCGTCATTGCTTTCTTGGCTCACTAGCATTTTGTTAATAGTATCTGTGATAGTTAAGCCTGGATGTCAACTTGACACACCTGGTATTAACTAAAATAGGTTGAGACCATACCTGAAAGGATCAACTGAGACTACTTGAAAGGAGTATACGCAACCTAGATCCTATCAGAACCTCCAAAGATCTCACAGGATCCTCCCAGTTACTGGGCCATATAAAAAGGAGCCACCAAAGAGAAGAGATGCTTATTGCAGCTGTGCTAGGAATCGCTCTTCCTTCCAGCTGCCCAGTTTCTTCGACCCTCTAGCCTTCCAACCCTCCAAGTCGCCAGCTAGACTAAGACTCTAGGAATCTCCAGCCTTCAGCCATCACCCACTTGACTACTGAACTGAGCAGCTAGCTACTGGCAGCCATTGTTGTACTACCTCAGCTACTGGCAGCCATCATTGGACTACCTCAGCTACTGGCAGCCATCATTGGACTACCTCAGCTACTGGCAGCCATCATTGGACTACCTTGGCCATATCTGTAAGCCAACTCAGTAAATTTCTTATATATATTATATATATAATATATATATTCATTCTGTGAATTCCGTGACTCTAGAGAACCCTGACTAATACAGTATCCATTGGAAAAGTTTGTAGAGATGAGCACATCTCCTAGCACACAGTGCACTGCAAGGGGCCACATGACGCTTGTGTTGAACTTCCACTTATCCAGTGTCAGGAGCCTTGTGGACAAGATGATTCATGGTATTTGTGGCACTGTCTAGCTCTCCCGTTCTTGTCTGAACCATGGCATATAGCAATCTCCCACTTGGGAAACTGTCAAGTATCTCGTCACATGAAATGAACGAGCTAATGGGGTAGCCTTACAGGAGCTTATAGAGCCTTATAGAATGTTCATGGACTGAGTTCCAACTTTTACATGTTAATGGCTTTGAATTCTGTAGTTAAGTCTTTCTCCTCCTTGAATCAAATTTTCTAAAGATTACCTGAACAGAGAAATATATTTCTCAAGATAGTTCTTGAATGTTGTGTGGGACTATCCTTCCCACAAACACCAGTTTAGTGAGATGTGGATAGTGGCCAATGGGTATCAATAACAGACATTAAATCTAATGATCTCTTTCCAGACACAATACTCTGATAGGACCATCCATCAGTAAGCATCTCATGGGTAAGTGAAATTTTCAAAATTCTGTCAGGAGGCTGAAGGGAAGGAATAAATATGGAAATGAGCTGCAGTAATGAGCTTTTCTAATAAGACTGGAAAAAGAGAGAGAGATGGTCTCCAAACACATGGTTAGCCTCAAAATCTTTCCCCATTCAAAAACCATAACATACTTGGACTGGAAAAATGGCTCAGGGGTTAAGACTCTGTCTTAAAAGCAAAAAGACGTGAGTTGGGATCCTGGATCCCATGTAATGCCAGGCAGAAATGCTGCAGCCTGAACTTCCAACTCTGGAAGGTAGAATCTGGGAAATCCCATGAGAGAAGCAAAAAGGAAGTAGAAGCAATCCAGGGTGATTCCAGAAGTTGTCCTTGGGGGCCTCCACAGGGACATGCAGTGCTTTGACACACACACACAGACATACACACACACATACACACACGTAAAACGGCAAATTTGTGGCAACACCACAAATCCAAGCAAGTAAATTTTATCTTCCTAGGACCTTTTATATTTAGAGCATGGCTCAATATGACTCTTCTACTATATTAAAAAATTATTTTTTAAATTAATTTTAATAGACCTTTATACATATGCATTTAGACATACACAGAATATGAAGCTATGAAAATAGATCATTTTAACTAAGCCTTTCTACTTTATTGGTACATAAACTAGAAACAATGTATATAAGCAGGCCCACATGCTTATTCATAAAATTGAATTTTCCACCCTAATAAATGACAACGATCTCCTAAAAAACAAATAAATCACATTTATCTTGTGTTCACATTCATATTCTCCAAAATCATTGTGCTTAGTATCATTTAAACAATTTATATCAGTTACTTCCCTTAGTTAAGCAAGCAGCTTTTATCTTTCCAGACTTAAGAGAATACCAAAGACAAGAAGCACAAATTTTCTGCTATACATTTTGTAAATCCCTTTGGCAAATTAGAAAAATAAAGAGTGAGACTCCAAATATACATATATATGTGTATATATTTATCACCTCATTCTTTTGTACACTTTAAGAATGTATGGTCAAGTATATACAAAATAGGAAGCAAGGGTAATTGAAACATTTAGTAATCTATGTCTGCATCATTTTCTGACTCAGAATTTACCTACATATCCAAATTTTATGCATTAAATAATTCCATTTAACATTATTCTAAGGTTGACTAAAGGTCTTAAAAATGATCATTTCCCCTAAAATATTATTGATGTCCATAGGATTTGTAGTAGCAGCACAAGAATTTATATGATCGAACCTTTTATAAAAGGCATGTATTATAAGTCCATAGATTATATATGATTTTACATTCTTGCCATTTAATGAATTTGATGAAATAATAATAATTACTGAGCTTATAGAACTGAAAAGCTTAAGTAATGAAAAACTAAACCAAACTTTATCTTACACAAAATATTATGCTTGTCTTACACATTTACCTGTTGATAAAATTAGAGCAAAGAAACTTGTTTTTGAGCTAAAGGTAAAGTTCTCCAATCAGTAATTTATCAAGAATATCAGCAATATTGCATGAACTTTTTAATGCAAAAGGATCTCTGTATTAGTAGCTTAAGAGACATATGCATGAGCTCAGAACAGAAGGATCTGTTTCCTTACTTACAGGATCAGTCCTCCCAGTGCATTGTCTATATGGCTCTGAACTCTGAAGAGAGTGCTTCATATGTGTCTATCAATCAGATTTACCAAGGATTGTGAAAAGATGTGTCTCAACTCCTACAAACCTCTCTTATTTGCACAAACAGACCCTCTCCTGAAACCCAGGTTGGCCTTTCTGAGAGCACCAATGCTCGTGACTCCAAGCCCAGGCCTAAAACGTCCTCACAGAAATGACCGGGCTGTCTTGATGTTCATGCAGAAGTCTCAAGCACAGCCCAAATCCAGCACACAGCCACTGCCCCACACGACCAGCTCTTGTTCCACTTACGGCAAAGGGTCTGCGTTGGTTTTGGTCTTGTTCCTTCATTTAAAACCAAAATGTCCTACCTTCTCACCGACCTCTACATCCACCCCTGAAAAGGTCAGAAAAAAAAAAACAAAACTAAATATCAGAGATGTCACTTTGCCTATGCTTCATAATGGTTATGAAGACCGTCCCCTACCCCTGTCAGTGAACAACTAAAGGAAACGAGCCAAATGCCTGTTAAGGAAGGCTCTTCAAACGTTTGTGAAATGCCTACTGCGTGGTAATTATCTTCCTTTTAAAGGATATGGCCACTTGGAGCTTTTACAGAGTTAGCTGCAAAGTGAAACTCCAAGACCTTAAGTGACTTGTGGGAGCACGACAAAGGCACTGGAGCCCAGATCTGTTGGAAGCCAAGTTCAGCGTCACGGCACATGCTCTCTTTACAGCCTCTTCCCAGATGTGGGGAGGATTTCCTGTAAGTGGGAGTTTGGAGCTGACCCGCCTGCCTCACGCTCTGCCAGGCGATCCCCAGAAGACAGCCAAGGGGAGGCTGCCATTGTGCCGTCCATCATTCATGGCCACAAGGGTTGCCATGTGGTCATCTAGACTTTGAAGAAAGAAACAAAAAGCAAGTGATTCTAGGAGGAGTTGTCCGAGTAACTAGAATTTGTAGAAGAGTCTAAATTGGGGGGCCAGCAGAGTATCTACATTGACACAGTGGTGGAGATAGGAGCAGCTTTCATGTTTACAAGTGGTTGAAGGAAATTCAAAAGAACAGTGGTATTTCCGGACATGTAAATGTTAGATGAACCCAGCTAACTTCAGCAAAGCTTCCTCGGGATGTCGTGACGAGTGTTCACTTGCATACTATCTTCAGCGGCTCTTGCGCTGCAGAGGCTGTGTCGTCAGTTGCAACGTAGGCTCAGCCTACGGTAGTTGTCGACCAGGTGCTTTAAAAACAATCCTGCTAATCCATGATATCCATCAGTGCACTAGTTAGCTATGTAGGTGTCAAACTGAAGGCTGAGCTTCAGGCACACCTGTGAAGAATTAGGAGTTGAAGTAAACTGTGAACAAGTCTGCAGGAGATTGCCTGGTCCATGTGGGAAGACCCCGCCCATAGTAAGAGGGGCTGTTCCCTGGGCAGGGATGGAGGAAGTTGGTTCCATTGTTTAGCATTCTTCAGCAAACTGGGACAGATTTATTATCTGGCAAATCAGGTTTGCCCCTCTCTCAGCAATCTCTGTGGCTCTGGCATGACCAGTTCCCTGGGCTCCTGGTATGGGTATGAACTCTTCCGCCACGCTGGACTAGGAACTGTAATCGAGATTGGTAAGAAAGTATCAAGTCCCTTTTTCCCCTTAAGTTCTTTGATCATGAATTTACAGGTGGCATCCAGGCAAACTGCTATAATCAGTAATCAGGGAGCCATTTTTGAAAGCCGTGTTTTGTTCAGTTTTGTTTTTGACTGAGAGTAGTGTTAGGAAAGAGGCAAGAGAGGAAGGCAGGACAAGTATATATTTAAAAAAGAGGAGGGATAGAGAGTGATACATGTCTATTGTACTAGCACGTGGGTGGTAGAGACAGGAGGGTCAGAAGTTCAAGGATGTGCTTAGTTATATAGCTAGCCTAAGGCCATCCTGGGCTACATGAAACTGCATCTTGAAAAAAAAAATAGAAAAAAAAAGTTTGGGAGCTGGAGATATAGCTCAGGGGGTTAAGACTACGTCTCAAGCAGAAGAACTTGAGTTCAGATCCCAGGTCCCAGAAAAAAAAAAAAAAAGCTAGGTGGATGTGGGGCAACCTGTACTTCTGGCCCTGGTGGGTGGAGCTGGGAAATCCCAGTGCAAAACAAAAAGGAGGTGGAAGTAATTGAGGATGATTCCAGAGCCTAAGAAACTCCAAAGCAAAGCAAAGAGAGGTAGTGCAATCCAGGGTGATTCCCAAAGTCACCTAGGGACTCCACAAGCACATAGTGCTGTCTGACACACACAGAAACACACACACAAAAAAGGAAAAAATTTCATCATTAAAAATTTCTTTTTTCAATAACCACATCTTTTCCTTTTACTAGCTTTCTTTCTTTTTTATTTTTTTTTATTTATTGAAAATTCTTATTATCATTTTGGAAGTACTTGTTTCTACCAAATAGATCTAACTTAGCTTCTTTGTAGATAGCCCTAGAGCTGAGGATCGGACTTTGATTTTGATGACAAAGGTCTCTCTTGGGCCTTTGAGGGTATAATTGATTTCAGTGTTAATGTAAGTCTGGTAAGGAGTCAGACTGGGTAGTAATGGCTTAAGTTATTAAAAAAAAAAAAAAAAAAAAAAAAAGACAAGGGCCTGTGATAGCTCAGTAAGTAAAGGATCTTCAGACGAACCTGGTGACTTGAGTTTAATCCCCAGAAGCCCACATGGTGAAAGGAGAAAACTGATTCCAAAAGTTGTCTTCTGACCTCTACCTATGCCACCATAGTAAACAGAAGCGCTCGCTCTCTCGCTCTCGCTCTCTCTCTTCTTTCCTCCCACTCCTCTCTCAAATAAATGAAATACTTGAAAATAAAATAAATAATAAATAAAAGCCAAACGTTTCCATCCCCTAGAGTGATGGCTTAGTTACCGAGACTGCGTGATTCAAGAAATAATTCTTCCTGCCTGGAGAGATGCCTCAGGGGTTAAGCCTCTGCCTCACAAACAGAAGGTTCTGAGCTCAAATCCTGGATCCCACCTGGAAATGGCAGCAGCCTATACTTCAGACCCCGGGAAATTCCAGAGCAAAGCAATAAGGAGGTAGAAGCAATCCAGGTTGATTTCGGAAGTCACCCTTGGGCCTCCACAGGCACACATAGTGTCTTCTTACACACATACACACACACACACACACACACACACACAAAGAAATAATTCTTTATAAAGTTTCCAATCAAGCTTAAGACTAGACTTAAGCCCAGTCACGACTTAAGTAAGGCACAGGACGTGTTAATGCTAACACTGTCCGCCTCCCTTTTCAACAGGAAGTGTGGTGTGAGCTCTGCCAGCATCAGGAGTGACCAAAGAAGCACTTCCGTCTCTATCTAGGTGAGTAACTGCTGGCTTAAGTCATTCAAAGTAATTTCTGGCTCTCTGTCTCCTCATTTGTCAAGTTAGGACACCTCGTGAATTTGTCAAGGAGGACCTGGGATGGCCTTTGAGTATCCACCATGTAAAATGAATCCAGTGTCCCTCCTGTGCACGCAGATGCTTGTTCCATGTCATCCTTAGGATGTTTGAGGAAATAGCTGCATGAGTCCTGTTCTGTGCTCTGTGGTTCAGACAGAGCAGGTAGGAGGTGAGAAGCTGACAACAGGACCCACTAGGGCATGAACTGGGCTGGTTTCCCGGAACAACAGGACCTTCTCCCACAATGCAGCTCTCCAAGTCAGCTTCCTGATACCCATCTCTTTCAGAATGACACTCTCTTCCCCCCACACCTCAATAAGTAAGCACTTTTGAAGAAAGATGAGGGAGGTTGGAGAGAAGAGAGAGGCATTCTTTGACTAAATCCAAAGACACACTGATGACTGTAATGTAGCCAGCAGTAACATGAAGTCACACCTTTACCTAGTGTTTATGGTGTGCTTCCTAGTGTATTTCATTCATAGACTCCTTTAGAGCAGCGCTAAGAAAAAAAAATGTGTTTTAATATACTTTGTTTTATCTGGGTGACCAGCACAGAAGCAAGACCTCTGTGGAGAACAACCCAGTGGATGAGTGAATGAAAGAACAAGCGAATAAATAGAAGAATGAATTATTGAGCTGTAAGAAAAGCCAGAGGGTATGAGCCTCATGCAAGACTGTGAAACTTTGACCCTATGGGGCATTTTGGACAGTACAGTTCTGAGACCCAGAAGGAAGAGGTCAGAAGTTCCTGAATCCCTCAACTTCGAGCCTCTCTTCTCTGGGTGGTGGGCAAAGAGAGGAGCTGGCATTGAGGACTGTCAGCTTTCCTAAGCGACTGGCAAGGCGCCTTTACCCTCTAGCTGGCAATTCATAAGCCTTGGTACAGGAAGTTCCCACGTGACCCCAATCCATTTTTGTCATTACACCCATCTCGTCTGAGTCCAACTTGACTAAAAATATCCTGTGAGCCACCCGAGTAAAAAACCCTCTCGTCAAATGGTGTCGATGGTAAGTCGATGTATGCACATACTAAATTGATATAGTATCGCCTGCCGTGTCCTTTTAAGAAGGAGGACTTTGGAAAGGCAGGACCACCGTACTGAGCTCTTGCTATGCAAAGTCCGGAGCTGTTGCTGTGGCAACTCCTGCCACCTCACAGAGCATCCAAATAAATCGTTCCCTAACACCCCCCCCCTTAAGTCAGAGGTTTGTGGGGGAGGGACCGGTCGATGAAACTCGCCTGTCCGCATCTTCTTGGAGCTATCTGGAGTTCGTGAAAAACAGAAGCACTTAAAACAACAAAGAAATCAAGGCTCCGGGCAAAGCCCACGCCCCACCAAGACTGAGGGCGTAAAATAGAATTGCTTGCGGGGGTTGGGGAGGGGAGGGGTGCTTCTCGGACGCCACTGTTACTTGGCAAACAAGCTCGCAGCTGCGAACCCCCGCAGAAAGCATGCGAGCTGCAGGGTCCGAGACCCTCGCATTCCCGCCGCAGGCTTTGGTCTCGCTGCAGGGGCGTGCGGAGCTGTGCACCCCCCGGCCCCGCCCTCGCTCCCCCCCATAGCCATGGCTGAGCAGCCCCGATCCAGGGTTGAACAAAGAGACTGGTGCGCCTTTAAAAAAAAAAAAATCATCCTTCCTCTCCCTGCGTGTAATAGGTGATGTGTGGAAATTAATTACAGGAAATGCCGCAGCAAAAACGCAGCGGTGTTTGTCTTGGAACGGACCCTCCTCCCCACCCCCCTGCGCGGCTCTCCCGCAGCCCTGCGCAGACAGCCGCCGCCCCAGCCCTCCCCTGGAAACTCTTATTATCAGTTCAATCACGTCTCGTGCCAGGCAAAAGGTCACTTCAGGTCATCTTGGAGATGAAAGCTCGGGCAGTGTATTTGAAGGTGCTGAGACTGGGAGGGGGGCTGTGAAGCGGGAAGGGGGGGGTCTTGGGAACTGGGAGCCTTCCCCATCCCCCGAGAACACAGCTCTGCCTGGAAGACGCAGGGAATGGCTCAAAGGCATGCCAGAAGCCACTGCCCGACCTGCAGCTAATTCCTTACAATAATAATTTTTTTTAAATGTGGTTTATAAGTGTGTGATGCCCGGAGGGTAACTGAAGTTTCTAATTGTTCTCATCCACAAGTCTCGGGGTTTGGCCATTCATCAGAGAAAGGAAGAGAGTTAGGAAGCCAGCGCCATGCACAGGGGCGGGGCAGAAGGGCCGAACTTGGACTTGGAGCCTGGGATGAGGTAGGGGGAGGTAGGGTTGCCTGCCTAGCCCTCCAGAGAGGGCTTTAGGACCATCAGGAAACATGGACCATGTGTCTAATGTGTTTTCATAGCAAGCAGGGATCGCTTTGTTCTGAGATGAGGAAATTGACACGCATTGAGTTACTTTTTTTCACATTATTTATGACGAAAAGATGGCCTGGTATTTTTGTTGATGATGTTTTAGCTTTAGTTTTAATCTTATCTAAAAAAAGATGTTCTACCCCCTTCACGTTTCTAATTCATGCCATTTCAATAAACACAATTAGCCATCTCTGAATTCTTGCCCAGTACATTTTTCCTTTCTTTCTGCTCCCATGGATGTGTTTGAATGTCTTGTATGAGTCTCACCATTTTTATCCTAAGAAACAAGAACTTTTTTCCCCAATAACATTCGTGCCAACAGCAATCAATTGAGGGAGTGGGAAATTGGTTCATAAATTATTTTCTCCCAGATTTCCACTGAAATTCCCATCGTCTCTGTCCATCCTCACTTCTGCTCGTCCCTCTCTTCTTACTAGCCAGATTTCATTTGCCATTCTCCATCCACACCACACCCACAGACACTGCAGGACCCTTTGAGGTCACCAGTTAAAAGTAAGCTAATGCTTAGCAGGGTCTGTCACAATATGCACAAATCATTACCGAGACCCCTGGCTCTACCACTCAGCTCACACCAGCATAAATTCATGCTCACCGAAGTCACCTATTCCCCTATAACTAAGGTCATATTTCTAGAGAAATACAAAATCATATCCGTTTCTCTTGTGAATGCTAAATGAAGACAACTTGATTTTCCAGGGAGTTGAGAACAATTTACAGCAGTCAGGGGTGTGGGGCAGTTGATGTGAAAATGGCAGGAATAACAGAGAACAAGCCATAGGTTTAGAGCAAGACACTTTGATTCAACCCAAGTCAGCCGCTACCTGAACAGCTGCCTGAAACCCTGCAGGTGAGTGATTGAAAACCAGATGCTTTACCAGCCAACCAAGAGGGAGGGGCAGCCACACGTAATCGATAAGATCACTTAGGGCATTGCTGATTTCCCATGGGTTAGATGCTTCACGAAGGAGAAATCTGATGATTTTGCAGGATGAGGCATGCACCTGATGAGCAGCAATTTGCTCAGAATGGAAGAACTCCATCCTGGGGGAAGGCTCGTTCAGACTCAGGATCTAAACACACTTTCCAAGGTTCGATAGCTAAACAGTCTATACTCTTAAGTTCCTGAAACTTACAAAATCCACACTTACAGAAGCCTCAGTGTTAGTGCCAGGGAGGGGAGACACTCTATCTAGCAGTGTTGCCTTCAGGAGACTCCCGTCTGTTGAGTTAGCTGCTAGGGATACAGCTGTCATAGGACATCACTCTTGTTGAAGTGGGCTTTGAGATGATGTGTCTTTGCTCCTGTACACAGCCCCAATAAACATTGGTTCGTTATACTAGGCTTGGATAGAATCCTTTCTTTGGTCTGTCATTGGTTCCCTATCTAAGGTGAATAGATATCTCCCAGGCAAAGTCAAATATCAGTGTGTCACTACCACACAAAAAAAGGTACTTTAACTATGCAGAGGAGCAGAGCCATAATACCTCTCCATGTTCCTGTCCTCCTAGGTCACCCAGAATATGACAAGAGCCTGAAGGTGGACTAGAAGTTCTGACAGACTTGTAATATTTCCTGTCTGGAAGATGCAGGTAATGGTGCAAAGGCATGACAAGAGCTGCCGTCCATTTTGCAGCTAGGTACTTGCAAAAATAAAAAAGTGGTTCATAAGTGTGATGCACGCTTTTCCAGGACCTCACCAGAAGTAAGAAAGGAAGGAATTCAAAGTTCATTAGGTAATCACTATGTATGATGCTATTCACCTGAAATTATTCCTTTAGTCCTTAGAGCCACCCGGTGAGTGTGTATGATGATGACATTTGCCAATGGGAAATCTGACACTCAAGGCAAGTAACTTAGATAATAATACATGTCTAATGAGGAAAGGGAAAACAGCTCAAAGTTGTTGACAATCCTTTCTTTCAAAGACCCAGCTTAAGGTCGCACATGCTTACTTTCAAATAAACTTGTACTGTAAAAAAAAAAAAAAGTATCACTATTCTGTATGAAAAGAAACTAAAATGTGAGAAATTGAAATAGCATGTTCCAAGCCACAAACTGAGGAAATGGAGAAGCCCATACCCAAACTCACCTCCCTAAGTGCCTGGTCTTTTTACAATAATTGATACTTTCCAATCAACTTAAGAAGGAAGAGTAAAAGGTTAATTCTGAACCTTATTCCCAATATGATACAAGATATCCCTATTTCCTTGAGGACTGTCCTCAGAAAAATTTACTTATCCCTTATATATTGCTCCTGATAGGGCTTCTCTATTAATGCCATATGTTCAACAGTTTTATGGAAATCACATAAAATTAGCATCTAAATTAAGATTAAAATTAAATTAAGATTTCATTAGTGGGGTTGGTTTTTGCTATGTTCCAAAGTTATCAAATGAGAAATTTCCCTAGGATCTTCACATTCTAGATATTGACTACTCAGACTAAGACAATTTCTGAATATAACCATCAAATCTATCATTTTCAATCAATTAGGCCATTTTAGCTAATGCCATTTGTTTATTCGATAGGCACTCTGCCAAATGTTGGAGCTTCATCCACATTTATGCAATTGGCTAAATGATGCTATCATTTACTGCCTAGGACCAGAGGAGGAGAAAATAAAAGAAGGAAGATAGAGCAGTTAGAATGGACAGGGAAGGAAATCAATGGATTAGGAATTGACAGGTTAAGCTGAGTCTGAAGTACCTATCTAAGAGCCCACTGGTACAATCTATGAGCAGATAGAATTGTGAGTCTGAACCAGGCAACGGATCTGAAAATGATGTGGGAGGGAATGCCTTGTGAGAAATGGTAACTCCAGCCATGATGACTGCGATAACCTAGGGAAACATAATAGAGTGGGAGGAAGACAACAGAGCCTTTAATAGCATGGTATACAAGGAGCAAGAGATCATCATATCAATCGCTCCATGAGCTCTGTTGCTGAGTCCTTTATATTCAGTGCACACTATTCAAACATGGATAATACACCATCCCTTACCTTAAGTACATAATGCAAATGTGTTCATAGAGACTTTTATTCATAGGCCTATCTACTCTTTCTGGAGGAAAAAGAAACACATTGGCAAGACAGATTCATCATGGAAATACATTTAAACAGGACGTTGAGTAATGAGTAGGGTGGCAGACCCTGCATAAATGCTAATATTGGAGTAGAACCAACATACTGAGAAGAAATGGAATATGATGGAAGAGTGAACTGGGCAGTCGTGTCAGTGAAGTGGGCATGAGGGCCACCAAGAAAATATATAAATGAGACAAAAAGGAGAAAGGTGATCAGAAAGTGAGAAGGAACCTCTGCATTGCTAAAGAAATGAGTCTCATCAAAGAACTGTGAAGAACAGTTTAAGTGTCCCAAGGAGAAAGGGATGATATACCTAAGTGGAAAGAGAAGATTGAGCAATGTTCTCAAATTATAACTAGTGTAGATAAATTCCAAGCCGTTTATGAAGAAAGTGGCCAGAGGGTCTTTCATTTATGAATGATAGGGTGTCAAAGGAGTCAAAGGAAAAGATTGGGAAGCATGCATTGAAGAGCTTAGTTGGGAAGCCAAGTCTAGCTGCTTCTCTCTGTCCATCTGCTAGGTCACTATTAGTCACACAACTTTCTCTAGTGCTGAAATGTGGATGGCTAACAGCTTGAGAGCATAGGAGCTGCACATCATTCATCATGTTATTTACCTGGTTGCAGAAGTTTTGGGTATTGTCATAGTTAAGCACAGGTGTCAACTTGACTCTTGAGGGTTTGGGCTCTGGGCACAGTTGTGGAGAGTTGATGGTTGGGTTGGGCCCAGAGCAAACCTGAAGGAGATTGTCTAGCTGCTGGGGCCCAGCCCATGGTGGGTGGGATTGGGCCCTGGATAGGTCACAGAGAGCTGGTTGAGAGAGTTGGCATCCTTCTGTATACTTGGCCAGACATGCTGGTCTGGCAAGTAAGGATTGTCCATCTCTCAGCCGTTATGGTGGCCAGTTCCCTTGGCCCTGGTGTTGGTGTGTGCTCTCCTGTCAAGCTGGACTATGAACTGTAACCGGACTACCGTAAGAAAGAAAACTCCTTGTTCCCTTAAGCTGTGTTCTGGTCATTTATCAGCAACCATGCAGGCGGACTGCAACAGGTATCTTCCTTAAGTTTGAGCCTGAAGCAAATGGCTCATCTACTTCATCCTTATCCTCCACTGCCTGTTAAGCAGCTGGCAAAACCAGTGATGTTTTGGACAATACTTTGAATAAAGAGAAGCTTGAAAGAAGTTAGAGGCGCCAACTTAAGGTCTGTACATCAAGACTACAATTCACAAAGACAATTTAAAGAGCCAAAACCATTCCTTAGTCCACAGTGGTACTTAACATGGAGGGACTTTCATTTGAATATGCCTCTGATGTCTGGCCAAAACATAAACAGGTTGAGCATCAGTATAGAATATCTCAAAGAAGCTCTGGGATACGTAGTAGAAACAGTAAGTAAATGGTGCAAGATTGAGGGAACCAAGGTGTTGTGGGCGGAGCCATGTTCTCCCAAACCTATATACTGGAGACCTGATCGCTGCTGTCTGTGCATATGCTTTTACTTGAAAATAAGGTCTTTGCATGTGTTATCAAGTTAAAATAAGATTTAGGGCTGGAAACATGGCTCAGGGGTTAAAACCCAAAGTCACATTTGGTCCTCCATAGGGATACATAGTGCCCTCTGATACACACACACACACACACACACACACACACATACACGCTAAATAAATAAATTAAAAATATTTAAAGTGAATCTTTCCCTCAGTGACTAGTGTCCTTACACAAAGAGAGAATTTGGACAGAGACACACAAAGAGGTTGAATCTCATATCACAACAGAGGTAGAGAGCGGAGTGATGCTGAGGGACGACAAGCAGTGCCAAGGATGGTCGAGCAGACCGACACTAGCAGAGCGGCATAAGACAGCCCCCTCGGAGCCTCCAGAAGGAGCGAGCTTTGGAGATGTTCCAGATGCCCAGCAATCACACGTCTAGCACCATGAAAGATTAAGTTCCTGTAGTTTTGAGCCATTCGGTATGCAGTAGTTTGCTATAGTAGTTCTTAAAAATTAATACAAAGGATCAATGTACAAAAATCTGGTCCTTGTAAACATTAGCAGCGAACAACTGAAAACTGAATTATTCATGCCACTTGGAATGATAGCCTCGGAAATTTTAAGTATTTAGGAATAAACCTGACAAACTGTGAACAAAATTTATATACTGAAAACTCCAAGGTATTGTTAACAAGGACTAAGGAAGAATGAAGTCAACTGAAAAAATAGATTGTACATAAGGATCAAAAGGTCCAGTATTTTTAAGAGGGTAAGTCTCCCTGAATGGATCTATCAGCTTAGGATAGTCCTATGTTTAATCGCAGCAAGTATTTGGTAATTAACAAACTGACAAAAAGATTTACATAGAAAAAGACCTAGGATGAACTTAACAGTTTTGAAAGAGAGAAAAAAAATAACTTAAGGGAATGATACTAATTTATTTCATGGCTTATCAAAAATGGTGTAAATATCAATGAGTTTGATATTTGCATGAGACATAGACAAAGAAAGCAAACAGGCACAGACATACATTATGTTCAGTTGATTTTACCTGAAAGAATCAAGACATTTAAAGGGAATTGGATTACACTGAAATAATTAGCACCCGTGTGAAAAGAAAAATAAACCCTCTGTCCTTACCTTGTACAATATACAAAAAATAACTTAAAATGGATTGCAGGAAATAGAAACCTAAAACTACAAAATACCTAAAAAGAAACACAAGGCAAAATCTTCATGAGTCTTAGTTGCACAAAGAGCTTTTATATTAGATTTTTAAAAAGTGAACTTTAAATGATAATAGCTTAACTTGAAATTTACCAAAAATCAAAACTACTGTTTTTTCAAAAAATACCTAAGAAAGACAAGTTAGGTACTGAAAGATAATAGTTTTAAAACTTGAATTTAATAAAGAATCTATGCTCAGAATATATGAAGACTTCTCAAAACTCAATAGGAAAAATAAACTAATAGTAGAAATGCAAAATATTTTAGCATAGAAGAAAATATATTTGCCAATAAGCACATTAGGAAGAGCCAAATATCATTGATCATTAGAAGACTGTAAATTAAAGCTGCAGTAATAAATCACTGTGCATATTAATGACCAAAATCAGAAAGACTACAGAAACAAGTAGCAGTACAGCAAGCAGAATAATACTGCGGTTTGGTTTGTTTTCTTTTTATATATTTTATTTATTTGAGAAGGACTGAGGAAGGGAGAGAGAGAGGCATAGGCATCCATATGCATGGGTGTAGGTCAGAGGACAACTTTCAGAAGTTACAACTCTCCTACCACTTTGGCTGCTAGAGACTGAATTCAAGTCATCAGATTTGCAAACAATCATCTTATCAAAATGGCCAGCACTGACATTTTGGAAAGCATGATAGCAGATTCTTAAACATACCACCAATCCTATTCCTGGGTCTTTACCCTGAAGCAATGAAAACATCCTTGCATGTATGTCCTGCTTGTAACAAGTTTGTTCTTAATTATCAAAGTGTGAAAATGCACATCAGTTCATCACCATCTATTAAACTATAAGTATCTGCACAAGGAACAACTGCACAACTGAGCAAGACACAGACACAAAACCCTGGTAGATTGAGTCCTTACACCTCATCAGAGAGAAGGACCCAGAGGGAAGTTTGACATGCACACTAAAGGATGCTCCAGGAATGGGGAGGGGGGGAGGAAGGAGCACTGGGAGAAAGGGAGGGAGGGAGGAAGAAAAGGGAAAAGAGGGAAGAGAGCAAGGAGATCCAGGCAGGGGTGGAGGGAAGGAGGGGAATGGGGTACTTATCAACTTTGTATGAGTGGAAGAAATAAACAAACAAACAAACCCTGGTAGATGAAACAACCAATGCAGAAGAAAAGCTCACCTGGAGAGGCCAGAATCGATTTATGTAACATTCTGGACTGTCTCAGTTGATGGACTTTGACCCAAACAACCTAAGACAAGAAGCGTTTATTTTTGCTTACATTTTCTAACTACGGTTCATTCTCAGCAGGGGAGTTCACACTCAGCATTCAGAGCCAGGGAAACCAGCCACACGATGCACACATGAAGAACTCAAAGGAGGAATAGATGTTGTAGCTTGCCAGTCTGCAAAAGTCAGCCAGTTCCCACTCTGGTTTATCTACCTGCCCAGTGAATGATCCCACCTACAATGTCAAGATGTAGCCTGGTCCACTCATACCACAGTTGTATAAACTTTTGTGTGCTAACCCTAGAAAAGCTTTTCTATTAGGGGGCAACTTTGGAAGAGTAAGAAAACATTTTTAACTTAAGCTGTCTTCCACTAAACAAGTCTGGCTTTCTCACAAAATGGAGGCTCTACAGGGTGGAATTCTGTCCTTAGGACATTTCTTTCACTGTCCTAGTGTAAAGCACTAGAATTATCTCTAGTGACATATATTTCTTTGGTGCCTATATCTGCTTTGCTGCCTGTACTCTTCTTGGCTGAAACTTATTCAGACGGCTCTCCTTTTATTGCATAAACTAGTCCATAATCTTCACAATTCAACTTCACCCGAATTCTTGCTTTCCTGCAAAATATCACCAGCCAGGCCTAAACAGCTCACTTTTTTCTCTGCATTACTATCACTAAATGACCTGTTAATCTTTGCCACTATAAAGGTTACTCTTCAACTATTGCTGTGAGAGAGCCTTCAAAGTCAATCAACTTAAGGGAGAAAGGAAGATTTGTTCAGCTTAGGTTCCAGAGGCGAGAAACAGTCTTTCATGGAAGAGGTGACATGGCCAGTGGCTGAAGCTGGAGACAGGCTAAATCACTGCAAACATCCTTAGGAATTCTCCCTTCTTCCCAGTCTTCTGTTCTGTGGTTCCTTTTATCTGGTCCACTACTGGGAGGTTCCAATCAAATCTAGGGAGGTTCCAATCAGATCTAGAGCTGGTTTGTATTGTAAATGTATTGATCCAGATAATCTCTTCAGCTGATTTTAGTTAATGCCAGGTGTGGTCAAGTTGACGCCAGGATTAACTATCACAGCTTCCAATGGTTCAAATGCTTCCACATTTCTCCAACAAAAGTCACATGGACAAGTTTAGCAGCAACAAGACCACACTTTTCTGATACCAAAATTGTCTTAGGTTTACAGCAACACCCAGCCCTTCTGATAACGAAATTTTCTTAGTCTTATATTTCTGTTGCTGCAGTGAAAACTTCATCAAAACCATTAGGGGAACAGAGGGTTTATTCATACTGATAATTCCAGGTTATAGTCTACTATGACAGTTACATCTATCCACAGAAAAAGCTAAGAGATGGGCATACTTCCTAGCTTTCCAGTCTGCCAAAGTCAACCAACTCTTTCTCTTTTATCTACCTGCCCAGGAAATAGTCCCACCTACTATGAGCTGGATCTTTCCATGTCAGTTATATAATCTCCTACAAGTTTACTCAAAGCCTTTTTTAACTAACTAATTCTTCATAGGTGTGTCTAAAGGTGACAATAAACTACCACATGGACCAAGGAAAACTAGTGACACAAACAGGATCACTGACTGGAGATAGAAACAGAAGTAGGAGATTTGTAGTGAAGGAGAATGTAGCACTCATGGGAATGTGCCTTATGTGTGTAACCATGATTACACAATCGTGCATGTTTTTCAAAAACTTATTGATAGCTGGAGTGATTGCCACACAGGCAAAAGGATTAGAGTTCGGATCCTGAGATCCATACATAAAATGTTAGACGGGTGTGGCAATCTGCCTATAATTTCAGTCCTAGAAGTTAAAGCCTTAGAAACCCCAGCAAACTGACTAGCCAGACTAGTCCTCTACCTGAGCTCTGGATTCAACTAAAGACCCAGCCTCAAAAGATAAAGGTTGAAGAATCATCAAGGATGATTCCTAGTGTCATCCTCAGGCTTCTATATGCACATGTATTCACATGCAGGTACACATCCACATCCACACATGTGCACCTCCTCACATGCAAACAGACATGCACAAACACTCTAGATACACTTATGCATGAAAATGGGAAAATTCATTAAACTGTATGCTCAAAAATAATTTTATGACACTTCAATAAAAACTGACCTAAAGGACTGGGCAGAGAACTTGGCAGGTAACACACCTGCTGGCAAACCTGATAACCTGAGTTCAGCCCCAGAATCCACATGTTAAAGGGGGAGAAATGACTTCCAAAATAGCAGTGGTCTTCTAACCTCTTCCAGTGCACCATGGTATACAATCTCCCTGTCTCTATCTCTCTCTGTCTTTCTCTTTCTCTCAAATGTGTAAACTTAAATAAAAGATCACAGAAATAATTTTTAAAATTGAATTTAAAAATAAAAAAATCTAAAATGGCCAAATAATTAATGGACAAATATGTGGGCCAAATACAAGCTCACTGAAATCTCATTATGTTTATTCTACAGTCACAAGAATAGAACAAGTATATGAATGATCTCATGTTTTTATAAATTAACTCAATTCAAAGATTTCCATTTTATGCATACTTCCACAGTGGGCACAGCCTGCATTAGCTACTTTCCATTCTGTCTTAAACTACTGATCTTCTCCTGTTTACAAGAGCCAAGAACACAGATGCTTACTCCCAGCCTACTGCTCAGAGCTATGTCCATTAACCTCCTCCTGGACCTGGGCATCGTCCCAGGAAAAGCCCAGGAGGTTGGAATTATAACAAGGAAGATATGACTTCATTTTCATCTGGTCCGCTCTGTGATGCTTTCGGATGGTAGCTGATCTGAACTCTATTGGTGTGGTTGTTCAACACCATCTATACCACCTTGGCTTCTCAACAGTCGCTCCTCCAGTTCAGCAGGGAAAAAAAAAAAAAAACACATTTTTCTTTAACAGATCATTGACCCAGATTAAAACTCACTTATAGACCAGACACCAAATAGGCCTCCTGGAGGAGATGAACCTTGAGCCCAGTTCTGAAGGAAAATTGGAACATGAGTTGGCAGAGAAGAAAGGGAAGGAAATAGCCCAAAGCAGAGTACCAATGAGAGAAGTGAGAACAGAGCTGCTTGGCTGGCTGGATAAAAATCTTTTGGAAAATATGACAGGATCCCACTAAGACCACTCGCCCGTGATAAGCACAGATTTCCTGTGCCTCCTGTCTCCTCTCCTGCCGACTCTTCAAGAGGGCCAAGATGCTTCTCACCCACACACTAGTGCTTTCCCATTTCCATCACTCACCCACACACACACACACACACACGCACCCACACACATACAGTGTCCCATAGAGTAATATTGTGGTATCCAATCTGATATGTTCAAATGTATTAATCACTTCAATCTACCTTTAGTGCCCCAAATATTCCAATAGCTGTTACCGTTCAGAAACACACCCTTCTAAAACCAGAAGTGAAATCTCATGGTTGTAATCCCAGCACTTAGGAAAGGCTAAAATTCAAAGCCAGCCTGAGTTACATGGTGAGATCCTGTCTCAAAATAAATACATGCACACACAGGCACATAACATACATGAAATAAATAAAGTTTTAGTTTTGAATAATGCTTTCAGGAAATTGCACAAGCATTTTTAATTATATAGAGCAAGAAAATCCTCATATGTTCTGCAACATGGATGAACTTCAAGGACAGAAATAAATTAGATGTAAAAAAATCCACTAATAGAAGAAATCTAGAGCTATTGGGTTCATATAAATCACAAAGACTCATGTTGATTAACAGGAATTGAAATAGCAGGGAAGTTAATTAGTTTTTAAATAAATACAAAGATGGAGCCAAGGAGATGGCTCAGGAGTCAAATCCTTTGTCTCACAAGCAAAAGGACTTGAGTTCAAATCCCCAGATCCCATGTGAAAATGTAAAGTGGATATGGAGACAGTATGATATTCTGGCCCTGGAAGATGGAGCTTGGGAATTCTCAGAGCAAAGTAATAAAGTAGAAGAGCAATCCAGAATGATTCCTGATATCATCCTGGGGTCAGGCAAACACACTCAAATACACTCATACACACACACACACACACACACACACACACACACACGCACACACACGTACACATCACACACATAAAATCAAGTTTTAGTTTTGAATAATGTTTTCAGGAAATTGCAGGAGCATGTGACTGTTTTTTATTTTATATTTATATTTTATATATTAATTTATATGGTAAATTTTATATTCATGTGTATTTTATCATAGACCATTTTCTTTAAGCAAGCAGGCACACAAAGAAGCACAAAATCTATCTAACCTGGAGAATGGCATGCGGAGTATTAGCAAAGGTAGTGTCACTTCTAAATACAATAACACTGTGTGTGCTCGGGGAGGTAGAGGCAAACATGGGGTGGCAGGTAGGGAAAGAGAAGATGTAAAGAAACCCCGAGCTGAACCCCAGAGTTGAAAACAAAATGTCCCCAATGAAAAATGCACTGGATGAAAAAACAGAGGGGGAGAATTAAAAAGGCAGCAAAAACAGAAGCAGGATTGTGAGTGTGTGCATAATATTTTAGCCACTAGATTTTATTTTATTTATCCTAGATAGAGAGTTCTCATTTGGAGAACAACAGCAAGGCCTAGAGACCAGGCTCTAAAGACCGCAGAAACAGCAGAAGGTGGAAAGGATGGATCTCTGTGTTAGTCAAGGACAGAGGCACCAATGCTCTAAAAAGTCAATGATGCTCAGAGAGTGAACTCAACAGCAAGTCGACACAGGACAAGGGAAAAGCAAGTCCCTCCTCCTTGCACCTCCTCTTATCCAGTCCACCACTGGAAAGTACCACCCACTGTGGGCTGGGTTTACCATATCAATTAATCAAGTACCTGCAGACTTGTTCAAGCACCTGCTCCAACCATCAACTCTCCACAGCTGTGCCCCAAACAACCTACAACAGTTAAGTTGACACTAAAATGTAATCATAAAATTCCACCCTTTGTCAACTTGACACTAACATATAACTTTTATACCATGACCTTCCAACCCTTATTCCCATAGATATTACATTGGTTAAAATACATTCCATTCAATCTCAAAAATGCTCAAATTCCAAAAAACCATTCTCTACTAGGTAAGTAAGTGTTGAGGATCTAAGCTATCCAGTTCCATATTTTCCAGCTGGCTCGTGGGGGGGGGTGTCTCAACACCATCTGCATTCAGGTGTTGGTACTTAGTACCATCACACCTGCTCACTGAAGGCTTCTCTACATGTGCATCAGACGCCATTGGACATTCAGCTTTCACGGGAGGAGCAAGTGCATTATTTCAAAGTGCCATCTCTGTCCTCCCACCAACTTCCTTTACCTCACTCTGTTTTGTATCAAGAACTACCACCCCCTCTTACTGCTTGCCCAGTGAAAAGCTCTCTGTGAGTTTTCCTGATTTGGGACACACCAAGGTTCAGACTCTATCCACTTTGCTTGCCTTCCTTCTGGCCTTACCCTCCCAGCATACATTCTTAGCTTAAACCATTCATAGTATAAAACTTATGCATTTATGTCAAGTTGACAAAGAGTAGTTACATTTTACTGTCAACTTGACTGTTGTAGACTGTTTGGGGCACAGCTGTGGAGAGTTAATGGTTGAACAGGCCCCTGGACAAGTCTGCAGGTACTTGATTAATTGCTGTGGAGAACCCAGCCCACGGTGTGTGGTAATTTCCAGTGCTCGACCGGATAATAGGAAGTACTAGGAGGAGGGATTGCTCTTCCCTTATCCTGTGTCGACTTTGCTGTTGAGTTCCTCCTTTCTGGCTTTCACCCTCCCAGCATACTGCAATACATTCTTACCTGGTCTCTCTCCAACTCCACCACCACAGATCTCTCTGTTGCTGTCTCTAATGTTTCAAAAGCCCCCCCCCCACTTCTCTGCAGGATAGCACAGATTCTATAGAATACCCAAGGCTGGAACACTGTGGTCCTGACTGAGTTTTTCAGATTAGATGAGCTCAAAGTCTCTTCTAAATCTAAACTCACAGGCCTATGGGCCTATCATCAGCCTACCTTCTCAAGGACCAGTCAGGGTAAGGCCAGGAAGCTTGTTCGTTCGTTGAGTACCCATGCCATCCGGGTTAACCTTTGTTACCTCCCCTGAACTAGCTGTCATTGTACAGACTTCCCACAGCTAGTGAGTTCTAGGTTAAGAGCTGAAGGTCAGACATTCACATTGAAGCCAGGCATGGTAGCACACCTGTGACCCCAGGAAAACGACCGAAAGCTTAAGGCCAGCCTGACTACACACAGCCCTGTCACAAACAAAACAAAGAGGAAAGAAATCTCCACATCAGTTAACTCCTAAGCCAACTGTTTTCCAGCAGTGCAGTCCCTGGTAAATACCTGTTCAGAAAATGAACTTGGGATCCACTGACTAAATCAAACACACTAGGCCAGGAACAATGTTGACATCTCCCTGCATCAAATGTATAATATCACACAATTCACATAATTGTCAGGATTGTAATTTTCTATACACTTTCAAGCCTTTATTCTGAGTAATTTAGGATTCTCTAAGTGGGAATAGCAACATTGTGAGGACCACTACCTAACAGAGAAACCAGCTCCCGGAAGTCAGGGGATTTCACCTTCAGCACAAAGGTGTCGGAGAGGTATCTTGTAGAGAGGGGTGCAAGATCTGAGTTTTCAAATTGGGTAGAACTGAAGTAAAATATAAGCTCACTGGCTCATCACAGGAATTCTGTAACAACAGTTCTCCTCCTCCTTCTCCTCCTCCTTCTCCACCTCTTGTTCCTCCTCCTTCTCCTCCTCTTGTTCCTCCTCCTTCTCCTCCTCTTGTTCCTCCTCCTTCTCTTCTTGTTCTTCCTCCTCCTTTTCCTTCTCATTCTCTTCCTCTTCCTTTTTTTCTCCTCTCCTTCCTTCTCTCTTTCTCCCTCTCTTCCCTCTTCTTCTTCTTCCACTCCTTCTCCTCCTTCCTCCTCCTCTTTTTCTCTCCTTTCTTCTCTCTCTCCTCCTCCTTTTCTATCTTCATCATTTCTTTCTTCTCTCCTCCTGGATATTATTCTTCTTTATGACAGTCCTGTGCTATGTTAGATGACAAAATTCTACCAAGCAAAGTTTGATAAGAGAGTATGTCCTAGGTTTTGCTAGTATGGACTTGTTGCGGTTACTTTTCTTTTCCTGCCTCGAGACAGCACTCTACTACAACCAGCTTAAGGGAGGAAAGGAAGTTTATTTGGCTTACGTGCCAGATGGGGAGATATAGTCCATTTTGTCAGGAATTGCATAGCAGAAGGCGTGTCTTGGAAGTAGAAGTAGGAGGTTGGTTCCAGTCACCACAGCTGTCATGGAGGCAAAGAGAGCAAATGCAAACTAAGAGGAAGTAGGGCCGGGCCACCAAACCTCAAAGCTTGTCCCCTATGATATGTCTCCTTCCAGCAAGGTTCCATCTCCTAAAAGTGCCACCGTCTTCCCAAACATTAACAACAGCTAAAGACGCAAACACATAAGCCAGGGAATGGGGAAGACAACTATGATATATATAACTCTTACCCAACATTAGAACCCTTGTATCTAAAATAGTAGCATCTTTCTTCTCTCATGATCTCTTGATATTTTCAACACTCTCCTTCAAATAACATTAAGGATAAAGCATTATATTCAATTCAGTGCTTTGCCAAGGTGTTGTAGCACACCACAGGGATTACTCAGGACCAAGCCTCAGTAAGAGATATACTTTTGAGTTATTTTCCAGGAAGTGTGATGGCCAACTTGCTTTAAGTCATTCATTCATATACTCATTCAGCTCCCAAATGAACCATTATCCTGCCTACAAGACATCTCAGCCAATTGTCCCTCCTTAATTGTGGATCAGGGTTTCTCTCCAGACAAACGTAATCAGCTTATAGAGGCACAGAACCCAGGGGTTCAGCCTCATTAGCACCACGGGCTAAACTACTGATTCCCCCACTCTAGGTTCCTGTCAGTGTTTATTCACAAGTCCCAAGTTTACTTTTTGATTATCCATAAAAGACATTCTCTCAATTAAAAAAATAAAGTATTCTTTATGTTTCAGAATAGAAGCTGAGAAGAAATCGTAGAATATGCACATCACTTTTTTTCTTTTTTCCTTTTTTATTTCCACATGCATTTACTATTGGAATACCTGGAGTTTAAAATGGGAGTGTTTATATAGCAACTCCCATTGGCTGTGGGCATGTTGGCAGTAGATCAAAACCCCAGCCAAGTTTTTCAGCTGTAATTTTATTTTGATTTTAATTAGTATCAATTAAGACTAAAAAATAGACAGTCTGAGTAAACAATGTGAGGTTGGCTCTAACAAGTAAATTAGATATTTTGCAGGAAAGGAAGGGGGACTCTGCTTTCTTCCAGACCCCTGCTCCTCCCCTGTAGCTTCCACTACAGGCAACAGAGCCTTTGCAATCATGTCTATGTTCATTCTTAGATAGCCTATCAGTCTAGGTGCTTCAAAGACTGGAAATGCATACATTCCAGACCACCTCCCAACTATGATTATATTGGACTTACATTGTCTAGTATTGGGTCCCTGTCTTATTTATGAAGTTCCGTTTTGAAGTCTTCAACATTCAATATACAACCCAATGGGACATTACCTTTTCAGCATGTTTTCCAACCAATAAGCAAAATTCTTAAAATTTAACAGTCATCTCTTAGGAACTATCGTGAGCACATCACTCATTCTATCTCAGTGACCAGTTTCCTAATAATAACTCTTCTTCTCATCATCATCAAAAGACATGAAAGAAAAGTAAAGATGAGAGAGCTCAGACAAGGAAGGAGTTAGCCTGCCCTCTTTATACAGCCCCTGGTGTGCTCAGTAAATGCCTCCCATTGCTCAAATTTTGGGCAATGGATCCTATGTAGGCATGGCCTTTCAACTTTCAGGTTTTATACTCTGGTAAGGTCATCTGTCAGCATAGTGAAGAGTCTAGTTCAAAGCAGATAAATACAAGCTAAGATACAAATTTGGAATGAAGAGGGAATGATGTCATTAGTTTCTTGGCCTTATTATCTTTAAGTTTGAGCAATCTGAATTCATAGTTTCTAGGATTTACAAGACAGGACCAATAAGTTCTTGGTTGATTTACTTCCATTTTCACCTTGTGAAACATGATTCAAGTACACCTCTTTAGACCCCAATGTCTGTTTTCAGGTGACTTGGCTTTGAGAAAAGGAAATCCAAGAACCTGGAATCTACTTGATGACCAGGTAACATCCACCAACGTCCTTCTCAGCAAAGCTCCATGAAGTCTGTTTTCCAGTAGATGCCACTTTTTGGGTCTGCTACTGGTCTGCACCAGGGAAGCATTCACTGGCCATTGACCGCTGCCGAGCACCTTTTATGTAGATAAAGAGAAGACAACATGCAAAATATGAACAAAAACACGTATAGTTTAAACTTAGCTTGCTTACAAAAATAACCATACACTATGTGTATAGGACATATGCACACATGGGATGTATGTGTTCCACTATGTAACACATGTGGGCTATGCACAGTCCATATAACTTATTCATTCACTTATACAGATTATCTGTAACATTTTTTTAATTTTTTTATTATTATTATTATTTATTCAACTGTGTGCATATGTGTGTGTATGTGCCCACGCGCGTCTGTGTGTGTGTGTGTGTGTGTGTGTGTGTGTGTGTGTGTGTGTCTGTGTATGTGTAGAACCACGGACGAATTCGCGAACCACCATGGACGCCTCCACCTCCTTCTGCCCCGGGATTCACAGGCTCCGCCCTACCAGGACCAGAAGCGCAGGCCGCCCCTGCTTCCGCCTGGCGTCTATACGTGGGATCTGAGATCCGAACTCGGGACCTTCCGCCTGCAAGGCAGAGACTTAACCCCTGAGCCACCTCTCCAGCCCCTATCTGTAACATTTTTAAGTTAACCTGTCTTTTGCTCTCTACTCATGTAATTAAGCAGGCCAAGGGCACATTTTAGCTTTTGAGTTTGGGTGTATGACTTCTTTTAATTACTTCACAGAGACTAATTCTCTAGATCGTGTTTCTTAATGCATTGCCCGATATTAAGAGTATTCAATACTGTTGAAGTTGCTCAGGAAGATTACCTAGTTGGTAAAGTGTTTGCAAGCAATCGTAAGGATCTGAATTCAGATCCTCAGAATCTACATAAAGTCAGATACATCTACAATTCAAGTGGTCTTATGGAAACATAGAGGATAGAGAGAGGAGAATCTACAGAAGCCTGTAGGCCAGCAAACCTGATGTATGCGGCATCAAACCAGAGATCCTGTGCAAAACAAGGTAGATGAGCCCAGCACCTGAGCTTGTCCTTTGACCCAGCATGCTCACACCTGCACTCACACACACTAACCCTAACACGCATACCAACCATACAAGAGATAAAAAGTAAAAATCCTGAAGTCGAGGCCACAGTGTAGCTCTATCTCATTTTTAAAGCATTCCAGATTATTCTAACATCAAGTCAAATCAACACCAAACCCCATCAGTGAGTCAGTGTGTATAGCTCAGGGCCTATCTCTTTCACCTTAATTTCTGGGCTTATTCAATCATGCACAGATGTCTCCAAGTACAGAGTTCTGATTGGCTAAATCATAGCACGTTATTATGCACAGTACTCTTCAACTTGCTACTTTAATTCTAAAATTCACCACGAACATCCCTGTAGATCAATAAACAGAGTCACAGCTGCACAGTATAATCTTGATGTGTCACAGTAAAAATGACACATTATGACTAACAGCCAGGGGGTATTATACAGGAAGAATAAGAAAAAGAAATCAGAAAAAGACCTCTTTTGGTTGAAGTTGAACAAAAGAGTCCAGGAATGAGTCAAGGACTCATCTAGAGAAATGGAAGGAGGAATAAAAAGCAATATGGCAACATCAGACTTATGGAGGAAAAAGAGTAATTGCCCCTGTGAGTAACAAAAGTAGGAGGAGTCACAGGTAGCTCCAGAGTTTAAGGCTGAAAGAGTAATTCAGAGACAAGGTGGTCATGAGGGCAAGTTACGTGAAAAGAGACTGATTAACTGAAATTTGCTCAGTCCTCAGTCTGCTCCGTGGGTCTCAGGCTTTCCTCACAATAGTGTAAGCCACTTCTTTACAATATGTCTCCTAAAGTTTCTTACTGTCTCCATTCTTTCATGTGAACACTGGTTGATACTACCAGTGTGACTGCAAATAGAAAGCAAAAGAAGACAAGAGAGATGTAATGAAGGAAGACGGAAGAGAAGAAAGCACTGGGGCTGAGGGATGGATACTTTCAGTAAGAGTCTTCAATAAGTTAAAAGAAAGCAGCATGTTAATCTTATCTTCCCAGTTATATTATTTTCCCAATACAGATCAAGCCTACATATTCATATTGCCTTGGAAATTTGCATTATACCTATAGGATGGTCCCTAAATTGGCAATATGCCTGCTGCTTTATTGGTTCTTTTCCTGAAAACCTGTGGATGTATTCCCATACCTCTGCTCCCCTATCTTTTAAGTAAAAGCTAAGATTTGTTAAGGTTATTGTGTAACTCCATGTAGTTCAGGAGAGAGAAAGAGAGAGATTATTTTGATTGCTCTAATTTCTCAGCATTAAAATTCAGATACATCCTGTCAAAATGCTATCTTGACTCTTGACTGTGCGGTATCTACAGCTGTAGAATGCAAACAGGACACCAGCCTTATCTATGCACAAACTCCATCTGTCACATTCCATATGCATAATCAAAGAACTCTTATCTGTAATTAAATAAGTGAATAAAAACTGTCATATACATTGGGCTGGTGAGTTGGCTCAGTGGATAATAGTACCCGTGTGAAAACCTGGTGATCTGAGTATGATCCCCATAGGCCACATGGTGGAAGAAAGAAACCAGCTTCTGAAAGTTGTCCCCTGTGCCACCACATGCATATTATAGCATGCATATTCTCTCACTCTTTTCTCTCTCTCTCTCTCCCTCACTCTTGCTTGCTTCTCCTCTCTTCCTCTTCTTCCCTCCCTCTCTACTAAATAAACAAATAAACCTACCCATTGATTTTGTTTTTCCTTTACAATTATTCTTTTTTTTTCCTTGCATATGCCAAGATGTAGACATAAGACTTGGGCCAAGCCTTCAACATAATAATTAATCTTCTGTTCCAGTGACAGGGTTCAGGACCAAAGCTGGCCAATCAGCATCCTTCTGATTGTTCTCTATAAAGCTGGGAAGGGTAAAACATCTCCCTTTGTTTCCACACACTGGCAGAAGCTCTGCACTAAGGCTTTCACAAGCCTGTGAGGAAGATGCTACAATAAGAAAGAACCAGAAATTGCAAGTAAGCTAAACCAGGCTTTCAGTCTAGGAGCGGAAGCACCAATGTCACTTACTTCAACTCTCCTTATTGCACCCTATTCCTTATGGTCAAGTCATCCAATATAGGCCCTTTTTTGATTAAACTACGTCAAGCTAGCCTTCTCTTATACTCCAGAGAATCTTAAGAAATAAGAATAAGCAATCAGGAAAAAAAAAACTCAAACACAAGAGGCTCATATGTGGGACAAACTATCAATTCCAGCACAGAGGAAGCATGTAAGGAGAAAACCATGTGAAAATCCAGAATCAAGATGATAAGGGAAAGGTCAGGAATCCATTGTCTTGCATGTTAGCCACAAGGCACGTTGTGCTGAGTTTTACGATAATGACTTTTTCTTTGCTTCAAACTTGCTTTCCTAAACTCTAGTTTGTGATGCTGGAGCGAAGACTCACACACCTTCACTTCTTGTTTGACATTGGACCTCTGTTGGACTCAGCCTATAGACTACATATCTCATAAGAGCAGGGCATGTTCTTTTTAACTGCTCTGCAGGGAAACTTTTTCATGTGAATGCCAAGAGTTGATTCCAATAACAACTGTTCTGCAGAACAGGTTTTCCATAGTCTCTGGGAGTCCCCACACCTATTGACAGCTCCTTCCCAGCTGTCCCGGTCCTCAGCCCTGAGCTCTAGAGGCACCAGCAAGACTAGAACCTTCCCCTCTAGGGTCCTAGTCCAAGCTTCGTCCATCACTCCAAACTCAAGTTTTAACATGGTCAATGTGTGTCTGTCCTCCTAGGTGATCACACTGCAAGAGTAACGGCCACTTCCTGAAGTTGCTGTCTCCATGCCACTACCATGCTCCTCTGGCCTTTTTATGTTTCTACTGCTCATGTCTAAAATCCTTAACATTAATTTCTCTCTATTCGCAAATCCTCATGGCTAGACCTGGTGTGGTGGCTCCCTCACTGTGATCCCAGCACTTGGGAGGAAGAAACAGAAATTCAGGCTGTGAATTTGAAGCCACACAGAGCTACACAGTGAATTTTGTCTCGGCCAACCTGGGCTACAGACTTTGTCTCACACACACACACACAAAATAAATCATATGGCTTTTGTTTTCCACACTGAACCCTATTAGGGATTCTGCCCGAATAAAAGCAGCCATTAGAACAACCTTAGCAAAGGCTCCAGGCTCCAAGTATCAGAACTTGAACACAAGAAAAATAAATGAAAACGTTCAGATAACAGCAAAGGTAAAATAATGAGAATGAACAGAGCATTGGAGAGCTATGGGACACCATTGCAAGATCAAACTTAGGAATCATAGGGATAGATGAGGAAGAGGTTGAAGCTGAAAGAAAAGAAAACATTCTCAATAAAATTATAGTTTAAATGTTCTCAAATCGAGGGAAAGAAGCAACCATTCAACATACAGGACAGATTTAGAATGGCAGAAAGACACGACCAGAGAAGAACTTCCCCATGTCATATGATACCTAAAATACTAAAATAGAGAATATTAAAAGCTCCCCAAAAAGTGCCAAGCCACATATAAAAAGCAAGTCCACCAAAATAAGAGCAGATTTCTTAACAAAAATTCTAAAGTCAAAAAGGCATGGGATAGTGTATTACAAGCTCTGAAAGACATTACCCACCAAGTGAGATTACGCTACACACCAAAGCTATCCTTCATGTTTCAAGATAAAAGAAAATCCTTCCATGATAAACATAAGCTAAAAGAATTTATGACCACTAAGTCAGCACTCCAGAAAATGTCTGAAGGAATCTTATACATGGAAGAGAGAAATAAACACATCCATGAAACCATAGGGAAGAATAAATTGAACTAAATAAATTAAAAAATGAAGATTAATGGGGCTGGAGAGGTGGCTCAGGGGTTAAGCCTCCACCTTGCAGGCAAAAGGTCCTGAGTTCGGATCCCAGATCCCACGTATAGACACCAGGCGGAAGCGGAGGCAGCCTGCGCTTCTGGTCCTGGTTGGGCAGAGCCTGTGAATCCCGGGGCAGAAGGAGGTGGAGGCGTCCATGGTGGTTCCCGAGTTCGTCCATGGTTCTACACACACACACAGACACACACACACACACACACACACACACACACACGCACTCGTGCGCACATACATACTCACACGCGCACAGTTGAATAAATAATAATAAAAAATATATATATTTAAAAAAATGAGGATTAAGAATAAATGTAAACAGGGCTAGAGAGATGGCTCAGGGGTTAAGACTCTGCCTCATAAGCAGATCCTGAGTTGCAATCCCAGGTCCCAACTAAAAACTCCAGAGGGAAACCACTGTGGTTTGCGTTTCTGGCCCTGGTGGGTCATCCCAGAGCAAAGCAAAAAGGAGGTAGAAGCAATCCAAGGTGATTCCCGAAATCACCATTGGGCCCCCACAGGAACACACAGCACCCTCTGATACATACATACATAAATATAAATAAATAAAGTAAACAAACAGTAAGAGCTGGAGAGACAGAGATGACTTAGCAGGTAAAGGAATCTAGCAGCCTGGAGGCCCACATTCAATCCCCAGAGGCTACATGGTGGAAGAAGAGAAAGGACTCCCAAGAGTTGTCCTCTGTCCTACTGTGGTACATGCTCACCTGCTCTCTGTCTCTCTCTTCTCCAAATAAATAAACAATGAAGTATTTTAAAAGGAGAATATCAATACTATGACGTAAAAAAATTACATGATAATTCTGAATATTAATTTCTGAATAGAAAGTGAATGAAAACTTCCGAATTGACTTTATAAACCCATTATCATTATCACACAACAGCCAGATAAGGAACAATGAAAAAAACTTCAAACGAATCTCTCAGTAAAATATGGATTCAAAACTAATCAGAATACTTGCAAACCAAATTCAACTACATGCCAAAAAGAGCACTTACCATGACAAAAATGAGATTCATCCAGGAATACAAGGATAGTTCAACATATACAAATCAAAATAATGTGAGACAATAAATGTAACGCATATTTGTAAGTTCAAGAACAGAAACCACACGATCGTCTCCATAGATGTTGAAAAGGCTTTTACCAAAGTCCAACATCCCTCCATGATTTAAAAAAAAAAAAAAGGCCTAAAGAAACCAGGAACAGGTTCTGGAGTTGTAGCTCAGTTGTTAGGTCACTTGCCTAGCATGCACCAAGCACAAGATTTGCTTTCCAGCACCACATAAAGCCAGAAATGGTGACGCATGTGTATAATATGGGAAGTAAAGGCAGGAGAATCAGAAGTTCAAGGACATTCTTGGATATATGGTGATTTTTGACACCAGCCTGAATTACACGAAACTGTGTCACAAAAGAAAGGAAAAGATAAGAAGGAAAGGAATATATTTCAACATTATGTAGTCCATATACAACAAACATATAGTCGCTATTATTCTAAATGAAGAAAAACTCAGAGCATTTCAACTGAAATCAGAAATGAAACAAGGATATCCAATTTGATAGAAATCCTAATTAAAGCAACAAGACAAGAAAAAGAAATAAAATCAATGCCAGGAGAAAAGAAAGAGATCAATTATTATCCTTATTTTAAAATTATATGATCCTATACATAGCTCTTAACATTCTACCAGAAAACTCTCAGAACTGATGAACACTTTTGGAAAAATTGTAGAATATAAAAAAATACACAAAAATAAGCAGCTTTTCTACATACAAATAACAAACATGCTGAGAAAGAAATCAGAAAGTCAGTCCTATTCATAATAGCTTCAAAAAGAAGAAAATATCTAAGAATAAAATTAAAGAGTTCCTCATTGAAAGCTTTAAAGCACTGAAAAAAAAATTTATTAGAATATGGAGCCCACCCATGCTGATAAATCAATCAACTAACTAATACAGTGAAAATGATCATACTACCAAAAGTGATCCCCACCAAAATTTTTAAATTCATACAGGAGCACAAAATACCCTAGATATCCAAAATAACACAAAATACCCTAGATATCCAAAATAAGCCTGACCCAAAAAGATAAAGCATAGACATCCCAATACCAGATTTCAAAACATACTTAAGAACTATGGCAGTAAGAACAGCATGATATGGGCATCAAAACAGACTCATAAGCCAGTGGAATAGAAGAAATGATCAGAAATGACCTAATCTCTAATCTCATCAGAAGTGTCAAAACATATATTGGAAACAAGACAGCCTCTTCAGCAAATGGTACTAAGAGAGAACTTGATACCCATATGTGGAAGATGCAAACTCTATCTGTCTCTCACTCTGTACAGAAATCAACTTAAAATGCATCAAAAACTTTAATGTTAACCTGAAACTTTGAAACAACTGAAGGAAAACACAGAGAAAGCACGTCATGATAGAGGCATAGGTCTACAGGAATAAATTTCTAATAACCCAGGATGTAAGATAAAACTTGACAAACTGGATTATATCAAATTAAAAGGCTTCTGCAAAGGAAATAGTCGACAGAGATAGACAATCTACAGAAAAGGAACCAATTTTTCCACTATTGTATGATAAAGTATGTATGTCCCCTATAAAGAGTTAACAACAAAAAATAGCATCTAATTAATAAATAGACAAGTGATCTGAGCAAAAGATCTGTTTTCCTGCCAATATCACATTGTTTTATTATCAAAACGTCAAAAGAGGTACAGAGGGTCAATAAATGTATGGGGAAAATGTTCACTATCATTTCTCCATCAAGAAATCAACTTATCTTGCCAAAACTAATCTAAATGTTTTCAAAGAAAGGTCACAAAGTGCAAATACTCAATAACAAAACATTTATCATGTCCAATAGCTAATGAAAAAAATTCCTAGACTTAAGAAGCTGTAGCAAAGAAGGAAGAAAATATGAATCAACAGAAACAAACCAGAAATGACTGGATGACAGGACTTTAGTCACTGATTGTATGATTTAGCCAGAGTTAAGCGTGGGTGGACAAACTTCTTCTGTGAAAGGCCAGAAAACAAATATTCTCATTTTTGTAGGCTACAAACAGTATCTGTTGCATGTTTTCTTTCTTCTCGTTTTTCTTCCATTTCTCTTATTTTTTATTCCTTGACAGTTTCATATATGTATACAATGAATGTAAATCATTTTCAACCCATATTATCCAGCCCCACCCCCCCTTCCCAATGAAAACTTTCTCCTTCCCAAGAGAATTCCTCCTACTTTCATGTCTTTTTGCATGTAGAACCCACTGAGTTTCATTAAGAGTTGCCTGCATTAGCAGGTGCCTGAGCACTTTCCAGAGCATAGATGAAGTTTCCTTCTTTCTTATGCACTACTTTATAATGTAAAAACTACGTTCAAGATACAGGCTATACAAAAGCAAGTGGTTGGCCACTTTGGCTCACAAGTCATTTACTAGAAAGCATAAATCAAATGAAGAAAGAGATCAAAGATATAAAAACTTTATAGACTGGGAGATTTCTGTCTCTCATTTTGTGCAGAAATCAGTGTAAAACGCATCAACGACTTTAATATAAAACTGAAGCTTTGAAACTACTGGAGGAAACAGAGAAAACACTTCATAATATAGGTCTATAAGAATAGGTCTCAACAATCCTGAGGGAACCCTGGAGCCCATAGAATCAGACAGGCAGGAGGGTAGAAGGGAATGAGATTGATGAAGGGAGGGGAAATGAATTAATGAAGGGAAGGGAAAAGGGAGGGGAAGAGGAAAGGGAAGGAGGGAGACAGAGATAAGTACTCAATATGCTTGTAAAACTAGAAAAATTTAAATATAGTTAAATAAAAAATGAATAGGTCTCCAATAGCAAAAAACTTTCAAGAGATCTAGATATGAGACTACACTGAAGTAAAAATTTTGCTAGATTATAGCCTATTAAAAGTATATATCATAAACTTGACAACATGACAATAAAAACTGTCCAAACAAATATCTAACCAAAACAGCACTGGAGAACTAAGGAATAATTTCATGCAAGCTAGTATATGTGCAACTTGGGTCTCAGAAGATGCAAGAAGAAGAAAAGAAAGGAGAAGGAAGAAGAGGAGGAGAAAAAGGAGGAAGAAATGAGAAATATATGAAATGTTTCCAAATTTGAATTTTAAGAACCATCAAATCATATTGTAATCAAACTGCCAAATCCACTAGTAAACAGAAAAGTTTAAGGCATACATAGAACAGGCATTGTGACACATACCTGTAAGCCTAGCACATGGGAAGTAGAGACAATAATAATTTTGGAAATTCAAAACAAGTTTTAGTGACATAGTGAGTTCAAGGTCATCTTAGACCTTGTGAGACTTTGTCTCAAAAACAGCAGGAACCAGGCCTGGAGAGACGGCTCAGGGGTTAAAACTCTGCTTCACAAGCAGAAGGTCCTGAGTTCAGATTGCAGGTACCACATAAAAAAGCCAGGTGGAAACCATTACAATTTGTACTTCCAGCACAGCTGGGTGGAGTCTAGGAAATCCTAAAGCGAAGCAAGAAGGAGGTAGAAGCAATCCAGGATGATTCCCGAAGTAACCCTTGGTCCTCCACAAGGAAATATAGTGTGCTCACGCTCACACACACATACACACAAATAAATAAATAAATAAATAAATAAATAAATAAATAAATAAATAAATAAATGATTTTTTAAAAACAACAACAAAATACATAGGGACAATACTATACATGGCTTGAAAAGAGAAAACACATATTTCAGACATCTTATTAGAAATAATACAAGGCAAAAAGTCAATGGCAGCAGAGCCTCATAGAAGTAAAATAAAAGCCTTTCTTTACCTCATTGCTAATTGTCTCTCAAGGTCAAAAGAGAATGTTCCACATATATCTCAGAGGACTTAATGAAATCATGTCTCACTTAGGAAATCTAGTATTTTTTGTTTTGCTGTTCTCATAACTTTGTTACTACTATTTAAACATGACGAAATCATGGTTTTATATCTAAACCACAAAAATCCCAGTATTCTGGTCTTTTTTAAGGGATTCTTTTAAACTCGTCTATTTTTCTCCACAACATGGCTGCTTTTGCCTTATTCCCTCCTTCTGGATCCACGGTAGTGTCATCACAATCTTTGCACATCCTTCTAGCTGAAGCCCATGTCAGAATTCATTTCTCTTGTCATCCTTCCGGAAGTGATTTCTTTTTCTCTTTTAGGTTCCCCTAATGTGCTGTTCATACTATTATTTCTCAGACTTGAGTATGACTGTGAGTCAGCTGGAAACAGCACTTTCACAAGGCAATGCAAAATCAAGGCTATTCCGATTACTTCATGTACTAGAAGAATAACTTTAGAGAACTGAGCTACCTTCCCCCTGTAACTGTCATAGCATCCCAAACAGGGCTATAGGACTGGTTCTTGATGAAGAAACGATACTGAAGAAAGACATATGATTGACAAATAATAATATGAACCTACAGATAAACAATAGATAGATGAATAATGATGATAGAAACATATAGATGATAGACAAATGATAGCATAGATAGATATAGATGATAAATGTACAGATAGATAAATAGATGATAGGTAGGTAGGTAGATAAATGGATCATCTTAGTCTCAACTTTGATCTCTCATCACTGAAAATCATAGCTATATATCTAATTTTTAAGTATTTAAGGAAAACCAAACCCAACATCTACCTGAAGTTCTTAAGCCAAAACAGCAAGCCCACTACTCTAAACGTTATGTATTACTATGTGACATTTTTATTAATTGGGACCAGCAAGATGATTCAGTATGTAAAACACCTGCATGCTAACCTAGCAACTTGATGTGGATCCCTGGAGCAAGAAAGCTTCCATATGCACGCTGTGGCATGTACAGATTCTCTCTCTCTAACTCTGTTTCTCTCTCTCTCTCTCTTTCTCTCTCTCTCTCTCTATATATATGGATATATATATATCCAATAATTATGAGATGAAATGTTTTCTCTGATGAAACTGTCACTTATTTTTCTCAGTTTTCAAATATGGGTTTACTGAAACATTTTTCTTTCATCCTAGTCCCTCTTGTGTCTGGATAAGAAGAACATTATGCATGATTCGCTTCATTATAAGACGGAAGACAGATATGATTAAAACAGAAAAGCATTTTTTTCCCTAAGACTCTCATAAACTCACTGCCGTCCGTGTATTTCAAAATCATCAGAGATGCCTGCTTTCTTTCCCAGCCCCCAAGCTCCAAGAGCTCCTGGGTAGCATGACCTGGCCATGGCTGGCATCCTGTCACGTGACTGGCAGCGCCAGCTATCGGCACCTCAGTACTGTTTTGTACTGCAAGTCCCAACATGTGTTTCCGTTTTGAAAAAAAAATGACATCATGTCTCAGGAAGTCTCTTTCCTCCAACAGAACTAGCGGATGTGCTCAGCCAGTGCTTTGCAAAGAAATAAAGGTAAATGAAACCCGGCGTTGCCAGCACACTTGCTGCAGAGTCCTGCTTTCATAGTCTAGTCCAAGCCAAATCATCAGTACCTTAAGTCCCAACCATCTTGAGCACCAACAAAATTAGCATCAGGACAAGAAAGAGGCATTGGTACCTGCCTGGGGGGCATTTCCTTACATAACCCACAACCATTTTCTGCCCTTGGCCTCAACCAGATGTGAATTCCATGGTGTTTGATTTCTATTCACATAGATATTTCATCCTGTTACCAACAGAGTTGAAAACGGCAAAATCCTGAGAATTCCCTTTCTCTCATGATGCCTTTTCCAGGTTCTCAAAGAAAGCTAAAGATATCCATTTGCCTTGCCTCATTGGAATTAAAAAAAAAAATGTGACTAGTGTTTGATTTCTATCCTTTCATCAATCTAAAATGCATTTCTCATATCTGCCTTTATGGAAAAAAGGATCTTCCTTTCTGATCCTTTTAAAAGATTAGATATGTACGGCATCCTTAATAAACCTGTATATATTCTAATTGCTCTTTGCCTTATGTGTGCACAATAGATGCTGGAGAGAGAGACCCTAGAGCTTTTTTGTGCCAGCACTAGGCAGAAACTCACAGGCAATTTCAAACTTTAAAGCTCATTTGATTGTGATAATTTAAGGTTGCACATTTTAATAACTCCTATAATTTTTTAAAAGTAGCATCCTGTCTCTTACATTACCATCATCCTTTTTTGCATATTTTCCAAGTATTTATTGGGTACTTGTTCATGGCAGGCACCACATAAGGTCCTTTTAGGAATGATGATGGTGGATAAAGAGGTGACATCTCTGTCTTCATCTATTCAGTGCTCAAAGAATAAACCAACGGTATTGGAAACTCTCCCAGTGATATAGTCATAAGCTGTTAGAAATCTTTTATTGTGTACATAGAATTCTAAGCCCCAGAAAGGTCAGACGATTTTTCAAAGTCCACATAGTTAGCTCTGGGTACAAGGGATGTAGCAAGCAACAACTATTTATTGGGACAGAGATTGGCCAAAGCCCAAGTGGACAGAACTGCTTGCAATAACGACAATTACCCACCAAGCCAAAGTGATGAATAAATCATAATAATTGACACACTGGAAAAAACACTAGACTAGCAATCCTAATATTTAAATTTCAATTCCTTTGGGTTTGAGTTCCATTTTCATTTTGCATATTTTATTTTAAATGTGTGTGAACGGATTGGGTGATGGGTGAGTTTGCTATGTGGTGTGTGTGTGTGTGTGTGTGTGTGTGTGTGTGTGTGTACATTTGTATTCATGCAGGTGTGGAAATAGAGAACAACCTTTGCCACTGCTGTATAAGCCAGGCTAGCTGGCCTACAAGCTAATAGAGATTCCTGGGACTCAGCCTCCCATTTCTATAGGGAAACAAGGGATTGCAGACACTTACATCATCTGAATCCAATTTTATGTGGGACATGGGGATTTGCCCTCAGGTCATCCTGCTTGGCCAGCCACTACATTACTACTGAACTATATCTTATCCCTAGCTTATCTTTTTTTTTATTTCCTTACTTATTATGTGCCCATGAAGCCTAAGAATGACTTTGAAAGTCATTCTGAATTGTTCTACCTCCTTCTTGCTTTGTTTTGAAGTTTCCCATGCTCTGCCTTCCAGGGCCAGAAGTAAAGGCCACCATCATTTCTACCTGGTGTTATTACCTGGAATTCAGGATCCAAATTCATGGTACTGGTGAGGCAGAGTCTCGACCCCTGAGCCATCTCTCCAACCCCCAATCTTATTTTTCAAGGCACACTCTCATTATGTAGACCAAACAGTCTTCAAATTTACCATCCTCCTGCCTCAGCCTCTGGATTGTTAGCTCTCTGTTTAGTGTTTCTCGGTGCAACTCATAAGTTTACTAATAGCATTACTCATGTCTCAGTGCTAACACTTTAAGAAATGATTTGTGAATCATCAAAGGAGCAGAAGGATGAGTTGGTTCTAAGCAGTTTCTTCCAGTTTTCAAGGTTTTACTTTGTTTTATATATCAACGTTCTACATATAATTTTACTTTTAGAAAACAGTTTTCTTTCAATAGAAAACACCAAGAAGAAAACAAGAGAAACAAAAATCTGAAAATAAATGAACCGGATGACTTGTAAGTCCATTCTCAATTCTGATAGTCTAGGATTGGACAAGTTTTTCAGCATCATTAGCTAAGAATCTATATCTCCTCTATTTGGGGTGATTAACATTGGGTTTTATTTCCAACAGCCTGATAAGTGATCAACATGCTAGAATCTTACTACTCAGGTGTGGGGCATGTGCCAGTAACCAGAGAAAACTTGGAGGCCGGGAAACTTGGATGTGCAGAATCTCAGTTTACTGCAGACGTCCTGAATCTGAACTTGAACTTGACCAAGAATTCCAGGTGATTTGATGGCTACTAAAGCACTGGTATATCATCACATTGCCTCTCATCTTTCTCCTCTCCATGATTCACCGCAAGGTGGTTGAGGATGGCCGAGCAGTCCTGCCCTGTCCCATCTGGAAGGGAGAATGGCACTTCTGTCTTGCCGGCATTCTATCTTACAGCTTAACAGTTACCATCTGCCAGCTTATCCTTGTAAAGGACCCACCCCTGCAGTACCAGGCCCAGTTAAGATGCCAGGGATATTGAAAACAGCTCTTCTCCAGTAAAGCTGAGGCCGCTTTGATGAGATCATCTTTCCAATCCAGTCCAATCCCAAGACTCACTAATTTTATAATACAGACATTCATAGAAAAAAAAAAAACTCTCAGATCCTTTACAAATTGCCTCGGGCTTGTCCATGTGTTATTAAAGTTGGGCTGAGTAATAAATGCTATAAATGTCCTAGGAGACAGCACTCATGCCCAGTGAGCATGACATCCCATAATAGACCTATTTGGCTTGTTACCCTGGCGCCTTTCTCCACCCTGATCTCTGGAAACCAGAGAAAGGCAAACATCAGGATGTCAATCCAAAGGCACAGACACGGGTATGAGACGCTTTGCTTGGAGAGTTTTCATAAGATCATATTTCTGGCCAAATTTCTATTACTTCTGAGTTGTAGTGGGGAGGCGATTTTTTTCATTAACATTTCTCTTCCCAGAAGGAAAACATTATCCTACAAATAAAATGCAAGTGAACTAAATCGCTTCCAACCTCTGGATCATTTCAGGTTTGGTGTCATTTGTGGATGCAAGATCGAGTCCCATTTAATCTCCTCAAGTTCCATTCCTCATAAGAAAAATGCTAACAAAGAAAAGAGGCAGCCCATTTTCAAAGGCAATCGCCTTCTGTGTTTCAAAATGATCATGAAGAGCTTCAATCTACCAGTTTCTTACAAAGTCAACTCTTTCTGGTAAACTCTACATTCATTCTTTCAACAAACATCTAGGAAGTGTTTGCCATATTCTAGACACTGGGTCTGGCCCCTAGAGACACAAAGATGGCTTATTTTCATCGAAAAACTCATAGCTTGCCTGTGAAGACAAAAATTAAATAGCTACTAAATCATATACTCAATGCTTTCCTGGTGGTTTGAATGAGATGATATGGAAATACAGACTAGTAAGTAATGAGGACACAAATATTGGTAAAACCTCTGGCCTTACTTTCAAGGAGGCTTTAATCTCTTGGAAAACCAAGACGTGCATCTGGATACTTGAAGCATTGGCCAAAACACAGCCAGAACCCAGTGTTAATAACCACTGAGAACCTATCCTTGTGGGCTGTAGGGTTTGAAGATGGTATGATGGTGAGTCTTTGTTGTCGTTAACCAGATTTAACTTATTTTTTTTTATTTAGCGTGTACGTGTTGTGTGTGTGTGTGTGTGTGTGTGTGTCTCAGAGGGCACTATGTATCCCTATGGAGGATCAAGAGTGACTTCAGGACTCATCCTGGGTTGTTTCTACCTCCTTTTTACTTCTCTCTGGGACTTCCTAGGCTCTGCCCACAAGGACTGGACGTGCAGGCCCCAGAAGTTTCCACCTGACTTTTTTTCATGGGACCTAGGATCTGAATGCAGAACCTTCTGCTTGGTAGGTAGAGTCTTAACCCCTGAGCCATCTCTCCAGCCCAAGTTGACCAGATTTAGAATCAGTGTGGAAACACATTTCTGACCAGGTCTCTGAGGATATTTCCAAAAAGGTTTAACTGGGGCAAGAAGATTTGTCCTAAATGTGGGCAACACCATCCCACGGGCTGGGGTCCTAGACTGGATGAAAAGGAGAAAGTGAGCTGAGCATTCATTGCTCTTTGATGTCTGACTAAGAGCATAACGTGACCAGCTGCCTCAAGGTCCTGCACACACATAACCAGCTGCCTGGGGGGGGTCTCCCGATGAAGCTAAAGCTTCCCTCACCATCGTGTTTTCCCCACCATTGCGGACTGGACCCTCAAACTGTGAATCCGTTTAAGCCTTTTGTCCTTAAGTTCCTTTTGTCCAGAGTTTTGCCACAGCGACAAGAAAAGTAAAAAATACAGATGGGTAAATATATAAGTAGATTTGAGCCAACTGCAAAAAAAAAAAAAAAAAAAAAAAAATTATACCGTGAAAAAAAAAACAGAAAAATAAGAAGACAATGTAAAGTTGGGGAAATGGTTCAGTTAATAAAGTGCTTGCTGTACAAGTATGAAGATGTAAGTTCAATTCCCAGCACCTGCATGAAAGTCGGGCAAAGTGGCAGGTACTTGCAATCATGGAGCTAGGGAGCAGTGCTAGGAAAAGCCCTGAGAATTTCTGGCCAACTAATCTAGTCAAACTTAGAAATCCAAGTTCAGTGAGAGACCCTATGTAAACTGTAAGTCATAAAGCGATTGAGAAAAAAATGCCCCAGCGCCAATCTCTGGCCTCCACATTCACATACATGCACATGTGCACCTGCATACATATGTGCACACTTGAGCACAAAAAGGAATGCCTGTACCTGAATTTAGCATGAACAAAGACGTACAAGTACTAAGGTGCCCCCATATTGCCATCCCAGAGGCACAGTGAAGTTCCAAGTCTGCTGGTAACGGAGATGTTATGCAGAGATCAATTTGAATGGGCCATTAAGGCCGTAGCACAGAGTGCTGGATAGTAAATATAGCGCTGTAGATTTTATTCTATAACCCACAAAGAGTTCAAATGCCCTTCCAGAGAAGTGAACAAAAGGAAATCAGCAGGGAAATTGGATTAGTGGTACTTCAGAGGATAAATTGAAGTAGGAAAGTACCGGTAAAAGAAGGGGATGTCTGGAAGTGATTGTGACGAGCAGAATCCTCTGGCTACACTCAGCAATCAGGAGTAGGCAGCCCTTGCCCTGGGAGATTGAAAGAGAAGAACGGGAAGCGGCATCGTTACTACTGAAGAGTGTTCCTTTGTGCAGAGCACAAGTGAGTATCCCTCGTATCAACTTAGGTCCTTTTCTCCTGCTGCTAAGGAGGCAACATCTGGTCTCTCAGAATGTAGAAAACACATGTAGTAAGAACACAATGGCAGTTTTTGTCCAGTGACCTCATTTGTGAGTGTAACCAGAGTTCCAAATGACAGTGGGCTGAGCCTAATTTCTCATCAGAAACCTTTTCCACCGCTCCAAACTCTTTCCTGAATAACAGGCAACGTGCTTCCCTTCAAAGAGCTTATGTGCAGAGAAACACACACACTTGTTTTTCAAGCAAAGAACTTCTAACAGTTACCCTCATCCTACTGTGAGAAAAGTGGAGCCCTTTCTTAGTGACAGATGGAATAGTGCATCTCCTGTGCATTTGGAAACATTTCTCTAACAGCTTAAAGACCACATAATTTTTATTTTAAAACAGTCTTCTTTAGGGGCTGGAGAGATGGTTCAGGGGTTAAGACTCTGCAGTCTTCTTTAGGGGCTGGAGAGATGGTTCAGGAGTTAAGACTCCGTCTTGCAGCAAGCAGAAGGTCCTGATCCCAGATCCCAGGTCCCATGTAAAAATGTCAGGTGAAAAATCGCCCCAACCTGCACTTTTGGCCCTCTTGGGCAGAGCCTGGGAAATCCCAGAGTGAAACAAGAAGGAAGTAAAAGTAATCTAGGATGATTCCCGAAGTCACCCTTGGTCCTCCACAGGGATACACAGTGCCCTTTAACAAACACACACACACACACAGATAGATAGATAGATAGATAGATAGATAGATAGATAGATAGATAGATAGATAGATAGATAGATAGATAGATAGATAGATGGATAGATGGATGGATAGATAGATGGATAGATAGATAGATAGATAGATAGATAGATAGATAGATAGATAGATAGATAGATAGATAGATAGATAGATAGATAGATAAAATTTTAAAGTCCTCTTTAGTCCCAGCTTCTACATGAAAAGTTTTCCCTAGAAGATAAATGAAGAAAAGCCCTCTTTCCTGTGGATATAAAGCTTTTATTTAACCTACAAAAGTGTCAACAACAAAAAAAAAGTCAAACCAAAAAATTTGCTATATGAAAAACCCAATTATTTTAAACAGGTGCATAGAAATCAACGCAATAATTCAGAAACCTTCAAAGGAAATGTTCCTGGAATCTGAGATAATTAACATGTTCTTAATCTCCCAAATTCTTCATGAGAAACTAAATACATTGATATTTGAGATTCAGGAGAAAGGAACTGGACAGAATGTAACTCGCTGCTATTGTATCTCAACCCAGAGGCCTGAATCCTTTCTCTGTCAGCTCGTAGAAAATTACATGGATGAAAGAAAGGAGAGGAAAGGAATCTGACACAAAATATTTCTATTTGTGTGTGTGTGTGTGTGTGTGTGTGTGTGTGTGTGTGTCAGAGGGCACTGTGTGTGCCTATGGAGGCCCAAGGTGACTTTGGGATTCACCTTGGATTGCTTCTACTTCCTCTTTGCTTTGCGTTGAAGTTTCCACAGTTGAGAATACAGGCCACGGCCATTTCTGCCTGGTGTTGGCTGGTTAGTTGGTTTTAACGTGGGATCCAGGATCTGAACTCAGGGCCTTCTGCTTGTGAAGCAGTCTTAAACCCCTGTACCCTCTCTCCAGCACCACTTTTCAAAATTAGAAATTTGGGCAGAAAGTCTTGAGTTCAGATCCTAGGTCCCACGTTAGGGGAAAAAAAAAACATTGGGCGGAACTGGTGGGGGCCTGCACTTCCGACCCTAGTGGGCGGAGCCTAGGAAATCCCGGAGTGAGGCAAAAAGGAGAAGAAGCAATCCAGGATAATTCCAGAAGTCACCTTTGGTCCTCCACAGGGACACACAGTGCCCTCTGACATGCGCGCGCGCACACACACACACACACACACACACACACACACACACACAATAAGTTTAAAAAAAAAGTGCAAAGAAATATATGTTATTTTTTCAAGCCAAGTTTTCTACCAGATCTTATGTCTCTTCCTCTTTTTAAAAAACTTTTGAAGGCCATGGACTATGCTTGCAACATATTTCAAGTGATTTTAATGCATTTGATGTATAGATACATCAAATGTGAAACATAAAGTTGTGGAACATTATAGTTTATTGAGATGTTACTAAATAAATTCAAGCCTTTGAAAAACTGTTCAAAGTTCTACTGTAGCACCTCTAACAGTTACTCTTATCTGTTGCTGTGATAGAACACCCAAAGTCAAGCAACTTGGGGCTGGAGAGGTGGCTCAGGGGTTAAGCCTCTGCCTTGCAGGCAGAAGGTCCTGAGTTCGTCTCCTAGAGACCCACGTATAGACGCCAGGCGGAAGCGGGCGCGGCCTGCGTTTCTGGTCCTGGTAGGACGGAGCCTGTGAATCCCCGGGCAGAGTAAACGAGGAGGTGGAGGCGGTCTATGGTGGTTCCCAAATTTGCTCATGGTTCTACATACACACACATACTACACACACACGCGCATACACGCACAATTTAATAAATAATAATAAAAAAAATTAAAAAAAAAAAAAAAAAAACCAAAGTCAAGCAACTTAAGGAAGATTTATTTAGCTTACAGTTCCAGAAGGGAGATAGTCTTTCACGGCGGAGGTGGCATGGCTGGCTGGCTGGCTGGCCTAAGCTAGAGACAGGCTATGTCACACCCATCGAGAGGCTGAGAGCTGCCAGACTGCATGCTGCAAAAGCACACTTCTCCTGGAGGGAGGGTGGGACTAATACACCTCAAGGCCCACCCCCTGACCACCTTCCTCCAGCAAGGCTCTACATCTCAAGGGTGCCATGACCTTCCCAAACACATGAGACTGTGGGGGACACATTTCAAACCATGACAACACTAATCAGCTTCCATCCAGAACTTGAATATCACTCTCCAAGGTCATCTGTTCACTTTTACTTCTTACTAGAAAATAAAAATCAAATATAGCTCTTTGTTATTCTATGCGTTCTACTCCCCTTCTACACAACTCAAGTCATCCCACATGTACTAAACTGGATACTGGGTATTGAAAGAATGGATGAATGAATTAATGAATGAATGAATGAATGAACAAATGAAGTATGATCCTTTGCTTTACAGACATATGAGAATGCAAGACAGGTATGTATGAGAATACTCAACACTCAGATATAAAGAAAGGAGCACTTGACCTAGATTTGAGTAGTTAAAAGAAGTCATACATTAATTTTTAAGGACAAATAGAAGTTAGCCCATCTTAATGCTGGATTGGCAGATAAAGAAACACATTATGTTTTTCCAGCATTTTTGAATTATATATGTCAGATAGAAACTGTGTACATTTACAGCGTGCACCTTGCACATTTATATATATATATAGGGACATTCAAGTGATTTCTATAATGAAGCTAATTAACCATTCATCACCTCAGTTAACTATTTGTCTGTGTGACTGGTGAAATTCCTAAGATCAATTGTCTTAGCAGATTTCAAGTGTATGAGACATTCCTATCAGCAATAGCCACCATTACATCTGCAGAATTTATCTATGCCGAGTAAGTGACCTTTGGCAAATATCTTTGACTTCTCTCCAGTCCCAACCCCTGGACCCCATCATTCCACTCTGTACCCCTGTGAGTTCAATGTTTCTAGATACCACATGGAAAAGGGATCCTATGGCATTCGACTTTCTTTGTCTAACATTTCACTTAGCACAACGTTCTCCAGGTTTGCTCATGAGGCCACACACACACACACACATACACATACACATACACATACACATACACATACACATACACATACACGCACAATTGAATAAGTAAATAAAAAAAAATTTTTAAAGCAGTAACAAAGGACATCCCAATAGCAGTGTACAAGAGTTACCTGCTTTCCACATTCTCAACACTTACCTGTTACAGTTTTAAAATATCCACCCTAAGTGGATAGTGGAAAGTGATAATTCATTAATATACATATATTCATCTGCCTTTTTAACTGTTTGACTTTAAGACTTTAAGAGTGGGTATAGTGAGCCATGCTTGTAATGATAATACTCACGAGGCTGAGACAGGCAGATTACTGCAAGTTCAACGCCAACCATGGCTACAAGGTGATTCCCAAACCAGCCTGAACTACTCAGTAAGAGTCTGTCTCAAAAGAAGCAGAAGGAAATGAGACAATGTTCTTTTCTTTCCAGAAAGAGCTTTATCTTTACAAGATTTAGATCTACTTCAATACATATGATAGATCATGAAACCCTCTCTACTTTTAATTATAGACGTATTTTAAAAGTATGAAACTTTATTAATATTTAAATTCCTATTAGTAAGTCTAAAATTAGCCACTTACATTTGGTCAAGTCAAATTATTATCCTTTATTGTTGTCATTTGCCTTAGCAAAATAATAAAGTATATCCTTTTGTGTGTGTGTGTATGTGTGTGTGTGTGTGTGTGTGTGTGCGCGCATGCCTATGAAGGTTCAAGGGTGACATCAGAAATCATCCTAGATTGTTCCGCCTCCTGACTGCTTTACTGTGGGATTTCCCAGGCTCTACCTTCCATGGTCAGATTTACGGGCTAAGGCCATATCCACTTGACCTTTTTATGTAGGATCTGGGGATCTAAACTCAGGTCTTTTTGCTTGTGAGGTAAAAGCTTTGACTCTTGAGTCATCTCCCTAGTCCAAGAATATCCATTTTTAGAAGCCCAGATTCCTGGAAACAAATAAAGTCAAAAAACTAAATCCAGAAATTAGCTTGGGAGTACAAAACAGTGTTGATCTCATTACATAATAGCTTCCAAAGGGAACTAGGTGTGCCTAGGAAGGTCTTCTATCCAGTACTCCCTGGGGAATCTCTTGTCATGATGGGGTTTCCTTAATGAGTTAGCATGATTAACCGAGCTGGTTTCTTTCATAATTGTCCCAAACTTCTTTGAACTGATTTTGCCATTGCTTTTTCCTAGGATATATTTGGAATGATTCCATCGAGTGAAACAAAGGGGCAAGGACAGCTCAAAGCGAAGGTGCTTGCCATGCCATCCCCAGAACCTACATGTGGTAGTGTGCATCTGTAACCTCAGCGCTCACTGTGGTGAGATGAGAGGTGGAGACACGTGCAGAGGCTCACGGGCCAGCCAGCCTGAAGGATGCCGCACAGTAGCAGACACGAGACCCAGCCTCAAAAGCAAAAGTGGAAGGCGAGAACCAGCTCCTGAAAGTCACCCTCTGACCTCTCTGCATGCAGTGGAACCACAAGCACACACACATTGTCATGGTTAGGCACAGGTGTCAACTTGACAGCTGAGGGTTTGAGCTCTGGGCACATTTGTAGAGAATTGATGGTTGAGTTAAGGCCAGAGCAAACCTGCAGGAGATTGTCTAGCTGATGGGGAAGGTTCAGCCCATGGTGGGTGGGATTAGGCCCTGGAAAAAATACAGAGAGCTGGGTGAGAGAGTTGGCATCCTTCTGCTCACTTGGCCAGACATGTTGGTCTGGCAAGTAAGGATCGTCCCTCTCTCAGCCGTTATGTAGAGATGGTGTGGCCAGTTCCCTCAGCCCTGGTGTTGGTGCATGCTCTCCCGTCAAGCTGGACTATGAACTGTAACCAGACTATCATAAGCAAATAAACCCCTAGTTCCCTTAAGCCATTTGATAATGATTTATCAGCAACCATGCAGGCTAACTGCAACACACACATGTACATATACATGCACACATTGCATACACGCACACACCACACATATACACACATGATAATAATAAACATAATTTTGCCTAAAAATAAAAATAACTTAAAAATGTTTATTCTTTGCACTCTTTTAAGGTGCTTTTTAAAAAATATTGCTTCTTAAAAATATTTACATTTAGGGCCAGTGAATTGGCTCAGTGGGTAAAGATGCCCATCCACGAACCTGAGTTTGAGTTCCTGGAACCCATGTAAAAGTAGAAAGAGAAAGCCGACACCACAAAATCATCTGTTGACCTCCACATGCACACCATGGTATGTGCATGTACACACACACACACACACACACACACACACACACACATTAAATAGATTATGTGTATGAATATGTACATTTCCAAAATTCAAGCCTATTCGAAAGAACAACAAGCTTAGCTTTCCCTCTTTAGATGTAGGTAGATGACTGATGAAACACGAGACATCCAGTTAAATTGACCTTCTAGATAGATTCTTTGGGCATAAATATGTCCTAGGTGTTCCATATCCTCATATGCTAAACCTGGGCCCCCTGACCCAGGAGGACAGGGGAGCTATGTGAACTTGGGCAAAGAATGAACTTCTTTTCAGGTTGAAATCTCATGTCTAAAACTAAAGTGCTATGCTAGCAAAGCTTCGAGTTCTGCCTGTTGCTCCCTAGGCTACAAAACAACCCTTCATTATCTGATACTTACCTAGAAACTGACATGCCGGGCAACAGGTGCTGAATTCGGAACAAGCGAAAGTGAATCTCATCATTAACTACATCACTGTCTGCAAATCAAACCCTCGGCATTGTCAGAATCTTTATCTACAAAACGAGGTGAGAGAGTTACCATAAGGGTCAAATGACTTAATGTGTGCGGGAGAGACTTGGGTTTATGATTAGTTGCTATGATCCAGGAGTGTTGGTGCACCCGTGATTCTCAGCACATGACAGGAGGAGGAGGGTTTGAGGCCATCCTAGATTATATAAGACCCTACGAAAACAAGAGAGAGAGACAGAGAGACAGAGAGAATCCACTCCTGAAAGAAGGTACTTTCAACCAGGGCTGATGTGAATTACTGTTTTTGTTTTTTTTGTTTGTTTTTTTTTTTTTTTTTTGAGGATTAAGGTAGAGTTTATTAGAGAAGAGAAAGGCTGGAACTCATGGACTCCAGTGCCACGAGGGGCTAGGGCGCCTCCATGAGAAGCAGGCAGCTGGAAAAGGAACTCATGGCACCTTGAGTACCAAGAGGAGCTAGGGTGCCCTTTTTTTTTTTTTTTTTTTTTTTTGTGAATTACTGTTACAAGGTGCCCAGCCAGAGATTCCAAGTGTTCAAGTTTACAAGACTTCTTAGATAGTAAGCACCAGTAGTTGTTTTACTAAAACATCCTTCTCTCTCTCTCTCTATCTCTCTCTCACACACATGCACACAGTAGGTGTGTGTATGTGTACAAGAGAGAACTTGAGTGCCTGTGAAAGTCCAAGGATGACTTCAGGAATCATCCTGGATTGCGCTACCTCTTATTGCTTTGCTCTGGGGTTTCCCAGATTTAGCCTATCAGGTGGGGATAACAGGCCACAGCCATATTCACCCTGCCGTATGTTGGAATCTGGGGATCAGAAGGCAGGTCCTTTTGCTTGCCAGACAAAGACTTTAAACCCTAAGCCATCTCCCCAGCCCTCTCTTTTTATTTCAGGAGACTTAGTTTGTACATAAGTCCTAAGATCAGTGTCTTCAAATTAACAAATGGGCAAAATGATTTCGTATACATATTTATAATGAAGACTGAGGGGAAAAAAATACAGGCTTATATGGCGATTGTCTCTGAAAATGAATATTCTTCTTTTCTCTAGGATTCTTCTGGACTCTGCAACTGAAGCCTGGCCCCGGGTGGAGGTCCCCGCCGGTGGGTGTGATTACGAGCAGGTTTCCATTCTGCTCCCCTGTTGCTACCAGAGCCCAGCAGGAGTGGGGCCTCCTCCACTCTCCAGCCTCCCCACTAGGGCCCGACATAACTCAGTTGCATTTTCTTCCCAAGTCTCTCTGGACGCATAAGACAATAACCTTCGCTAACCATAACCAGATTCCAGCCAGAAAGCAGCAGGAGAAAAGCCTTCTTGACCCGAGGAGGCCCGCAGCCGCTGCTGCGCCAGACATAAGCTAATGAGATCCAGACCCGGTGTCTCGTTACTGTCGCGGCCCCCCCTGCGCCAGGTCTCAGCCTCAGCCCGTCTGGCGATGGACACCTCTCTTCTGCAGCCACTTTTTACAAGTGACCTCGTCACTTCTGCAGACACGGAAAGATGTCCGGGGCACCGGAGAACTTCAACCTGAGGTGGGGCGTGAGGGAGGAGGGCAGTTGTGCTCAACCCTTAGCAGAAGCCAACTTCCAAAGGTCTCAGGGGTTTGGACACACACATCAATAGTGCAACAATGACCTCTAGTGGTCGAGTCAGAGACAAAAAAAAAACCCACCAGCCATGTCCCAAAGCAAACTTCTCCAGGACTACAATCTCTTTCTAGAAAGCCTTTGCAGACCGTCTAAAAGATAAGATGCAATAAAATCAATAATACAAATAATGAAACAGAAACTTCTAGATCCCAGTCCACTGCTTGTAAAGCAAAGGTGGTCAGTAGCCACTGTATTGTGGGGTGGGTGGTGTATGCTCACTGGTGGGAGTGGATGCCCATGGGTACGAAGGTCAGAGAAGGTGGGGTGCCTTGCTCGATTACTCCCCATAACTGTCCACCATATTTTTCTAAGGTCTCCCCCTGAGCCTAGAGCTACACTGGCAGCTAGAAACCAGTGATTCTCCGTCTCTATCTCCCCCAGCCTTGGGAGTCACAGGTGTGCAAGGTGGCACCAGCATCTTCCGCAGGTGCTTGTGATGCGAACTCAGGTCCTCATGATTGCGCAGCAAGCACTCTCACCCTGTGAGCCACCTCTCTAGCACCTTTTCTTGCTTCTTAATTGACTTTAGATTCTCCTTAGTCCCTGAGCAGCTTGTATTGCTTCCTCTGTTTTAAATGATTTCTTCATTTCCTGCATGTTTTTTTTTTTAAATGAACTTTTTTATTTGTGATGATTTCACCATCAAACAGACATTGCCCTCTGGGGATACCTTGGGTATCACTGTTCCTAGCCACTGCACAACTTATCTGTTTCTAAAATGTGAAAGTAATAGATGGAGCCAATACTAGCATGTGACCTTATGCGAGGAACAACAGAGCATCGCTGTGGCAGAATACCTGAGAAAACAGCTCAAGGGAGGAAGGATTTACTTAGGTTCTTGGATTCTGTTCAGTCACTTGGCTTCGCTGCCCCTAGGCCTGTGCATGTGATCCAAAGCCCCATGGCGAGCAAGTAGCAGTCCACACCAACTAGACTATCATTCTAGTTATCAGCTTAGAAACACGGGGCTAGAAAACAGCTGAGACCACGAGGTGGATCAGGCATTCAAAATATTGCTATAGGGCTGGAGAGATGGCTCAGGAGTTAAGACTCTGCCTCGAAAGCAGAAGATCCTGAGTTCAGATCCTGCGTCCCACATAAAAACACCAGGCAGAAATGGCATCAGCCTCCACTTCTGGCCCTGGTGGGTGGAGCTTGGAAACCCCAGAGCAAAGCAAAAAAGAGGTAAAAGCAATCTAGGATGATTCCCTAAGTCACTTTTAGTCCTCCACAGGGACACACAGTGCCCTCTGATACACATACACACACATACACACACACACACACACACACACACACACACACACACACACGTGCAAAATAAAGTTTTTTTAAAAAAAAAAAAGAATCTTTTGAAATATTGCTAGAGTCTATAGTCACACCACCCTGAACATGACCGATCTCAAAACATTGTCTTTAGAAATGAGAAATCATTAACGATTCTTCAGCAAATGACATATTTAGGAAGAATAAACTGACGGATAAACTACGATGACATACAGCACAAACAAGAAGAGATTGAAATCAGGGTCTGCCTGTGAGTGGTCCCCAGACACCCTGGGGTGTCAGTCAAATCTCACCCAACAGGACGAAACAAAGTAAACAGACAGGTCAGGTAGAGAACCTTAAAGGAGAAAACCAACAGAAGGGCAGCCACTTGGCCTGCGGCTGTGAAGGGAGAAAAACATGTCACCATGTTTCAGAAAATGAGAAGCCCGGGGAGAACTATGGAGAAGTTCAACTTTTCTTTGAGCAGCTGCCCATTAAAGAAGTCCCAAAAAGTCTGCTTGGGATTCTGGAGGTCCAGCCCCAGCTGAGGCAATAGGGCTCCATTCTCACCTAAACACGTACCATGAGCAGCAGGAAGATTGTAACTTGTTCCTCCGCCTCAGGGAATGAATACTCTTCCGGGCATTTCGCCATGAAGGAAGGAAGAGATCTGTCCTGGGATATGGCTCAGACAAGTAACTGGTGGCTGGAGCTAGTGGACCAGGAGGCCATACGCTGGTGCCTTTGTCAACATACCCAAGTCCTCCTGCACACGGGCGACAACACAGTTGGCCAGCAGCAAGTCTTGCTGCGGAGAAAGCAGACAACCAGGGGAAGAAGGAACACAGTCTCCATCCAGATCTCCAGTGAAACCTGCTTCTCTCCCTGGCAATAGTTAACACAGTGTTGTCTATTTACCAGTTTGTCCCATTAGAAAGAGCCCCTACCGCCTCCTCAGATAGCATGGTGAGCATGGTGTCTGGAATCACATTCAACAAACACTGATTGAAGCAAATAGGAAGTTCCTGCAGACACCTGTAGGTTGGGTCGGGGTACCAGAAAATTCTGTTTTCCATATGTACCCTTATATTTTTTCATTGATATTGTTAGCATGCATATTAGAGAGAACATCAGTTTGGGCGACAGATAAAAGCAATTTTGAATTGTGGCTGTGCCGCGCTTCATTAGCTTGGGCAATTTAGTCAAGTTGTCTACCAGGCTCTTTTCTAACCTAAAAGACAGAGACAATAGGAATAACGTTCTTCTCACTAGAGAGTTAGAAGCATTGTGTGTCTGGTGATGCTACTGTGTGCTATCATGGGCCTCCAGTGAAAGGCAGCTTCTATGGAGACAACATTTTGGACTATTTTGCCATGGATTCTGAACTGCCAGCAACCTCACCAAGTATGGTGGCTGGTCTTCTCTGGAAAGTGCTGGGTTCGAGAACCGGAGACTCCCCGGCATGGCTGAAACACTTGTATTTTGTAGCGAGACGGTACAAGTGAGGATCTGTTTCCAGCCTGAGAGTGCAGGGCCTTGCTGGGTGGGAGTCAGCCTTAGCATGGAGCAGTAATGGCCTGTACTCAATATTCTATGGTTGCTGAAGCAGAGAAAGGAAGCTGAGAAATCTTCAGGACAGAGAACCACAAATGGGGGTACAGAGTATTGGGACAGTCAAGACGAAACATAGATCCACAAAGATATAGCTTCCTAGATAGTAGGTAGCATCCTTGAATATGTATATTTAGATATAGATATAAAGATACAGAGATATAGATGAAAGAAAGAAAGGGAAGAGAGAGGAAGGAAGGAAGGAAGGAGGAAGGAAGGAAGGAAGGAAGGAAGAAGAAGGAAGGAAGGAAGGAAGGAAGGAGGAAGAAGGAAGGAAAGAAAGAGAGAAGAAAGAGAGAGAAGAAAGAAAGAAAGAAAGAAAGAAAGAAAGAAGAAAGAAAGAAAGAAGAAAGAAAGAAAGAAAGAAAGAAAGAAAGAAAGAAAGAAAAAGGAGAAGGGAGGGGGAGGAGGGGAGGTAGGGAAGAGGGAGGAGGAAGAAGGAGAGAGAGGGAGGAGGGAAGGAGGAGAGAGGGAGGGAGGAAGGGAGAAGAGAGGGAGGGAGGGAGCAGAGAAAGAGGAAAGAAAAGGAAAGAGAAGAAAGCAAGAAGGAAGGAAGGAAGGAAGGAAGGAAGGAAGGAAGGAAGGAAGGAAGGAAGGAAGGAAGGAAGGAAGGAAGGAAGGAAGGAAGAAGGAAGAAGACAAAAGCTCTCAGCACCAACTCTTCACCATGGTTGCTGGCAGTGAATTAGACAGTCAGCTTTCCAAATCAGTGTGGGACTGGAGATATGGTGTTGTGGGAAAATTCCCTTCACCCCAAATAGAGATACTGAGTCTTTTTGGGTACAGAGAATAAGGAGCCTTCAGAATCCAGGCTTGTTCCTTAAGCTCACTCATATTCCTTAGCTCACAATCTCCTCCCTGTACTTCCAACACCAGTGTAATAACAGTTCTGACCCGCCATCCATCACCAACACTGGTTTGTGTCACAGTCAGGAAAGGTCCTAGCAGATCGTCTCCTTCTAAGATTCTCTCCCTATAAGAACTTGCATAATTCTATTGGCCCACCAGGACAGTCAGAAACCTCCCCCTCTCTAGACTGTTTACCTCATTCAAGTCAGCAAAGGCAATTTTGTCATGCAAAATAACAGATTGAGAATAAGGACGTGGATATATCAAGGGAGATCAGCAGTCCACATTCATTATCTCATGATTTGCTCCACAGTTCTGCAAGATGGTTTCTAGTGTCATCTCTCCTGCATGGATGAGAATACATTTAGCAAGGTTGCCTAAAATCTTACACTTTAATAAGAGGCAAGTGGACCCATACTGAGATCCGTCACCTTGACTCATTTGCATTCCTACTTGCCTCCCTAGGGGTGCCTGGAGCCTCAAAAAATCTAAGTTCTGACCACTGGTTTCAGGCCATCCTTGATATTGACTCAAATCACTGGATTATGCTAACTGGTCTCTCTCCCTCTCTCTTTTACGGTCCTTCAATCCATTCTCCACTCTGCAGCCAGAGTTATAAAACACACATTTCACAAGATTACCACTATTGACAATCTACTACCCTTGGGGTAAAAGGCCCAGATTTCTGGAGCTGCCAAACAAGGACTATAAGGTGTAGTATCTGCTATATGTCCAGCCTCATATCTCTCACTCCCTATACTCCACCAGTCTAGTGCCGGAAGCTAAGTAGCCAGAGCTACAAACTTGCCCAGTCCTCTCTGATTCCGGATGTTCCCATATGTTAATTCTTCATAGAGCTGCTGGGTAGATTCAATAAGCTATAAAGGGCATGTTACTATACTTTGAACAGGTTAACTGTCTGACAAAGGACTGTCTACAGAGAAAGGCACTAGGCATGGCAGTGAGCTGGATGTGAGAGACCTCTAAAGCAAATTAAATGGGAAAGTTGTTAAATCTGCTTCTGTTTTGTTTTTTTTTTTCCAATTGGCTTTTCATGAGCTGCCTGTGGAGACTGATTTAAGCAGAGATGGAAAGAACAAAAGCATATTTCAAAACAACACAGTTCAGAACTCCTGAATAACTCAACCTCTCCGTTCTGTCACCGAGACTACAGTTTCACAGAAATGAAACAAAAGCCTGAACCAGGTGTCTCATCTGTTACACACTACACTGCAGAGCATGGGTGGATTCGTGTGAAACACCCTGACCCAGGAAGCAGACGGAGATCTAAGTGGGTCGAGGTACTGGGTGTGTAAGCATATAAATTATTTTCATTTCTATGTCAAGTGAAATTTTTATTCTGTGATTTAAGGAAATTATTCAACACCAGGTATACATGCAGCGCCAGACCTCACGACTCGTGGAGTGAGCAAGCTGCACTATTAATGCATGTGGCAAAGGTTGGCTACACATGTCTCCGAACATGAACGTAGGCATAGTAATCCATTGCCTGCTTTCTAGAAGCTCTGAGACAGTCTGCAAGCAGGCTGCAGCAGTGCCCTGATGATAGATATACGATCCCGGTTTCCAGAAGATTCTCCTCCTGTTTGGGTGATTGACAAGCCTTTACCAAAAATGAAGGGGCATGAGCTGAGTGGCAGGTATGGAAGCCTGGGAGAAAACAGCAAGTACAGTAACACAGAAATCACACGGAGCATCACAAGGGTGAAAACAGATGCAGGAAGCAGGCACGAGGTAGAACTTGTGGCACGCGGGATGATTCGGATATGCGGCATCCCTCCAAAGACTCAGGACCGAAGGCTTGGGAAGTGGTGGTACCATGGAGAAGTAACGGGATCATCAGGCCATCACTACAGCAAAGTGTTCCTCCGCTGATGTGTTCACACTGATGGGCTACTAGAGGGCGAGGAAACTGGTGGGTGGAGCCTGACTGGAGGAAGTAGATTGTTGGGGGACGTGCCTTGGAAGGGTAGACCTTGTCTTTCCTCTCTCTCTCTCTCTTCTCTCTCTCTCTCTGTGTGGTATGTGTGTCTCTCTCTCTTCTCCCTCCCTCTCTCTCTCCTCCCCAGCTACTCCACTACATGTACCCCAATGTTTCTGCATTGCTTCAGGTGCACAGCCATAGATCTGTAACTGATCATGAACTGCAAACGTGAGCCAAAAATACATCTTTGAAAAGTTGACTGACCTGTGTTGGATATCAGAGAGTTTGAATCTAATGAAGAATTCCAAGCGTCATGCCGGCACGTCTTAATTCTAGAACTTTCATCTGGGCTGCCATGGAGAGGAAGGGCTGAGGAAGGAGGCTTCTGCGGTAATAAGGTGAGGGTGTCCGTGAAGTTCTGAACTCGGACCACCAATGAAAGTGGACCCGAGGGCACGGAAACGAAGACAAGTAAAATGACTTGGTGACTAAGTGAATCTGCGCGACATCATCCCCTGATGTCAGGAGCTTAAGATGAAGACCACGCTGTGCAGGAAAGGTTAGGCAAAGACTAGTCTGTGTGGGAAAGATTGAAGCTGACTTTGGAGTCTCTTGAGAAGCCACAAGTCCACCTGCACCTGTACCCTGTCCTTTTCCTAACCCTGCCCCCACCTCCATTATACTTAAATTTTTGTTATAAAACCTTTTTGCAGCAAACTACATCTCCACTTCGTCATACTAATTCATCCTAAAATTCCTTTCTGCTTAGGAATCCCTGCTTTACCGAAGTGGTCTTCTCAAAACATTCCTCAGATTGCTCCAGAGGCTAGTGTGGAGCTATTGCTTCTGCCAGCTTTTCTGGTGGGGGGGGTTCCAGGATATTCTGAAGCACTGTTGAAAGAAAAGAAAGGGGGAAAGGAGGAAGGAAGGAAGGAAGGAAGGAAGGAAGGAAGGAAGGAAGGAAGGAAGGAAGGAAGGAAGGAGGAAGGAAGGAAGGAAGGAAAGGGGGAGGGAGGGGGAGGGAGGAGGGAGGGAAGGAAGGAGGAGGGAAGGAGGGAGGGAAGGAGGGGGGAAGAGGGGGGAGAGAGGGAGGGAGGAGGAGGGGCAAGAAAGAATAAGGGCGGCTTCCTCTTCCAGCTTTGTCAAGTTCCACTCCCCCCTGGGTTTTGTGCATAAAAACACTTTTATGCTTTTACATATACTTCACTGCTGTGCTCTCATATGATCTCCCTGCGCTGACAGAATCTGCTTTGCCATAAAATACCACTTGGAGTCCCTTCACAACCCCACCCCAACAGCTTATGTTCGCAGGTTATCTACTACCTCAGCCCGCCAACAACACCTCCTCCCATCCACAGGACCACATTTCAGATACATTCACCTTACAGGAACACCCAGCGTGGCTCCATTATACCACCACAGGTTTTCACAATGCACTAATTAAATACTCAGTGATTAAGGTTAGGATTGAGTGAATGTGTGGAAGTTTGGGGGCCGAAAGCAAAGATTAGCAACAGCAGCTCAGAGAGCAACCAGAAGGTGAGGACCGGAAACAGAGAAAAGTTCTGCACACCACCCACGGCAAAGCCAAGATAGTAACTGCTCGGGTTGCCGATTCCGGCCTTCTTTGTTTTCCCTCAGTCTGTGCCCTGACAGACAGTTAGATGCTCTTCCAAAGCAGGTGCTCGTGTTTAATCAGTAATGTCAAACTAACTCAGCAGAGAAGCTGGAATGATGTGGGAAATGACTGAAGAGCTTCCAGAAGACCGAGACATGTTCCTAAGGGAAACATCGAGCCAGGATGATGCTGGGTGTGTGATGGAGTGACAAGGGGAAGAAATGGTTCTTGATGGGAGGGAGTGAAGGTGTCAAGGGGCAAAGGCAGAAAAGACTCGCAGCTGGAGAGGGAACGCTAAAGGGGATGATTCCAAAGACGGAAGGGGGCTGAGTAATGAGGCAGCGCGTGGGACTGTGCAGTCCAGGCTGAACTGAGCATTGCTGAGAGAGCCAAGACCAGCTGTGGAGTCATGGCATAGCGTAGGAAGATTGGTAAGGGTCCACACTGCTGCTTGGAAACAGATTTTGATCACTGATGTATGCCTAAGATGGCTGAATGTGCTTAGAAGAGGCAAAAGCACAGTGGATACGTGTGGAATGATTACATGAGTAATCGAAGCAACAGGAATCTTAACCCATCTGGTATAGGCAGGCAAGGAAATGCACTGATTTACTAAACTAGATACAATCACCCAAGCTCTGACTGACAACTTGTGTTCGCTCCAAATCTGGGATCTGTTTTCCACTGTTGTGTACAAAGGTCTGGGCTTCCCTTGAAAGCAAGATCTGGGAAGAGTCACTTTCTAAAATATTCCTGAGACACTTTCATCGGCCATATTGGTTAACCTAGTTCTCAACCAGTCACTGCAACCAAAAGAATAAGATGCTATTATTGGCTTAAACCTAGACACTATGGGTCCTGCAGGCTAGACTAGTTCTGCCTCACTCCAGTCGCGAAGATTGAAGGGAAATGAGAATGCAATGTGACAAGACTTGAGTAAATAGGTTCTGCAAGGCAAAAGCAACAGGGGACCGTGACAAAGAGCATGCATAGTCCACATTGTCTCCCAGCATCGGAGAGCTGCTGAAAGATTCATCAGGAGCAGCACAGTCTCATTTACATTTCAGAAAGATCACCCTGGAGCAGTATGGAAGCCGAGCTGCAGAAGGCTGAGTCTTAGGGGAGGAACATGTACGAGTCCCATGAAGGTAGAGGAAGAGGCACCAACAAAGGACCTGTACAAAAACTGAGCCTCGGCGGAGCCAAGTTTGTCCTTCAGAAGAAAGCCTGCTTCCCTGTAGCTAAGTCAATGCACCCGGCTCCACGCATGTCCTGGGGATCAGTCCTTGTGTGTATGGATGTTGGTCTTTGTATGTGTAGATATTGGTCTTTATAGGGGCTGGAGGGATGTTGCTTTTTGTGTGTCTGAGTATTGGTCCTTGCATATTCTTCAGCCATGATTTCCTCATATGCTGTAGGCCTTAAAAGGACAAATTGCGTGATTCCACTTTTCTAAATGTTTCCCAGAGCTTGTCAAAAGACCAAGGAGTTGAAATGCTCGTACTCTCTGAACTTGCCTCTGAATGAAGGACTTTCACATGCTAAAAAGAAGTAGACTGCAGAGGAGGGAGATGGCTCAAGGGTTAAAGTCTTTGCCTCCCAAGCAAAAGAACCTGAGTTCAGATCCCCAGATCCCATGTAAAAAATGCCAGGCAGAAATGGCAGCAGCCCCGTAAGACTGAACCTGGGAAACTCCAGAGCAAAGCAATAAGGAGGTAGAGCAAACCAGGATGATTTCAGATGGCACCCTAGGGCCTCCACAGGTACATACATTCAAATTCCCTCTTTCACACAACACACACACACCACACACACACACACACACCACACACACAAAGAAAGAAGTACATCACTTAATCCAGCAATGACTTGAATTTACTCCTGCGCTTGGCAATACTTCAACCATTAGAGTTCACCAGGAATGCACAGCATCCTTCAAACACTTCTCCCCTTTCTTCACATGGTGTTGTGAATGGCTCAGCAAGTGGGCCCATCATTTTCTTGCTAATTAATTTAGGTCTAATTGGTTTCAGCCCACACAACAGCGCAGGTTGTAAGAGAGGGCAATAGCAGTCATATTCCACTAAAAGTACCTGCCAGCATCAAAGCCTTGGCCATTAAGCAATTCACTACACAGGGAAGAGCTCTTAAGAGCTAAACAAAGTGAATTAATCCCCCCCTTCCCAATTAGCTTCAGAAAAACCTCCAAGTGCGGAGAACTGTGTCGGAGCGCCAGGAGACATTTCATCTTACTATCAGCATTCTAGCACAACACAGTCTTGTAAGAAGTTACCAAACATTTACCAGCCTGCCTGCTGTGCATTGTTTAGAGGATTTCAAGTTCTCCAAAGGACTGTTACCCTCCATAGGGGGCGCAAGCAGGATGTTTTACTTATTGTCTTATCCCTGGAGGATAACACAGTGCATACAGATGGTGTTCAATTAATCCTTGCTGCAAGAATGAATAGACAAAGGGAAAAGGAGGAAAAGATTCAGCAGAAAAGATGGGAGCGGAGGAGGAAGAGACTGGTGGATTTACTCCAATTCAAAAAGTCTCAATAAGAAAACATTATGGCAGGGGCTGGAGAGGTGGCTCAGGGGTTAAGCCTCTGCCTTGCAGGCGGAAGGTCCTGAGTTCAGATCCTAGACCCCAGGTATAGACACCGGGCAGAAGCGGGGGCGGCCTGCGTTTCCGGTCCTGGTAGGGCGGAGCCTGTGAGTCCCGGGGCAGAGTAAACAAGGAGGAGGCAGTCCATGGCAGTTCCCGAATTCGCCCATGGTTCTACACACACACATACGCGCACACACACACATACACGCACACAATTGAATAAATAAAAAATTTTTTTCTTAAAAAAAAAAAAAAAAAGAAAACATTATGTCAGCGCTGGAGAGATTGCTTTGTTGGTAAAGTGCCTAGGCCACGATCATCAAGACCTGAGTTCAGATCTCCTGAGCCCATGTAAAAAGCCGGGTGTGGACTGGGAGGAGCAAAGACCAACAGATCCCTGGAGCACATTGACCAAATTGATGAACTTCAAGTTCAGTGAGAGAGCCTGTCTCGAAAATTAAGGTAGTTAGAGGGGGGGACATTAAGTGTCAGCCTCTCTCCTCCCCATGTACATGTGCGCAGACAGACCCATGAGCACATACATAGACAGAAAGAGGGGGGGCTATTTTGAAAGCCAGTTACTTAGCCCTGTTATCGATGAGGCTGTGATAGTTAATCCTGAGTGTGGACTTGACACACCTGGCATTAACTAAAATCAGCTGAGACCACACCTGGCAAAATCAGCTGAGATCACCTCAAGAGATTATCTGGATAATACAAAGATCAGCCATAGATTCCATTGGAACCTCCCGGTAGTGCACCAGATAAAAAGGAACTACAGAACAGAAGACAGAAGAAGAGAGACTTTCCAGGAATCCTTTAGCCATCATCCAATAGCCTCTTGGATGGGAGTGACGTAGCCTGTCTTCAGCTTAGGCCAGCCAGCCATGCCACCTCCACCGTGAAAGATGTAAACCCCCTCTGGAACCGTAAGTTGAATAAATCTCCCTTTCTCCCTTAAGTTATTTGACTTCGAATGCTCTCTCACAGCAACAGTTAAGAGTAACCATTACAGAAGTCAAGAACAAGTCACAGCCTCTCAGTCATTTCTGCTTGTTTCATGCAGCGCTGTCTGCATCACATACTCGAAAGGATCACAAGGAAGTAGAAGTAAGAAGCGTGGCTCAGTGGCAGAGCACTCGCCTAGCTCATGCAAGTCCCCGAGTTCAATCTCCAGCCCTGGGGGAAAACCAAGGGCTGTCATGAAGCTCAACATCGAATTGAGGAATTACAGGGTACTTTGCAGAAGTACAGGACAGTTACAGCTCTGTTGTTCGGAGGTTAGAGCAGGTTTGTGTATATTTTCATGAATGGAGGAACAATTACTCTGCTGAGCCAGGCAGGGACTGAAGAGGGGGACAGCTGAACAAGGCTGTGAAGAGCATTGGACACTTTCAAGATGGAGGCAGCGTGGCCTTCCAGGGCTTTCAAAGTTAGTGTGCATCGCACTTTACGTACTTTCAACTTGCCTTTCATACTGATTATATTTCCTGGATTCACTTACCCAGATTGTATGATGGATTTACAAGCATCTAGCTGTCTCCTGTATCCCAAATGGTCTATAACTTAGTTTTTAAAAACCACTCATGGTGTCTCGTGCTGCAAGCCCAGCAGCAGGGAAGTGGGGGCAGAAGGATCAGGAGTTCAAGGTCAATTTCAGCTACATGAGACCATCTGATGTTTTAAATATCAAAGACCATTAATGTTTTAATTTTAATTTTCTTTTTTAAATTAATTAATTTATTGTGTGTCTGTGTGTGTGTGTGTCTGTGTGTGTCTATGTGTGTGTATCAGAGGGCACTGTGTGTGCCTGGGGAGCCCCGGGGTGACTTCGGGAATCACCTGGCTTGCTCTACCTCCTCTTTGCTTTGCCCTGGAATCTCCCAGGTTCCACCTTTCAGGAAGGAAAGTATAGGCCACCATCATTTTTCTCCTGATATTTTTACATGGGATTGGGGATCTGAACTCAGGACCTTCTGCTTGTGAGGCAGAGGCTTAACCCCTGAGCCATCTCTCTGGCCCCAAATTTAATTTTCTTAAAGAAATAAAGGGTCCTTGGCTGGGACAAAGAATTCAAGGTGACTGAGAAGTAGGTAGCAGTAGAAGTGGTTTGAGTAAGAGGTCACACAATGCAATGAATATTCTGCATTCAGGGTAGTCATAAAGGAGACCCCATTCGATGATGAATCCGTGTTGAGTGGGCTTCCTGGTGGCTGCGCTGGTCAGAAAGCCATGTCAGGTGGCAGCAGAACATGAACAAGTCAGCGGAGACCTTCCACCCGCGCCTTGTGCTTGCTGTTTCCAAGGGCAACGCCTGGGGATCCTGAGTCAATCAGGCAAGGCGAACTCCATGTCGGGATCAGGAGCAAGGGATCCCTTCGATGTGCTGGGGCTGGTGCTTCTTGCAAAGCCAGTGTGGGAGACCCCAGCCTCACGCGGGGGAAGCCTCTGTGTCACATCGCGTCGGGAGGAGCTAGTCCCCACGCCGGGTGTGCAGAAGCGTGTCTGTGTTTTCCTCCCGCCCTCCCTGGCTTGTACTAGTAAGTCATTCTGGCACCACCTCGGCCCACACGAGGTCCCCAGCTCAGTCTCCGGATGGAGGGCTGTGTGTTGCTGTGACAGCAACTATTTAAAAGGAAAATAAAGAAGCGGCATGCAGTGACACACTATCATTAAATAATCATAATTCCCTCCCCATATTACAACAATAGATGTCAGTCTCTCATCCGGAAAACAGGCCACGTATAGAAACACCATGTCAAAAACCTTTTCAGACAAAGACTGGGGTGTGGGGGGGAGGGGAGTTGGCTAGGTGCAGAATAGAATATTTTGATGGGTTGCATCCACCTCACTTCCCACCCTCCCCCCCAACTCCCACTTACTTTGATAAAAGTCAGATCTGTAAAGAACTTCAAAGGCTCCCTAGTCTGACAAACAGGAATAAAACAAGAAATTTGAAAAAGAAAGAAAGAAAAAAAAACCTGCCAAGGCACACGCAGGAAGCTGGGCTGACATGTGCTGCCTTGGTTCTGTTTAAGTCATCAAGAGACTAGCTGCAGGACACTTCCTCTTAGCGGGAAGCGGAGTCTGGGCTGTCAGTACTAAAGGAGTACAGAAAGGTCAGCCCCACAGACCTGGAGCACAATGCCTGCACGTTCTTTCTGCCTAGTTGGTTTTTTGTTTTGTTTTGCTTTGTTTTTTGGTCTCCAACACACGTCCCAAGCCGGAGCCCACTCCAAGCCCAGCCACAGCCTCAAGTGCTCTGTAGAAAGCAAGCTGCAGAAGCAAATCCAATCTGGTCTCACCTTCCAGTCTTCCACTGGATGGGGGGCTGAGGGAAGGGGGGAGGGGGAGGCGTGCAAGGAAATGGCTGGGGGATCCAGAACATCTGGCTTCCATTCAGACCCAGTCACCACCACCCTCGCCAGCATATTGAAAGCATTTGGCTGTCTCAACAGTCTAAAAGGGGCCATTTAGCTCAGACTCGACAACCAGCCCAAACATATGCTTCTATTTGGAAACAATCGGAGGTAAGACGGCTCTTTCTTTTTTAACAAAGGAAGGTGGAAGTAACACAAGACTTACCCAAGAGTTGGAGGGCTGACCCGCCCTGTCAGCCGTGTCGTTGATACTGGCTCAGACAGCTGTGTGACTTTATTTGACTTCCTTAGGCTCTCTGCGACTTCAGTCTCTTAGCTGCCAAACCATGATTGGATCCCCCCTCACCCGGCATGATCCAGAGGACCGATGGGTCTCCACATGGTCCCTGGCTTATCAGACAAAGCACTGAGCTGTGGTTCATTCACAGGATATGAGAAGGCCTATCTTACTAGGTGTGTGGTGTTCAGCTATAATCCCAATACTTAGGAGGCTGAGATTTTTTATGACGATCTATCAGATTGATGATGATTATGAGTTCTAGATCAGTTCTAGGTCAATCTGGGCTCCACATACTAAGACCTTGTCTCAAAAACCAATCTTGCCTACCTCTCTCGATGCTACGGGAATCGCAGTCGGGCAGATTTGAGGTGCTTCAAAGATCAGAAAGACTGTAGTTTGAGATCATTATTACAATAATAATGTAAAGACTGTCTGCCAAACCCAAGTACTTTGGTTCCTAAAATCAACCCAAGGAAACCAAAACTGAGAGAAGCTTGCAGACCACTGCTGGACACATACTTGTTCCTACTGGTGGTAAAAACTTCTTTGGCATTAAACCACTTACTCCTTTAGTATGATCTAGTCCTTTTTGAGAAACTGAATTCTGATGTAATCGCCAGAGCTTCTGCTTTTCCATTTCCATCATAAGGGGCCACGCTCCAACATGTCAGTAAGCTTATCTGCTAAAACCCCAAGCACAGGGTGTGTCTGAGGCCTCTTCCTCTACTGTGCTGAGTTTTAATCAGCTCCGTAAGGGATTGAGACCAGTTAGAGGCTGAACCTGAGCCGGCTTTACCTTGGGCAGTTGATGGAACTCAAGGCGTCCCCATAACATCACTAAATCATCAGCCCTCACTTGCTCCGATGTCCGAGACTGAAGAGCACCAAGCCTAGAGAATGTGAGCTTTCCCTGTAGCAGGTCTGGGTACACATGACATTGTTGCCGATGTGTGATCACAACAAGGATGTCTAGTGCTGCAGATGAGGAGGCTGAGTCTCACCCAAGTGGTCTTAAGGTGCCTGGGTCTCTGAGTTCAAAACCTCTGCTTCAAATCATAGCTATCATCAGCTGGATTCAGTATGAAGGAGTCTCACGACCCGATGTCAGACCCTCACACTCCCTGGAAAAGCTCTGAGAAGCACGAATCACACTACACAGCATCAGGGCAACCTCTTCCAGCTGAAGATTTTGACCAGATGAGGTTTCATCCTAATCCCTAAAATGATCCTTTCACCTAAAAGAAGAAACTGTTGATCCACGGAGGACAAAGCGGACCTGCAGAAAAAAGGCTTGATGGCCAAGGTTGGCCACTGTGGCAGCCCACCCTTCTCTGCAGCTCTGGCTCTGCCTTCCAGCTCTGTCCTCCACTGCCCATGGCATTGAGGAAAACTGACCTCCTGCCTCTGAACCAGGTCGTGAACCTGCCCACGCCCACTGGACATTTCCTAGGTCTTCTACAAACTAACCAACTACTTCTTCTAACAGGACTTTCCTCACACTAAGGGACCCTGGGAGCTCTCTGTGACTTTTAGCCAAGTGGTAAGAGTAGCACGTGACATTGACATAATGTAAATGGTGCCCGCTCTTCTTTTGTGTCCTCCTTCCTCTCAATCTTTCCCCCACTCAGCTGTCCCCATGACAGCACCCATCCGACTGTAGTGTGTGTGTGTGTGTGTGTGTGTGTGTGTGTGTGTGTACTGCCTTCTGAAATAACTGCCCTTTTATAGCTGAGCCATGAAACCTGGTACAATGTCTTTAACATGATTGACAATCAATCAATGAATAAATAAGTGAGGGGGAAAGGAGGAGATAAGAGATGACTCAGTCAGTAACGTGAGCAAAGACCTGAGTTCAGACCTCAGAACCCACATAAAAAAGCCAGGTACAGCAATGTATCTATAATCTCAGTCCTAGGGAGATGGAGACTGGAGTTGCTGGCCAGTCTCTATTTGCTAAGGAAGGGAAGCAGGAACAGATACTGAGGTAATCAGAAGCCAGAAGAACTGGTATTTGTCCAGGGCAGAAGCCTTGCACTTTTATCCTTTGTGAGTTTTCTCACAGCAACCTCTAATCTCAGCCCCAGTGGAGAGGGGGCTTTCTTTCTATAATATAGGCTTTTATTAATATTTAAATCCTATTTCAAAAGCCCACTCCAACATGGGTGAGACTCACAGAGGCTGCAAGTCTGGAGCTCCCTACTTCTAGGCATCTCCTCCAAACTGCTTGACTGTCTAGAGAGCCTTCCCTCCCCCCACCCCCAGAAATCTTCCTCCCTAACATCGTCTATGAAAGACCAGATATACTCACAGGTGTTCCTGTCTGCCATCTCTCCCCCTTGTCCTATGACCTTAGCTCATAGCAGAGTATACCTTAAATTATGCTTGGCCAGGAATGTTACCCCCTTCTGAAGTAACTTCCCCATACCAATATGTACAGACTTCCTGAATAAATTCCCCACCTCTGATGGTTGGTTTAAATTGTCAACTTGATGGGATTTCGTCAATCTAGGAGACACATCTCTAGGCGGGTCTGTGTGGGCATTTCCAGAGAGGATTAGCATGAAAAGAAGACCCTCCAGGGCTAAAGAGGTGGCTCAGGGGTTAAGCCTCTGCCTTGCAGGCGGAAGTCCTGAGTTCAGATCCTAGACCCTACGTATAGACGCTGGGCAGAAGTGGGGGCGGCCTCCATTTCTGGTCCTGGTAGGACAGAGCCTGTGAATCCCAGGGCAGAGTAAACAAGGAGGAGGTGGAGGTGGTCCTTGGTGGTTCCCGAATTCGTCCATGGGTTACATACACACACATACATACACACACGCGCACACATGCATACACGCACAACTGAATAAATAATAAATTTTAAAAAAAAGAAAAGAAAAGAAGACCCTCCTCTTTTCCATTGGTCTAAGAAAAAAGCAGCATTTCTAAATGCTTCCTTCTGCTTCTTCCTTAGCATGTGCATAGGTAGCTGCTGTGGCCATTGTCTTGTGATAACAGACTTGTGAGCTGATCTAGTCTTTAGTAGACAGAATATCAACAGCTCTCCAGGGAGCTCCAAGCCTCCAGTACCAATTTGGGATTATCGAGGCATCTAGATTCGTGGACTATTCCTGGATGCTTCACCTTCCAGCCTCTATTGATAGGGGGTCCTTCTGGGGTCTTTAGGTGTTCAGGTTCTTATGTTCGGGACTGGAAGATTGAAACCAGAGATCACGTAGAGAATTAAGGCAGAGTTTATCAGAAGAGGGAAAAAAATAGAACTCATTGGACTCCAGGCACAGAATCCATGGGGCCAGAGAAAAGTCAACTAGGAGCTCATGGACTCCAGACATGAAGTACAGTGAAGGGCAAGGGAGCTAAAGATGGCTGCCAGGCCAGTATTAGTTATAAACCTAGGCAGATCCAGGAAAAATGGTTTGTTTGTTTTTCATTGGTTAGCTCCAGTTTCTGCAAACCTGATTGGAGCTTTTGGTCCTCTACATCTCATTGGTCTGTTATACTGGGGCCCAACCCAGTTGATTCTGTGCCTGACCTCCCTTATCTGTAGGGCTTATCTGTAATGAAGAACTGATCTCCATATTCCTTTCATGAACACAGCCCTAGGGGAAGTACTTCAGAGACTGTCCCAGCCAGGCTGTTCTAAAACTGCCTGAAAAGCACAACCAAAACCTGAAAGAGTGAGGAAATATTTTCATCCTTAGCAGCCAGAACACAGTGCACAGGTTCCCAAAGGGTGCTATGTTAAAAACAAAAGCAATAGAATGTGTACGAAATACAAGAGTCCTAGATTAGCTTACATGATAGTTAGGCAGTTTTTCTCTCTAATAAACTCTGCCTTAATCTTCTGCCTTAATGTTCTGGTTTCAATCTTCAACATGAAAACCCCGACATGAAAACCCCAGAGGGACCCTGTATCACTTTTCGTAGCTTTGTGTTCACCAAAATGCAAGATCATCGTATTAGGGTGCAACTTGACTCGAAGATCTTTAGTCAATTGAGCTCATTAAAAGTTTACTCAATTTAGTTTCCAGGGGCAGAAGGGCTGAACAGGAAGCATTTTATGCTTAGAGACCTGCTCTTCCCTTAGGCAAAAGAGACTCAAGGGAGAGATGACCACTTCCCTAGTCCCCTGCCCCAAAGGAGACCAATTTTCTGTCATGGTGATATCACACCCTGCACCGGAAGTATCCATCTTAGAGGAACCCAGCAGGCTTGTCCCAAGGGATGGCAAAGATAAAAAATATTTTCCAGGGCTGGAGAGGTGGCTCAGAGGTTAAGCCTCTGCCTTGCAGGCAGAAAGTCCTGGGTTCGGATCCCAGATCCCACGTATAAATGCCAGGCGGAAGCGGGGGCAGTCTGGGTTTCTGGTCCTGGTAGGGCGGAGCCTGTGAATCCCGGGGCAGAGTAAACAAGGAGAAGGTGAAGGCGTCCATGGTGGTTCTCGAATTCGTCCGAGGTTCTACACACACACGCACGCACACACATACACACGCACACACACGCATATACGCACAATTGAAAAATAATAAATAATAAAAAATATTTTCCAAACTCCTCAAGGAGCCAGAAGTAAGATGACACTAAGAATGCCAAGTGATGATAGCTCTTACTCTCTACCCCAATCCTGCCTTGTATCAGTATCCGGAAGAACCTTTCTGTCTCTCATCCCTGCGTGGACACATTGATAGGATCTTCTCTCTGTTTTTGATTGTTACTCATCTTTTCAGTTAGTGTATGGGGGTGGGTAACTGAGCCTAGTCTGCTGGTGCTTGCCGAAGCCATGGATTTCACTCTAAAACTTCAGGAACATGAGATAACACTGCAAGGTCTGGGAGGTCTTGAATGGGAAGCTCTGGCGCCCTCCCCTGGTAGTATTGGAGGCGTAGTACATCCGTGTCATGTGGATGTGTTTACCAACCACAAGCTCCTCTGACCTTTCACATCCAGAATTTTAACTTGAGATTTCATTGCGCAGAGATGACTGATTGAATCGCAGGTGGTAGAAAACCATCTCTCCAGCTACTCTCTGCTTACTCAAAAGATACTGGTATCATCTGCACTCAGAACTCAAAGTCTCTAACCACATCCTTAGTCCATCTGGGTCTGACAAGCCCTGTTATGAGTCATTTTGATAACATTAACTTTGGGGTAGTCTAAAGAGCTTGTAAGAACAAGGACATTCTGATTACCTGGGAACTGCTAAGAATTCAGATTCTCCCTCACTTCAAGCAAGACCTAAGGATTTTGTCAAATCTTAGTTTAAAAAAAAAATTGACAGGAGGTAGGGGGCAAATGGAATTGGAGAGGGGCTACACAGTTTCCAGGTATACCACAGGCTGACTTTCAACTCTTAATCTCTCAGCCCTCCAATCTAGGATCTACAAATCGTAGACCACCACACCCAAGCAATGTTATTATAACAATGAACACAGAAATGGTAACTGATTTGTCCAAGGTCATATCTTTTTTTAACAATTAAGATAGGTTTCCGAATTCAAGAAGTGTTCAGATCTTAAGGCTTAACTTTTGTTACGTTTTGGATTGCTTTGGTTTGGTATGGTTTGGATTGGATTGGGTCGCACATATGATAAACTAAAGAAAATTTTAGTGATAATTTCAAGAAGCTGAGATTTCAAGATTTCAAGAAACTGTTCCCTGAAAGAACAGTTTCTCACTGGGAGTTACTCCTTTAAAGGTAAGACAATGGGCTGGAGACGGCTCAGGGGTTAAGATTCTGTCTCACAAGCAGAAGATCCTGAGTTCTTTTTTTTTTTAATTTTTTTTGGTTTTTTTTATTCAATTGTGTGCATGTGCGTGTGTGCGCGTGTGTGTATGTAGAACCACGGACGAATTCAGGAACCACCATGGATGCCTCCACCTCCTCTTTGTTTACTCTGTCCCGGGATTCACAGGCTCCGCCCTAGCAGGACCAGAAATGCAGGCCGCCCCGCTTCTGCCCGGCGTCAATACGTGGGGTCTAGGATCAGAACTTAGGACCTTCCACCTGCAAGGCAGAGGCTTAACCCCTGAGCCACCTCTCCAGCCCCAGAAGATCCTGAGTTCTGATCCCAGACCCCATGTAAAAAAAAAAAGGCCAGGTGGAAAAGGCAGCAGCCTGCACTTCCAGCCCTGGTGGGCGGAGCTTGGGAAATCCCAAAGCAAAGCAAGAAGGAGGTAGAGGCAATCCAGGATGATTCCCAAAGTCTCCTTTGGTCCTCCAAAGGAGGACACACACACACACACACACACACACACAATAAATAAATAAGACAAAAACAAACATAGACACTCTTTTTTAAAGTATTATTTTCCAAAGTAGTCAGCCACCATGCACCGACTTTGTGTATTTATTCAGGATTTCTGTGGAGTTTCTTTGTTTGCTCGTTTGACTGCTTTATTCTTGTGTCGTTTATTATTTATTCATGGAAGTCTGGGGACTTCCCTAGTTTACAAACTGCAGGTGCCTCTTTGTCCACCAGGTGGCAGAGCATCCCTGCTCCTAGCTTCCTGACCCCGCCTTTTGCTGCCTCTGTGTGTGCTTTAGGCAAAGATCCCAAAATTAATCTTTCAAAAAAACACTTCTTTTTAAGATTCCCCCCCCCCGTGAAGGATTATTTTAAGCCAAAGTATTGCACATCTCACCTTAGGAATCATTTCCTCATAGTAACTGCTCAGACTGGCTCTTTTTATAATCATTATTATTTATTATAAATATCTATTATACAACAAAAACCTGGCCTGGCCGGTTAGAGGAGCAGAAAGGCATTGTGGGAAAGAAGGCAGAACAGTCCTAAAGGCTGCTCCTGATTTCAAATCTCTGCCAAGGCAGAAATAAAGACGTTCTCCAGGGACACTTACACCCCTCTCTTCGGCTATCGGACTATTGAAACAATGGCCCTCAAGGATTGGAATTGCTCCAGGATGCTCATGCTGAAAGAAGGAAAAGGCGAAGCCCTGCGCCAGCCAGAGGGCAGCTTGACTGCTCTCAGAAAAAGATCTATAGTATGTGGGACCACCGTGGGAGGGGGGAAGCAAGGGTGCGAGGCGGGACCCTCCTTGCCTAAGACGCCTTAGCTTTGCATACTCATGGCCCTCCATTTCAACCTGAATCTCGTGTTAAGACCCCCAAATCTCCCTTTTCTGCTTTTCACTACTGATTGTGTCTTTATTTAGACTATTGAAAAAGGGGTGACAAACCTAGCTTAGGTTTAACCCCCACTCCACCACCAACAGAAAGAGAGAGAGAGAGAGAGAGACAGGGAGAGAGAGAAACTCACACAGCGTAGGGATGGTGACACGGAGAAACGCAGAAAGGAAAGGGTAATTTCCTGTCCAGAGGAACATGGTCCCTCCCCTAGAAAACACAGCTACTTGGGAGAAACAAAGAGAAGCACCATAGAGGAGCACCATACTGCCACCTGGTGGTAAAACTGTTTCTAGACTTGTGCAAACAAGACTGGGGCTTCTTATTACATCTACCCTTGAATGTGCTATTATAACAAGACTCCAGTTTAACAGCTTTTTGTCTCTGGCCAGGGGGTGACATACAGTGCCCAGCGGAATGGAGTGAAGGGCATTGCAGGAGCAGCAAAACTGCAAAAGAAAATCAACAAACCACAATCCAGAACTTCAGAGACTGTATCAATCACATAGAACTAGGCCAGCCTAATCTCTCCCCATCCTGGAGCTCAGGGACATTTGCGGAAGAGGGGGCGGTAAGATTGTAAGAGCAAAAGGATGGGAGGAGCAACGATTTGCAAGATTCTCAACAATAGTTGGGGCCAAAGCAATCATAATGGGACTTTGCATGCCCTGCGCAATGTCCAGCGCACTGTTGCCCTCATAAAGTCTAGCATCTGTTAAGGGCACCGAGACCCCTGGAGGCAAGGGATTGACAGCCATAGTAGTGATCTTATGCTTAAGGGGAATAAGAGAAAAGGCTTATGGAAATGCCACTGGGTCCTTATATGTCATCGGAGAGGAGGACCCAGTGGAGAGTTAGGCGTACACAATAAAGGACTCTCTGGGAATTGGGGGGGAGGCACTGGGGGATGGGGAGGGGGAGGAGAGGGTTCGGGGGGAGGAGGGGGGAGGGAGGGAACTGGTAAAAAAATTTTAAAATGTATAATTAAATTTTTAATAAAAAAAAAAAAACTAAAAAAAAAAAAAGACTGGGGCTTCTGATCTTGGGCCTCCAGCCTCTACAAAGACTTTACATTGTGCATCTCCTGGCCCTTACCCGCCTGGTGATGTGTCTTAGACCTAAAACATGTGCAGCACATCCCTGTCTCTTAGCCATGGCACTCTAGTCTTGTGTGAGCACAGAACGCATCAGGACTGGTTCTCTAGCTGTGCCTCTTTATAATGCGCCAGACAGCCCAGGAACACTCCATTCAAAACGAGGCTTAAATTCCCGTAGAGGATGCTCTCCGGAAACACTCTTTCGGATGCAGGATGCACCGTGACTTGCCTTTGCTCGCCTCTCAGGCATTCAGCCAACCGCGTAAACAATCAGGATTAATCATCACATTTTCCAAATACATGACAGGATGAGCAACAACCGAAAACAGAAATAAAAAGAAATTCATATCTATATCATCTTAAATATAAGAAATTTGGAAACAAAAGAAACAGCTAGGCAATAGCCAGAAGGCAGTGGTGAGGAATAAAAGGGATTCTGTCTGCTCAAATAACCCAAGTCAAAGAAGAAAAGCACATTAACAGCAAAATGCTGTAAAGCCACAACAGTGAAAATATTGCATGGAAGCAGGAAATAGCAATAGGAATAAAAGCAGAATTCTAAAAATTAGGAAACAAGAAACATAAAGAATGAATAAATAAGCCAAAGGTCTGGTTCTCTGCAAAACGACAATTACCAAAGTGGTTAACTTGATAATTTTAATAAATGAGCAACAAATACATAAGACAACAGGTATTACTGGAGGAAAATTAAGTCTTCTGGAGAAAATTAGTTACCATGGAAGTCACTTCACTCAAACTGTCATTTTATTTTGTAGAAATATATAAAATGACTGGCTTAATGAGAAAACATTTACTACTGAGATTTGTCTATTAAGAAATGAAGAACCAGGGCTAAGGATGGGGCTCCATTGGTAAAATGCTTTTGTCACCCCAGCACAGGTGGTTCTGCCTGTGATCCCAGCAAGCAGGAGGTGGGAGCAGGAAGTTCAGAAGTTCAAAGTCAACCTCAGGGATTTAGTAAATTGAGGTCAGCTGAGGTATGAGGGAAAGGAGAGGAGGTGGGGAGGAAGACAGAGAGAGAAAGAGAGAGAGGGGAAGGGGAAGGAGGGAAAGAGAGAGAGAAAGAGAGAGAGAGAGAAAGAAAGAGAGAGAGAAAGAGAGAGAGAAAGAGAGAGAGAGAAAGAAAGAAAGAAAGAAAGAAAGAAAGAAAGAAAGAAAGAAAGAAAGAAAGAAAGAAAGAAAGAAAGAAAGAAAGAAAGAAAGAAAGAAAGAGAAAAGGGAAGGAGGAGGGAGGGGGAAGGGAATGAAAAAAAGAGGAAAGATAGAAAGAAAAAGAAGGAAGAGGAAAACTGAGCAGATCAATTCTCACTGAAAGATTAAAATTTCCTTAATGTGTAAAACCTACACAAAGGAGTTTGATAGAAAAATTCATAATCCACTTAGAAAGTCAATAGATAGCATGCAAAATGCCATATTAAGAAATGAACATATGGGGGGCTAGAGAGGTGGCTCAGGGGTTAAGCCTCTGCCTTGCAGGTGGAAGGTCCTGAGTTCGGATCCTAGACCCCACGTATAGACGCTGGGCGGAAGCGGGGGGCGGCCTGCGTTTCTGGTCCTGGTAGGCGGAGCCTGTGAATCCCCAGGCAGAGTAAACAAGGAAGAGGTGGAGGTGTCCATGGTGGTTCCCGAATTCGTCTATGGTTCTACACACACATGAGCACACACCATACATGCACAATTGAATAAGTAATAATAATAATAAAAAAAGTTAAAAAAAAAAAAAAAAAGAAATGAACATATGGGCTGGAAAGGTAGCTCAGGGGTTAAGCCCCTGCCTTACAGGCAGAAGGTCCTGAGTTCGGATCCTAGACCACATGGGCGGAAGCAGGAGCGGCCTGCGTTTCTGGTCCTGGTAGGGCGGAGCCTGTGAATCCCAGGGCAGAGTAAACGAGTGGTCCATGGTGGTTCCCGAACTCGCCCATGGTTCTACACATACACACACACATACACACACACACACACACATGCACACACACACGCACACACAATTGAATAAAAAAAGAGAAATGAACATATAAGCTTATTACTTCAAAATATGGATAGAAAGAGAAAAGAAGGAGCTTAGCATGCACAAGGCCTGGATTCACTCCGTCCTCAAACCTAAATAAATAAATGAGGAGGGGCTAAAGAGCTCAAGAGCTCAGTGGATGCTTCTGGGAGGGGGGAATGTATAGATATAGATAGATATAGATATAGATAGATTAGATATAGATATATAGATATGTAGGCTGGCCCGTTGATTACATTAGCTGTGGGAAGACCCAGCTCATAGTGGGTGGAACTATTCCTCAGGCAGGGGATCCACAGCTGTGCAAGAAGGAGAACCGAGCGCTGGCACACGCGCACCGATCCTTGGCCCCTGCCTTTCTGTGGATGTGAGGAGACCAGCTGCTCCAAGCTGCTGACACTCCAGCTTCCCCTCAAGGGTCGGGCTGTAACCTGGTGTTGTGAGCCAAGTAAACCCCCTCCTTCCCTAAGCTGCTTGACTGAGATGTTTTGTTATAGCAACATGGAATGAAACCACCACAGTGTCTGTCAGTGGATGAGTGAGTGGATAAAGAAAATGTGGTGCGTAGAGGCATGAGGGAGTATCGTGGCCATGAAGAATGAAATCCTATTGCTCGCAGAAAAATGAATGGAACTGGAAAACATCATGACATCAGACAACTGTTACACACATAGAACCTGAGGGAGACACAAGCGTAGAAAGGGGACTAGGAGGGGAGTGGAAGGGAATCAGGGTGGAAGAAAAGGTAATGGAGTGCATATAATCAAAGCATGTTAATATCACGGAGAGACCCATTATTGTGTACAATTAATAGACACTTAAAAGTCGGTTTCTTTTAAAAAACCTCTTAGCCCTAGTCGCTCTGGTAAAAAAGAAACTTAAGCTCGTACACGTGCGTGCATGTGTGCATGCACGCATGCAAGCGTGTGCGCGCACGCGTGTGTGTGTGTGTGTGTGTGTGTTTCGTTTGGTGTTGATGTGTGTATGGTATTTGCATGTGTATGATGTGTGTGTCTGTGTGTCTGTGTATGATGTGTGTGTGTATGAGTGGGTGTGTATGGTGTTGATGTGTATATGTTTGTGTATGTATGATGTGTGTCTATGTATGATGAGTGTGTGTGCATGTGTGTGTGTGTGGCATGTATGGTATTAATGTGTATATGGTGTTTGTGTGTGTGTGTGTGTGTGTGTGTTTGTCTTTTTGAGTCTGGGTTTCTTCATTAAATAAACTGCTTTTCAGAGCCATTCATTTTCCTGCAATTTCATAATTCCACCTTTCCTGAGGTAAGATTCCATTGTGTCTGTGGACAACACATTTGGCATCCGTCCTTCTGCTGATGGGCATCTAGACTGATTCCATTTCCTTGCTATTCTAATCTATAAAGCAGGAGTGAAGATATATTTTATTAAGATAAACTTTTAGAGTCGTTTTAGCTATGCGTCTGTGTTACTTTTCCAAATAAAGAATCTAATTACAGACGTTGAAGGGTTCATCACCTGTAAGCTACCTCCTCGGGAGCCTTCTTCCTGGGTGGAGCTTGAAGTGCTTGCAGGTGACCAGTCTGGCACCTCCACATCACCTTCATCCCCGCCCCATGCCCAAGGTGCCCTTTCCACTGCCCCTTTTGAGATCTCAGCTGCAGTTCTTCCACATTGAGGCAGGCGTGGGCACCAAAATAATGGGGTCCAGTTGGTTTATCATGCTTTTAATTCCCAGCCAAACTTGCTTTGGGACCAGTCAGACCACGTTTAAAAAGCTGTATTAGTCAGGTTTCTCTGAAGAAACAGAATCTACAGAATGTAGATAAGTTTATTAAATTAGCATATTAATAAAAAAAATAGTGTCTTTCAAAATAGCCACCCGTAGCTGCTTCTTCGTTCTTGACAGGAATGTCCCACAAAGCCAAAAGATCCCGAGAAGGCCTCAAGCCTTTACTTAACTGGAGGGTCAAAAACGCTGGGCTCCAACATCATCGATGAGCAGCGAACAGCAGCAAGGCCTAGAGACCAGGCTCCAAAGGCAGCGGGAACGGCAGCAACATGGGAAGGATGAAGCTCCTCATCAGCCAAGGACGGAGGCAGCAGCAGCAACAAAGAAGGCCACGATGCTCTAAAAGTGAACGACGCACGCAGAGTGGACTCCACAGCAAGTCGACACAGGATAAGGGAAGAGCAAGTCCCTGCTCCTTGCACCTCCTATATCCGGTCCACCACTGGAAAGTACAACCCACTATGGGCGGGGTTCTCCACAGCAATCAGTCAAGTACCTGCAGACTTGTTCAGGGGCCATTCCAACCATTAACCTTCCACAGCTGCATCCAAACAGTCTGCACCTGTCGACACTAAAATGTAACCATAACAAAAGCCAACTTGATTTTATTGTCACCGTGGAGCTTCCAAACTGCCATGGGCTTGACGAGCTTGTGACCTGCCGTGAGGGTGCCTGCCTGACCCCGGAAGAATGCTACAGGTGTGCAGTCAACAGGAGGCAGTGTGAGAAATAAGAAGACCATGCGAGCAGACGTCTGACTAATAAAGAACAAACGCCTGCAAGAGATGTTTCATGAGAAAAGGCCCGGGGGCTGGTATTTCCTGCTGTCCCTATTCTAGAATCCTCCTCTCCTTTTGACCCTTGCTCCCGTAGCTTTCTGGTGGGATTGGTGTCTTCCAGGCTGCAGGTCGATAAACTCCTGATGGCGTTGTGTCCAGGGTAGCAACCGTTCCTGTCCACATCAGCACTGCCCCCATCCCCAGATGCCATCACAGTCTGGTCTTCAGCCTGTAGTGCCCCCCTGATCCTCTCCCCGCTCTCGACTCTTCTATAGTTCCTACAACGCTGACTCTTATAGTCAGCAATGCTAACCAGTCCCTCTCATACCTCCAACCAGCTCCGAAGAAAAAAAAGCGCTTCACCCCTTGTCCTGATTTGACCTTCCCGGTCTGTCAAGAGGAATGTAAACACAAATGGCCAAGATGAAAGCAGAAATTCCCACACTTTCACAACCAGAACCTAACAAGCTGGAGCCTGACCCTGTAGCTCATGATGTCTTACAGAAGCATTGGAGTCTGATCTCTCTCTCTCTCTCCCTCTCTCTCTCTCAGTATGTGTGTACGTACACGTGGAGGCCAGAATACCTTGGACATCATTCCTCAAACACTGTCCACCTTGTTTTTTGAAACACAGTTTCTCGCTGGCTGGAACTCCCAAGTTGTCAGCCGGGCTGGTGGGCAAGCCCCAGGAATCTACCTGTCTCCACTTCTCCAGTGCGGGGGTTGCACTGTTGGCTTTTGTACGTAGTGTCTAGGGATTGAACTCAGGTCCTTGTGCTTGTGCATAACCAACTGAGTTATCAGTCCAGCCCTAGAGCCTCTCTCCCTACAACTCATGCGCTTTATCCAAATGGCCAATCTTAAGAAGGACGACTTGGGTCAGTGAGATGGCTCAGAGGGTAAAGGTGCTTGCCACCAAACCTGAGGACCTGAGTTCTATTCCCAGAGCCAACATGGTGGATACTGAAAAGCAACTCCTGCAAGACGTCCTCTAACTGCCCCATGTGCACAATGGTGTGCAGAGAGAAAGGATAAATGAACGAATTTTTAAATTTGTTTCGGGCCAGCAAGATAACTCAGTGGTTAAGATACCTGCTCTTAAACCTGGCAACCTGAGTTCAAGTCCCAGAACTGCTCATGATAGAAGGAGAACTGGCTTCTGAAAGTTATCTACTGACTTCCACCCATGTGTCATGTATGTTCTCTCTCTCTCTCTCTCTCTCTCTCTCTCTCTCTCTCTGGATTTACCTGCCATGTGTCTCAGCCTTTTGTGCAGCATACTTTCTTTAGTAAATCTTTTTGTCATTTGCTCTGGTCTGCTAACTGCTTTTAATCCCACCCTCGAGTACCTCCCTGTTGACCCTGGCAGGATACTAACATTATTATCACATCCCTAACCCATTACTGCCGTTGCTATTTGCAGAAAATGATTTCATTGGCAGCCATGCTTCCCACAAACGAAGACACGTCGCTGGCTTCTGGAGTCTTCTCTCTGTAGAGGACCCTTGTATCATCTTCCTTATCCTCTCTGTCCTCCCTGGAGTATCTGGCCAGACTTCCTAGGGAAATTGCCTCAAGTTGTCTGTAAGGTGCCGCAGCAGCCTGCTGACTGGGCGGTGCCTGACAACTGTCCTCACAGGTAGAAATGATTCGTTTTGCCCTGATGAGTGGTCCCTAAGTTCCTGAGCCGGAACTGACCACCTGATGTAAAGGATAGTTGGAAATGAGAGCCCTGGACCAGATCATCTCAAAGGGTGTCGTGGCTCTCAGATTCACGGATTCCAGGGGCTCTGATTCACACACACAACAGCCACACAGCCAGCTCCAGAGCCGGGTGGGCTTGGAAATCTGCAAGTCCCTGGTGTTCCGAAACCTTAACCCAGTAAGCTTCCCAAAGCGGAAGCAGCGGTGTAGAGAAATTGAAGCAGCAGAGAATTTGAAGTGTGGGCTTGCGGCATGGGAGTTCATGGTCCCTATAAATACATCCTCTTGTCTATGCCAACCCCAGTCCTTAGCGCAGCCTCTGCTGGCCAAACTCTTTTTTTTTAATGTAGTCTTTTTTTTAAATATTTTTATTATTATTATTATTATTATTTATTCAACTGTGCGCATGTGTGTGTGTATGTGCCCGCGCCTGTGTGTGTGTGTGTGTGTGTGTACCCGTGCATGTGTAGAACCACGGACGAATCTGCGAACCACCATGGACGCCTCCACCTCCTTCAGCCCCAGGATTCACAGGCTCCGCCCTACCAGGACCAGAAGCACAGGCCGCCCCCGCTTCTGCCTGGCGTCTATACGTGGGATCTGGGATCCGAACTCAGGACCTTCCGCCTGGAAGGCAGAGGCTTAACCCCTGAGCCACCTCTCCAGCCCCTCTGCTGGCCAAACTCTTAAGACTCATCTTCACCTTCCAAGAAGTAAAGTACAAGAGCCTTTCTGGTTTTATTCTGCCGGAGTCAAAGTTCAGGCATTATGTCTTGGAATAATGAGACTTTGTAAAGTTCCTTCACGTGTTGCTTTCATGTTTGGTTTTAGATGTTTTCTTTATACATCAACCTTTCAAAGGAGGTGGGATGACATGTTATCCTGTTTCACAAATGCTAAAACTGGAGTCTAATCAGTTTCATGGATTAACCCGACTTGCTGTTGATTCAACTCTGGTCTTTGAACTTAGTTTCTTGTTCACTTTTAATCAGTTTCCGGCCTGAGGAAATAGATCATCACTTGATCTGGGGTCCCCAAATGATATATTCAAATGAGCTAAGTAGAATGAAGCCATGTCAAATACTGGCTCACGGCCATGGTCAATGCTTATAGGCTACAGAGTCAGATTTCAACTCAGCGAGCAGGCTCAGCAAGCAAACGAGCCCCGGGTCCACAGACACCCTGGTAAACACCCTGGTATTATTGTAACAGCAAACATGTCTATAGCTGACAAAGCCCAGCCTGGTGTTGACAGCAGTAGTCCTTCAGAATGACTCACAGTATAATTGGTCCCTAGTCTTTTGTCTGTGTGAAATGTGTGGACATGTGTATGAACATATATGTCTGCAGATGTGCATGCATGTGTATATGCATGCTTGTAGAGGCCAGAAAATGATGTCTGATGTCTTCTTTAATCTGCCTCCACCATAGTTTTTTGAGACAAGGTCTCTCACCCAACGTGGAGCTCAGTGGTTCAGCTACGCTGACCGCCAAAGCCCCAGGGAATCTCCTGTCTCCAGCTTCCCCTAGCACTGGGATTTATGTTCGTCCTTAGCATAAATTAACTAGATATAGCTATGGGTTTCATTATGACATTTCAAACATGTACTGTTGCAATTTACCTGCCAAAGATCTCAGAGGAACAAGGGAGTTTTAATTCTTTCTTATGAGTCTTGGTTACAGCCCTCAGTCCAGCTTGGCAGAAGAGCTCAAACTAACACCAAGAACCAAAGGATCTACCTATACCATATCCACAGGAATTTCTGAGAGAGGATCAAGCCTTATTCCCCAGACAGCAAGACCACCAAAATATTCTTAAGAATGCTACTCTGCTAAACCAGCTCCCTCCATCTTATCCAACTGCTCAGGGAATGGACCCAACCACTAAGAACGGAGTCTTCCCACATCAGTCAGACAATCTCCTGCACACTTGCTCAGGTCTTACCTTAACTACTAATTCTTCACAAATGTGCCCAGAAGTCAGGGTTCAATTGTTAAGTTCACATCTATATGGCTCACTAGCGCGCATGTACATAATGTATTTCAGTTTTATATTCGCCCCACCTATCTTGATCCACTTCCACTAATCCACTAATCCCTCGTCTCTTCCCAACTGGCTATCATTCTATGTGTTTGTCTATATATATATATATATATATATATATATTTACTTTAGTTGTGACTCAATGAGCTTCATAAGGATATTTACAGGAATGTGTGTGTGAAATGTTGTTTATAGGAATACTGGGTACCCAGGAACAGCAAAAATAAAACGTAATTCAGAGCATCAGAGACCCTACATTAATCACCAGGAATCAGGCCAGCCTAATCTCTCCCCATCCCAAAGCTCAGGGAAATTTGCAGAAGAGGGGGTGGTAAGATTGTAAGAGCCTAAAGATGGGGAGGAGCAATGATATGCAAGATACTCCAACAAGTTAGGGCTGAAGTAATCATAATAGGACTTTGCATGACCTGTGCAAAAGCTAGCATGGATCACAGGCACTAGGATCCTCAGAGGCAAGGGATTAACAGCCACAATAGTTTCCTATACTAAAGGGGAACACAAAAAAAGAGCTCTAGGCAATGCTACTGAGTCCTTTCACCTCATCAGAAGAGGAGGACCCAGAGGGAAGTTTGACATTCACAGTAAAGGATGCTCCAGGAATGGGGGGCCCCCCACTGGGAGAAAGGGAGGGAGGGGGGAAAGGAAGGGGAAAAGGGGGAAGGGAGCAAGGGGATCCAGGGAGAGGTGGAGGGAGGGAGGGGAATGAGGTACCTATCAAGTTTGTATGAGTGTAAAAATAAAAACAAAAAAGGAATACAGGCACCCTTCCAGTCAATGGTTACACCAGTGAAGAAAATGTCTCTCCCTTCCCCCATCAAATGTTAACTGTGCATTAACGTGGCAGAGTGGGGCCCTCTGAGCCACTCCCCCTTCACCGACTGGTCCCATGTTTAGAGATGTTGAACCAGTCATTACAACTACTGAGAGCTCAAGAGTACAGCATCCATGCCATTTCCTGGGAATCAGCATTCTACACTCTTACATTCTTTCCACCCCTTCTTCCAGTTTGGCAGGAACCTTGGAAGGATGACTCATTAAGGTTGAACATTGAATAGTAATTTATTCTCTGTATTTTGACAAGGTATGAGACGTAGGTTCCCACACTTGTGCCTTATCTACTGAGCCATCTCCCCAGTCTGGTCTGTATTCACATGGTGATATGTTAAAATGCTGGGTCTTGGGCTGGAGAGATGGCTCAGGAGTTAAGACTTTTCCTTACAAGCAGAAGACCCTGAGTTTGGATCCCAGCTCCCACATAAAAATGCCAGGCAGAAAACATCACTTCATCATCCTGCACTCCAGCACTGGTGGGTGGAGCCTGGAAAAAATCCCAAAGCAAAGCAAAAAGGAGGTAGAAGCATAGAAGCAATTCAGGATGATTCCTAAAGTCACCCTTGGTCCTCTGAGACACACACACACACACACACACACACACACACACACACACAAAATAATAATAAAATATTGAAGAAGAAAAAAAAAAGAAATACAGGGTCTCCACACCGCCTCGGGTTTACTGAATCAGAACCTGCATCCTAACAGTGTCCTGGTGGTTGGTGTGTGTGCAGAACTGTGAAGCACTTCTCTTCCCTTCCACAGACAATGATTCTGTAGGTTCTACTTCCTGTTCATGCTACCAAGTGAGGGAATGAGGCCAAGTCCACTAGTATCCTGGGCGCCAAATGTGCACACAGTGTATTAGTTGGCAGAAGCCGCCCTGACAACCACGGAGACCTCCCCTGAGTAAGGAATGGGACTATTTAGAAAGCAACTGCTAAGTAGCTGTCCTGAGTATAGCCAGAGCTCACAGACTCAACAGCAAAGCTCATGCCGACCCCCAGCTCTGGCTATCAGACTATCAAGGAACTCTTAAGAAATTGGAATCCCCCCCCCCCAATCTAACACTGAGAACAGAGAGGGGTACTTCACAGAGTACTAGAAATTTGCCTTATTGGCCAGAGGAGGAAATTTTCTCCAGAAAGAAATTGCATACGGCTCTGACACCTTGTCAGATCACCTTGCAGGAGAGAAAATGGACTTTGGGGTGATATCCCTCTTTTCAATACGAACTTATTGAATAGATTTCCTTTTCCTGCTGTTTGCTGTTAATTTGATTTTTCTTATTGACTTATTAATATGGATAGCCAAACCCAGGCACAGACTTTAGCGGGCTGTGGTAATAAATAGGTTTCCCGTGATCAGGACACACCCATTCACATGTTTATGCAGGCAACCTTATTAAACTACCAGGCTCTGGAATGGGAGGAGGGGCTTGTTGGGAGGAAGGGAGATGACATAATGTAATACGGAATGAAAATGACTAAAATTGGGCTGAAGAAATGAACTCAGGATTAAGCCTCTACCTTGAAAGCAAAAGGACATGAGTTTGAATCCCAGATCCCATGTAAAAATGCTAAGTAAAATAGCAACTGGCCTCCACTTTCCACTCTGGAAGACAGAGCCTGAGAAATCCCAGCGTGAAACAAAAAGGAAGTAGAAGCAATCCAGGATGATTCCTGAAGTCACCCTTGGGACTCCACAGGCACACACACACACAAAACTAATAATAATATTTTTAAAAGATGACTAAAATCCATTATGTACAGGTATGAAACTGTTAACGAATAAAAATAATATTTTTTAAAAAAAGAAAGAAATGAGCTTGCTTCTACTGTATAGAGAGGATAGTGAGATTCACAGGCCTTTCTCACTTTCCTAAATTTGAATATAAAGGTGAGAAGTGAGATTTTCAAAGCTGTTGACATTGCACTTCCCCTTCACCGCCTGCATCAGAAGAGGAGGCTGATGGATTCCGCTGACGCCCATTGCATTCTGTGTTTCCCTTACCTTCCTCTACTTCCCTGCCTCCTTGATATGTTCTTCCACCCAACACACACATGCATGAGTATGCACACACATGCACATCCATGCCCACACAATACAGGTACATACATGCATGCCCATGCACACACATACCAGTGCACACACATGCCTGGATGCACATGCATGCACTTGCACATGCATGCATGCAATGCACACATAAACACATGTATAGATCCACAAAGCATGCACACATGCAATCATGCATGAACATGAACATACATGAGCATACATGCATGCACCTGCACGAACCTACAATCATGCACACATATAAAGTGCACATATACATGAATGTGCACACATGCGAACACACATGCATTCAAGTACACAAACATACACACATACTCAAATTACAGTTTCAAAGTTTCAGGAAGCCACAGAGCATCTATTCAGATCAAAGCCCAGGAGAGAAACTTCTGCACAGTCACTGGCATTAATTACCGCTTTAATCTCTGGTCCCAGGCAAAGCTCAGCAAACCAGAAAGGCTTCCTGCAGGCAAACACCTGCAAGGCTTGGCAGTGGCCTGGGGGGAGGGGGGGGCGAGCGAGGCAGCAGCTAGAGCCCTGGAAAGGAATGCTCCCATGGCTTCCGTGCAGGTGTTTGGCATAATAGGGTGTTAATTGGGTAACAGGTGGACGCACAGAGGGTGGAGGGAGCCGTGCAGCAGAAGCTGACTGCAACAACCTAATTTTAAACAGTGGAATTTTCCTTCTCTTTACTCCACTTGGGACTCCGAAAGCCCATAACAGACAACAGAACTGAAAAACGCTTTGTCATTTAAAAAACTAATATTTATAGCTGCTTTGGAAGTAATCAGCCCTGGGCTAAGTACATCCCATTCTTTACTGCTAATCTTCAAAGCTGCTCTGTGGGACACTCATGAGCATCTTGATTCTAAGAATTTGGGGGCGGAGGGGAGAGACCAAGGCAAGGCAAGGCAAATGGCTCCTTGAAGGCACACAGATGGCATGTGGCAGAGCCGGGGTCCTCTGGCAGGAGACTGTGTATTACTCAGTGTCTGGGCTTTTCTTACATAAGCAAGACTCTGACCGGAGTGGGTGTTGGCTGCCTGTACCTGTTCGGTACTCCTCGGGATCTAGTAAGCGTGAAAACCCACAACTATGTGAGAACTGGGAGGACCACAGAGCAACACACTACCACCTTTTAAAATCCAAACCTACCCCCACTTTTTACAAATAAAAGGTCACTGGACCATAGCTGCTTGTGGGTGAGGCTCTTCCCATGGTCCGGTTGCAGAAGAGTGTAGCAGCATCAGCATCTTTATTGGCAGAGGTTGTTTCATGACCCATCAGATGCCCAAGACTAAAAAGGGCGCAAGAGTTACTATAGTTTTCCTTATATGTATTCACCCATGGTAATATCTAGTTTGCAAATGAAACACAGTAAGAGATCATTCCTTCTAAAACAGAACAATCGAGGCTAGAGAGGTGGCTCAGGGGTTAAGCCTCTGCCTTGCGGGCGGAAGGTCCTGAGTTCGGATTCTAGACCCCATGTATAGACGCCAGGCGGAAGCTGGAACAGCCTGCGTTTCTGGTCCTGGTAGGGCGGAGCCTGTGAATCCCAGGGCAGAGTAAACAAGGAGGAGGTGAAGGCGTCCATGGTGGTTCCTGAATTCGTCTGTGGTTCTACACACACACACACACACACACACACACACACGCACGCACGCACGCACGCACGCACGCGCGCGCGCACATACACACTGCTCACATGCATAATTGAATAAATAAATTTTAAAAAATTAAAAAATAAAATAAAATAGAACAATCATAACAGTATAAATCAACAAGACAAAAGTCATTGTAACTGTAATAAAAGTTATGAGGAGGTGGGTTTCCTTTTGAAAAAGTTTGGACAAATATCAACTATTTAAAGGCCTGGGAGATGGCTCAGGGGTCAAACCCTTTGCCTCACAAGCAAAAGGACCTGAGTTCAGATCCCCAGATACCAGGTAAAAATGTCAGGCAGAAATGGCAGCAGTTTGTAATTCTGACCCTAGAAGGTGGAGCCTGGGAAAGCCCAGAGCAAAGCAACAAGGAGGTAGAGCAATCCAGGATGATGCCTGATGTCATCTTTGAGCCTCCCCAGGCACATGCACTCAAGTGCCTCTGGTATGCATGTGCGTGCACACGCATAACACACACACACACACACACACACACACACACACACACACACGAGATCAACTACTAGAGACCAGGCTCCACAGGCAGTGGGAATAGCAACAACATGATGGAAAAGGTGAAGCTCTAAGTCAGCCAAGGACGGAGGCAGCAGCAGCAGGTACAACTTGCAGAATGCAAGAGCAGGAAGGAAACTACCGTAAGGTACACATAGCCTCCAGGTGTACTTTCTGGCCCTCCACTAAGCTCCTGACTAAATATATTGCTTCCCAAACCTAGCTGCAGAGACTGCTCCGAATAACTGCTTCATGCTGTCCAGGGAATCGGAAAGGCATTCTGCCCGAAGCCGAGAAAAGTTGAAGCCCGTACACATAGAAAGGAGATTGCTTGCAGGCTTACGGTGGAAAATTTGTGGGACCTATGTTTTGGATCCCAATTAAGAATTCTTTGTTCCTGATACCTTGTGAAGTAATGAGTCCTCTCTCAAGACAAGTGTGCAAATAGTGAGACAGGCCCTCTCGCAAACATCACTGAGGTTTTCTTCCCATAGTATTAAGACTTGGTGAATTTCAATGTGCCTAAAAGCCATGAAAACTTCGTGTATTAGGGTTCTCTGAAGAACAGAATCTATAAATGTAATATATAAAAATAAGTTTATTGGGCTGGAGAGATGGCTCAGGGGTTAAGCCTCCGCCTTGCAGGCGGAAGGTCCTGAGTTCGGATCCTAGATCCCACGTATAGATGCCAGGCGAAAGCGGGGGCGGCCTGCGTTTCTGGTCCTGGTAGGGCGGAGCCTGTGAATCCCGGGGCAGAAGGAGGTGGAGGTGGCCATGGTGGTTCCTGAATTCGTCCGTGGTTCTACACACACATACACGCACACAGACACACACACACACACGCACAGTTGAATAAATAATAATAAAAAAATTTTAAAAAAAAGTTTATTAAATTAACTTACAATAAAAAAGCAGTGTCCTTTAAAGCAGCCACCCGAAGCTGCTTCATTCTTGACTGGAATGTCCCACAAAGCCAAAAGATCCCCAGAAAATCTCAAGCCTTTGCTCCTCTGGAGGGTCGAAGACGCTGGGTTCCGACGTCGGCGAAGAACAGCCAGGCTCTGACATCGGCGATGAACAGCAAACAGCAAAGCCTAGAGACCAGGCTCCACAGGCAGCAGGAACAGCAGCAACGTGATGGAAAAGGTGAAGCTCCAAGTCAGCCAAGGACGGAGGCAGCAGCAGCAGCAACAGCAAGAAAGGCCACGACGCTCAAAGAGTAAACTCCACAGCACGTGGACAAGAGATAAGAGTCCTCGCACTTCCTATTATCTGGTCTGCCACTGAAAAGTATCACCCACTATGGGCCGAATTTTCCACAGCAATCAGTCAAGTACCTGTAGACTTGTTCAGGGCTGAAGATTCTGGCTGCTTTCCATTCCATTTCCATCTCCCTGGGAGGATCAGACCTGCCAGACCCAGCAGACTGTGGTGCCAAGTGGTGGAAAGCTGATAGGAAGAAATGAGGGGAGAGAAGGACCGGAAGGCTGCCTGGCCTTAGAGAAGCTTTTCTGCATATTCACTTCACATGACATATCAAGTGGGAATAAAAGACACAGCCTGTATCTCTCCAACTAAAACTTATTAAAAGAAATAAGCCATAGTTCAGTGGAACAAGTGGAGCCAGTCTCAGAACTACTATAGGACGGACGACAACAGAAAGGGGGGTGCTGGGATGACATCGTCGAATCCTGCCAAGTTCACTCCATTAGTGATGCTTTCTGGAAAGTGAATTCAGCCTCCAGATATTCATTTCATTGGCTGTTTTTCAAAGGACATGAGGAAAATCAACACTAAGAATGGCGAGCCAAGAAAAACCAATCCTAATAAAATGTAAATAATGAAACCATCTCAACATGACTATAAATACGTTTAAGTCGTCAAAAAGACAACAGGAATGGGAACAGTCCTTATATTTTAAACAGAGAAAGAGAGAGAGACAGAGAGAGAGAGAGCAAGAAACTCTTAAACCACAGCATTAACGAAGCCATCCGCATGCCCGGCCGCCTGGGAGTCCAATCCCTACTTGCTGAAGATTCTGGCTGGTTTCCATTCCATTTCATCTCCCTGGGAGGATCAGACCTGCCAGACCCAGCAGACTGTGGTGCCAAGTGGTGGAAAGCTGATAGGAAGAAATGAGGGGAGAGAAGGACCGGAAGGCTGCCTGGCCTTAGAGCAGCTTTTCTGCATATTCACCTTCACATGCATCTCAAGTGGGAATAAAAGACTTTTCTTTCCCAAAAACATCTTCAAGCAATATTACAGGAGTGCGGGCCTGTGACCCTAGCACTCTGAAGGCAGAGGCAGGAAGATTGCATCAAGCTTGAAGGCAGCGTGGGCTTCTTAGGGAGTCCCAGGCCAGCCAGTGCCAAGGGAGACCAGAAAACAGCAAATTAAAAAAAAAGGAAAATTAAGTAAGGTCCCTTAAGAACCAGGCTTGTAGCCTTAGCACTCAGGATGTGGAGGCAGACGGATCACAGGCTGAAGGTTAGCTTTAGCTGCAGAGTGAGTTCAAGCCTGGGACATATGAAACTGTGTAGCTCAGAAAACAGGCAATCTGTCTTGGTGGCTTCCATGACTAGCTCTAAATGATCACGGCATTGTGTGCACATTTGTCTATTTGTTTAAGTTTGACAGCACTGGGGATCAAACCCAAAGCCTCCCACATCTGAGATCGGTAGGAGCTACTGTTGAGTCACACTTTTCAAAATTCATGTCCTGAAAATCTTTCTAAATATTCCATATGATCTTATTTTATTGAGCTGCTTAAGTAATAGCCCTTCTCCATGACTGCAGATAGATGGGAGGCTTTTCCCCTTTGACAAGAGAAACAGTCTAACTGCTAGGCATTTGCTCTGTGTTGTTTCAGAGGATGCTGGGGAGCCACACTTCACTTCCATCTTCCGGGCCTCGATGCTAAACAACCAAGTAAATAAACCCTTGAGTTGCAGAGACGTGTTGGGAGTCGACATGCCTGGAATGGATTTGTTCTCTGCTACAGCAGCAAGCGCAGAAAACCCAAGGGCACCTTGCTTTATTCTGCTTTTCTTTTTGTTTGTTTGTGAATCAGAATCTCTCTGTGGCTGCCATGGCTTCCCCTGTCCCTTCCCATGCTCCATTTCCCACCAGAAGAGGTCAGCTCATTCCTTCTCACCGAGGCGTTGTAGCAAACCATCCCACGGAGGCTGCTCGGGTTTCCTAGCCCTACGCACTGTGGGACAGCACTTCGACCTCATCTGGAAATGTAGAGAAGCAATAAAGATTCTGAGTGGGACTACTGCAGGCAAAGCAGGGGGAGGTTGCATCTCCAGCTGGAGCAGGGGGATGGGCGCCCCAGAATGAGAAGCAGAGCAAAGAACCAGAAAAGATACCCAAATCACATGTCACATATATTTACAAAGTGTCTCAAAGTACGCAGGGAACAGGAGTCCTCAGACCTCTGAGTAAAAAGTCCAACTTTAATCCCCCCAATGTATCATCGACTAATGTTTTCGTAACACAAAGGAATAGCTTGAAAAATAAATATTTTTAAACTTACAAAACACACTCTGAATAGCATTGCTGGAGAACGCATGAGTCACCCATGGTGGGGGTGGAGGGGGTGTTCATGGCCAAGTGAGTTGGAAAACATGGGGCGTATTGCGATCCACTCTCCCTGAGAAGCTGGGTGTATGTCTTGGGTGAGATGTTCTGCAGGTAGAAGCCTGTCCCCTTGCTTAGCCAGAGTTTGTAACAAACATATTTGGTCATAGAACACAGTTCTCCCCAAACAAGGAATGTACTGGACTTGGATTTCATGGTCAATGCATCAATGAGATGGAGGCCCTGTTTTTGTTGGTATAGTCTAGGAAGCAGCTCAGCCAACTCGCAAATCAATATTCAAGCAGAACAAAACGAGCCGCAGCCTGTGAGACACCGTGGGTCATTATAGACTAATTGAGAAATATGGGCATTACGTATGAAGATTTTAACTAGGTCAGAAAAACATGTGTTCAAGTGGTAATGAATGTGACTCCAGACATTAGTGCCTAAAGAGAAGAGAAAAGAGAATCGATACAATTGAAAATGGATAGTATCAGAGCTTCCATTTTAAAAGCACCAGATTAAGAATATAAAAGTACAGCCATTAGATTAGTGCAACCATGTCTTGAAAATAAATAAGCAAACAAATAAGTGAATGAAAACGGCAAGGTAAATGCTGTTAAAGATGTCTGTTGGTGGTCTTCCACACTGCTTAGTGCAGTTAGCCGTTAGAGCAGATAGCTGCGCCGCTCCATCCAGAGAAAATGGTTTAACTCGATGGGTTTAAGCGCGGCGGCTGGAGCTGGAAAGGCGCGGATGCAGGGAAAGCTGTGAGGAGCTCTGGGAATTGGCAGCTGCTGGGCTTTTCCTCTCGGTGCTGCTGTTGTGTTGTGCTATATGTTTTGCACAGACACATTCCTCTGGCAAACAGACTGTTCTTTTTCCTTTCCGCCTCCAGCTGGCGGCGTCTTGTGCAGGGAAGGGAAGCGGCGAGCTCCAGGAACGCCCGCCCGTCTGCAGACGTGCAGAGCCCGGAGATGGCCACCAGGGGTCGCCCGGCGCACAGCCCAGCGCCCACGTAAGAGGTAAGAATTCCCCTGGTGGATAAGCGAGAAGACCTCTGGAGAGCGCACGGAGAAGTGGGAAAGAAGAGACAATTTGATGTAAACTACCTAAGCCAGTTCAGCCATATATATCTGACAGTAGCTACTAACGAAATCCAACGACGGAAAAAAAAATAGAGGTGATGGGGGTGTAGTGTGGTCAGCATAATTGTCTTTCAAGGTTAGCTACATGGCTGCGACTTTTCTTTTAGATTAAAATGAAAAGAGCTCCAAACCTAACATGCCCAAACATTAGTAAACAAGCTGAGCCTGGTGGCTCATGCCTGTAATTACAGGACTTAGGACACAGGATGGCAGATTGCCACAGGACAAGGACAAATCAGGGCTACAGGGTATATTTCGGGAGAGTCTGGGCCCAGGCTACAGTGAAAACCTCTGCCTATGATAGATAGATAGGTAGGTAGGTAGGTAGATGATAGATAGATAGATAGATAGATAGATAGATAGATAGATAGATAGATAGATAGATAGATAGATGATAGATAGAGAGACAGACAGATAGATAGATAGATAGATAGATAGATAGATAGATAGATAGATAGATAATCTGGACGGGTGGTTCCATAGGGAAGAGTTATTGCTGTGCAATCAATCACAGGACCTGAATTTGAACCTTCAGCTCCCATATAAAATATGCCAGGCATGACCACACTACTTATACCTACACCTCTGCATTGAGGGCAAAGACAGGCATACCACAGGGACTCATTGACCTAACAGCCAGGCTGAAACAGCAAGCTTCAAGTTCAGTGAACAGTCCTGTCTTAAGAGAATAGGTTAGATGGTAATAGAGGAAGACACCCAGCATCTTCCTTTGGCCTCCAAAGTGCATGCCCATATATATATATACACATATATGCACCCATACACGCGATGTACATGCATGTATACAATGAGCACATACAAATGTACAAGTATAAAAGAATAAGTAAGCATTTATTAAATAAGCATATATTCTTTAAAACTGGATTGATTAATTAAAAATAGGGGCTGGGGAGATAGTAAAGTGTTTTGCAAAAAATGAAGACCTGAATTACCACTCCCAGAATGCACATTAGAAGAAGAGAAAGGAAAGAAGAAACGGGCCTGGTGATGAATTCTTCAGCACTGGAAAAGCAGAGACAGGAGGAGGAAGGACCCCTGGGGTTTGCCTGCCAGCAGCCTGACTCACATGATGAGCTCCACACCAAGGGGAGACCTTGTCTCAGAAAACAATGTGGATGATGCCTGAAGAACTACCCTGAGGTTGACCTTTGACCTCTACATGCAGTAAGTATACACATGCATGCACACCTCTACCCCCCACCCCACAATAAATAAACAAATAATAGCTATTTAATAAACTGAGAGGAAACAGTCCACATCACTTGCTCTTTAAGCATGAGAGGCTCCCAGCCCTCTGGTTTGGTTTTAGTTTATTCCAGTGTGTGTGTGTGTGTGTGTGTGTGTGTGTGTGTGTGTGTGTGTTTAGCATTCAAACATTCTGCAAGCAAGGCAGACACAGCATTCTAAGGGTGGGTTCTTTCTATCATCCCAAGAAACCAGAAATCCTCCGAAAGTGCTAGCTAGGGCCAGGTTCACCGAAGGATTATGTCTGCCATGCTACTTCCTAAAGGAGCAAGCTCAAGAGCTAGGGATCGATTAGACTCTGCTGAGAGCACATGCCTCTTCTCCAGGGGCCTTGCAGAGAGAAAAGTAATCAGAGCCTCTCCTTTCCCCTGTTGCCGTGTCGCCAGCCGGTGGCACCACCGTGGCCTGCTAACCCATCAAGAGACAAAGCACAGTTCTCGTTCCCTTTCATCTAGGCTGGTCTAGTGACCTGCTGCCGGTACAAAGTGCCAAAATGCCACTACCAAACCTAGTCCCAGCCTCCTAAAGACCGGCTGCTTCCACTTGCATCCCTTTGGAAGCCAGCCACAGCGCTACAGAAGTCTAGACACAGAGACTGCATGGGGAGAACAGAGCCCTAAGGGATGAAAGAAGGGCCCAGCAGGCGCCCCAGCCTTTCAGCAGCACCAGCTCAGGCACCAGCCCTGTGAGTGAGGCTTTCTAGGATCCTGCAGCCTCAGGCCAGCCGCGCACGTCCCAAGAGCAGACAAGTGTGCATTACACTGCCTTCTCCACCTTGAACTTCCTCAGCACCCGCTGGCTATTAGCATTGGCCTCCTGACACAGCCTTGGCATGACTTAGGTTTGCTTTGGTTTTTGCCTCTTTGACCACAGCTTAGTTTTTCTCCCAATATTTGGTCACCACAGTCCAGACCTTGAGCTTCTTCTGCCAGGGAGGTGATGGATCATGTCCCACCAGATTCCCATGACCTTACAGATACCTTCTTGCTTCTTATTCTTATTTGTTGGCTGTAGCTATTCTTGCAATAGTCCATTCTCTTTGCCCATGCACGCTATTAACAGTGGGTGCTAGGGATGTGGAATAAGCAAGATGTGCCCTATTTGAACTTATTTTCTAGTGGGAGAGAAGGACTATTAGTGGACAAGAGAGTTAGCAATGAAAGGGATGTCCTATCCCAGAAATAGGGGAGAAAGACTGGCCAAGACCATTTTTAAAGTAAGAAGACCCCTCTAAGAAGGTGATATTTGAAGGGGCCCAGGGAGGAGAAAGAATCTACTATGAAGTCCGAATGGTGACTTGCATCCGTTACCCTCCTACTTTTACCTCCTGACTGCTGGAATTATGTGTATACACTACCATGCTCAGCTAAGTACAATATTTTTTTTTTGTACTGGGAACAAACTCCATGTTCTAATAACTATTTTTTTAATTTATATTTTATTTTGTTTTTGTTTCTAGAGAGTGTCTCCTCATGTTGTGCAGACTCACCTCAAACTTATTGTGTAGCTCAGACTGGTCTCAAAATTATGTTATTATGTGACCCAAGCTAACCTCAGAATTTGATCCCTCTGCCTCTGTTTCCCAAGATCTAGGATTATAGGCATATGTGCCATTCCTTTCTGTATTTTATTTTTCATTTATTATTATTCTCACAGTGCTGGGGTGTTGCAGTTTGCCTATATGTTGCCAATAAATCCAAGACCCAGCAACTTGATAGTTGCAGGCTGTTTAGGGTACAGGGGTGAGAAATCAATGGTTGGAGCCGATCCTGGAACAAACCTGCAGGGGATTGGGATTTTATTTTGTCTCACAATTCTCAGTTACAAACCTAGATACTCTGCCGTGGGCTTGCTTAGAATTTTCCTTAACTATTAGTTCTTCATAGATATGCCCAGAGCTCAATCTTTGGTTGTCAAGTTGACACTTGTATATCTAAGGAGCACATGGGGATTGAACAAAACCTCACACATTCCAGACATGTGCTCTAATCCTGATCTATAAATCACCTATCCTTATTTTCTAGATAGTAATGTGTAGCACTTTTATAAAACCTAATTTGAGTGTTCCCTAAGGCTTCAAGCTGGATGCTACAAGCAGCAACTCTTGAGTGAAGCCATGGAGAAGTCGGTAACTAGGAGGACAGGACGGACATGGGTTTCCTTCTGTTCTTGCCCCAATTTATCTAAGGCATCTTCAACGCACCCGGGTCAGGTGCAAGGACTACAGTTTCCTGACAAAAAATTTGAAGCTGCTTTTTTTTTTTTTTTTGTCTCCTTTGAAACTCTAACCTCCGTAATTGCCATTAAGTAGAAGAAAACTGTTCAAAACATGCTTTTCAAGAAGTTCTGACTGAAAGGTTTGTTTTGGGGGGGAAAGGCTATAGCAGTAAGTGGAATTTACTACTGTATCTAGGAGAGTATTTCTGAGAACATGGTTTATTTTTCTTGTTGCCAAGGTAACCGGAACATCAGCCCAACCAGTTGTAGGTGCATGCTACATGGATATGAATGCATGATTATTTGGAGGTTGGTGTGTTTCTACGTGGGAGATGACGTGGCAAAGAAGGAAGCAGGTGACGTGTCCGGAGGTTAACGACGAGTGAGATGTGTCATCATGACATCCAAAATAAGGAAAAATATCTAAAGGCTGATGAACACAGAGAGGCTGGAAATGCAACTCCACTGGAAGAGGGCGTGCCCAGCACACACGAACCAGGAGGGGCACGTGACTATAACACCAACCCTTGAGAAGTAAAGGCAGGAGAATCAGAAATTCAAGGTCATTATTGGAACAGAGCAAGTTTGAGGTCAGTCTAGGATACAGGAGACCATGAATTAGGAAGACAAAAAAAAGGCAGTCAGGTATGATGGCAGAGCCTATAATCTCAGCATCCGAGGGACAAAGGCAGGAGGGTCTTAAATTCAAGAACAATCTAGTTTGCATATCTACACATTCCAGGTCAGGGAGGGCTACAGAGACACTACCTAAGATAGATAGATAGATGATAGATAGATAGATAGATAGATAGATAGATAGATAGATAGATAGATAGATAGAATAAAAAAGAAATGTGCTTATACTAGAAGAAGCATGTTGAATATCTATAAGGAGAAAAAAATGTATCAAAATGAGAGAGGAAGTGAAATTTGAAGAAGACAGGCAAAAGGTCCAATCCAGAAAATAAATAAACACAAGGGGAACAGTTTAACTTGGGGAGGAAGGTTTACCACAAGAAGATGTAAACAGGGACCTGGGAGGCGGATGTTCCTGGATTCCAACCCCAGCTCTGCTGTTTACAGTGCAGCCAATTGTTTATCCTCCAGGAGCCAAGGCAGGCTGATGGTGCTAATGAGCCCCCCCACACACACACACCTCGCACATTTAGGAAAACAAAAAGACAACCTAGGAAAGCAAGTTGTCCCAGTGCCCAGTACACAACCTCCTTAATTGATGACAATTAGAATTGTCTAGGTAAGGAACCAAGTGAAAAATTCGATGAGAGAGACCTGGAAGACAAAGAGAGTGTGGTTGTATCATGGAGCGAATTCAAATCGTAAGACGGAAGAAAGTGAATCGTGCTCTGGGTTGGAATGGATTGGCCTTGTCGTTTGCGTGGGGTTTTGTAACAGGGTGTGGATGGTGGGTATCTGTGACCACATCTCCAGGGAGATGCAGGCAGGAGACTCGTGCATTCAACATGAGCCTATTTTAAAAGGTAATTTAGATTTCAGATTGCACATGAGGCTAAGGGAAAACAGGTGGAACTCTGAAGACTTTCTGTCCAAAGGGCGGCTTGGTAAGCAGTGCTTATGTGCTTGCTTGTTTTTCCGGACTTTCTTACAAGAGGTCAGGGAGGGCTAGTGACCTTTGATAGAACTGTTTTCAGGGAATTCGGAGCTTAACTAGGTGCTTACAGAGTTATCTTGCAACTCTAGAGGCCAAGCCTTTTTTATTCCATTGCTCAAGGTGAATATTGCCAAATATTTAGAGATCATCTCCTGAGTCTTGTGGAGAAATCAGGTGGCAAAAGGATGCGCACAGACACAGAGGCCAAAGGTCTTCTCTGAAATATTTCCAGTATCCTTAGGAAGAAAACAAGATGCTCTGTAGAACGGATGCAAGAAGCCTTGCTTAAAGTTTGCTTCATGGCGAAGCCTATGCTGGTGAGTAGGAATTCAAGCAGGAACTGGGCAGCCCCAGGCGTCCTGACACTGCAACCATCAGAACAAGAAGTGTGGACCAGTAAGGTGATATAGCCCAAGGGCTAGCACACCATGCGGAGCTTTCGGTGTGAATTCAGTGAAAGGAGAAATGCATCCTCCTGAACAGGAACATATCATGGGTAGTTGGTCATGCCTTAATCAATGCAAGTCTCTGTCCCATTGCAGCGATATGTTTGTTGAGTGATATGAGTTAAGGGACTGCAGCCGTAGGCACTTGCTAGGTTTCAACCTGGAGAGGAAAAGCTAGGCCTTCTGCTTCTCTGAGGAGCAGACAGTAAGAGCAGGCAGATAGAAAGAGGGGGAGACCACAAGAGCAAGGTGCAGGCCTGGGTCCCAGCACTTCGGAGCTTAACGCAGGAAGATCTCAAGTTCAAAGTCAGCCTGGGCTGTAGAGCAAGACTCTACTCTACCTCAAATTAAACAAACAAAAACCAAAAACAACAACACCGGAGTGAGTCTGCTCTTGAGCTTGCATGTAACAGCTCTCAGCCTCGATGATGGATGAAACTTAGGCTTCCTCCAGCTTCGATATAGCCAGTTCTATGTAGCCATGCTATTTCAGCTATGAAGGACTGGATCTGCCCTCTGGAACCATAAGCTGACTAACCCTCCCTTTTTTCCTAAAGAAAAAAAGAAGAAAAGAAAAAGAATAGGACAGAAGTAAAGTCTTCTATGAGGGATAATTATGACCTAAAGCAATGCCATAGACTTATTTTTATTTGATCGCATTTTTTTAGTCTGTCTGCATTTTTTATTATTATTATTATTATTTATTCAACTGTGCACATGTGCGTGTGTATGTGCGCGCGCGTGTGTGTGTGTGTGTGTGTCTGTGTATGTGTAGAACCACGGACGAATTCGCGAACCACCATGGACCGCCTCCACCTCCTTCTGTCCCGGGATTCACAGGTTCCGCCCTACCAGGACCAGAAGCGCAGGCCGCCCCCCGCTTCCGCTTGGCGTCTATACGTGGAATCTGGGATCCTAACTCAGGACCTTCCGCCTGCAAGGCAGAGGCTTAACCCCTGAGCCACCTCTCCAGCCCTGTCTGCATTTTTTAAAATATTCATTTTATTTTATTTATTAGAGAGAGGAAGAGAAAGAATGCTTTTACGGTACATTTACCGTTCAACTGCAGCCCTCCGGAGACAGAGGCAGGAGGATCATCACAAATTCAAGGCCAGCCTGGGCTATAGAGTGAGTTCTAAGTCAGCCAGAACTCTATAGGAAGACCTTGTTTTGATAATGAAAGGAAATTTTCAAAGAATTTGAAAAAAAAAAAAGAATTAAAAAATAAAAATAAATAGGGTTAGTGATATAGCTCAGCAGTAGGGGGCTGTCTGGAAACTCACGTCCTGAGTTCAATGCCAGGGAGTTCACTTCTCCTGGTGAAAGGAGAGGGCTGACTGCTGAAAGTTCTCTTCTGATCTCCATCTATGTGCCATGGCTTACATGTATGTATTCTCTCTCTCTCTCTTTCCCTTTCTCTCTCTCTCAAACACATCTTTTATAAATTTAAAATAAATTTAAAAAGTTTTGAGCTCAACACCAGATATGCATTTATGAACATTAGCCCTTTCTTTTTGTTCTAAAAATACTACATGAGCATGCCTGGCGCCTCCAGCTTCGATATAGCCAGTTCTATATAGCCATGCTATTTCAGCTATGAAGGACTGGACAGAGCGCTGTAGCTCGGCCGAGGGAGCAGAGAGGAAGAGCCTGCCGAGCACGTGCTTTCCTGCTGTTTGCATCTTTGTCTTCCAGACACGGTCCCACGGCTCCCAGGACAGCCTCCCACTCCAAACGAAGGAACTTCTGGCCCGCCACTCCCGAGCTGGATTGCAGTTGTGGTGTCTATGTGTTGCTGAGGGGCTTCATGCACACAGTGATGACTGCGGTGAGGGGGCTGGTGATGATCAGGAGGAGGAGGAGGAACAGGATGTGGATTACAATAGGCTGATGAATTCATCAAATTGGATTTTTGTGGTTCTAGAACAGAGGCAAGACAATGTTAGCAGCCAACACAAGAGGGACCTGTAACACAAAGGAAAACGGAGCTGTTCCTTAAAGAAAAGCTCCAGGCTCCTGAAACCCAGCTGAGAAGCCGTTGGGGCCCCACAGACAACATCCACTCCCCAAGACAACCTATTGAGTGTCTTGGGCTGATATGAATGACAGACTATCCTTTGCTAAATACAAACTACTGCTAAAATAGCATAAAGATGAAGTTTTAGGGGTTGAGGAGAATGGCTCAGAAGGTACGGCACTTCATTAATCACACGTGTTTATGTGTTCTTTAAATTCTGTTTAATCATTTGTTTAGGTTAAATTAGATAAATTTTCATTAAAAATGTTTCAGTGACCCTTCTAAGGCACCTATTCTGAAAGGTTTGTTTATTTATTTATTTATTTATTCATTCATTCATTCATTCATTCATTCATTCATTCATTCATTCACTTAGTGTGAGTGTGTGCATGTGCTCTGTGGAGGGCCAAGGATGACTTTGGGAGTCATCCTAATTACTTTTACCTCCTTACTTTGCTCTAAGACTTCCCAGGCTCTGCCCACCAAGGCCAGAAGTGCACTGCTGTTTCTGCCCTTTTTTGCTTTGTTTTGTTTTGTTTTTACGTGGGACCTAGGATCCAAACTCAGAACCTTCCGCTTGCGAGACAGAGTCTTAACCCATGAGCCATGTCTCCAGCTGTGAATTCACCTCTTCTGCAACAAGGCACTTCAGGGTCGTTCCCACGGGAAGGGAAGCCCGTAGTTCTCACTGAGGCATCAGTGAGGATGCTACGCTCCCAGCCGAGCTGAAGGCTCTTAGCGTGGGAGGGACAAGAGAGAGACTAGAAGCCACCCGGCCTTCAGAAAAGGGGAGGCAATGAGAAACAGATGGTCTCTGATTTCCAAACCGGAAACCTTTTCTTTTTCTCCTTTGGGCCGGTTGTTTACTGGTTGTAATTTGAACCGCAAACAGAAGTCGCTTAAGATGGATTTTAAATGAGGACTCACAGAGCAGGGACCAAGAGTCAGGCTGCTACACCTTCTGGCTCGCAGGATCCCTGGGCACTGGCCCTGTGGCACCAGCTGCCCCATGATGCCTTCAGGTGGATGAACCTGGAGCCTCTAGTCCTGGCCACTCAGGCTCAGCTGGGACTCTGTGTGGCTTCCATGCCCAGAGTGATAGCAGGAAGCCCGCAGGACCCATGGTATGGGGTGGATGTTCAGATTGGGGGCAGACATTCCTGTCTTCCAAACTTCATATTTTTAGCTCGATACCAGGCCATGTTTGTAACTGCAGCATGCCCCAAATTAATTTTGTAAACCCTCTTACCTGCTGTAAATAAATCTCTCTCCTTGAATAGCAGGTTTCAGGGACAAGCACTTTTGCTTCTTAGTTTTTCAGTCGCACTGTCCCATTCTCTTGCCACACGTCCATCATTCCTGCCCCCACCCCCACTACCTGACGGTGCAGACTTCGAGTCAGCTCTGAAATCCAGTATTGCAACCGCACAGCCAGCAGCATTCTCTGCAAACATTCCCCTACCTGGCTTTGTTGGTGGTGTTTGGGGGTTTTTGGTGTGTGCATAGGAGGGACACATGTGGTGTATGTGCATGTGTGGGAGTAGCATGCGACTGAGAGGGCACACAGAAGTCGAAGGAGGAGATCTGGTATACTGTGTGATAGCTCTCGGCCTTAAAGCCTTGATACAGGGTGTCTCATTGAACCTGGAGCTAGGCTGGCAGCCAACAAGCCCCAGGGGTCTTCCTCTCTCTATATTCACCCCCACCATCACTGGGGTTACCCATGCACATTGCCATACCCAAGCTTTTTACATGGGCGCCAGCCCATGCTACCCCCCCAGTCACTAGGACTAAGTTTCTAACTTACCAGTTTGGGGAGACACATTCAGACCATAGCAAGACCCTCGGGACCCTTCTTGAGCCTACTGAATGCATCTCTCGTTGTTCCCCTTCTCCTCTCCCTGTAAAGCATTCTTGCAGAAACACCTTCTCCTACCCTTGGCGATCCCTAATGATCATGTGGCTTGTAGCACAAGTACCACTCCTTTTAGAAGCACCCTCTTCTAAATTCCAGGATAGATGTGCTACCCAGGAGTTCTAATGTCATGGTTTAAAATGTGTTCCCTACAGTCTCATGCGTTTGAGAAGGTTTGAGAGGTGGAGCCTTGCTGGAGGAAAAATGGTCACAAGGGGTGGACCTTGAGGTGGATTAGTCCCACCCTACCTCCAAGAGAAGTCAGCCTTTGCAGCAAGCAGTCCTATCCTCTCAGCCTCTTGGATGAGTGTGATGTAGCCTGCCTCCAGCTTGACCTCCTCGATGAAAGACTGTATCTCTCATCTGGAACCGTGAGCTAATAAATCTCCCTTTCTCTCTTAAGTTGCTTACACAGCAAACACAAGAGTATTACATCTGGTGCAATGAGACCCTGTCGCTAATGACACCCCCTCCCTGCACTGTAAATGCCTGTCTGCTGTAGCCCAAGAGCATAGGTGCATGCTTGGAAGGCAGGGAGAGTGGGTCACTCTGCACTTTACAGGACTGGAGCACAGAGCACATGTGTTCCATTGGAGAGGAAGAAAGTCCCGAGGGCTGTGCCACAGGTGTGATTTCATTGGAAAGACGGTGGAGAATACTTGTAGCACAAAAAAGACAACTCCATCTCCAGGTTCAATTATTTTTATTCCCCTATGCTAGGAATTGAACCAAGAGCCTTGCGCATGCAGCCAGTCAATCTACGGAGACATATCCCCAGCCTTCTTTTTACTTTTTATTTTGAGACAGATTCTTACTAAATTTCATAGGCTGGCCTTGAGCTTATTGTAGCTTAGAAAACTGGGATTCCACCTACAGAAACTGTTCTTTATCTACAGCAGGTGAGGAAGAAGGACAAGACCCTGTAACGGTTACTCTTAACTACTGCTGTGAGAGAGCACCCAAAGTCAATCAACTTAAGGGAGAAAGGGAAGTTTATTCAGCTTATGGTTCCAGAGGGGAGGTACAGTCTCTCAAAGCAGAGGCGGCATGGCTGGCTGGCCAAAGCTGGAGGAGGCTAAGTCACCGCAGACATCTTGGAAGCTGAGAGCTGCAGACTGCTTGCTGCAAAGGCAGACTTCTCCTGGAGGTAAGGTGGGACTCATCCACCTCAAGGCCCACCCCTCGTGACTACCTTCCTCCAGCAAGGCTCCACCTCTCAAGGTGTCATGACCTTGCCAAACACATGAGACTGTGGGGGACACATTTCAAACCATGACAGACCCCATGGCTACCATTTTCACGGAGCGTTCTCCATCCCTCCACTTCTTCCCTGACTCTCGTAAAGAGGACTAGCTCTGGTCCCCAGGGTTTTGTGACAAGAATTACATAACTGATGTGCCAATAGGGCCATGGACTAGTTAGCTCTAGGAAATGCAGCAGGAGCAAGGGACCCGGTGTTGGCTCAGGACCACAGACATGGGAGCTTGTAAGGCCACGTCTGTTGACTTCCATACAGGGCTGCTGCATGGAAGGCTGAAGAGTTTTCTCAGCAAGGGGATGAAGAGAGTTAAGGATGGCTGGAGAGATGGCTCATGGGTTAAGACTTCTATAAGCAGAAGATCCTGAGTTCGGATCCCAGGTCCCACATAAAAAACACCAGGCGGAAACAGTAGTGTCTGCACTTCTGGATAGGCAGAGCCTGGGAAAGGCCAGAGTGAAACAAAAAGGAGGTAGAAGCAATCCCAGATGATTCCCAAAGTCATTCTTGGCCCTCCACAGGGACACACAGTGCTCTCTGATAAACACACGCGCGCGCACACACACACACACACACACACACACACACATACACACACAAAATAAAATGAAGTATTTTAAAAAAGAGAGAGTTAAGGATGGTTTCAGGGTATGAATAGCATCAACTCCAGGCAAAAATTCAAAGGCAAAAAACTGGGAGTGTTTTTTGAACCTTAAGCCTTCCTCCTCCTCTTACTCCTCTTCCACTTTTTCGTCCTCCTGCTCTACTTCCTCTCCTTCTCCCCTCGCCCCCTTCTTCCTTTCCTCCTTTTTCTTTGTCCTTTTCTTTTTCCTACTCCTCCTACTCTACCTTTTTCTCCTTGTCTTCTTCTTCTTCCTCTCCACTTCCTCTCTCCAGTTCTTCCTTTCTTTCTCTTCCTCCTCATCCTTCTCTTTTTCCTCCCCCTTTCTCTTTTCTCTCTCCTCTTCCTTCTTCCTGTTGTCCTCCACTTCCTCCTTTTTTTCTTTGTCCTCCTCCCTTTCCCCCTCCTCTTTCTCCTTCTCTGTTTTGTTTTTTTTTTTTTTTTGGTAAGTTTTTAGACAGAGTCAAACTAAAAAGCCCGGGCTAGCCTTAAACTCAGCCTCCTGGGTACTGGGATCTCAGGAATGTGCTTCTATGCCTGGCTTTTAAGTTTTCTCCTTCGACAGAGACAAGTAAGGTATCTTAAGGATAGCCTTGGTGGTCTGGTGGTTAGACTTGATCTCTGAGAACCTGTCCTGAAGCCCACGACCATGTTCATGTTTACGTCTTTGGCGCCTTCTGTCTTCACCCGCAGAAGCACCTTCTTTATGAAAACAGTATTATCTGCAGGTCTGTCCCTCCCTCGCTTAACTGACAACTTTAACAGCCCTTTCAGAACCTCCACTGTGGTTCTGGAGTCGGGTCGTGATGACCCTAGCATAGATAGAGCAAGCTTATCTTAAAGGCGGGTAGCTTGTGCAGAGAGCAGAGCTCACAGGTTTCCTCTGTTAAGTCTGAATCACATGGTGACATTTCCCAATTCTGTCCTCGTGTCTGCAAGAAGGGAAGACCACCTGGAACTTCACTATGGAACCTTTCTTTAGCTTCAGAAATAATTCCCAATGGTTTCCTTTAGTGCCTCACACATTGAGGGAAGAAGCTGCATGAATTGCTAACAGGATGACCCTGAATTCCCTTGAGAAGCTAAAGGCAACGATGGGGTCAGGCAGGGTTAGTGGAAAGCTGAATGGAATAGAATCGACATTGTGTCATAGGTCACTCAGCTCTGAGGAGGTGCAGATCTCCTTGGCCAAACAGTTCCTTTGGCCCTTGATAACTCCATGTCTACCCGAGACAGACACAGAAGAAAAGGAAAGGCTTTGAGCTTTAAAGTCCAATCCCTGGGATTGGGCCCCAGGTCTAACATGTCCAAGCTATGCATGGGGATTATAATGGTCACTCTTAACTATTGCTATGAGAGACCATTCAAAGTCAAACAACTTAAGAGAGAAAGGGATATTTATTCAACTTATAGTTCCAGAGGTGAGAAACAGACTGTCCTGGCAGAGGTGATGCAGCTGGTAGCTGAAGCTGGCAGGCTACGTCACTCCCAACCATCCTTGCAAGGCTGGAGGAGTCCTGGAGTCTTCTTTTTCCTAGTCTCTTGTTCTACGGTTCCTTTATCTGGTCTGCTACTGGAAGTTCTAATGAGCTCTAGGGAGGTTCCAATCGGATCTAGGGCTAGTTTTTATTTTGTAAATGTATTGATCCAGATAATCTCTTCAGGTGGTTTGAGCTGATCTTAGTTAATGGCAGGTGTGTCAAGTTGACACCCAGGATTAACTATCACAGGGATGAATTGGCGGAAACCTCAGTGCACTGCAGTTCCTATCTATACGTATAGGACGGTGCACACACACTAAGAACTTCTCTGCAAGGATTGTGTACAACTCTGGATGGCATTGAGGGCCCCAATGTGCAGGGAATTCTTCCTTTTCTTCCTTTTCCACTTCCCTGCAATTGACTGAGAGGAAAGGACAGAAGAAAATAAAGACCAGGAGACCCTGGCAACCCACAGGAATTAAAGCTGAGCAGAGGCGCCAACACGGAAGATCACGCATTCCAGACCAGCACAAACCACACGAGACACCCTGTCCGCAAACAAACCAAAGAACTAGGTATGTAGGCCAGTGGCAGAGGGCTTGTCCGACAAGCCCAAGGTGGGGGTTCAGTAAGACATGAGGCCTGCTTGCAGAGGCTGAGTGGAAAGAAGCCACCCACTCCGCTTCCTTTGTTCCCTTCTGCCTGCCCCATCTCCCTTGAAAAGGCACTGAGGTCACACGGTCTTGCCCATTCAGGTGACAAGGACAGGAGGTGCCAGCTCACAGGGGACCTCCAACTTGCCTAATGATGTTAGACACGACAGTGGGAACCCATCAGCACAGTTAGAAATGCGGAGGAAATGCATGTGGTATGTGATGTTGGGCTGGGGGCCTCTCCCCCCTCTTACTAGAACATTCTCTCTCTTTCTCTTTCTCTCTCTCTCTCCAAGAACTGCTCTGGTGTGTGCTCAGTGCAGGCTGTAAAGCTTTGTTGATTTCCGAGCACGCTCTGCCCTCAGTAGCACAGTTTCCATTCAACCCGTGGAGAAGCAGAGGCCTAGGGATGAACCCACTTGCCCAGGGTCACACGACAGATGAGCGATAGAACCACACTCGTGAGGAAAAGTCAAGCAGTGAGCTCCGATCTAGGACCCTTGGGCTTGGAATCCGGGAAGCTGAACTGACCAGAAGGGAAGATGGGTCTTTGTCACCCTCCCAACCCCTTCGGCTCTTTCTCTCGTCTCCGTACCTCTGCTGTCTCTCTCTGGAGCATCCTTCAGCCTACATCATCCCCCATCAACCACTGCCTGTCCTTGGGCAAGCACTTCCCACTTCACATCCTGTTTGCAATCCACCAGCCTAAACCCAAGGCAACAGTCGTTCCTGCCTCCCTTCTGGTTCCCTGTCACTCTCCCTGGTCCCGCCTCCATCCCTGGATGCAGTAAAGCTTGTCAGTCCTTCAGAGTAAAGTTAAGGACTAATGACTCTGGCAGAGGGGAGGAGGGGAGGAGGGGAGGAGGGTGGGATGGGTGGGGGAGGGAGACAAGGACAGGAGATGGGTTTGGACTGGCTCTCATTCTCTCTGATGGGTCCTAGAGATCCCAACGATAGTGGTGACAGAAAATGTCATCCTGGGCTGGAGAGATGGCTCAGGGGTTAAGCCTCCGCCTTGCAGGCAGAAGGTCCTGAGTTTGGATCCCAGATTCCACGTATAGACGCCAGGCAGAAGCGGGGGCGGCCTGCGCTTCTGGTCCTGGTAGGGCGGAGCCTGTGAATCCCAGGGCAGAAGGAGGTGGAGGCGTCCATGGTGGTTCGCGAATTCGTCCGTGGTTCTACACACACACAGACACACACACACACACACACACACACACACACACACACACGCACGCGCGCGCACATACACACGCACATGCGCACAGTTGAATAAATAATAATAATAAAAAAAATTAAAAAAAAAAAAAACAGTGGAGGAAAAAAAAAAAAAAAAGAAAATGTCATCCTCCCCAACCAAGTGTCTCTGAATGGGAACAGGAAAGGGCCAGGAAAATGCAGAACTTCCATTTCTCTGTCCTCTCTTCCACTCTATCCCGGACCGTTTGCTTGTGAGGCAGTCTGAACCCCATCGCTCCAGCCCTGCAACTGCCACTCTCCAATACCACCAGTTCTCGTGCCCGTGGCTCCAAATCTGTAGATGCAACTGAAATTCAAAAACATTTGAAAAGAAGGATGACAAGATAGCTCCGTGGACAGGGGGGAAGCAGTTGCTGCGAAGTCTACCAACCTGAGTTCGAACCTCTGTGGATGGAGAAAACTGACTCCACAAGCTGTCCTCTGGACGTGCACTCATCTGCACGCATACACATGCCTTCAATATAAATTAATTGATTAATTAACTAATTAATTAAGGGCTTACAAGATAACTCATTGAAGAAGGGTGCTTGCTGCCGAGTCTGACAAGCCAATCCCTAGAACCCTCACGTGAAAGGAGAGAACCAGTTCATACAGGCTTGGCCTCTGATCACCACATGCATGCCACGGCATGTGTGAGCCCCCACACACATCTATGTAGCCACACATACATATGCTTACAAGATAAGTAGATATAAAAAGTGTTACATATAATAAATAACCAGTCGGGGAAGGGGCTCAGCAGTTAAAATTCTTGCTGCACAAGCAAAAGGACTAGAGTCTAGATCCCCAGAGTCTATGTTTAAAAAAAAAAAAAAAAAAAGTGTGTTTCGAGTTTAATTAGTGACCCAGGCTCCAGGCAATAAGGTGAAAGAGCGACCCAAGATGATTTCTGACATCAACTTCCGGCCTTCACACACATTTATACTCACATGTGCATCCTCATACACAATGTGCCCACCCACATGTAAAACACACATATATACAAGTGTATATCCCATACACATGTACACATGACAAAAAGATAACAAAATAAAGTAAAAATATTTAAATGCTTGAATAACTACTGTCCGTTTTGGACACACACTGACTTTTTCTTGTCGTGCGTCCCTGAATGATTTAAGTACTCATAGACCGAGCACTCAGAACAGCTTGTTGATATTGTCGCTGCTCAAATATTTATATTTACTTACTTACTTGAGAGCGAGAGCGAGATGAAGCATACACGTGCATGTCATCGTGCCCAGGTGGAGGTCAGAGGACACCTTTCAGAAGTCATTTTTCTCTTTCCATTGCATGGGCTTCTGGGGATAAAACTCAGGGCTGCAGAGTACAGAAGGTGCCCTCGCCCACCGAGCTGTCTCGCCAACCCTGGCAACTGGTTTTTGGTAAACAACACTAACTCCTCATATGGGCCTACTAGGATAAACACGCAGAGACAAGTTATTCTAAACTTGAGGTCACTCTGGATTCCAGGAACTGCTGAAGCCTCATAAGCCAGACCACCCCCCCACCCCTCCTTCCCACACTTCCCCCCCCCAAAAATAAGGCTGTATCCAAAAGCAGCAGGGATCATCTAGTAGGAACCAGATTGATTCTCTCAAGCATGGCCATCGCCTTGGTAACAACTTCTTTGGGCCACTTTGTAGAACCAGAACTGAGACAATCAGCTCGACCACACCTTGGCCAAGACTGCTGGGTTATGCAGACCTCTTGCCCCTTGTTCCAAATCTTCCTCTATTTAAACCTACTGCTCTTGTTAGCACCCTGAGGATGGACTGGGGGGGGTCACTGAACCCCTCTCTCTGTTCTTCCCCATGTGCCCATATTGATGAAGTCTCCCCTCTCTACTTTTTACTATTACTCGTCTTTTTAATCAGCATGCCTGTTTGGGCTAAGGGAGTCCAGGGTTTTGTCTTAAAATGCCAGCTACGTTTACTTTGCATTAAGTGTGACAAGTAAGCTAATGTTAAATAAATAAATTGGGGGTTGGGAGATTGCTTAGGACTTAAAAAACCTTTGCCTTACAAGCAAAAGGACCTGAGTTCAGATCTCCAGATTCCATGTTTTTTAAAAATATTTTATTTATTTACTGTCTGTGTGTGTGTGTGTGTGTGTGTGTATCAAAGGGCACTGTGTGTCCCTGTGGAGGACCAAGGGTGACTTTGGGATTCATCCGGGTTGTTTCTAACTCCTTCTTGCTTCACTCTGGGATTTTCCAGTCTCCACCCACCAGGGCCAGAAGTGCAGGCTGCCACCGATTGTACCTGTTGGTTTGACATGGGACCTGGAACCTGGGACCTGGGACCTGAGACCTGAGACCTGGGACCTGGGATCTGAACTCAAGACATTCTGCTCGCTAGACAGAGTCTTAACCCCTGAGCCATCTCTCCAGGCCCCATTTTGTTTGTTTCTTTGTTTGCTTGCTTTTAAATGCCCAACAGTTATGTGGGGGAATTGTAATTCTGGCCCTGGTAGAACCTGGGAAACCCCAAAGCAAAGCAATAAGGAAATAAAGTAATCCATGATTCCTGATGTCACCCTTAGGCCTCTGCAGGCATACACACTCAAATGTCCTCTAGTACAGACACATACACACAAAAAATTGCATATATATACTGATTTTTAAACTTATTTTTCAGAATGAATATATAGCTGTGTAGTTTCTACAATACCTCCTAAGAAAGTTGGTAAGAGCCTAGTGTCCACGACTGTCAGAAGAACTGAGACTTGCTCACAACAGTGACATAATGGATGAACACAATAAAGGAACGAGAGCACTTTACTTTCCAAGCTTGCAGAGATGAGCAACTCTTGGGCTTCGTTATTAACGTTTGGCTTGAGATGCCTGTTCTCGTTCTTCACCAGAAATGTTCTGAAGATCTTCCTATCAGCAGTACATGCGGACCACGTGAAGGAGATTCGCATTGGGGAATGAAAAGAAACGAACCATTTCTAGCCAACTGGCCAGCCGCCAAATGATAACACTGGCGGTAAATTCTTGGGAGGTCCTACACAATAGTGGGAGGAGCTTGGGTTTCAGCTGGGTTTCAGCTTCTGAGTTTTAACACCACCCTCCTCCCTCTTTTCAACTGTGAGATGAGGAAATCTAAACCTGACTCACAGGAATGTTCCAAGAATCCAGTGAGCCTGTGCTAACTATCTGGTGTGCAGAGGATAAGTGACCTTCAGTCTCCTCCCGAAATCCCTTGTTAAAGAGTATGTACTACTCCAGGGAAGGGGAGGGGGGTGACTTAGCAAATAAAGTACTCGTGGTTCAAGCAGAAGGACCAGAGTTCTGATCTCCAAATTCCACATAAAATATTGGCTGGTTATGGCAGCCTGCCTGTTAAATTCCAGCCTAGGAAAGTAAAGTCTGAGAATCCCCAGAACACACCAACTAGCCAGACTAGCACTGTTGGCAAGCTCTGGGCTTGGTGACAGATTGTTTCAAAAACAGTAAGATGGACGAGTGATCAAAGATGATTCCCAGTATCCACCTTGGGCATCACGTGCACACACAGAAACCCACATATACAAGCACCCTCCACCCACCCACACACACATTTACCTACACATAAGGACAAGCATGTGTACATGCCTGTACCTCCCCCCGCACGAAGAGACAAAGAAAAATGAGGGAAAAAAGAATTGTGCTACTCCATATATAAAATGTGACTGTAAAAAGTATATGGGACCGGAAATCATCCACCAACGATTGTAACTCATCCCCAGAGTGGCAGAAGAGAGTCAGCCCCGCCGCGAGCACCCTTCCACAGAGCGGCCATTTGGCTTTCCAGAACTTTCTTTAAGTGGAGTCAGAGCATTGTTGGACAAATTCACCACAGGCTGCTCTGCGAGTGGAGACGGGAACGGTTCCCTGCAAGAGCATGCCTCAAGTCACCGAGGGCGAGGGAGCGCGGCGACATTCCTGAAACAGACCAGAAATAGAATGACAGCTATCTAGGGCGCTCTTTCCTCTAGAGAGAGGTTTAAATGCTGGCTCTCGGGGGCGGAGGGTGCAATAAGACAAATGCAGAGAGGAAGCAAACCCATTTTAGGGAAGAGCACATCCCTGGAGACCATCTCAAGACCTCACTTAAAGAAAAACCAGCTTTCACTGAAGGAGAGCCACTTAGCTTAGATTTCCAAGGGAAGCTGTGCTGAGGCTCCTAGCCCAGATCACTAGTTAGATCCTTGGAAGCCTGCGTGGTGATGAGATCGAGAAAAAGACCAAGAACCAGAGATGAGCCGTCAGGGTTGGGTCTGGGTCTGGGTCTCTGGGCTCTTGTCTGTGCTGGGGACTCTGCACAGAGCAGCCCGGGGTTCCCGTCCTCAGCTCTGCCCTGCTGCTGTGTTCTGGGGTCCTAAAGCTTCCCCTGCTCTTGTTCTGTGTCATTCCCACCAATGCATCACCATCTGGGGAAAAATTTACTCTTCTTTGAAATTTGCAAGACTTAACTGCTATTTCTTTTGCTTTTTTTCTTTCTCTTCTTCCATCCTTCTGCTGTTTCTCTCTTTCTCTCTCTCTCTTTCTCTCTCTCTCTCTTTCTCTCCTCCTTTTTCTTCTAAAATGGACTTTCAGACTAGCCTTAAACTATACAAAATAACCTTGAATTTTTAATCCTCCTTTTTCCACCTCCCCAGTACTGGGCTACAGGTATACACCCCTTCACCTGCTTATGTGATGTTGGGAACTGATACAAGGCTTTGTGGAAGCTTTCTTTCAATTAAACTACGTCTCTTTCAATTAAACTACATCTCCAGTCCTTTACAATTTCTTGATTTTTAAAAGCTTTATTTCTTTATTCATTCATTTATTGATTATTGTGTATGTGTATGTCTGATGTAGGGAGGATACACATGTGTCATGCTTAGCATGCTTGTGGAAGTGGAGAACAACCTGATGAAATTGGTTCTCTTCATCCATTTTTATATGGGCTCTGGGGATCAAACTCTGGTTATTAGCTTGTGAAGCAAGTGCATTATTATCTGCTGAGCCAGCTCGCTGGCCCAGATTCTTGACTTTGAAAAAAATGAACACACATACACACACATACAAATTTTCAATGTTCGGGCATTTAAAAACTCCCGGCTGGAAACACTGAGAGATAGAGCAGCGAACACATCCATGTATTTTCACATAGATTCACCGCTGACAGGTGCTCCCCATACTCGCCCTTCCTCCCTCTCTCTCTCACAGGTCCCTTAGACATGCCAGAATGCTCTCTGATATAGCCACCTCTAGGAAAAACAGCATTAGTACAACAGCAGCTGACATTTAATCCCCACCAAATTTCTCAAACTGTCTACAGGAAGAATGTCGGTGAGTGTTTCAAGAAAGAATTCTGGTTTGACCCAACACTAACTCCTGTTTTCATAGGTTATAAGTCATTTTATGTCATTTATATGTATAAGTTGAAAGCTTTAACATCAGTATGCCCATTGTACAGAAGTTTGTAAAAATACATCTTAAGAAATTTTAAAGTAAACTTACATTAAAGAACACGATTTAGGGTAACTTGAATTTGTGGTTTTAAGTCATGGACACCTATATTTGGTCCAAAATAAACTGCTGCTTAAAAAATAAAATGAGAATGAATTAATAATTGTATTCAAAATTAGATCTTGCAACCTTTAAGACCACTCACTTTTTTTTTTTGAGGAAGAAAAGCTATTTATTTATCTCCCCCCCATACAAACGTAATAGGTACCCTGGTCCCCTCTCTTCCTCCACCCTTCCCTGTACCTCCCTGCTCCTTCCCCCCTTTTCCTCTCCCTTTCCCCCCCTCGCTCCCTTTCTCCCAGTGCCCCCTCCCCATCCCTGAAGCATCCTTTAATGTGTATGTCAAACTTTCCTCTGGGTCCTCCTCTCTAATGAGGTGTAAGGACGCAGTGGCATTTCCTAGAACTCTTTCTTGTGTTCCCCTTAAGTACAGGAACACTATTGTGGCTGTTAATCCCTTGCTTCTAAGGATCCTAGTGCCTTTAGTCCATGCTAGACTTTGAGGGGTCAATGATATGTTGGTCATTGCACAGATCATGCAGAGTCCTATTATGACTGCTTCGGCCCTAACTTGTGTGGAGTATCTTGCATATCATTGTTCCTCCCATCCTTGTGCTCTTACAATCTTACTACCCCCTCTTCTGCAAATTTCCCTGAGCTTCAGGATGGGGAGAGATTGGGCAGGCCTGATTCCAGGGGGTTGATGTAGAGTCTCTAATGTTCTGAATTATGGTTTTTTTTTCCAGTTTTGCTGTTCCAGCAATGCCCTTGGCACCATCCTGATGGGTCTTGGATGTCACCCTTTGCAGTCCATGATGGTGGCCTATTATCTCTTCTGTAGCATGATCCCCTCTCTCCTTGTTTCTGGTAGGGTCCTCCTTCCCCTTCTCTCCTGTTTATAATCTTTGCAATTACTGTAGATATTATAGAGATTTATCTTTGAGCATGTCTCTAAGTGGGTTTGGTACTAGGATCCACCTATTAGGGAGTACATAATGGCACTTAATTTTCTGTGTGTGGGATACTTCACTCAATATAATTTTCTCTAATTCCATCCATTTCCCAGCAAATTCCATTAATTCATCATTTTTGATGGCTGAGCGGTATTCCATTGTATAAATGTACCACATTTTCCTTATCCACTCGTCAACTGTTGGACATTTGGGTTGATTCCATGACTTTGCTATTGTAAACAACCACTCATATTTTTAAGTAATGAATTAAATAAAATATTTTTTTTTTGCCTGTGTCGTTTGTACGTGTGTGTAAGCCTAAGGATGACTTTGGATATCACCCTGGATTACTCTACCTCCTTATTGCTTTGCCTGGGGTTTCCCTGGCTCCCCCTTCCAGGGCAGACCACCACCATTTCTGCCCAGTGCTTTTACATGGCATCTGGGATCTGAACCCATCTGGATCCTTTTATTCCAGAGGCAAAGACTTTAGCCCCTGAACCATCTGTCCAGCCAGGTAATTTTTTTTTTGAGAGATGGTATCACCTTGCAGTTCAGATTGGCCTTGAACTCAGGATGATCCCCCTGCCTCATCCTCCCAAGTGCTGGGACTACAGGCACGCACCACCACACCTAGGTCTCTCTCTATGATTTCAAAGGATGGGACATTTTTACAGGTATCTTGGTCACCAATTATTGTTTTGAGCCTTTAAATGGAGGGACTTTTTTCTTCCTATTTAGCTCTGTTAAGTCCACTCACTTTTAATCACCTTAAAAATAAAATCCACTGTTATGCTGTCCGTCCATACAAAAGGGAAGTTATATGAGAAAAGGGAGAAGGCTGTTTTTCCTCTTTAGCTTGTGGTGAGAAAGGAGTGACACATCTATTGTCACATGGCACATTGGGAACAGAGACCCTGAGACAGTGGCACCTGGTGAGACCCTAGTAACATGCAGATGGAGAAGATTCTAGAACAGAGCCTCAGAGAGGGACAAAGCAAAACAAAATATTAAACTACAACAAAAATAAAGAAGAGTTGCCTCTCTTCTCTTTCTTCCTTTTTTCAGTCCGGGGGAAATACCTTATTTTTTGATTATATGAGAAAAAAATAAATAAGCTTTCTACTGGTTGGACAGATTCCCCTAAAGCTTCTGACCTTGGCTTTTCCTACTGTGTAACTCAGCCTCACAGATTAAACAACAGTGTAGAATCACAGACCGGCTCTGATAGGGTTTCTGTGTGCTCAGAACTTAAGGGCAGATTTCAGATGATGAAGTAGCGGATGCTCTGAGATGATGAGATCTGATCTAGCGGTGTGACTGGTTGTGATTTGTATGTTGACATAATCTTGCTACTTGGCCTTGGCTGGCCTGTAGCTTGTTGAGTAGATAAGGCTGACCTCAGATTCTCAGCAATCCTCCTGCTTCAGTCTCCCAAGTGCTGGATGATGGGCCTCATCACCACACTCAGTTCCCGCTCCGGCCCTTTCTAGTTTTTTTTGGTTGTTGGTTTTTGAGGCAGAGTCTCCCAGAGCCCAGGCTGCCCTGGAATCTACTTAGTTGCATAGGCCGGCCTTGAACTCATGGCATTCTGCCTGCCCGCAGGTGCGCACCATCAAGATGGGTCCTATTCCTACATCCTGACTGTCACTTGGTTCTATAATTCTCAGACACAATCTGAGAATTGCAGATCAAGCAGTTAGCTTGGTTCTGCAAGTCTCGGGGGAAATGACCCAGTCTGGGTTAAAAAATTGTTGATACAACTTGGGCTGGAGAGATGGCTCAGGGGTTAAGACTCTGCCTTGCAAGCAGGAGGTCCTGAGGTTGGATCCCAGGTCCCACATAAAAATGCCAGGCGGAAACATCAGTGGCCTGCATTTCTGGCCCTGATGGGAAATCCTAGAGTGAAGCAAGAAGGAGGTAAAAGCAATCTAGGATGATTCCTGAAGTCACCCTTGGTCCTGCACAGGGACACATGTGCACTCTGATAGGCACACACATGCACATATGAATGAATAAATAAATACAACTAGGGGCTGAAAGAGGTGGCTCAGGGGTTAAGCCTCTGCCTTGCAGGTGGAAGGTCCTGAGTTTGGATCCTAGACCCCACGTATAGATGCTGGGCACAAGCGGGGTGGGGGGGGGGACCTGTGCTTCTGGTCCTGGTAGGGCGGAGCCTGTGAATCCCGGGGCAGAAGGAGGTGGAGGCATCCATGGTGGTTCCCGATTCGTCCGTGGTTCTATACACACACAGACACACATGCACGCGCACATACATACACACACACGCACAATAGAATAAATAATAAAAAAATTTAAAAAAAATTAAAAATAAATACAACTAAACCAGATGTGGTGGTATATACCTATCATCCCAGCACTTAGAAGACTGAGGAAGGAGGATAGTTTTGAGTTCAACCTGACCTGTGCTGCTTACAGAGTAGTCCCAGGCCAGCCTTACTACAGAGAGAAATGTTGACTCAATAAAATAGGAAAAAGTAAGGGAGGGAGGAAGGAAAGTGGAGAAGGAGGAAGGAGGGAGGAAGGGAGGGAAGAACAGGAGGGAGAGAGGGGCTCCAGTCTCTTGTTGGGGTCAGAGGGTTATTGAAAGTTGGAGGAAGGATAGGCCAATGTAAGGAGGAATAGTTGTCTAGGAATGTGCAGATTTCCCAAGATTTTGGAATTCCTCCGCCTTTTAATTCTCTTTTATGATTGTTTCCGTGTCAGCAAGGCAGCGCTGACCTGTCATGGGAGGTCCTGGCATTTGCAAGCAGATGTTGCATCTGTCAGCCGCTCTAAGTGCTTTCTTAGCACCAGCCAGCAGCAGCTGGCCTGGTAAGAAACAAGGTTAGGGGAAGGTGCAGATCCAGGTGGGTCACCTAGATAGTAGCCGAAAACGGGCAGGGTAACTGGTAATGAGAACACAAAGGACTGGCAAGGCTCTCCAGAAGTCTGTTTTCCCCCATCCTCACCGTCATCCCAGAGTGGCTCCTTTCTACCCCAACCCACCTCTCACTGGCTTCTCTGCCTCAGCATCCTCTTCTCTGCAAGGCCACTGCCCTGCCATTCCCCTATCACTGTCCTTTTATTCAGCCATGGACTGGATGTGCTAGTTAGATATACAGCCGTCCACTTGATTACGAAGACTGAGCTTTATGCACATTTGGGAAGAGTTAGTAGTTAAAACAAGCCCTTGAACAAGTTTTCAGGGGATTATCTGATCGTGGGTGGGATCATTTCCTGGGCAGGTGGGTTAGATGGGGAAAGTCGGTTCAGCATGTTGGCATTCTTCAGCATACTTTGGGAGACTTGCTGTGTGACCAATGAGATTTGCCCCTCTCTCAGCAACCCTATGTTTATGGCGTGGGCCAGCTTCCTCTTCTGGTATTGGTATGAGCTCTTCCATACCAAGTTGGACTAAGAGCTAGACTGGAGCATTGTGAGAAAGAATAGAACGCCTTGTTCCCCTAAGCTCTTTGATCATCAGTTTATTGGCAACATGTATGCCAACTGAAGTCCAGGGTAATAAAAACCATCTGGTTCTGATGCGGACATGTTGACATGATCTTCTAATCCTGGCACCCAGGAGGTGGAGGCAGAAGACCAGGAGGTCAGGTACAACTTCAACTACACAGCCAGTTTAGGGGCCACCATGGACCACCTTGACACAGTGTCTCAATAAACCATCAAAAAAGAGAGAGAGAGAAAGAAAGAAAGAAAGAAAGAAAGAAAGAAAGAAAGAAAGAAAGAAAGAAAGAAAGAAAGAAAGAAAGAGAGAGAGAGAGAAAGAAAGAGAGAAAGAGAGAGAGAAAGGAAGGAAGAAGGAAGGAAGGAAGGAAGAGGAAGGAAGGAAGGAGAGAGAGAGGAGAGAAAGAAAGAAAGAAGAGAGAGAGGAAGGAAGGAAGGAAGGAAGGAAGGAAGGAAGGAAGGAAGGAAGGAAGGAAGGAAGGAAGGAAGGATCTAGTTCTATTTTAAAAATATAAAATTATTTTCACATCCTGCCTCTTAGAACTTGGGTAGATATAAAGCTGTTAACATATACTTGCTCTGAGAGAGGTAGCCAGCACCTCCTATCTTTATCCACTATACCTTCAGTTGGGTGATCCTACTTCCACCCTCAAAGAACTCCTGACTTCCAAAGTCCTGGGGTGCCAGTCTAAACAAAGCACTTCATTTGCTAGGCGAGACTTGGAGTATGGCAGTATGGGACTTCGGGATCTTGTCTCCACAAAGGACCTCCTTGAGGCCCAGGCTGAAGCCACTCCCAGAGGCTTAGAAGTTGCTTCGTTCACCAAACCAACACCCAACTCTCAGAACTAACAACCATCTTTGGACTTTCTAGCCTGTTCTAATTGTTTGGGTGTGATCAGCGCTGGCCGGTGCAGACTGCTGGGATTTTAACAGGTGTGAGGTTGATTGCCAGAGACTTGGGAATTCCAGACAGTCTGCTATATAGTGAGGGCTGCTTTGGAAGGACTGGGGGGAAGAGGAGGGGAAGAAGATATAAGGAGGAGAAGACGCAGGAAAGAGGAGAAAGAAAAAACAGGAAGGAGAAGGAAAGAGGAAAGGAAAGAGGAGGAGGAGGAAGAAGAAGGAACAGGAAGGTGGAGGAGGATAGAACAAGAAAGAAGAGAGGGAAAAGAAGGAACAGGGGAGAAAGAGAGAGGAGGAAAAATAATATTCATAACTAATAATAATCACAATAAAGCGCAGGTACTTGCATCCATCCTGGTCATTTCTATGATCATGGCAGAAGAGTTTCCTTTACCCAGAAAGTGGCCAAGGCCAGAGGCGTGGAGCAAAACGTTGTTCGCATGAACAAAAGAGCATTGTGGGCCAGGGTGGATTCCGACGCGACTAGTCACAGAGACATGACGACTTGCCTTCCCTTGTGAGGGAGCAGCAGTTCAGCATCCATGCGATGCGTCAGCTCTGTCATTGTGCAAGACAACCCCCCCTCCTCCCTCCGCGCTGCCATCACCTCCCCTGGCGGAGGAACAGGCATTCTTCCCCCCTCCCCCCCCTTTAATACAACAGTGTGGGGTGTTTGCAAAAGCGTCTCCTCCTGGCCTTTCAGAGTCAATACAATTAAAGCACAATGCATCTTAATTGGCAGCCCCGCAGCCCTGTGCAGGACCAATGGCAGCCGTCCCAAAGGAGACAAGCTCAGGGGGTGAGGAGAGGGAGAGCCAAGTCCCTGCTTCTGCAAGAGTGCCCTACACAAAACAGAAAACATTTTCCAGGGACGATGCCCGGCTGGAGCGCCCTTTCCAGGCTCTTGGAAACTCACCCTGTGCCATCAGGCTTGTTTTCCTGCCTGGTGGTTTTCCTAGAGGCAGAGAAAAAGAAAGACAACCAGTTTGGTTTTTCTGGAGACCGAGTCTGGCTTGGACCCCGCAGAGAGACCCTGTGACAAGCAACAAGGAAACAAGACAATGGAAATTGACCTCTCTGTCCTGGCTGTCTCTGGTAGTAAGTATGAAAAGTTCAAACGCTTGCTCTTCCGTGGACCACCTAATATGATCTCAGCCTTGATGATTGACTTGTCTGCTTTATTGTCTTCACTTGTAAAACGGCCAACAATACGGTGGTACTGGGCCAGCAAAATGGCTCAGTGGGTAAAGGAGCTTGCTGCCGAGCCTGATGACTTGATTTCTATCCCTGGAACGAAGTTGGTAAGGAGAGAACAGATTTCTGTAAGAAGTCCTCTGACCACTATATATGCCACACGGCATATGTTCACATGGGGAAACACGCACACGCACACACAAAGTAAACAGGAAAACTTTTTTCTAAAAGAAGTATGGTGGTATCATGTATTTTAAGCAACACCGGAGTTTGTTAAAAAGTATGAAGGAAGAAAGAGGTACTTAGGGAAAGAACAGTACACCCCTAAGACATGGGTGCAAGTGTCTCAACAGAGAGTCACCTCATAGTCTAGTCAAGGGAAGAAATGAACTCCGTGTGGAAGAGCTAAGAGCAGCACCGGTCTAGAAGGAGCTTATTGAATCCAAGCTAGTCTTTTTGCGGTGCTGCCACCACAATATTTTCTCTTGACTATGGTGAGGATCATTTGTCTCTAAGCCCAGATTATTTGGAAGAAAAAAAAAAAAAGGTCTGAGTACTGGGTGCTGTCTGGTAGTACACTTTACTGAATGCATCCCAAGAGACGGGTCTACCAGGTATAGCTTTCTCAGCACTGTCTTGACTGAGTAGTCATTCTTTCTGCTAGGAAGAAGTATGAACTGCCCACCCAGGCTCTTGCCTGGTTTGGGCAGATGTTACTGGGGCTCCAGATGCTTTATCTCCCCACTTCCAAATGCCACCCAGCACAAAGAAGAACAAAGAGGAGGAGGAGGAGGAAGAGGAGGAGGAGGAGAAAACCAATCTGGGAGGAAAGGTATCACTCCTGGAACAAAAACTCTGGATGCTTTATGTAGAGGGAAGAAACCTCAGTGGATAAGGTGTGTGCTGAGGTGTGCCTGAAGACCCGAGTTCAAATCTCCACATCGTATGTAAAGGCCAGCACAATGGCCCAAGGGTCAGTAATTTCTGTCTGCCTATGAGAAATGGGACATGGAGACAGGAGAATCTCCAGGTGGGTCAGGGAGCCTGATGCAAACAGTGGAGAAGAGACCTGATCTCACGACAAGTAGAAAGATGAAGACTGAGACCCGAAGGATGTCCTCTGACCTCCACATGCATGTCCTGTCCTGGCACCAGACATGCGTGTGCATGTACACACACATATACACACACACACACACACACACACACGAGCTACACTGTGTCCCCATCCCTACCCCATACACTAAACAGAGAGTGGGGAAGGGTCTTCAGTTTCCAGACAATCAGTGTGCACAGTGTTAAGCTGTTGCCACAGAGGACACAGCAGGGCTGCTGGGGACAAGAGTAACTTGTTGAGGGTAACAGCCAGTTAGAGCTGCAGGCATGCAGACATGTTCTGGAGCCTCTGAGTGGAGCTGTCTCATCAATAAACCTGGGACCATAAAAGGACACAGGGCAGTGTAAAGCTTCAGTGAGTCAATTCATCCATTATTCTCAGCACAATCATTGGCACATAGAAGAGGCCCATAAATGTTAGCCTTTATTATGATGATTACTGTCACCACTAAAGAGGTTCTATGCTTTTCACTCCACGAAGTGGAGCTCTGTTTCTGGTGGGAGATACGACTTTTGTCATACTGCCTTGGCCCATTTGATGGTGTGGGACATGAAGCATCAGCAGCAGTCAGTATTTCTACCTTCTTTGATCACTTACAGTTCCGGAACAGCGAAGATCCAGTCTCTGAATTCTTTTCCACCCAGAACCCTTATAATTAGAAAGTGTGCTTTCTTTGTTCCTTCTAGCTCTAGCCCTTCCTTCCTCTGCTCTTCTTCCTCCCTATCCCCACCCCCTTTTTTTCCCTTTCTTTTCCCTCTTCTCCCTTCCACCCTGGCCTCTCCTCTCTAGGGTCCTGCCAGGTCTAAGAGCCTGAAAGTCCAACTTTTCCAGAAGTCTCTGTGCAGTTGCTAGGGGCTCTCTTGAGAAAGTGTCCTGGCCTCATTCAGCCCCTTAGCCTGGATGGGAACTCAGCTTCTGTGATAGTTAATCCTGAGTGTCAACCTGACCACACCTGGCATTAACTAAAATCAGTGTACACAAATCAATAGATTTACAATACAAAGGTCAGTCCTAGATTTGATTGGCACCTCTCAGCAGCAGACCAGATAAAAGGAACCACAGAACAGAACACTTTGAAGAGAGACTTTTCGCTTCAACTCTCCAAGAATCTTCTAGTCTTCAGCCGCCATCCACTGGTCTACTGGATTGAGCAGCTCTGAGCCTCCAGGATGTTTGCAGTGACTTAGCTGCCTCCAGCTTCAGCCACCAGCCTTGTTGTCTCCAACATGAAAGACTGTTTCTCCCCTCTGGAACTGTAAGCTGAATAAATGTCCCTTTCTCCCTTAAGTTGCTTGACTTTGAATGCTCTCTCACAGCAACAGTTAAGGGAACTACTAAGCTTCCAATGGCCAGACAACGCTATGAGTTTTGTAGGTCTTTTTGAGGGAAGCCTTTCACCTGGCCTTCTGATTTGAGCTTCTGGTCTAAACAAAAGTCGTCCACTGATGTACCAGGTGTCCAGTGAAGCTTGAAATGGATTGCTCTGGAGTTTTGAGGTCTATCTGTGGATTTGCAAATCAAGGGCAAAGAGCCGGAGTACTGGGAACCGAGGCACACAGGTCACCGTCATGAGTGGACGACCCTCTGGGTAGAAGCAATCCTGGAGTCTGACAACCAGCCACTAGAGGCTGGGCCGGCGCGGGCGCTTTAAGAGAGGGGCGGGGCCCGGTATAGGCTAGGCAGGGCCTGCCCACAAGGCTCCTTTTCCTTTTTGATCCATTCAAAAATTACTCATTGCAAATTCCCGGACTGCTAGGAGAGGAGCAGGAAGGGGGCGGAGGAGGGAGACTGGGCTGCTGCAAGCGCAGGGTTAGGGCGCCCGAGCCCCCAGCAGGCTGATCGCGGGTCCCGCCGAAGCTGCTCGGCCGCGGGAGGCTCCGGTGGCCTCACCAGGAAGCGTCAGAGTGTGGACCCGGGGGTAGCTCGGAGCGCCGCCTCCGCCGCCGCCGCCGCCGCCGCCCGCCCGGCTCCGGATCGCCGAGCCCCTTGGTCTGCGGTCCCTCCCGGACCATCGGCTGGAGCGAGGGCGCCCACGATGGGCGGACACTGAGCCAGGCACTCGGCGCAGCACGGCAGCGCCAGCCCGCTCGGCATGGCTGCGAGAGAGGAGCTGTACAGCAAAGTCACCCCGCGGAGGAACCGCCAGCAGCGCCCCGGCACCGTCAAGCATGGCTCGGCGCTGGACGTGCTGCTCTCCATGGGCTTCCCTCGCGCCCGCGCGTAAGTGACCCACCCCGGGACCCTCGCGCCCCGCGCCGCCGCCCTCGGCTTCGCTCCGGCTCGCCTCCCCTTCGGCAGCTAGCCGAGCGACCTGTTGGGGGCAGGATGGGCGCGCTGGCGGCGGGACTCGTCCTAGCTGGTTGCTTGTTTAGGGATGCTTTGTACAGCTGGGCGGCCAGGACACTGGGTTCGAGTCTCAGCTCGGTTACGGCGCTCAGGAGCCCCGCGGCCGGCATTCAGCGGTTCCATCGCGAGCTCCCCGAGGTCTCTTTATTAAGCCCTTGGGGAGGCGGGTCCCTCAATGGACTTGGACACCAAGTGCATCCGGAATGCTGAGCCGGCTTGGGTGTGTGTGTGTGTGGGGGGGGTGTCTTCTAGTGACTGGAAAAGGGCAAAAGATTGCGGGGCAGGGAGGCCCGCGCCCCCGCTGCAGCGGCTTCCAGCTCCGGATGTCGTTCCCGGGTCCTCGGAGTCGGAGGAGCGGGGAGCGTGGGTGTTGCTGCGTGTTCATTGATCGCTAGCATGGAATGAGGAGAAGCGACTCCTCCAGGGGACCAGGCTTCTCGTCAGTGGTGACGGCAGCGCAGGAATCTGTGGGTGCCCGCGAGTACCGAGGGGAGCTGTCCTCCCTCCTCCTCCTCCTCCTTCCTCTCCGAGGTTGGGCTGGAGTAGGGCAGAGAGCGCAGGTGGCTGTCGCTGCAGGCTGTTGGGAAGAGGCCGTCTTGGGGCAGCGGCAGCCGTGGCAGAAAGAGGAGGAAGAGGAGGAGAAGGAGGAGTCGGAGTCGTTCTCTGAAGCCAGTGCACCTCAGTCCCAGACTGGCTGGAACCCTGAGAGAAAGCCAGAGTGGGGTGGCCTGGTCCTTTCCCTCCGATTAATTCCTGGCACTGGGGCTTCTTAGGTGTGTTTGGGGGTCAGGGTACAAAGCCCGGGAACCTGGCGGGTGCTACAGAATTCCATTTCTCCCGTTATATCACCTGAATTGGCCAGTAGGAGGAACTTCATCAGAAATCTCCAAGGAAGTAAAAGTTCTCTCCTTTCTTCCAACACTTCTTTTTTTCCAGATGATAACTCCAGGTGTCTCTCTCCCTTGCCCCAGAGTGAGCACTGTCTATTCTTTACTGGCTTGGCGGGAATGTGACTCTCCATGACTCCTGAGTTATCACTCCACCTAGTCTGCTTTGGACAGGGTACAGTCTGAGAATGGCCACAGTGTGGACCAAGAATTTCTGCTTCCCTCTGACTTCCACACGGAAAAGGGTTTCAGCTGTGAATGCGGAGAAAAGATGCCGTGTGTTCCCCAGGCGCGGCTCCTCTCTGGAAAGCCCTCTATAGGGATGGGGGTGTCTGATGGCTTTTCGGAAGAACTGGAGTACTATCCAGAATAGTGTAGAATCCACAAAGCCCCTGGTCTCTGTCTGCTCTGAAATGAGCAGCATTCAGGACCTCCACTGCTTGCTTAAGGGAAGTTCTTAACTGGACTCCTGAGACTTTCCTCTTTGCTATCCTCAGGGCTTAAAGAGAGCAGTACATTGGCTACACGGGTCTAAGAGTCCTTTGCGCATGTCCTGACAGCCTAGTCTGGTGGTCTAATTCTGGCTTGCTCAATTCCTGAGATCTCATGGTAGCTGGCGTTTATTGAGTGTGTGCTATTTGCTCTTCGTGAGCGCTTTATCTTCATTACCCATTTATCCTCCAAGCAGCTTAATGAGGACCATCTCCTGTGCCTGGAAAGCCAAGGTGTAGCAAGGTTCTGCCGCTCACTTAGGGTCACGGCAGCAAGCATCAAGTTGAGCTTCAAATCCAGGCACCGTGTGGGCCCAGCCAGGCCTCACAGGTAGGCCAGGACACGTGGCACTTGGTGTGTGAGCAGGAGAGAAGCTCAGAGCCATGACCGAAGCCCAGCGGGGCAGTCTTAAATGTGAGCTACTCTATTGGTTTCTCTTAGCTGCTGCAGCAAATGCTTGAGTCCACGGACGTGCATTCTCTCACTATTGTAGAGGCCAGATGTTCACAATCGACACCTTTGGTCTGAGGTTTCTGGAAACTCTAGAGGAGAGTCTGTCCCAGACTTGGGACTTCTAACGGCTGGCAGACATTTTTAAATCCAGTCTCTGCTCTTTTCCTACTATTGTTTTTAATGCCACATCTCTTAAGTGTCTCTTAGAAGGGTGCATGTAATAAATGGTGTGAATGTAGGGTATGTGAGGGTGCATATACCCACGAATGTGTGTGTGCAGACCAGAGGTTTACATTGGATATGTTGCTCTAGGATGCTCCACCTGATTTTTTTGGAGCCAGGATGTGATAGTTACATATCACCTTGACAATTGCAGTTGAGCTTTGGGGACATCTGTGAAGAACTGCTAATTAGGGCAGACGTTAAGCAAGCCTGCAGGAGATTATCTAATGGGTGGGGAAGCCCCCTACCACTGTGGGTAGATAAGATGGGGGGGGGGCTGATTCGGACAACTGGCATTCTTTGGTATACTTGGATAGATACAATATCTGGCAAGATTGTCCCTCTTTCAGTAGTCCTGTGGACTTGGCGTGGCCAGTTCCTTTGCCCTTGGTGTTGGTATAGGCTCCCTTGCCAAGCTGATGGACTAAGAAGTATAACTGGGCCATTGTAAGTCGGAATAAAAGTCCTTGTTCCCATACATCATTTTATCATGAATTAATCAACATGCAGGCAAACTGCGACACAAGATGAAGTTGGAATTCACTATTTTGACTGAACTGGTTGACCAGTCAGATCAGGGGCCACCCCATCTCCACCTTCTCAGTGCTGACATTTTAGCCACATGTTGCCGCATGTGGCTTTTTTGTGTGGGTACTTAGAATTTGAACTCAGGTCCTTATGCTTGTGCGGCAAGCACTTTACACACAGAACCATCTCTCCAGCTCCTAGTAAGCTGTTTTTAACTGTTACAAACATAAAAATTATGTGTGTGTGTGTGTATGTAAATGGAACATCATGAAATCTTTCCATACATGCATACATTATGCAATATTTAAATTAAGCTAAGCCTTTTCTCAAACATATAGCCTTTTTTTTTCTTCCTCCCTTCCACTCTCTTCTCTTTCCCTTCCTTTCCCTTCTTTCCTCCTTCCCTTCCTTCCATTTTCATTTTCTTTGGTTTCTGTGAGACAGGGTCTTGCTGTGTAGCCTAGGCAGGCCTGGAATTCTACATTCTCCTACCCCATCCTCCCAAGTGCTGGGATAACAGGCGTGTGCTACCCACTTCTACCATTTGCTTGTTTTTTTTAAAGTGGTACAATTTTTTTAAAGTTGTAAAGTTTGCTAAGAACAACTGTATTATTATCTCCTGTCACGGTTATTTCCAGTAGTTGCCTGGCAATGGTGCACCAGGATCGCTTGCTCCTGAGCCCTCCAGGATCGCTTGCTCTTGAGCCCTCCAGGATCGCTTGCTTCTGAGCCCTCTAGGATTGTTTCTTCCTGTAACTCGGCCACTCCCTACCCCACCCTCCCCGCCAGCATCTCTCACCTGGAAACCATTGTTCTCCCCTTCTGCAGGGTCGCCTTTTTCAGATTCCTTAGGAGACTATGTGATGCTTGTCTTTTTGTGTCTGGCTTATTTCACTTAACAGAATCACCTTCACTTCCATCCATATCATCAGCAGATGGCAGAATTCTGCTCCTTTTTGTGGCTCAGTAGTATTCTATTACCTGTAAGCGAGTGCATATCACTGCTTTTAAGATGCTAAAATGCTTAGCTAATCCAGAATAAGCTCCCTATCTCAAGATCATTTCATAAATTAATCATACTTTCCAGGTCTTTTTTTTTTTTAAACAATGTAAGGTAATATCTAGATTTTAAGGATTAGGCTGTGAATTTGGAGGAGTTACTATTTAGCCTATTTCCGATACATTCTGTAAGTGTTGCCTGTTTATAGAAGAGGCAGAAGAGATGCTCTGAGGTGAAAGGTTAGCTTTACTGTTCTTTGTGAAATTTCTCCTGGAAGGGCTTGGTGCTCTTTGCTGTGTCTGATATAGTTCAACTTCCTGAGCAGATGCTTTTTTTTTTTTTTTTTTCTTGTTTTACTTTTATTTTTTGAGATGGGTCTCATGTAGCCCAGAATAGCCTTGAAATTGTTATGTAGGGCTGGAGAGATGGCTTTCCAGCCATCAAGCAGATCCCAGGTCCCACAAAAAGCCAGGCGGAGTCAGCAGCGGCCTGCATTTCTGGACCCAGTGAGCGGAGCCTGGGAAATCCCAGAGTGAAGCAAAAAGGAGGTATAAGCAATCCAGGATGATTCCTGAAGTCACCCTTGGTCCTCCACAGGGACACACAGTGCCCTCTGAGACATACACACATAGATTGTGTCGTATTCCCTGAAGAGAGGGTCACTGGGGAAATTCAGAACCCTATGACTTGGTTTTGGAGACTCGAGAGGGAAGAAAGACTACAAGCAAGGACTTCAGAGGCACCTGGCCAGAAACACTTTTCCCGAGCTTCAGTCTGGCAGAAGCAGCAGCGGCAAACGACAGCCCAGGAAGACTCCCCATGACGCAAGAGACCCAACGTCCTTTGGAGGGCTAGCTGGGTGCCCCCGGGAGTGTGACTGGGAAGAGGGTCTGGGCTCTTGGGTGGCTACAGTGAGGACAGGCCAGCAGGCCCAGGTCCTGTTCCAACCTGCCTGTGCTGCACTAGGTCTTTAGGTATGTGATTAAGCCCTCTGGGCCTTACCTAAGGAGCACAGAGCACAAAGCACCAGCCTGCAGGCGGCCCCAGCCGGTGACCTCAGGGGTCTGGTCTTCTACCCCGTGACTACTTACCAGGACTTTTAATGAAAAACTTGCTTGCGTAGGATAGAGAAGGGACCACTTGGATAGAAGGGGATAAGTTGAGGCCATATCGGGGAGAAGGGAAGGAAACTCTTAAGGGGCCCCTATACCCCATGCCCTGTCTCTTCCTTTTTTTTTTAAAAAGTGCTCATTAGCATTGCCCTGTTCCAACACATCCAGAAATAGAAGTCTAGCTTCCTCTGGCCAGTGAGTTTGGTCTGAAGGAAAAGGAAGAGTGTGTGGTGGCCAGAGTCTCAGGGGCCACAGCTTGAGAATGTAGCCGAGCACACAACTACCACCATGCATGGGCACCAGAGGACAGCTCAGAGCCACCTGTATGCCTCAGAGCTGTGACTTCAGAGGACGGAGCTCAGAGCCAGCTGTATGCCTCCGGAACAAGCACCAAATAACTAAAACTAAGAACCCTCTTTCTTGTTCATAGAACCCTGAGCTGCTCATTTATTTATTTTTATTTAAGTTTAAATTAAAATTATTGTAAGATAGGATCTCATGTAAATCAGGCTGTTCACGAACTTCTCCCATCCAACTGCTAACCACACTGGATCCGACAATTAGATGAGACTGGGGCATTGCACCTACAGACAGGCCTTAAGCTTCCGATACAGGCCTGGGCCCCCTACCTGGTGTGGCTTTTGTGGTTGGCTGTATCTGGAGCTTTCTTTATTTGCAAGGAAGAAAGAAAAAAAAAAATGAACTTACATGTATATCCTAATGGTTGAGGAGATGAGGATCTGCGGGGTGGCTCAGTGGTAGGAAGAACTTGCCTGGCTTGTACCAACCCTTGGGTTTAGCTCCGGGTACTAAGAAATGAGTAACAGCAGTTTTCTTGAGAAGAGACCCGGCAAGGATCGGATACCCCAAATTCTAGTCTAGCTTCTCATTGAACTCAGACCTTCCTCGTCTTCCATCCTCACATTGTAATCAATGATACACTTCTATGATGTAAGTGCCTGTCATGTTTGGGGGGCTTTGCCCACAGAGTAATAGGTAGGTACTTAAAAGTAGAAGTCTGGCAACTAAATATTATTGTGGTATTGCTGTGTTGACCTAGAAGGAGAGCAGGCACTGGTATGGTGGGAAACCAGCCGAGGACTGGTGTGTACTGTCGCGTTGTTTTTCTCAGCGGAGAATAATTGAGCAATGTCAGTTAGAGAGCAAGAAAGCGGCAGAAGGAAAGCCCTGGAATAAGCGTCTGTGTCTTGGCTTTGGACGGTGAGCGGAGTTAGCTATGCCTCACTGCCCAGAGATAAAGGCAGCTCACAGCCACACCCGAGGAGCTGAGAGGCAGTCTGCACGGCCATGAATTAAAGTATCTAGTTTCCGGGGCTGTCTCCTGCTTGCTTACCTGCTGAACAACATCGGAGCCTCTGAAAGCACTTGGTCAACCTGGCATCTGGGAAATCAGCATAGCTGGCTCCAGTCTGGGGGTTGGGGGCTGCTGACACAGACATCATGGACAGACAAAGAAAACTGGGGACCTCTCGCAGCCAGCAGGGAGAGCAACCTCTGACATCACCGCGCGCCCACACAGCGCTCCCGTGAGCTCGTGTGTTCTGGTACACTTTCAGAATTTCTCTTGCGTGCATCAGATATCAGCACAGCAGTGCTGGGAGGTGGAGCCCGTGCCACTCGCCTGATTTTGAAGATGAAGAAAGCTTAGGGCTCAGGGATTTACTCACGGTCACCCTTGGTTCTTGGGGTGAAACTGCAAGCATAGTGGACTTTGTAGGTCCCAAAGACCCCAGTTTCAAAGGAGAAGGAGCAGCATGCTTTCTTTGTCAGTTTATTGAAGTATTAGAGATTGGTGTGCTCAGACAGAAGAATACCCCAGTGAGACACAGAATATCTGTTGCCCGTAGAAGTAAGTTATCCTGCTTCCTTTGGCAGCCAGTCTCCTTGTGAGCTGTACCCCGCTTGCTGGCATAGTTCATTAGTTTATATATTTTTTTGCACACGTGCATATGTGTGTGAACATGTGCTTGTAAGAGTGCACTGGAGTATATGTGCCTGTGAAGGCCTGAGGACGACACTGGGACTCATCCTAGATTCATCTACTTCCTTATTGCTTTTCTTGGCTTCCCAGGTTCTGCATTCCAGGGATGGAATTACAGGCTGCTATTATCTCCACCTGGCATTTTTATGTGAGATCTAGGGGTGTAAATTCAGGTCCTTTTGCTTGGGAGGCAAAAGCTTTAACCTCTGCCATCTCCCCAGCCTGTTAGCATTTTCAAGACTTGTATATAAGCAGAATCATGCAATACATCCTCTTGCATGTGACTTTTTTCTTAGCTAGTGTGTGTGTGTGTGTGCATGTGTGTATGCATGTTTTTATATGTGTGTATATGTTTATGCATGTGTATATTTATTTACGTGTGAATGTATGTATATATGTGTTTGCATGTGTGTATGTATATAGAAAAAGATGTATGTGTGTATATGTATAGGTATGTGTACATGTGTGCCTGTGTGTATGCATATGTACATTTGTTTTCAAGAGTGTATGCATATCTGGGCACATATACATGCATATGTGTGTGTGTGTGTGTGTGTGTGTGTGTGTGTGTGTGAAGTTTTCTGAGACAGAAGCCATCTTATTTCCCTTTCCTGTTCCTGTGATAAAATACCCTGACAAAGTCAACTGAAAGGAGAAAGGGTCTATTTTGATTCACATTTCAAGGTGTAGTCCATCATGGCGGAGAAGCCAAAGCAGCAGGAGCGTGAAGCAGGTAGTCACATGGTGTCACAACTGGAAAGCAGAGAGCTTGAACACTTGTCACCTTGCTGTCCCCTTTGATTCAGCCCAGAACCCCACACCCAAGAAATGGCGCCTCTCACTTTTAGGCTGGATCTTCAAGATCTTCAGAGACCTTCACAGAGAAGCCCAAGAAGCCAGCGGTAATCTAGAGACTCCCTCCTCCCTGGGTCCTGAGGCCCAGGTGTTAAGTTGATGATTACTAACATCATGCAGCCACAGTAGCCTGAACTCCTGATCCTCCTGCCTCTGCCTTGTGAGTGCTGGGGTTGCAGGCATTCACCAACACGTCTGGCCTGAGCATAATATTTTTGTTCCACATCCTGCATGCATCATTATTTTGTCTCTTTTGATTGACCTTGGGTATTCAGATGTGCTAACTGCATAATTATACTCCGCATATACAGCTTCTATGAAAACTTCCCAGATGTCCTCATTTCTAATAATAAATACCTCGCTTAGGCTTTTAGACCACATTATAGACGATACAGCAGATTCGCATAATCACCATCCAGTCGCTGACACTGGAAACAGGCGGAAACAGGCAGAAGATGGAGCCCCACGGAAATGGAAGCGAGCCCCGCCTGTGGCTGTGCCTTGGGGGTTTATCACCCCTCTGCCATGCCATCCTCAGCCCGAGCCATCCAGCGGAAAGACTTCCTGTGTCTCCCACGGGAGGTGCTTCAGCTAAGGAAGTTGGCGCCCTCCCTCCATCCCGCAGGCACTGTGCACAGCGGGGGCTTTCCCTCTGTGTGAGTATCTGGGAAGTTAAAAGACCCTGCTTTGTCTGTCTGGTCGCTGCAGCATTGAAGAGCAGAAGTCTATTCAGATGTTCAGACAGTCTGGGTTAGAACCCTCGGTCTATACAGCTGTGCCTCATCAGCGGGATGAGCTCAATCAAGTTGCTTTTAAATACACCAAGTCTCAGTTTTCTTTTCTGTGCTTTCCCCCGCCACACGAACCCCATGCCAGCCACCAATTCTTCAGCTCCGGTAGCCTCCCTGCCACAGTCTCCTAGAGACTATAAATGTTTGTTGCCACCATGGGCTCCGTCTGTAAAAAGTCCTGATAGCTAGAAAGGAAGGTGTCTGCTAGAAAAGTACATCTCTGCAAACTGTGGGGACAGGCTGGCCCTCCCCTGAACCCTCAGGGACGAAGCAGGTTCTCCTGCCACTCAAGTGGCTGTGTTATTCCACATGGCTTTCTTTGCCGCCTGGATGCCTGGCCGCCCCCTGCCTTTGTTTCCCCGCCCTTCCCTGAGATGGGTTGCACAGTCTGTGAAGTAGGCAGAGGACAGAGGGTGTTTCCTCCCTCAGTGCCGCCTTCTGCCTCCCACGTGCCTGGCTCTCTCCACGGGAGCCAGAGCAGTGCCAGGCCAAGCAGAAGCAGACAGCAGAGCTCGTGCAGCCCAGCCCCTTGACTGTAATAAGTGGCGGGGCTTAGGGATGCTAAGGGGTACCATATGGCTGTTTTTCTGAGTATGTGGAATCGGATTTGAGAGATGTGGGTTTGGGGAGGGAGGAGAAGAGGAGAGGAAGAAGCAGGGAGGAAGAAGAAGAGGAGGAGGAGAGAAAGACTCTTCTGGGCATTCTTAGAATGGGCACAGCCCCAAGCTGGACACAGTCAGTGCCAAGAGGATGTCTGAGCTTCTCATCAGGCCTGAAAGCCCTTGTCTTTTCCACTGGAGACTCTCCCGGATGCCACTGTGCATCTTCCCAAAGACTTCTGGGAGAATCTGTGTGGCTGCTCTTTTCCTTGGAGGAGGCTGGGTGGGGAGATGTGACACTAGTCAGTCTTCAGGATCCACTAGGAGAGGCTGACAGTGCGTGGGACATGCTCGGCATGACCAAAGATCTCTTTTCTTGGTCGAACTTTATAGTATTTCTTTTTCCATGCTGTCCTCAAATTCTGTAAACGTCTGTCTGTCTTCTATCCTTTCTTGGGATAGGGTCTCCTGTAGCCCAGGATGGTTTCAAATTCACTATACAGCTAAGGATAACCTAGAATTTGTAATCCTCCTGCCTCTACTCCTGGGCGCTGAGATTACGAGCATGTGCCACTACATCTGGTTTTAAGTGACGCTGGGAATCAAACCCAGAGAGCTTCATACATGTTAGGCAAGCAGTCCATTAACTAAGCCATATCCCCAGAACTGCTGTTCAAAGTCTTTCAAGTGTTGCTTCACTTTCTAAAGTCTCAATCCCCCTGCCTCGGTTTCCCAAGCATTGCTTTGTCTTTCTAACGCCCTCTTTTCCTGGTGACTGAGTGATGCTCCCTGTCCCCTACTCTTCATGAGGATGAGATGCTCTAGATGGTCGTCCAGAAAGTTTCTGAGCTCTTATCGTACATGTGGCATCCTACTGAATTCTGTGCAAGAGGAGAAACTTTTCAGGTTCCTGATACATTGATGTCAGCCACTTGGCTTTAGCTGCCTGCAATTCTTTTCCAGAAGTCCGAAGTGGCAGGCATATGTTTTCCAGGGTAGTGAATAAGATTCTACAAAGCTCTGGGCTCCATTACACCTCATGAAGTTATCTTCTGACTTCCATATCCACATCCATGGACACATGTGCGCGCGCGCACACACACAGACACACACAGACACAGACACACACACACATACACACACAAATACACAAACACACACAAGTTCAGGACTGTTGGTACCTTACACATCCCACCACTCCCCTCACACACACACAGGCGCTCAGGACTGTTGGTACTCTAGGGAGTAAATAAATGGGAAGAAAGAAAGATGTGAGGCAGTTATAGCAATGGAGTCATTTAACAAGCATGCATTAGAATCATTTTCCAATGGGTACGTAATGTGCTTTCTTGCAAAATATAACCCAAGTGCTGCTTAAATAAGAGAGGAGGTCTTGTCTTGAGCCCAGCACTCGGGGTGAGCAGATGACTCACAGACAGCTTTTTAATTAAAGGAACTTCTTCCCTTCAGTGGAGTTTGCCAGCTTTTTGTATAGCGCTTTCCATTGTATTCCCTGCCCCCGTGGATGTGCACACATTCTTGTATATACAGCTGCGGCAGTGAACTCTCCCAGAATCAGGGTTTCCACAGGGAGTGGGAAGCTCAGGGCAGTCCCTCTGGGAGGCCAATGGCCAGGTGGCCTGGGGCAGCCACTCGCTGCCTGCCTGGTTCTTTAGCGTGTAGCTGTGTGGCTGGAGGAAGCCTCTAGGTGAAGCAGGTAGCCACATTGTTTAGATTCTTCCTTCTTGTTTTCAGTGCCCGGCTCAGAGATGTTTATTGCCACCCTTTCCCTCTCAAAATGTTTGTTCTTCTTTTGAGTAGGAAACATTAAGACAGCAGGAAGGAAATTTGACCCATGGCTTTTGTGTGGAGTCCACTCAGCCACATAGCCGCCTGCAGATCCCACGGGGTCGCTGGAGTTGCCAGCCAGCCGTGTGTGCAGACTCATTTCTTAGCCTGACATCCTTTCTCCTGTTCTCCTGATCACATCTTACACATTCCAGACCAACTCTGCTAGAATTCACAGCTTCCATTCCTCTTTCCCTTGTTTTTTCTTCCCTTCTCTCATCTTCTTCTTTCCTTTTCTCATCCTTTCTTTTTGTTTCTTTTCTCTTGTCTTCTCTTTTCTCTCATCTCTGTTTCTGTCTCTGTCTCTCTCTGTCTCTGTCTCTGTTTCTGTCTCTCTCTCTCTCTCTCCTTAGTCATCATTGCCTATGAAATAAGCCTGGTATTGGGACCGTCCCACAACACGTGCAAGGATAGAGTAAGCTGGCCATGGTCCTCAACCATTTCCTCCTCCTTGAGAAATATACTGTGAGAGGCATTAAAAAAAAAAAGTAGGGGGCTGGAGAGGTGTCTCAAGGGTTAAGCCTCTGCCTTCTCGCAGAAGGTCTAAGTTCAGATCCCAGGTCTTATGTAAAAACGCCAGTTGGAAACAGCGGTGGCCTCCACTTCCAGTTCTGGTGGGTGGACCAGAAATCCCACAGCAAAGGAGGTAGAAACAATCCAGGATGATTCCCGAAGTCACCCTTGGTCCACCACAGGGATACACAGTGCCTTCTGACACACACACACACACACACACACACACACACACACACACACACACACACGGGGGCCATGGAGACAGCTTAGTGTGCATGAGTACCTGATCACAAACCTGGTGACCTGAGTGTGATGCCTTGGCATCCACACGGTAAAGGGAGAGAACGGACTTCTGTCCTCTGCCCTCCACCCCTGCGCCATATGCACACACATCCCCCATCTCTCTCTAATAAATAAGTAAGTAAATAAGACTTTTCAAAAGGTTTATTTATACATGAGCACTTCGCCATCTATTTGTGGGCAGTTGTGAAAGTTTGTTACAGTAGGAATGAGAAATGCAAAGATAATTAGATGTAACCTGCTTCTCTGAGATAACAGGAGTGGAAGACAGAGAATTATGATTATGCGTGGCAGATGCAGTGCAAGGGTAGAAGACACAGCTGTGGGCTGAGGATATGGCTTCGTTGGTAGAGTGCTGGCCTAGTATACACAGGGTCCTAGATTCGATCCCCAGCACCACATAGCACAGACGTGGTTGGTGACATTTGCCTATAATTCCAGCTCATTTGAGAGATAGAGGCAAGAGAATCAGAAATTCAAGGTCATCCGTGGCATAGAGCTAGTTTGAGGCCAGCCTAGGACACAGGGACAGGAAGAGTGTGATGTGACCAGGTGGGGCAGACAAGAAGCCTTGAATCTGAATGCAGGTTGAACAGGACCAATGTTGACACTATCCTTGTTAGAAGGGAGGGGCTTGGGAAGGCCAGTGGACAGTTCTAAGGGCTTAATGTTACCAGACACAAAAATCTAGAATTAGAAATGCTCTAAAATGTGAAGCTTTGAGCACCAACGTGAGTGAGACATTCTCCCCTTGACCTCTTGACCTTGTGTGCTCGGTCGCATGAAATTGCCTCCGGCTTTGTGGGTAAAGAGAATATGAAGCTCATTCTTAGTCTTGCGCTCCATCCGGTAAGAAATCCCATCATGTGTCTGCAGCGATTCCAGATTCTGAAAAGAGCTGAAATCTGAGATGCTTGTGGTCCCAAGCATTTTGGATAACAGATACTCAAACTAGACATAGAATATGAGACACTGCTTGAAAAAAAGAACCCTCCAGAGATAGAAGCTCGGAAATGCAAAGCTGGAAAAGCTACTTCGGACACCTGTGTTTGCAATTTAAGCAAAAGAAGAGCAGGCAGATGCCGTGACCTTCCCAAGACTCAGCCTGAAGCTTAGGTCTGCTGACCTTGAACATCTTTTTTCTGTCTCACAGCACTCCCTGGAAGGAGCTCAGACTCTTAAGAAAGAGGTTTTTGTCAAGGTTTGCCTTTGTTTTCTGGAGGCGTGGTCTGAGCTTTCGAATGGATAAGTCCTCACATTGTTTGTCTTGTCTCCCTCCTACCTTCTTTCCTCTCTCCCTCCCTCCCTCCCTTTTTCCTTCCTTCCTTCCTTCCTTCCTTCCTTCCTTCCTTCCTTCCTTCCTTCCTTCCTTCCTTCCTTCCTTCCTTCCTTCCTTCCTTCCTTCTTTTCCTCCCTCCCTCCCTCCCTCCCTCCTTCCTTCCTTCCTTCCTTCCTCCCTCCCTTCTTCTCTTCCTTCCTCCTGCCCTCCCTCTCTCCTTCTTTTCTTTTCCCCTCCTTTTTCCTCTCCTGTCCCCTCCCTTCCTCCTTTCCTTTCTTTTCCTTTTTTTCTTCCCTTTCTTACTTTGCGACAAGGCCACTCTCTCTGTAGCCCAGGCTAGCCTCCCAGTCCCCCTGTCTTTGGAGTGCGGGGGTCACAGGCACCACCAACTGGTCTGCCTTTCCTTTGCTTCCTTCATACTGGCCCCCTGCTGACACCTCATTTTGTAGACACTGGTGAGGTTCATTTTGGCCTGTCGCCATGTTACCCCTGAGAAGAGGGGCACATGGCTGGGGGAGGGGAAACATGTTGGAAGGTCCCTCCCTCCTTGTCACTCACCCATGAGGGTGGAAGCAGGGTACAGTCTGGGGGGATGGGAGATTGGTTTGGAGTCTCAGCTCTGCCACTTTCTGAGGATGCAGATTTCAAAAAGTTGTTTCTTTGGGTTGGACGAATCCAATGGAGGTGGTGCACAGACAGGTAAAAACCCCAGAAACTCTGTGCATGCAGCGTGATGCCTTGGTGCTTCGGGGTGCAGGGCAGCTTTCTCCATGCTTCTGGGGTTTCATGGGCTGCTGGGCCGTTGAGGGAGCTAGCTGCTCCACCCAAAGGAAGGCTTTCCTCTGGAGGATTCAGTTTTCACTTGTCTCTCTGGGGAAGTAGGATGTGAGTCATAAGAAGTGACGTGGGAGACATTTGTGAAGTACAGTATACGTAGCCAGAGGCATGCGCAGTGAGCCCTGTTTGCCGGTATAACCAACTACTGCACGTTCACTTCCGGCATCCCGATTTATTCTCTTTCAGTTCAGGGGTCCAGGGTCCAAAATATGTAAATGAATGGGGGAGGGTTGTTATTGTGGTTTTTAGGGTTTTTACAGGCTTTTGCTATGTAGCCCTGGTTGGACTGGAACTCAAGTAGATCAGGCTGGCCTTGAACCTGCAGTGATCCTCGTGCCTCTGCTTGGGATTATACGTATGTGCTACTAAACCTGGCTCTAAATATGAGCATTGTAGGTTAATGTCAAGGTGTAAACGGAGGAACACTGTCTACAGGCTCTAGGGGACTGTGTGAGACGCATGGTTTGCGTACATCTCCTTAGTCTGTGATGTCACAGGAAAGAATCTTCCTTGCCTTTACCATCACCAACTTATCTTCTTCATCTCTTTGCTATTACCGTTCCCAACCTGAGCACTCGCCATGTACAGCTGACCTTCACCGAGTGTGCGCTGTGTGCTAGACAGTCTTTAAACTCTACATGCCTGTCATCTTGCTTAGTCCACGTAACACTGCTGTGAGGCAGGAGCAGTTATTATGCCCATGTTACAGATGAGAAGACCAAGATGTGGAGATTGTAGTTTGTTTGAGCTTCCTCAGTTAAGGGGTGCCAGAAGGAGGATGTTCCTAGATCACACAGCCCTGGGGTCACGAGGGCAACTTGACTTGCCCCTTGGTTTGTTTTACTTCTGGGTCCTGCCAACTGCCCTGTGGCTGGTGATCTGGTGATATGGACTGAATTTGCAGTAAACCGTTTCCTCTTGGGAAAGTGTGTGTGTGTGTGTGTGTGTGTGTGTGTGTGTGTGTGTGTGTGTACAACTCATTTTGATCTTGGAGGACAGATGCAGGGTTGTTCTTGGAAGTTGCAGACCACCCAGCCCCTACCAGCTACCCTCCTCATCCATCTGCGGCTAGGAACTGAATAGGACACACGCTCCTATTCCTGCTTCTTCAGTCAGGGATTTTTCAGGGCAAAACGAGTCATTCATGGTTTGTCTGGTATCGAAATCTCCATCAGACTTGGGCACATTCAAATTCCTGCTCCCCTATGGGCAAGTTAAAAAATCCCTCTGAACCTCGTTTGATCATCTGTTCAGTGAGCAGGATGGTTATCTGCCCCAGGGGATTGTTAGCGGGTAAATGAGAGACTGACATAAATGTGGTCTACACAAAGCCTGTCCAAGAAGTCTCACAGTAAGCGGCAGACATGATGGGAAGGGGCTGATCCTTAGAAACACAGCATTGAATGCAAAGCAGAAGGGGTTTTGGGATACAGAAAGAGGCATGTTTGATTAAAAAAAATTGGACATTTTCTTATGTATCTATCCCAGGATAACATCAAACTCATTTCTAATCAAGGCTGCTCATGATCCTCCTGCATTCTCTCCCAAATGCCTGTTAGGCAATTTCAGAACTGGGCCAGGTTAGGAAGGTCTTTGAAGGGCTTGGAAGGTCATCCCCCACTGTTGGGACTATCTTGAAGGAACACACCCTAGTGTCTTGGAGGAACTGGTTCTAATCCTCCACAGAGATAAAGCTGCCAACTTCCCCCACCCTCCTGTTCAATAAGGATATGGAGAACAGCTCTTCATTGCACATAAGCTCAACCATGAGGTTGGCCACAAGATCGACTGGGCTGCCCCCCCCCATGTGAACAGACCAGTGAGATGTAGGGGACCAACAGCTCCAATCAGGTTTGCAGAAGCTAGAGCTAACCAATAAGAAAAAGCAACTTTTCCTGGTCCCCTAACTCTATAAATACACTGATCCTGCAACCATCTTCAACTTCCTGGCCCCTCATGGACTCCATGTCCCTGAGTTCCATCATTTCTCTCCTCTAATAAAATCTGCTTTAATCCTCTATGTGTGTTCTGGTTTCAATCTTTAACACACAAAGACCTGGACATAAAGAAAAAAAAAACCTGGAGTATTTGGCTTGTTTTTGAGACAAGATCTTATGTTGTCCAGGCTGGTCTGGAACTCAAAATCCTCCTGCTTCAGCCTCTCTAAGGTTGGAATTCCTGCCACGCCCAGCCACATGAAGACAGAAAGCAAGCTATTCAGGTCTCTGGTGCCCTGCGCTGTCCAACCTGTAAGACCTTGAGGTACTTGACAGTACATCAGCCTGGCTTTCTGGGGAGGGGCAGGGATGGAAAGGAGCTGTGTCAGGAGTGCAGAGAGCCTGTGGTCCAGTGCGTCCTTGGAACCTCACCTCTGTGGCCTCTGCCTGTGCACCCACCTCACAGAGCTGCTATTTTCTGTTGAGAAGAATCCAGGGCTAAGGATGTAACTCAATTGGCAGAACACTCACCCACCACTACATAAACAAGGCATGGGGCGCACACCTGTAATCCCAACACTTGAGAGCTGGATTAGAGTTAAGGATCATCTTTGACTACAGAGTGAGTTCAAGACCAGCCTAAGGTACATGAGACCCTGTTTCAGAGAGAGAGAGAGAGAAAGAGAGAGAGAGAGAGAGATCTGCAAAGCTGAGCTTAGTGTCACAGGCTGTAGTGCCAACACACAAGACTCTTGAGTCAGGAGGTTGGTGAGTTTAAGGACTCCCAGGACCACATGGCGAGACCCTGTCTGGACAGAACAAAACAAGGATGGGTCTGTAGCTTAGCGGTTGAGTGCTTGCTTAGCTTGAGCAAGGGGCTGCTGGTTTGATGTGTAGAACCACAAACAATAGAAGCACGCAACCCTCCCTTCAGTAAAACCCACAAGTTAAAAAAGTAAATGAGGGACTGGAGAGATGGCTCAAGGGTTAAGGCTCTGTCCACAAACAGGGTCCTGAGTTCAGATCCCAGGTCCCACATAAAAACGCCAGGCAGAAACAGAGGCATTTGCACTTTCTGGCCCTGGTGGGCAGAGCCTGGGAAATCCCAGAACAAAGCAAGAAGGAGGTGGAAGCAATCCAGGATGATTACCAAAGTCACCTTGGCCTCCACAGGAACACACAGTGCCCTCTGACTCTCTCTCTCTCTCTCTCTCTCTCTCTCACACACACACACACACACACACACACACACACACACACACTAAAAAAAAAAACATTTTTTAAAAAAGTAAGTCCCAAAGAGCACATCTTAGGTTCTGGATTCCATCCCCAGTACCACAAAACAAACAAATAAACAAATCCTAGACACATCAGCCAAGTTGTGATAATGTCCCAAGGAAGCCGGCTAATAGGTAGAACTTGAAAAGTCCAAGACGTATCCGCACAGACCTGCAGAGCTCTCTGGCCCCGGGCCTGCAGCATCCCTCCTGGATTATGGAGTGTCTGAAGTCCTTATCTCTTCCTAAGGGAAAGATCACAGGCTCACCCTGAAGGTTGAAAGACAGCCAGGCCCCGTTCTTTGCTGTCTGGCCACCTCACATGCTTCCTCCTCCCCACACTTCATCTATCAAGCGTGGCAGGTGGTGGTAAGCTGTCTTCTTGTGGCTGCGGCTGAGACACCGGAGCAGGGAAACATCCAGACATCAGTGACTTGGCCTCAACAGGGTGGCCGAATCACCCACGGGTTTTGAAGATTCCTGGTGGGCTGACTCTCAGGGACTTTGCGTATACAGAAAGTTGATGTTTGCTAGGCAGCTGCCTCTGAGGCTGTGGAGGGTAAATTTTTGCGTGTTTTGTTTTTTGGGTCGGTATTGTTGTTTGGGTTTTGCAGTCCCTCCCCTTTTCCATCTTCTGTAGTCTGGGGAGCTAGCCCCTGCTTTTCTGAATTGTTCTGAAAAGCCACTAAGTGGGCTGCAAATGTTTAATCTGGAGGAGGCCTGATGAGGGGTGAAGGTGTTTTGGCAGGGCGGGAGGAGTCTAGTGACCCCACAAAGCATCCCTGGGCCGTGATGGTGCCAGGCACCTGTGAGTTAGTATGAAGGAGGACAAGACTTGCCTTCTCATCACAAGACGCTGATGGCTTCCATGTGACAGAAGAGCCCAACCTGTGGGACTATCCTGTGAATGGAAGAGTCCTATTTGAGGGGGATTTCATGAGAGGGGGTTGATTGCCATTCATAAGGACAATCAACTTTTGGCCCTGCCATATATTCCATTACTTAAGGTCCTGCGTTCGTGCTTTGTGTATAGTCACCGCGGCAGAGCTTCTGACCGATCTCTTTGGAAAGACCTAAGAGCTCCTGTTTGGACTCAGGAACATGTCTGAAGTGGTGGGGGCCCAGCTGGGCTGGCTTGGGTTACAGGGTAGAGGGGTCTTCTGAGGATCAACCTCTGGGGAGCTGTCTCCACATGCAAGCTTTCAGGGCTGGGTAGTATGTGCTAGACCCTGAGGTAAGATGGAGGAATGTTGCTTTGAAGTGATGAGAGAATTCGCTTTGAGAATCTGCTTCCTGAGCTGACAGTGAGCTGTACCCGCTTCTGCTGGCTCTGGACCTGGTGAGTTGACACCAGCATTCTGGAACATGGAGTGTGGAGATGGGAGGGAGGAGGTGGGTGGAGACTCTTTAGAGGCAGCAGCAAAAAAAAAAAAAAGACGGCAAACAAGTCCAACGTTACCAAGCCAGGGCACAACGGCTGCTCTGAAAACGAAGAAAGGAACTGCCAAGCTGGAGAGGAGGGGAATGCAGGCCCTCGAGGTGGCTGTGGATGGAATTCTTAATAGAGCTAAGAGGCTGAGATCCCCTGCAGTGAAAGGATAGTTGCAGATCAGATTTTAACTCCTTACAGGAGAACATTCCAGAAGGGACCATATTCTTTCTGGCATCGTTGCAATTTCTAAGGATGGGGAGGACGTCTGTTGCATTTGCTGTTGCTGGAGTCCGAGGATGTTTTGTCGTTGGATCCTCCTGGCTCTGGAGCTGCTGTTCTCTCCCCGAAGAGAAGCAGCAGCAAGTGTTTGCCAGGCGTCTGCAGCCGTCTCGGCTTCCCACTGGACTCCTGCCATAATCCGGAGCTTATTTATTTATCTGTTACTAGTCAGGGTCGAATGTTGCCCTGACTGTCCTCACACTCACTCTGTTAGGGTGCAGGGATGATAGGCAAACACTACCACTTCTACTTTAGGGTTGCCAGTGCATGCTAGGCAAGCAGCCTACGGACCAAGTTGCAGTCCCAGCCTGGACCATTTTAGTGCTGCATATAAGGAGTCCAAGATGCTCCTGGCCCTCCCAGTTTCCTGCTTCTAGGGTTGTTTCGTTTGCTCTTTGTTTCTTTAACACATTTATTGGCTTTATGCTATGCTAGGATCTAAATAAAGCAAATAGGAATGCAAAGAATGACCTCTGCCCTCCTGACACTCCCAGTCTGGTGGGAATAATAGTAAAGATAAAATTAAAAAAAGAGAGAGGTGAAGGAATAATTACTAGTACTCTGCTAAAAACCTAGAGAGACATATGTAAATGGGGTTATATAATCATCAGGAGCTAGGGGGAGACTGCAAAGGTATTGGGAGGGAGTCTTTAGTCCTACTCTGAGCTAGAAGCAAATTCATATTAGGTTCTTTAAGGTGTAAGGAAGTGTTGTTTAATAGTGTCGTGTGTGTATGTGCATGCATGTATGTATGCCTATGTGTGCGTGTGTGGGCATGTGGGTTTCTTTGTACGTGTTTGTACATGTGTATGCCTGTATACATATGTGTGCATGTGCATGTGTACATATGTGTGAGTGCTTGTGTGGGCTTTTACGTGTGCATGTGTGTATGTATGCTGTTGCATGCATGTATGTGTTTGTGTATGTGTGTGAATGTATTATGTATGTGCATGTATTATGTGTATGCATGTATTTGTGTGCATATGTATGTGCATGCAATGTGTATGAATATTGTATGTGCGTGTGTCTTTCTATGTGTATGTGTGTGTGTGTGTGTGTGTGTGTGTGTGTGTGTGTGGTATTAGGTATAAGAAATTCTTGAATGCTAAGCAAAAGTTTGGCCACTAGCTTCATCTTCAGCCTCATTTCTTTGTCTTGTTCTTGCCATTTGCTGGCAAAGTACCTTTTGAATTGCCCCAGCCTACTGCAGGCCTAGCCAGTCAGAGCTGAGAACCCCATTCACAGATGAGGAAATGGGCCTCAACGGAGCTAGTGCACATGCGTCATGAATCAAGCACTTTGCTGGTGTCTGAGCCAGCTTGTCTTTACTCCAAGGACATTCTCATTAGACCTATGTTAGGGTGCCTCAGTCTGGCTTGGCTGATTTGGTTTTGTTCCTGGAACACAGTTTTAAACGCGCACACTAAGCTCTAGCACTCTGCCTGGCAAACAAACCTTCCTGGCAATGCGGCCAGCTGCCGTTTCCTGTGTTTAGAGACCACATAGCGGGGAAGTGTTTTAAGAGTTGTTTTGAGTGCTGCGTCTTCCCCTCATGCAAACGTGTGGATGCCACTTCTGAGAGAGAGGAAGGTGCCGTGGGATGCTCAGCGTTCGGTGGCGGCTCCCACATGCCAATGGATTTGTATGCCTTGGGTTGTGCCCAAAGCCTGTGTTCAGTCTTCCCTGAGACTCTGCCGTCTAGGAAATCAGTGAGCTGCGAGGTCAGAATTCTCCCTGACTCTGCCCCGGATCTGCCTTTATGACTTTGGGTGAGACGCTTTATGTCTGTCTTGCTCTGCTGCGCAGTTGAGCTCACTAAAGTGGTAAGAGCTGTTGGACCTCTGATAAGCCCAACAGGGTGGGTCCATAAACCCCCAAGATGAGCAGGGTGGTCCCAGTGAGTCTCTGTGATTAGGACATGGATGGATACATGATTGGTAGTGGGCTAAAAGGGGACAACTTTTCTCCTATTTCCATCTTGGAACAGCGGGTAATTCACGTCTTCAGTAGGGACAAATTGTGGGAGTTTGTATCCGTGGTCAACCTGTCACGTGTGTGAAGGCTCATGCATGTTGTAGAACCTACCTCGTGTCCCAACTCTTATGTTTTTCATGGTCCTACTATGTGCATGGGAGTGCATGTCTGTGGATCTGTTATGTGTACAAAAGTTTCTTTTAGCTGTGGACTCACTGTATGTGAGTTTCTTCTTCTTGTCTCCATCCTGAGCAGAACAGGGAGTAGTATTTCCATTTTGCAAGTGAAGAAAAGGAGACAGCCCTAGGCTTTATCCCTCACTCTGCCCTGAGAGCCCTTAGCAGATTGAGATTGCACATTCCAGAGTGCCCTTCTCCCCACTCCCTGTTTCTGAGATGCTGTCAATCAGGAGTCATTTACTCTCAGCTGCCATTTGCCTTTCTAGCCTCTTCTCCCCACCCATGCCTCCAGCCCTTTCCCACCATCTTCCCTCATCATTCTTGCCTTTGACTTGTGAAGTGCTCTGGGGCCCTGTAGACACTGTTAAATCATAAATATCTTCTTCCTGGGTGCAGTTTCCTCTCTGAAGCTGAGACCTTTCTTTTGTTCTCACTGTTTTTTTTTTTTTTTTAATTATTATTATTCTTAAAGAAAAGGTCTTCCTGTGTAACTCTGGCTGGTCTTGAACTTACTCTGTAGACTAGAACTGGCCTCAAGCTTGGGATCCTCCGCCCTCAGATTCCACAGTGCTGGGAATATGGGCGTGTGTGATCCCTGCTGGTTTAGGTAAGAATTTATCTATCCTTTGCAAATATTCTCTTCTGTGAGGAGATTTCTTAGCTTGCCTGTTCGTTATCTACCTCTCTCCACTTCCATTTCTAGAATGTTTGTGCCTGTGTGTATGCACGAATACACTGCCTCAGTGCACTGTGTGCAAATCATACCACTTTCATTTATTTATTTACTCTGTGTGTGCGTGCATGCATGTGTGTGTGTGAGGGCACTGTGTGTTCCTGTGGAGGACCAAGGGTGACTCCGGGAATCATCCTGGTTTGTTTCTACCTGTTTCCCTCAGGGATTTCCTAGACTCTGCCTAGAGCCAGACATGCAGGCGCTTCTACCTGGCGGTTTTTTTTTTTTTTTTAAGGTGGGACCTGAATCTGAACTCCAGGACCTTCTGCTTGTGAAGCAGAGTTTCAACCCCCAGCCATCTCTCCAGCCCCTACTTTCTTAATTCACTGTTACAGGTGGCTTCTGTCACTTTGCCTGTCTAAACTGATCCCTAAGAGCAAATCTTTGAGTTTCCCATTTCCCTAACTGGTACTTAGAATCTAGTAAACATACAGTTCATTCTCTCACCATCTATTAACTGGTTATTAATGTCTATTATACATGTTCCCTATGCTGGGGAGACAGTGGTATGAAAACCTGGACATAGCTCTGTTTTCAAGGCCTGAACATTTCATTGGAGGAAGTGGAAACCAATCTTTTTACCTGTAGGAACAAACAAGAAAGCCAGTATCTGTCAGGCAGCATGGTGCCAGCACTGGCTGGGCGTCAGGAGCAGAGGCTGAAGCCCGCATCAAGGTCTGGCAGGCTGGGGTCGCAGGGCTCTTTCCCTGAATTGCCAGTGGCCACCTTCTCGTTGTGTCCTCAGAGGACAGCATGGAGGATAGTCAAGATCTGTTGCTGATCCCTCTTTGTGTCCATTTCAAGACAGGTGTCATGTAGCCCAGGCTAGCCTCAAACTCTTTATACAGCAGAGAATGACCTTCTGATCCTCTTACCTCCATCTCCTGAGTGTTGGGATTATAGTGCGTGCCCCATATTTGGGGCTGGACTAGAACCCTGGACTGCATACCTAGGAACACTCTACAAACTGGACCATAGCTCTCTCTGTCTCTCTCTATCTGTCTCTCTCTCTCTCTCTCTCTCTCTCTCTCTGTCTTTCTTTCTCTGACTCCCTCCCTCCCCCCTTTTGGAGGCAGGGTCTTGGTATGTATCCCACACTGGTCTTGAACTCAAAATTCTGAAATTCTCTCCCTCCTTCCTCCAAAGTGCTGTGACCAGATTTGACCTTTCTGGCCTCGTCTTAGAACACCCCAGGAATGGCCTCATGAGGACCCTCCTGATACCATTTAAACATAATCACCTCCCAGAGGTGGCATCTCTACCTTCTATTGTGTTGTTAGGCTGCTGATCCACCAATTCATTCTATTTTTTTTTAAATTTCATTTTATTGTTGGGGTAAAGGTCTCATGTAGCCTAGAACTAGCTGTGGACTTCAGATGCTCTGGGCTCTACTTTGTAGTCCATGAATTTCCAGGGGGAAATAATTCAGTTTTCCTTGCAGGTCCTAGCAACTGTCCATGACCTTCTAGAAAATTCTATTTATTTATTTATGAAAATTCTTATGTGAGCAGTAGGTATTTGAGGGCAAGAGAGGAAGTATCACATTGAAGGGGGTATTGGGAGGATACCACATTGAAGGGGTAGGCAGGACCTAGTTTCCTTCACAAACACCCCTCACCACCTCTCTGCCCTTTTCATTAGCCGGGCACCAGCAGCGACCATGCCCTCTGCCCTTCTTTCCATTGTGGCTGTACTCAGCCTACATCTTTCTGTCTGGCCCACATTCCTCTGGGGCCCAGGTGACCAATAAGGAAATGGAAACCACAGAAATGAGAGGGAGCTGTCTGCAGCCTCCAGGAGGAGTGGTGGTGAAGGCTGAATTGGTTTCCCAGATCTTCTCACTAACCAACCGCATTCTAACACTGTCCATAGCAGTTCCCACGTGACTCGCTGGTGTGGATGGTGACTCGCTGGTGTGGACGGGAGGCATGTGATATGGCCATTGGCTCCCAGGAGGAGACACCCTAGGAAGGTGGTCTCAGGACCTAGGAGTCCTCTGCGCTCCATACAGTGGCTTGCGAATGAAGTGATTACTTCACTTAAACATTGAGGTGCACAGCCCAGCCCAGATCTGTTTCTGTTAGAAATGAATTGTGGGGGGGGGCAGTCTGCGTTTCTGGTTCTGGGGTCCTGGTAGGACGGAGCCTATGAATCCCCGGGCAGAGTAAACAAGGAGAGCTGGTGGTGGTCCATGGTGGTTCCCGAATTCGTTCGTGGTTCTACACACACATACGTGCATACATGCATACATGCACAATTGAATAAATAATAAATAGTAAAACAAATTAAAAAATTTTAAAAAAGAAATGAGTCAGGGCAAAGCATGTCTATTCTTTATTGTTATTGTTGTTTATTTTTCTGAGAGAGGCACATTTGTGTATATTATAGTGCATGGGTAGAGGTCAGAGGACAATGTTTGTAAGTCAGTGCTTTTCTACCATGTGGGCTTCCAGGAATCAAACTCAGGTCACCAGATCTGTGGGAGCAGGCGTCTTACCACTGAGCCACCATGCTGGTCCCAAGTGTGTTAGTTTCTGAGGCATGGACTGGAGAAAAGAAACCACACTCAGAAAGCGTGGGTTCTAGCTTTTCACTTGCTTGGCTGGGTGATGCTGGTCGGCTCACCTACTCCACTCCCCAGAGCCATTCGTTTCACTCCTATGGAATGCCTGGAACTGTGCTTGGTGAGTAGGTATGGGAGTCAGTGTGGCGCCTCTCCCATGGAGCGCCTCAGTGTCGAACCCACACAGCTCAGACTGTGAAGCAGAGCTTATGTCCAAGGGACTCACTCAGCCCATCTTGGGGGGAACCACCACGCTCCTTTCAAAGGAGGTGCCCACGCACTTGTTGGAAGGACGAGAAGGTGGACAGTTAACCATGTGAGGGGTGGAGGGGGTGGGCTGAGGAGGCAGAGAGGCCAGGGAGACACAAGCAACCTGCACCTTGGGTACCTCCCCCTATCACTCCAACTTTGGGCTGCAGACCAGCAGCTGTGGTACTGGCCTGGAGCCCATTAGAAGTGCAAAGTCTGAGAGTCTCAATTTCACGCCACCTCTACTAAATTGGAACTTTCGTTTTAACGAGATCCCTTGAGGATTGGAGTGTCACCGCAGGCATTTTGCATCCGAGGAGGTCTGTATCCTTGGATTCGACCAACCATGGATTAAAAATAGTCAAAAGCAATTATAGGACTTGGGCTAGAACTAAGTTGATAGTGTGCATACCTTACAAAGGGGAACCCCTGGGTTTAATGCTCAGTATAAATAAATAAATAAATAAATAAATAGTATTATATCATATATTTTTTAAAAGTGTGCTCTTTAAAAAGTGTCAGATTAAGGGTGGGACAACAGCTCAAAAGCAGAGCACTTGCCTAGCAAAAAGAGACTCTGGGTGCAATCCCCAGTGCTGCAAGAAGAGAGGGAGGGGAGGAGAGGAGAGGTGTGGAAACCCAAAACCTTTTAGAGGCATTGAAATAACTTAGCAGGTGTCCTGCGGGCTGGAGAGAAGAAACCACAGTCAGAATGCAGGCGCGGGTTCAATCCCTGGAGCCCACATAGCGGAAGGAGAGACCTGACCTCTGAATAAGGGCCAGGAGTGGTGGTGAATGCCTGTCATTCCAGCGTGCAGGTGGCTGACCACCCTACCTAGTCTACATAGTCGGTTCACCAGGGCTGCAGAGTGAGACCCTGTCTCCAAAACAGCAAAAGTAACACATAACCGTTGCATCTGAACTTTTCCTTTGTCTTGTCATTATTCTGTAACGTACACAATGTAACAGCTATTGGTATAGCTCTGGAGGATGGGCTGGTGTTCAGGCTAATGTTGGACCACATGTGTATAAGTGTATAAGTTTTACGTAGCATAAACTTTCATTTCTTTTGATTTATTTTGAACTGTTTAAATGTAAAAATCATTCTCAGGTACTTCAAAAGCAGATGGAGAGCTGGGTTTGACCAAGGACTGTTGCTTGCTGACTCATGGAGAAACTTACTTTCTAATAATCCTTTCATGTCTGAGTGCTTCAGAGACTTAACCATAACGGTCAGATGAACTGAAGAGGATGGACATTCGAACCACGCCTGTATCTTTTGGCTGAAGAAATATGACTTGCTTCGGCTGAAGAAATATGACTTGCTTAGAGGCGCGCGGCTCATTACTGGTTAGGACTCAGGCAGATCTGCTGAATTCCAGCAGATGTGCTGCTTCATTCTAGGTAGAGTTGATTTGAAAGGCAAGCTAAAGCTTAAAAGGCAAATTAATTGTCATTCTGTCATGTCGCAAATGGTTAGTTCAGGGCTTCTGCGTGTCAGAGCGCTTGTGTCAATGCCAAAATGCTGTTAGCAACTTATACTGGGAAAATACCTTGTTTAAGGCTGGAGAAAAAGCCAAGGAATTTCACAGATAAGACATGAAAACTCACCCTCTTTCCCCCTACACAAGTTGTTTGAGACAGCATTTAGTTCTACATCCTGACTGGTCTGGTCTTGTCTATGTAGTTCAGCCTGAACTCAAACTTAGCAGTAACCTTTCTGTCTCAGCCTCCTGAGTGCTGCGTTGAGCAACACCATCACACCCAGGCTAAAGTTCCTTTTCATTTAGCAAAAAAATGTGTTTCAGGTTAAATCTTGTTCCCTTAGCAAAGTTTGCCTGGAAATTTCTTAATTCAAACCTGACCATTTTTGTTTAAGCTCTTCCAGACTTAGTAATTAGCAAGTTATGCTTGCTAACAACAGTTACTTAAAAGTATGGTAGTATGAATTGTTACACTTGTTTTTTTACTCAAATGGTAACACACTTTGGTGACCTTTGTCCCCCCCTTCTTTCCTCCCTCTCTTGCTTACTAACCCTTTGTTCCTTTTTTTTGTTTTCTTTCTTTCTTTCTTTCTTTCTTTCTCTTTCTTTCTTTCTCTCTTTCTCTCTTTCTTTCTTTCTCTTATCTCTTTCTCTCTTTCTCTCTCTCTTTCTCTTTCTCTCTCTCTTTCTCTCTTTCTTTCTCTCTTTCTCTCTTTTTTTCTTTCTTTCTTTCTCGTATCTCTTTCTCTCTCTCCCTTTCTGAGACAGAGCCTCAATATGTGACCCAAGTCATTATGTAGCCCACACTGAATTTGAACTCATGTTTGTGCTGGAATTACTGAGGGAGCGCTTCTTATTAGTACACCTTTCCCAAGCCCCCACAACCTTCTAAGTACAGACACTCTGGCCCTTTTTTCTCCAGTTCCGGTCTGACTCCCAGTCAAACAGAAACAATTGCTCACAGAGGAAACAGACCTTGGCCCTCTTCTACTTCTGCTTCTTCGCCTTGACATAGAAACACAGCAGTGACATTCAGAAAGTAGGTTCTGGACAAGCCAGAGTGAAGGGACCACTCAGAAACGTAAATGTAAGCTCCCCTGTAAACATGCTGGGTCCCAGCACGCGGGATCCTGGTCATCTATTGTCTGAGTGTCATGTGCCTTGTTCTACTACTGTGGCACTGGGAGGGCACTATGAGATCTGTGGAGGTTCCCATGGGGATCTAGGGTGGGTTAATCCCTTCAGGTGGTCTCAGCTGATCCTTCCAGATGTGGTTCCAGCTGATCTTAGTTAATACCAGGTATGTCAAGTTGACACCCAGACTTAACTATCACACCATCCAAGCATTCATCTCCAGTGTCCATGTGAAAGGTGGGCATACCTGTAATCCGTACCTGTAATCCTAGTGGTAAGATGATGGAGACGAGAGCAACCGTGGGGTTTGCTAGCCAGCCAGTCTAGCTGAATGGGCAAGTTCCAGGCTGTGCATGAAAGACGGGGTTGGCGAGACTGGTTATGGAAGATACCTGAGCCAATCTCTGGGCCTCCACATGCACGCGTGCCAGCATATACACATGAGCACTCATGTACATGGGCACATATGCACATGGGCACACATGCAAGCCCATGAGCTGGTGCCTAGAGTCTGGGAGAAGCCTCTGAGCTTAGGCATGCCTCAGGCAGGGAGAGAACACAAAGGCACCAGCCTCTGACTGGCATCACACAGCAACCCATCAGCTGGGGCGTCTGCGATCCCCGCTGCTCAGCCTGGGCTCTCTCTGGGAGCGTCACTCTGAGAGGCTTGTGCTGAGCATGGCAGCCGTGAAGCTGACTCATCGCTGCCACCCAGGGCGGCCCAGCTGTCAGAGTGAGATGGGCCCATCTTCTTCCCCATTTGCCCTGCTCTGTCAAAAAAAAAAAAAAAAAAAAAAAAGCCACGGGTTGTGAGTCATCTGCCCTGACAGAGCTACTCAGGAAGCCCAAAGGGCTGAGGGGGGAGGGTGGCAGAGGGCAAATTGTCCTCCTGTATAGGACCCTGCTGAGTCACTTTGAGGCCTGGAACAAATTGCTTCTTCCTAAATAATTAATTGCAGCAGTTTTCATTTATTTAGCAGTTGACGGGGTGGATGGTCCCGCAGAGAAATCGTTCAGACTCCAGTCCTCTGTCCCAGCTCCATGCTGCCTGCCACCCGTACTCGTCAAATCGCATCCCACCCGCAGGGCAGCTCTGGAGATGGTAGCGATATTCCTACGTGCTAAACAAAAATGCCGAAGCAAGGAGAGTTCGCTCATCCCAGGTGAGGGTCTGAACCCCAGCTTCTGACCCGAATCCTCTTCATTTCTTTCCAGTGTGCCTTTCGTGCCTTCCGCTGTCCCTCCCTCCCCTGCCCTTTCCGTGTGGTGCTGGAGAATGAACCGCCCCAGCCTTGGGCACACAGCTGTTCTACCCCTGAGCCACACCAAGCAGCACTTGGGTTTTTGAGACAGAGTCTTGCTGGGTCGCCTACCGAATTTAATCCTTCTTTCCCCAGCCCCTCAAGTGCTGGGATGACAGGCTTGTGCCATCGCACCCGACTGAGCTTTTATTATTTCCTGTGAAAAGTTGACAAGCGTACTGGAAATTAGGAAATCCTTCCATCCCAGCACTTTGGAGACAGAAGCAGGAGGATTGCAATGAACTTGGACCAGCCTGGACTACATAGTACGTTTCAGACCAGCCTGGACTACAGAATGAGCCCAAAAATAACACCCTATCTAACCTCCTCTTCCCCCTCTTTTCTTTTCCAATTTCTTTGCTTCCTGGAGCCTAAGGCGTACATCTCCTTCTAACTGAACTTTCTTAACCAGGTCCCCAGGGACCGGCTCACCCTGGCAGATTTGGATTGAGCCAAATCTGCTGTGGCACATCCACGGCCCAGAGGCCACTGCATGGAGGCCCGTTATGGGCCAACCTGCTCGCTGGCATTCACCTACCACTCCTGACTGATTAGAACTTTAATGATCTACTGGTTTTAAACAGATCATGAAAAATTTCAAACTGATACACGTAAGAAGCAAGAAGAGTGTGACAGAACAGATGATTCAAATAAATTGTGTCTAATCTCTGTTTGTTTGATACAGGGTCTCCCATGTAACTCATTTTTATCACTTACATGGATATATGTATATTTAAGAAAGAGAGAGGAGGAGGAGAGACAGAGAAAGGAGTTGAACATTTGCATGTCATAATGCATAGTTGGTTGGAAGTCAGAGAACAACTTTGAGAAGTCAGTTCTCACCTTACACCATGTCGGCTCCTGGGGATCCAACTCAGGCTGCCTGGTTTGCAGCAAGCTACCTTGTTGGTCCCACACTTTGTGCTTTTTATAGATGATTTGTTACATAAATAATAAAAAGAATAAGTAGCCTCTCAGGCATTTTGTTAGAGCAATGGAAAGCTAATATTTCCTCTTTAAAGCCAAATGTGTCTTTTTTGTGTGTGTGATGATCAATGTTTTAATAGCTAGTGTACTGGATAGGAATCATTAAAATGTGCTTTTATATAAATATCGACTTTACCATGCTTTTGAATTCATGGTCCCTGTAATGCTTTTGTTTTATTTAGTTTTAGTCACTGGCAGTTTCATACATGATTACATGGAATTATGTAGTTTACGCCCCTTACTACCAATCCCATCCCCCTTCCTTTTCCAATCACAGACCTTTTTCTTTCCACCCAGTCTCCCTGCTACTTCATGTCTTTTCACATGTGTGTGGACACCTGAGTCTCATCTGAGTTGCCTGCACTGGCATGTGCCTGAGCACTTTCTGGAACATGAGGAAAGTAGCTTCCTTTCCTCTAGCCCCCATCCAGCAACAGACTTTCAGGGAGGTGTGCAGCCTCTTGAGATCTGTCCCCTTTCTCGGTAAAATGTCGACAGGCCAAGTCTGGAGGTCTTGTGGAAGTAGAACAGCTGCAGTGAGTTCATGGGTACAGCAACCCTGTCCTATCCAGAAGATTCTGTCGGGGAGTGCCTCTCCCCACCCTCAGGTTCTTACGTTCTCACCACCCCCAGGGGCGATTTAGATGTCCTGTTCAGAGTGAGCAGTCCACAGCTACTTATTCTCCTCAAGAAATACACTTTTATTTTTTACAGCGTATAACCTGACACAGCTGGGATATAATGGCAGCATCTTTTTAAAAATCTTTTAAAAAACTTTTGCATGTGTGTCTGTGTGTATTAGAGGGTGACTTCAGGGATCAGTTCGGGATTGCTTCTATCTCTTATTTGTCCTGCTCTGGAGTTTCCCGGGCTCCACCTTTCAGGACAGGAAGTATAGTCTGCCATCATTTTCACCTGGCGTTTTTTACATGGGATCCGGGAGCCAAACTCAGGACCTTCTGCTTTCAAGGCAGAGGCTTAAGCCTCTGAGCTATCTCTCTGGCCCCCACCTTTTGTTTTTACAGCATGTTTTGTAGCACATTCCCATTAACAAACCGCCTCCATCTTCATGGTCTTGCATGAACTTTATAATAGCTCTGATAGAGTGAAGCCTGAATACAGAATGTGTTCATGTTGATGAGCGAGGAAACCTAGAAGCTAAGTGAGTCTCTTACACAACAGGAGATGCAATATAACCAGGCCTGCCTGGAGCCCCAGCCAGTGCTCTGTGGGCTCGACCCCAGGTCCTGCTTTCTCTGCTAATGGAAAATAAAGAAAAGGTTCCCTCCCAGCTCCCTTGGAAAGCTCTCTGGGGGATTCTACTCCTGCCATGGCCTCGAGCAATGCGAAGTCCTTTGGAGAGCACAGTATTTGGGACTGCTTTGGTGCCCAGCAAAAACTTAAGTGGATCTCAGACGAGCAGACGTTTTCCCTGGTGAGCTGAGTCAGGCCAGAAAGAGGCAGATGCTGGGAGTTTGCTGGCTGGTGCGTGGCTAAAGAGTGGAATCAAGGACTTCAGTCCAGCCTGCCTCTGCGGGGGCTGTGGGTGGTCCCACATGGGTCCGCCCAACGGCAGCTGAGGATGCCGTGGACTCTAGAGGGCCAGATTTAAAGGAAAGCCTGAGATGGTCTGAAATGTTAAGAAAACAACTATAAAACATCTTTGGGGACTGGGTCTGGGCAGGGTGAGTAAGATTCTTGGCCATGACCTGCAGAGAACAGGGCCGTGGGGGGAAGGCAGGCCAGACAGCTGGATGGTGCTGATATGATGAGGGAGGGAGGCTAGACTCTGCTCCCTCTCCCATTCTGCCACAAGTATCTTGTTTAAGTGGTTAGTCTAGCCTCGCTTTCTTCTTTTCTCCTCCTTCTCCCACCTCCCCACTTGTCTACGATCCTTGTTTAAATGAGGCCATTACTATGCCTCATATGATTTTTATGCCTCCTTTAAAGTAAGATGCAACAGATATGAAAAGCTGAAGCTTCATCGTATGCCACACAAGTGGTAGGTAGTAGCCGGATATGGTCACAGGTACCTGAAAGTCGAGCACTCTGAGGAGGAGTGATCTTTGCAGGATGATCGTGGGCTGGAGGTCAGCTTTAGGTTCCATTATTGCACACCTATCCGAAGAATCTGATTCCGTTGATAAAGTCAAAGTTCAGTGGTAGAGCACATGCTTAGCATGTATGAGGTCTTGGGTCTGATCCCTAGCACCCCGCGCGCGCGTGCTTGCGCGTGCACACGTACTCACACATGTGCGCACATACACATGCACACATGTACAAACACATAAACATAATACACACAACCTCCTTATGCCTAATTTACAAATAAGAAAATTAAGCATGTTCATAATATTTGTCACTAGGTGGGATCAGCATTCTAGCCCAGATGTGCTCATACCTAACATAATGATATTTCTTCCAGCATTCTAGTGTCTCCAAGCTGGATGAATGTGACAAGTCACAAAGCCCACCCTTGTTGTCTGGTCTCCCTCCTCTGGAAAACATCTCACTTAACATGTTAACTGACATCAACAGTGACAGCAATACATAGTAGAGACAGCACGTTCATGAATTTTATTTTGTTTTATTAAGTAGTATGCTTAGCTGACATTCCATCACTAACAAAATACCCAAGCTAATCAACTTACAAAGAAGAACACTTTGTCAATTGGTCCTATTTCTTTGGGCCTGAAGCAGTATAACATGGCATCAGGACTATGTTGCAGGGAAGGTCTGTTCCCCTCTTGGTGACCAGGAAGAAAAGGGAGAGAGTGGGAGGGGCTGGACCTTTTTTTAGAGATATCCCCTTAGTAACCTAATATCTTCCCAATAGGTCCTACATCCTAAAGGTTCCCCCACTTCCCAGTCATGACAGAAGCTGAGGGTGTTTGAGAGACATTTTGGATTCGCTCTCTAGTGGGTGATTTCCTTTTGGGTCTCCTCCTTGGCTTGTTCGGGCAGAGAGGCCCGAGACAGCATATGTGTCCCACCCTTAGGGAGTCACGTACTGATGTGCCGCTAACATTCTCCCCAGTTGCATGTTAGAGTCACCTTGTTGCATATAAGTAAATATAAACTAAAGTTGTGGCCGTTACTTGGCAATTTGTTACAAACATTTTTCTGTATCATAACTTACTCCCAAACTACTTCTCACATGTTCCAAACGTGCAATTATTTGAATTGCATTTGAGCTGTAGAGTTAAGGTAAAAACAGCGGAGTTTTTAAGTAAAGACAGGGCTGGGGAGATGGTTCAATAGTTAAAGCTCTTGCCATGAAAGCAAGAGGACCAGAGGCCTCAGATTCTATGTCAATGCTTCGTAGACATGGCAGCCCTCCGTAATTCCAGCCTCAGAGGTGGAAAGGGGAGGTCCTTGGAGCAAGCCAGCTAGGGAGACTACCTTTATCAGGAACTCTGGGTTTGATTAGGGACTCTCCCTCAAAGAAAAGACTTCCAACATTTATCCGTCCTTCACGTGCACAAAAAGCACACATACATGTAGCACACCATGCATACCACACACATGCATGAAAATGAATCTCAAAGTCTCTTGTAAAGGATCACAGATAATTCATAGACCATGCATATTACAATGCCTCCTGCAGTCAATTCTGCAAAATGGTAGCTGTCATTATCAGCTTAATTTATGACAGGTTATTTTCTTAAGTAAAATGTTAAGAAGTTGACTTCTATTCTTGGAGTTTTAAAGGATGTGTGGTTAAACTTGGCTGGCTTATGTGAAGGTCAGGAAAAATAGGAAATACCACTAGGGTAGGTCAGTTTGACCACTGCTCAAGCCAACTAGATAAGGTGGCCGCAGGGTAGAGATGGCCAGCATGCTGCGTCTTTCTGTCCTAGGCGGCCCAACCAATACCTTAGGGTTCTGAGTCCATTGTGTCAGAGGCCTAGCAATGGCTGAGGTTTAGCTACAGATCCACACAACCCAGAGAAAAACATGTGACAACCCTTCTTCCAAAACTCATTCTTTTAGTTCAGATCTCTGCGCTTTGCTGATAGGAGTGGTGGTAGTGGTATATGGGTACCGGGCTCAGTAGAATCACCTCTATTCCTGGGGCAAGGGTCACCTGTGGCTGTGATGCCCGGGAGAGGGTCAGACTCTTGTCCTTGCTCTGTATTTCAGAGCGGAGAGGAAGCTTCATGATGGCTGGGCAGGGAGCCTGTGCTCTCCTTTCTTCTGAGTCCCAGAGCGTTTCAGTGATTTGTCTAAAGACACAAAATAAGTGGCAAAGCCAGAATCAAACTGCAGGTCTTCTGCTTCCCTCCCAGCTCTCGGATGTTTTTCTCCCTCAGGTTCTTGTTCATATGCAGAAAAATGAAAGGTCATGGTTAAGTGACTACCGGGACATGTTTGACTTTCTTCTCTTTCCAAAATGGAGTGTTCCTCCTGAGAAGTTCATCATTGAAAAATAAATAAATAAATAAAATCACATGGCCGTGTCGTCAACCCTTGGCCTCGGGTAGTCCTTTACCTGCAGAGAATCTGGAAGCAAGATGGTGCATTAAGATGTAAGGGCCTAGGATGCAGTTCTGTGGTAAAAAGCCCTTGCCCAGCATGCATGAGGTCCTGGGTTCAACTTTAGCACCACAGATAAAAAATAAATAAAAAGCAGGAAGGAACTTTTCCAAGGTAGTTCTTCCTCCCCACCCCCTCTTGAATTTCATACAAATATTTGGAGCTGGCTTTTGTTGAATAAATTTGATCTTTTCTGCACACACACACACGCACACACTAAACCTTCTGCAACCAAGCGAGCAGTTTTCTTTCGATTTGCTGAGTACAAGGTTAGAGGCAACTGGCATTTCTTGCCACAGATGCTTTTGACACAGGATTGCGAATGGAGAAAGAGCAGCTGCGGCCCCTTCCTGGCGCAGAGTCGCAGCTATGAAAGCTGCTATTATTCGCCCTTCCTCCTGGGGCCTGCTGGACTCGCCCCTAGCTACTCGCTCAATGAAAGGCTGAAAATCTTCATGAAAATTTGTTTTTATTTGTTTTTATCTGTTATTACTGTAGCCAACACAGTTTGCAGGAAAATCCCCAACAATCAAATTGACCGATACTTAATAATGAAAAAGAGATACTTCTAGAATGAATGCAAAGCTTGCCTTGACTTGCCCCCTGCTGCGTGACTAGCGAGCCCCATTTTGCTAAGTCCACCAGGTGAAGCACCAAGCTATAACAATCACTGGTGTCCTGGCTTCGGACGGGTTTGCTTGGTGATTTGATAGTGCTACTCAGAACTGCACAATCAGTGTGACCTGGGAACTGACTTCTGACCATGAAGGAGGGTCGCAGGTCAGACAGACTAGATCAGAGGTGTACAGACCTGAGTCTGTGAGTGATATAACTCCTCTAGTCGTGACCATAGGATTCATCTTCCTCTAGTTGTGACCATAGGATTCATCTTCCTCTAGTCGTGACCATAGGATTCATCTTCCTATGCCAGATTTCTTCAACCTCGAAAGGGCATCAATAGAAGTAGCTACCTTTTGGGCTGGCTCAGCAGAGACATGGAAAGGAGTTTGAATCTTGTTGGAATCTTGTTCAGCAAAGACACAATCTTTTACAAGCACTCAGAAGCTAGGAAAGCACACTGAGAAATAGCTGGAGCTGCTTCACCCAGCATACATTTACAGAGTACTATTCAATGCCACGTACTGTTGATAGAGATGAAGGATAAATCACCCCTTCCCCTCAATTTGTTTGGAAACTGGTAAGAAGAGAAAGACCAAAGGTTATTAGCAGTTATAACGTGAGAAGTGCTACAATCAAGAAACTCTGGTAGTGCACACACAACTTGTGAGATCTGTGGAATCTTCTGGAATTTCAGGTGAGCTCCACACACCTGTCCCTGGCTTTTATATATATATATATAGGAAAGTGGTATGAGTCTCTCATTGTGCAAAATTTCCCTCAAAATATGCTTGAATGCAAATAAAAGCATTTCATGAAAATACTAAGAGTACAGGTGCAGATTGAACACATCCAGCAAGCTGGTCTGTGATCAGCTGCCTTCTGCACTCACTGTAAAGGCTACAGAGAAAGGGTTATCTGCACAGGAGGCAAAGAGCACTGAACCTGACAACTTGGCCCAACTGTTAATTCCCTGTTGACAAAGTCCCATAGGTCATCAGCTTCCAGATCCCTAGCCCCCACCACAAACTTGGTGTGAAGATGTGCTTAATAAGGCTCTACAATCCCAAGCCTTGCGTTCATTCCTTCCATCCACGCTTGCCCTTGTTGATGGAGGCTTGAAAGGAGCTGCAAGCTTCAGCACTATCTGATATGAGATGTGAGTGGACAGGTGTTTCTAGTACCGGGACAGCCGGCTGGTGAACATGGATGCACCTCTAAACACGCCCAGTATACTGGTTACTCTTCTCTGTTGCTCCGAGACAATACTCAACCACAAGGAGCATGAAGGGAGAAAAGGAGATTTCAAAGAAGATTTATTCAGCTTATAGTTCCAGAGGGGAGATACAGTGCTTCATGGCATGGAAAGGCATGGCTGGATGGCAGAAGCTGGAGGCGGCCTAAGTCACGCCCATCAAGGAGATTGACAGCTGCAAAGTGCAGGAGCCAACTTCTCCTGGAAGCAGGGTGCAGCTAATCAACCTCAAGGCTTACCCCTTATGACTGCCTTTCCCCAGCAAGATTCTCCCTCTTAAAGCTGCCATTTCTTTCCCAAACAACTAAAGATTCGCACACGTGAGCCGATGGGGGACAATTCACATTTCAAACACTGAGCCCTCCCACTATTGAGATATGTCTGTGAAGCAGCGTTTCATATGTCCCAGGCTGGCCTCAGGCTTATATATCGGCAGGATGACTTTAAACCTCTGATCCCCTTCCCTCCATCTTCCTAGTGCTGGGATAACAGCTGTACCTCATTTCACCTGGTTTATTCTTTACAGGGGATTGAACCCAGTGCTTCATGCATGCAAAACAAGAACTTTGCCAACAGAGGTACGACTCCATCCCCAGCTTCCAGTTTTGATAATGCCTCAACTTCCCCCTTCCCCATAATGTCTTACTGGGTCCCAACCTATGGTGCATTTATTTTGGTTGTATCCATTGTTCTCTGAGAGATGATGAATGCTGACAAGCATCTGCTACTATTGGCATTTCAGTAGCTCTTGAAAGTAGCTCTGTCTTTTTCCTTTGCAACTTTATTGTTATTATTTACATTAGCATACAAAGGGATGGGGTTCGTTATGTGTTTCCCGACATACATTCCCTCATAGGTTTTATTCATTCCCACCCTCACCTCTCTCCTTTTTTTCCTTTATTATATTTTTCTCACAAGTCACAAACATTTGTGCTGCTGTGTTCTCTGCATAATGATCTTCTTAGTGCCTTGAGCATGTTGCTTTGGACCCTCGTTTATGCACTGCCTTATTCCCCAGAGGACCGAGAATGCTCAAAAAAGACAGGGAGGCCAGAATGACTTGCAGGATTTTTGCATTGGTTTATTGCTTTCTGCATCTCAACCGTGCCAAAAAGAATTTCGAATGAAGTGCTCATTTTGAGCTGCTTGCAGTGCTTAGCTGCCGGGTAGTTGCTCACTGAGTATATTGGGTGTACGGTCCATCCAAGCTCCGTGGTTTTTGCTTTTTCAATGCAAAGCAGGCAGAATGGTTTCTGCAAGACTCCAAGGCACCAAATACACACAATTGGTAAGACTTCAGTCTAGGATAAGTGCATGTCTCCCAGCTGCTTCCCAGCCTCTCTTTGGGTCCAGCTTGATTCCTCAGCCACATCAGAAGAGCTTGGCAGGTGGCTTCCAGTCTGTGTAGAACACACACACACACACATACACACACACACACACACACACACACACAGGTGGCTTCCAGTCTGTGTACAACACACACACACACACACACACACACACACACATACAGGTGGCTTCCAGTCTGTGTACAACACACACACACACACACACACACACACACACACACACACACACACACACACACACACACACACACAGAAGCTAGGAAGGCCTGGGGCTATTGACAGAGATTCTTCTTATCTTGTTTTGACATCGGTCCCTGCACGATTTCTGCTGTAGCAAGCGTGGGTGGGGGTTCCTGTGCCCTGCCCTGAGCTGGCTGTTAAAATAAGAGGATGGTTTATTGCGTTGTTTTGCAAGTAAAGATCAGGCCACCAGGAGTTGGCAATGCCTGATTGTGTTCATAAATCCTAATGTGCTCATAACAAAGCACTACCAGCCACACTTTTTAGGAATGCTTTAGCAATCTGCATAGCAGCCTTTTGATTTTGAAGATTTGCGGCTTGAGGGAAATTTGAATTTTCAGTTAGCTGATTTAAAAAGAAAACTAGATAGTTCTCAAAACTTTAGATTCTACTTTGAAATGCAAATAGTGGACTTTTCAAAGGCAGTGTCTGGACCGGCAGTATGGAGTGGACCACCCGAAGCCAATTGCACTTTCCAGAAAATAAATCACTTTTCCATAAATAGGGTGATTCCTATGTAACAGGGCAGAAAACAAGCTCAAAGATACTAGGAAAATTTTAATGGAAGTCTTTTATTTTGTAGACAGTCTTTCCTGTAGCTCTGGCTGGCCTGGGCTCTCTATATAACACAGAATAAGCTTGAACTTCTATTCTTACTGTTTCTACCTCCCAAGTGCTGGGATTTCAGGCATGGCCCCCATATTCCATATATGGGAGAGGGAGGATGGGGATCAGACCCTGGGTCTCATGCATGCTGGGCAGACACCCTACCAATAGAGCTAACTCTAGCTCCCAAAGTCAGGTATGTTTTATGACTAGTGACCATGGGCCTCAGAATTTACACCTCCAGTTCAGTTCTGGGTCTTTTCCTTCCATCATTTTTGTTTCACAACATCTTTGTCTTTCTGTCAAGTTTGAACTTTGAACTGTCTCCTTATGATACAGTTCCTTGGTGATCAGCACTCTGGGAGGGCAGTTCAGCCAATACAGTAATCGAAGGTTGCTCCGGTGACACGCGATACGCAGCCACTTAGAGGTATGGAGAAAAGGAGCAGCGGTTGAGCAAGCAGGCACGCTCGGCCGGGACCTTCATGGATCTGGCTTTGTAAGAATGTAGATCCCTCGCTCAACCTTCAGACTCCCTCTAGAGACACATTTTCTTATTCCCACCAGACAGAGGAGAACACTGGAACTTAGTTGCACAAGGCAGCTTGTCTGGAAGGACAGATTACTTAAGTAAGTGGTAGAGCCTGAATTTGAATCTAGGTTTGTTTGATTACAAGGCAGCCCAGTCCAACCCCTACGTGCTCCTGAGGAGAAACCAGAATGGCAAGATGGCTGCTGCCCTGGCCTACTGCACGTCACCAGCAGGGGTGGGTCTCAACAGAGGGACCCCAGAATCTCTGTCTGATAGAAAGTGGTCAGCGATGCAGATGGTCTCCCTTTTGTCGTCATATCCTTTTAGTTGACCAGCAATTGGTCACAATTCTATCAACCATTAAGTTTCACATCCTATTTCTCCCCACTTTCTGACATCTTCCATGACCCTCATCTTGGCACTGTAAAATTTATCATCAAGTCACTTCTTTTCGCCTTTCGAGTTTCACTCATAGGAGGCAGAAGAGAATAGATTATAGTCTTGCAGAAAAATAGGATGCTGTACAGCCCAAGTAAGGAAAGAAGATAGGTGCATTGTTTAGTGGAAACTACACTCGTGGTTTGGGAGGGTGGGGGCTGAAGGCTAGGGAGGAAAGCTCTAAGGATGCGAGGCACCAGACTCCGGAGCACTCTGGGTGCCAGGTGGTGCCGGCTGTGTTACTGCAACAGCAGAACCTTCAGCTGCCTCCTGAACCTGCTGTGAACACAGACCTCTGCTCATCTTCCTCACACCCCATCCCTCTGGGAATCTGTTTGCTTCCTCATCCTCTACCTCAACTCTTTTCTTCTTTTCCTCCTTCTCTTTCTCCTCTTCCTCCTCCTCCTCCTCCCTATTCTCCCTCCCTCCTCTTGTTTTTGTTTTGTTTTGTTCTTTCCTCACTGTGTAGCCCAGGCTGGTCTCCAAGTCACAATCCTTCTTGCTTCAGTCTCCCTAGTGCTGAGGTTACAGCCATGTATACCACCGCGTTGACTACTGCTATTCATTTTAAACTGAAGTTGGGTGTATAAATGTGTATGTGAAACTGCGTATTGATACTGACAATTAGTCTTGGTCCCTGGCATGAGAGGTGGGAAGGTGACAAGAGATGTAGCAAGTAGGTACCTGCTATCCTATGATGCCATTATGAGGCAGGCAGAGGTCTCATTTTATGAAACTAAGAAGGGCTCAATCCAGGCAAGTAACTTGCTCAGGCGTCCCAGCCAGCAAGGACAGAACATATTCTGTTCTACCATGGACCAGACTCCCTACCTTTAGCATCTTAACTGAGGTGGGAACAATGTGACCCCTGAATTCCAAGAACTCACACCTTAGATGAGCATGACACGTGGAGTCCCATAGAAAGGGGTTTGCATCCTGCCCTGCAGAAGTGTGCATGGTTTTGGCATTTCCTTCAACCTCTCTGTACTGTCTCCTTGTCTATGAAATAAGTGTGCACCCCTACATTTGCTTTTCATTCTTCTTATGTGGAATACATTGGCTGACAGCTCTTAAAGTGTTCAATTGTCCAGAATGCTCTCTGTAGATGTCGTTACTGAATTGTGGAGAGATGGATCCAGGAATGGATAGAGACACCCACCAACCTGCAGCAGAACCAGAGGCAGTGTGGCCAGCACATCCCTATGCACCTGGAGTCAGGTGTGCACTGGGAGCAGTTAAGTGTGGTATAGGAGATCCCGCGTGCTAAACAACTGGAGGACAGGAGAAACCGAGGCACCGCTCACCATCCCCGCTTCCCTCGCAGCAGCCCTGCTATAGTATAGGATGAGATCATTTCCTCGGGGATGAGGGGAGAAGCTACTCTTCTTGCTTCTACTGGAGACCCAGCTCCTCGTGCAAATCCCTGGTGCTAAGCGCAGCGATCTGACATCAAGAGCTTCGTCTCTCTTGGTTTGGGCCTGAATCTCAACTGTGGACAGGAAGGACATTTTTTATAATAAAGTATCCACCTAGAGCTAACCATAGTAGTGCAGGCCTCCAGTTTCAGCACTTGAAGGTGGGTACAGGAGAATCATCCCTTCAAGGCTGCATACTGAGACCCTGTCTCAACATAAAACACACACAAATAAATAAAAGCCAAAGGCTGAGAATATAGCTCAGTGGTAGGATACATGTAAAAGACCCTGAGCTCGATCCTCAGCAACACACACACACACACACACACACACACACACACACACACACCCTCCATGTTTATGAGTTTGTTAAGCCTTGCAGTTTACTGAATAAGCATGCATCTTACATTTTTAACTTTATGTGTCTGTCTTGATCGCACTGTAATGTACTCCTGATCCTGATATGAACAGTGTGAGGGAGGTAGGGAGGCGTCCTCTGGATACATAGTAAACTGTCCTAAATTGACCTAGACAATAATGGGTGATATGGGAGAGTCCCAGGAGTCTGAACTCCAGAGGCGCAGATCCACATTTCACCAGCATCATCATATTTCATCACAAAAAGAGCATTAGTGCTGAGGATTACAGCTTCTGTTTTGTATTTAAAATTCTTAGCCCCCAGCCTTCTAAGCCTGTGGAGCCATGGGCTGCTGCTAATTTATATGGCTGTGGGATGCTGCTTTGAATTTGTTTGTTTCTTTGTCCAAGAGCATTAACAGATTGAGTGGTTTCTTGGGAAGGTCTAAAGATCTTATTGATTAATTTGGGGGAACAAAGAGAAAGATGGTGGGAAATGTTCTAATTGGGGCTTTGTGTTGTGCCCTGTAGCCTGACATCCCCAGGGGTAATCAACATGAAGTGCAAACAGCTGAATGTTCCTGTGTAAAGGGCAGTATGGAAATTATGTGGCATGCAAATCCTAAAACGAGCACTTTAAAAATTTTTTAGTTTGTGTGTGTGTGTGTGTGTGTGTGTGTGTGTGTGTGTGTGTGTGTATACGGGTATGTATCAGAGGATGTTGTATGCTCTTGTGGAAAGTGACTTTGGGAATCATCCTAGATTGCTTTTACCTTTTTGCTTTGCTCTGGGATTTCCCAGGCTCCGCCCACTAGGGCTGGAAGTACGGGCACCTCCATTTTCCACCTGGTGTTTTTACATGGGACCTGGAATCTAAATTCAGGACTTTCTGCTTGCGAGGCAGAGTCTTAATCCCCAGCCATGTCTCCAACCCAAGCAAGCGTTTCTTAGTGAGAGTAAGGTACCTGCAGTGGGATCTGCTGGTCAGCCTTTGCAAGTCTATTTTTTGGGTAATGCTTACACTTTCCAAAATGGGATTGAGCTACTGCTTCTGACACTCATCTCAAGGTCATGCAGCTGTCACTCAAGATCCTGGTCATCACTGACGTCGACATACTAGCTAGTCCTCAAGAAGTTAAGGGTTTTCAGGATGAAAGGGATGGAAGGTTGAGGCTCTGCCCTTAAGATGTCCTTACTTCCTTCCATCTGAACCCTCTTCCGACAGTTACGGTAGGTAGGTAGGTAGGTATAGAATTACCTTGCTCTTCTGAACTCCTAGGCATATGTTGGTGTTCCCTTTAGAGACTATATGCTGTTGTGTAAATCTTGTTTCCCAGCAGCAATTCCAGTTTCCATAGTGTTGCATTATTTACTTCTCTCTGCATACCTTAATCCCGCCAGATAGCTTATAAGTGCTGTCATGGATGTGCCACACAGAGGGATGCTTACCAAACACCCCAAGAGGAAGAGTAGTATTTGCCCCTTGGGGAACAGAATTATCTGCTTTAGTGCCTAAATCACATCCATCATAGTTATGTACACAGAAGCATTCCTTCCCAAATACCATGACACAAGCAGAGAGAGAGAAAGAAAGGGGGGAGAGGAGTCTAAAATAAAGCTCTTTTGAGAACACCACAAGGAGGATGGAAACCTTCATCATAGAGAGAAATATAGGACACTTATCCCCCAAAGGCACATAAATCCCTTTTCTTGATCATTGGAGGTTAGAGAGTTCAGAAGATGCTGGATTGCAAGAAATTTCAGAAATGCATTTGAGGTTTGGGGAATAGGCATATTAACCAGGAAGCAAAACTGTCAGATTTTAACTTAAAAAAAAATGCTCTCACTTCTTTGAGTGACATGTATATAATTGCCATAAATTTATTACCAATTCTGTTTGCATTCATTCATACTTCATTCATGTATTCATTCTTATGTTTACTTATATTTTTTTGTTTCTTTGTTTTTATTTATTGACTGAAATATATATTTGAGATAGGTAGGCTTGAATTCACTCTGTAATCAAGGATGACTTTGAACTCTTGATATTCCTGCCAAGTATTTGTATGATAGCTATGTGCAACTATACAAAGATTACTTAGTTATTTGAGACCAGGTCTGGCTGTGTAGCCTAGGCTGGCCTTGAACTATAGAGATCTATCTGTCTCTCTTTCCTGATTGCTCAGATTGTAAGCATTCCCCAGAATACTGGAGTCTCCACTGTTTAAACCAATCATATATTTCCTGCATATGGATATTGTGTCTGGTTCATTTCTGGAATATCTTTTCCCCTCCTTCCCTCAAACTATACCCTTAGCAAATACTTAGTAAAAGCTGCCGAATTAAGTTGGTTGTAGACAAGACATACATATATCTTTGAGCTTTCTTTTTGCTTTCCAAAGCAAATAGTAATAAATGATTGAAAAAAATTCTCTGACAGAGTTATAGAATATACAGTTTATTCACAGATTATGAATCAATTAGGCAGTTTACTGACTTTGAAATGGGTAAACTCTGTCCAAACAGAAGCTTTTAGACATTGAGAGCAGGTGGGTTTAACCCTCAAAGATTTAACTCAAAAGTTCTTGGCATAAATGTAGAGAGGTATGTTTGTTTGCCTATTTAAATCCCTTGTTTTGTGAGGAAAACATCCTATCTCCCATAATGGAGGAAATAACCAATTGCGGTTCCAAAAAGAGAGACATGGTATGGTGTCCTGGTATTTGTTCAGTGGTTGGTTAAAAAAAAAAAAACACGTTTCTGAGCTTGGAAGGAGGACTGGTGACTTGGGACCCTGCAGCCTCTGGAGTGGTTGTCCCTTCTTATCTTGATGGATAAGGGGACCCCTGGACTTGCAGGTTCCTGTCTCTTTCATGCTAGCAGTCATAGCTTCATGCCTCAGAAACCACCCTGACTTGCCCAAGACCACCAGCAAGCGCTTCATAGACCGCAGGAACGTTGAGAAACTGAAGCTGGTTGACCTTTCATTTACCGGTTGAGTCCTCGGCTGAGAGGTTGCCAATGGAGCCGTGTAAATTGGGGTTATTGGGGCATCTGAATCACAGTCTCCCCACGCCCCCTTCTCAGAAGGCGCTGGAGAAGGTCACATTTTTCAGCTTCAAAAACACCTTGTTCCTGTACGTCGATACAGATGGCCTGGTGAAAGGTCACATAGGCCAGCCAACGATAAGGACAGCTTCCAAGGAGACCACAGGAGATGGAGGGGCTTCAACTGCAGTATTCATGAGAGCCTTAGGTTAGAGGGGTGTTAAGGCAGGCTGATTTCCCCAGGGAAATGAGTGGCGACTCTGGAAACTGTCACCCGTGGGGTTCTTCCTTTCTTGTTTGCTTTGAGATGGGATCCACCAGTAGTTCTTGCTGGCCTGTAACTTACTATGTAGACCAAACTCATCTCTGCCTTGCGGTTCTCCTTCCGCCTCTGCCTTCTGGATGTTGGGACTGTAGGTGTAAGCCGCCATTCCTCTATTTCTTTATAGGTTAAACTTTCTAGATATGGCAGTGGGTAGTGTTGTAGTTACTTTTCTTTTTGCTGCTGTGAGACAACACTCAGATACAAGGGAGGAAAGATTGAGGGAGAAAAGATTTATCGAGCTTACAGTTCCAGAGGGGATTTTAGTGTATTGTGGTGGAACTGCATAGCAGAAGGCATAGCTGGAGACAGAAGCAGGTCACCACAGCAGAGGCAGAGAGCAAGAGCACTCTGGAAGCAGGGTGACATCACCAAACCTCAAAGCCCACCCCCTCCTTTTCAGGAACTCTTGTCCAACAAGGCTCCACCTTTAAGGTGCCACACTCTTCTTAAACATTAACATCAATTAAGGATGCAAACCTCTCAACCTGTGGGGGGCGAGGGAGGAGGAAAGCTCATTTTCAAACAATGACAGGCAGAAATGGGCAACTGTGTTATGTTTCCTTAATATTGGGATAGGGGTAGATAAAGAGAAAGAAGGCCACATACATGAAAAGCTTACAGTTAAAGGATTTGTCTTAAAACTTTAAACATAACTTCAGCTATAAAAGTTATATAGCAGTTTATTTTCCTCGTCTTACTTTTCTTTCTTCATTTATTTTTTTTAAAAAGGCTTTTAAACTTTATTTTGTGAGAGAGTGAAAGCAGTGTGTCCCTGTAGAGGACCAAAGATGACTTCTGGAATCATCCTGGATTGCTTCTACCTCCTTTTTGTTTTGCTTTGGGATTTCCCAGGCTCCGCCCACCAGTGCCAGAAGTGCAGGCTGCTGTTGTTTCTACCTGGGACCTGGGATCTGAACTCGGGACCTTATGCTTGAGAAGCAGAGTCTTAACCTCTGAGCCATCTCTCCAGCCCTCTTCTTTTTTAAAATAACATTTTGCCCTCACATTTTTTTTTCTTTAAAAAGTATGCATTGCTTGGGAGAAATAATCTTCTACTTGAAGAGAGTTGAGGGGCCTCTTCTCAGTATGCATTATCTGGGCACTGAAAATGTAATCAGAGGTCTTGTTTGCACATCTGGCTATCTGTGGGAAAGTTCTTCTCCCCAAGGTTTGGAGAAGTGGCTCTGTTTCTAACCGCTCACATTATTAAGCTCAACAGTGTACAGTCTGCATTTTGATCTGGTGCCCTGGTTACAGGATGCCCCATGGGGTTACTGATCCTTATGACTATGTCAAGAGCTAAGGAGCCTTCAGGAAAGCTTGGGTATAATGAGTTTGAGGCTCTTAATGCTGAAATAGGAAGAGATGAATGGAAGGCCTTTGAAGGCAATGTATAGATATGGATGGTTATAGAAATTCTTGAGTCCCCAAAAGGTATGTATATGTTCAGAAAAAAAGAGAGAGAAGGAAAACTTGTAGCTTAGCTGTACTTAAATGGAAATGCATGCTAGAGAACTTCAGATACACATCTTGAATACTGTCCCATGTGTACCAAGCAGTAGATCGCCCCATTCTGAGAGAGGGAAATGCTTTCTCTACCTGAATCTGCGTACCCCATGGGCTCTGTTCTTCAGTCATTGCCCTCAGGCCATAGGAAGAGGAATGAATTGAAGAGAAAACTAGCAAAAAGCTTCCAGAAAATTTTCAGTGGGAGGGAGGGCTGCCTACTGGTGCAATGTATGGTGTGAATTCTTTTATTTACCTAATTTATTTATTGGGGCAAAGTCCCAGGCAAATGCTGATTACAAAGGCATTCGGTATGAGAAAGAGGGGGAGCAAGTGTTAGAGAGTCCTGGTCCTTAGGAGCTGATGGGGACACCCCCATTGTGCATGCTGTCACATGACAGGGCCCTGTGCGTATGTTATCTCACTGTGCATCACAACCGTGTTGCAAGGCATGTTTCTGCAAGAAGGGTCAGAGACATTGCAGAGCATACCAATGTCCCCATGTGGAAAGTCGTGCAACAAACCAGAAGCCCCATCTCCATCCTTCCAGGAAGCTACAACATCCCCAACCTGCTTCCAGAATCATGGGATTTTGAGCCACATTTTGCTGGCAAATGCAGACACATGATCAAAAGTGGGGAAGAAAAGGCCAAAATAGAAGAGGTGGAGGGAGTGAGAGCTCTCGGGGCTAGGCCTGCTGGGAATAACTGGTGGGGAGAGGACTGGTAGGATATGGGGACAGGGAAAACCTGTGCGACATACCATGTAGACGTAGAGCTGAGCGCAGGCCGCATTGTGCAAATGACGAGCAGGCTGAGCGGGAGGCCAGGAAGGCTGGGCACTGACAGCCCACAGGTGCCTTACAAGGAACACTCACGCCTTTAGTTCTATCATGCATGTTCTCTGGATAATCATCCTAGCCTTGGCCCTCTTTCTCACCTCATTCCGTATAGTGTAAAAGAGACAGAGGCTTGTGGGGAAAAGCACTTGGCTTTCCTAATAGAACTGATACCCCGGGTTTACATGTAGGCAAATCCTCTATTCTCCTTAGACCTTCATTTCTCCATCTCTGTTGTGGCATGCTTCTGGAATCCCAGCATCTGGGAGGTAGAGGCAGGGGATTGGAGTTCAAGGCCAGCCTTGGCTACATATTAAGTTCAAGATCAACTTTATTACCTGAGACGCTACATCTAAACACACACACTTACATACATACGTGCATGCGTGCATACGTATATACATATATGCATACATGAAATGGGGATACTAATGCCACCTTTGCATGTCCCTTGATGACATGCCCCCGTCACAAGGGTTCTGTGAGGCCAGGGAGTAAAAATGCCTCATAAAGGCCAAGAAGAATCCCGGATTCATTTTCTCTACACATCCAAGACAAATACCCATCCAAGACAAAGGACCACCAAGGGAGGGGAACCCACAGCTTCCCCTTGGTTTGAAGCCAAGTTGGAGGTTTTCATGCCAGCCATTTCTCCCTGAGTTGCTGTTCATCGTCAAGTAATTTCGGGGGTGGGACAGGGAGGGGGGTGTCCTCTGGAGATGAGGGAGTGATTTGCAGCATCTGTTCCTTCCTTTTTAATTGAATCTGTTCTTCTCAGATACCAGGAGCAAGTGCCAAAGTCAGCAGCGGAATTCAGCTGTGCACATTTGGAAGGCGCTGGGAGATAAATTTATGTGCTCTATTCGGATGCACATTGTGGGGAACCAGATGGGTCAAATTGTCCTGTCGGTACACCGGAAGTGTGGCTAGTGAGACGCTCTGGGGTGAGGAGGCGGGTGGGAGGGCAGTTCACCCCTCCACCCCAGGACCTTCCTGGGTAGCTGCACACCCAGCTAACCTTGGACACTTCTTCGGAGGAGAAGGGGGTCATATGAGACAGGTGTTCTCAGCAGTCTCTAAGGACCGTCAGGCTCTCATAGTTCCTTCTATCTTGCCCCCAGGGAAGGATGGTATGGTACCACGAGGGCCTAGTTGGCCTTTGCTCTCTTACATTCTGCAGCTCTGTTGAACACCAGAGGAGAGAGTGATGGGATTTTCCTTCTTGAGTAGTGGAACTTGGGTGCTGAAAACAACGGGGAGACCTAGTAGGCTTCACACATGCCTTCCTGCAACAAATCCCCAAACCTAGAGTATGGCACCGGCCACAAGGGCAGCTTCTTAAAAGCAGTAAGGTTTCCAGAAGTGGAGATTTTGTTACAGGCTCTGCAGTTCCCAAGTGAGACCCAGGAAGCTGACTGGGCCTTTATCTTCCTCCTGTAAACCGCCTACTTTCTGAGCCTTCGTTACCAGAACTTGGAGAAGGTGCTGTATCAACATCTACCCACTTCTCTTTCTTGTGTCCTGAGACAAGAAAAGATTGCTTCATTTTTTTTTTCTTCCTTGCTAAGGGACATAGTGGGGGCAGGGAGGGGTGGAGACGGGGTGGTCTGTAGCCCACATTGACCTCCAACTCACCTCTAGCTGAGGATCGTCTGTCTCTACATGTCCAGTGCATGAAGTGTTAGCGACTGACTGCAGGGCTTCCTGTGCCCTAGACAAGTAGTCTGTCAGCTACCCTGGATAACCGGATTCGGAAACAGGCAGGAACCAAGGTCATTGCCGCCGACACTCTCCACGACCCCTACTTGTGCCGCTTCCTAAGTCCCAAGTCTTTCCTGGGAGCATTGATTGCTTTGGACCAGACCACATGCCTGGACATTGTCTGCTAGGAAGCCACGAGAGGGAACATCTACCCCACAGTTGCCTTAAATAGGGAAACTTTCCCTCTAACCTCTTTGGAGTTTCTGAAATATTCTCACCCATTCAAACTCTTTGGAGTTTCTGGAATATTCTCACCCATTCAAACAGTTTCTCTTTACAGTATTGTCATCAGGCATGCATCAAGAAGGAACTGTTGCATACTTGAGATGCTCATTCAGGCTCTCCCTCTCTCCCATGCTCATCCCCTTATTTGGATACTAGGAAGTGTTTCACCTGAAACCTCAGTCTATCTATAATCCAAGCTAATCCCCTCACTGGAGCCAAAGAAGAAACTACCTCTGAGCTTCCTCTCCTGCCTTAGCTTTAAAATGTGAGCCAGGGCTGAAGAGATGGCTTGGGGATTAAGACTCTGTCTCAAAGCAGAAGGTCCTGAGTTTGGGATCCTAAATCCCATGTAAAAATGCCAGGCAGAAACGGCCTGTACTTCTGGCCCTGGTAGGTGGAGCCTGGGAAATCCCAGAGCAGAGCTAGAAGGAGGTAGAAGCAATCCAGGATGATTCCTGAAGTCACCCTTGGTCCTCCACAGGGACACACAGCACACACACAATAAATAAATAAAATTTTTAAAAATGTTAGTCAGCTGAGAAACAGCCCCAGAAAATGGGTCTAAAGAAATAAATGATAAAATGAAGAGAGAGCAGGAGATCAAACTGTCTCAGCCCTAAATGTGGGTCGTGCTGCCAATTAGCTGCGTGGCTTCAGACAGATGTTAACCACTGACAACCCTGATCCCCAGTCCAGCATCGTAAGACCAGAGGTAGTGACGGCAGCAGAAACCAAGTCTAAACACTGCGATGCGCTTCCTCCTTCCATCATGTCTGCAGCTTACAGTGAAACCATGTCAGGCAACAATGAAGGCCAGGGAGAGTGGTGGCTAATGGCAGAGGTTTCCGGCACACCTGACTATTAGGTCCACAACCCTTGGTACACTTTTTAGCTTCTACTTGGCTGTATGTCAGGTGGGCACAGTAATGAGACCCATGTCTGAGTTCTGCAGATGAAATGATAGTTGTTGAATGTTTACGTGGTGCTTGGTACATAAAAAGCACTCAGTAAATATTTCCTACTCTTAGGGATGAGCAGTTGGGTGACGGACTCTGGTCTGGACGGACCTTGTATGGCATCAATTGAAGAAGGCGGTGGCTGCCATTGAGACCCTGCTGCCAAGGCTCATAAGAGTGTGGCCCTGTGCTGCTTGTGTGCTTTGGCCGACTCCATCCAGAAAGCTCTGGAATCAGCAGAAACTCCTGCCCACCGCGGCGTAGTAGCACTCTTATTTCTTAGGGGTATGAGTGAAGTTGCATGACAGAAATTGCTGGAGAAAGCCCATACCACCGACTGCCTCTCCCATTCTCTCCACTCTCCCCAGCTCATTTCTCCCTCCGTCCTTCCAAGTGCTCCCGCGCACGCACACTCACTCCTATTACTTCTCTCAACACAGGGACTAGTTACAAAACCCAAGCCCAAGCAGGCAGCAGAAGTTTGCCTGTGTGTCTCGGAAGACGTCATATGATTTTCTAGTTATGCCCTCAAACCACAGAGTGAGGTCTTCTGTGGCCTCGGCAACAGTTGCCAACAGAGTATTGTGCCCCTTACCCAATGATTAGGGAGTCATGAATAGAGCTCCTTGAGTATTGGTCTAAGTCCATTTTTCTGTTTTGAGAAGTAGAAGAGATTCAAATGTTCTTCTCCTTACCAACCCAGCATTCTCCTTCGTTCATGAACAGGGACCACGAAGAGAGGAATTGGAAGGGGGCATACAGCAGTTAGTATCAGCGTTAACTGGACACTCCTAAGGTGAGCATCCAAACACACCTTTGAGGAATTATTTAGTTAAGGCCTGTGGTCAAGCCTATAGGAGAACGTCTTCACTGCTTTAATTGAAGTGGGAAGTGCTTGCTCCCTGAGCAGGCCAATATAGACAGTGTCATGGTTAGGCACAGGTGTCAAACTTGACAGTTGAGGGTTTGAGCTCTGGGCACATTTGTAGAGAATTAGTGGTTGAGTTAAGCCCAGAGCAGATCTGCAGGAGATTGTCTAGCTGATGGGGAAGGCCCAGCCTATGGTGGAAGGGACTAAGTCCTGAACAGGTGAATAAAATACAGAGAGCTGACTAAGAAAGCTGGCATCCCTGTATACACTTGGTCAGACATGCTGGTCTGGCAAGTAAGGATAATCCCTCTCTCAGCCATTATGTGAAAATGATGTGGCCAGTTCCCTTGGCCCTAGTATTGGTACGTGCTTTCCCATCAAGCTGGACTATGAACTGTAACCGGACAGTAAGAAATAAAACCCTTTTTTCCTTAAGCCGTTTGATGGTGAGTTATGAGCAACCATGCAGGCAAACTGCAACAGACAGAGCTAGTTGGCATTTGGCAGCCTGGCACATTAGAAAGCAGGTGTGCAGCATTGGTCCTTGCTCTCTGCATTTTCTGTGGTATGATGAGGTCACTTGTCAGGATGAACTGTAACGTGCAATTGTGAGGTGGAAGCAGATGCCTTTGTTCCCCTAAATTGTTTGAGTCGGGTGTTTGTTAATACCAGTGATGCTATGAATGAAGCCAGCTTGAGGATCCTGCTACCCTGTGCTGCTGTGGAGCAGAAAAGTCCTGTGGTGGCAGCAGTGGGCGAGGCTAGTGAGACCCCAGGGGGAATCTTTGTGCCCCTTTGGCCCAGGACATCAGATGGCTTTTCATTCTGAGCTCAGGTCACCTGTAGAAAACTGCCCAGAACTTCAGTCTTGTCTGCTTCAGGAGAGGTGGCTTACAGACATAGACTCTCTTCTTACCAGCGGTGGACCACCTCAGTATTCTCCACACTGAGAAAATACCTCAGATCAGACTGTGGAGGGGAACCTCAGAGAATGTGCTGGAAGGGAGAGAGAAGGGAAATCCTTTTCTTTCCTTCTAGTGCAAGACTTGGGCACAGCTGTCCTAGCTCCACAGTTTATATATCATGGAGGACCTCCTTTTTCTTTGGGGTGTGTGTGTGTGTGTGTGTGTGTGTGTGTGTGTGTGTACAATAAGGCATCGAGTGTGCTATGCGCTTATGGAAGCCTAAGGGTGATAATCAGGAATCATCTGGATTTCTTGTCTACCCTATTTCTTTACTGTGGAATTTCCTAGTCTCTGCCTTCCAGCACCGGAATTACAGTTCCCTGCCAGTCCTCCTGGAGATCCAAACTTGAGTCCTTTTGCTTATGAGGCAAAGACTTTAACCACGGAGCCATTTCCCCAGCGCCTTATTTTGATTATAATCTCAGGTCCCCTCTTCCCGCCTGCCCTGGACCGACATTGACCAGTGCCTGAATTTCCTACCACACAGCTGAGGCCTGAAGACAAGTGACCAAGACTTGGCAAGTTCAGGCACTAAGCTGCCTTCGTGGGGCTCTCTCTGTGTCTGGCCTTAGCTGCCTCCGCATGGCAGAAGCCCTGCTCCTAACTCTCAAAACATTCCTCAGATGTCCTGAGACTCCCTGGAGTTTTAAAGTAAGAGGGATGAACAAACAGAAGGTGTCCTCCCCATTGCCTCAGACCGCTTATCAGATCCCCAGAACTGACACACTCTATGCTATCTAGACCGATGGATGCCCGACCCCTTCTCTGTCCCTGGAGATGTGACCCTACAGTCTTCTGTAGACAGGCTCATCAGCACATAATGGACCTGCAGTCCCCAGGGAGATTTCCTGGCAGTGGTGAGGACCGGTAGAAGGGGGAGAAGGGTGTCGCACCCATACCCAGGCAATCTGGAACCTGTGGTCTCTATCGCATGCATTAGCCACAGCTGTGGCTACAGAGCAATAGAGGGAGAATCTCTACAAACGGCCAAGGCGCTCCCAGGGGAGGGGTGGGGAGATGGTGCCTATAATTAGCTTGTTGGGTACCTGTGTTTGGCGGATGGGGGGAGAGGGGAAGCACCCCCCCCAAGGGCGGGTATTTTCCATTGCTGAGCACCGCAGGTACTCTCAAGCTGACCAGAGCTTCGAGTTCCTCAGGAACCGATGTGACTGTTGGTAGCAGTTCTGCAACTCTGAGAAGTCACACGGGGTGGGGGGGGGGCGGTGGTTGAGGTTGGTCAACCATCAGCAAATGATTTCCTGTTCCCTTCCCCTTCTCTCCTCACCCACCCAAGCCCCGTGACATTAGGTCAGCATTGCACTGTGAGACTGAGTTCACAGTGGATTTCTTTCTTTCTTTCTTTTTTTTTTTAAATTAATTATTTATTGAGTGTGTGTGTGTGTGTGTGTGTGTGTGTGTGTGTGTGTGTGTGGTGTATTAGAAGATACTTGTATGTGCTTGTGGAAGTCCAGCAGTGTCTTTGGGAATCATCCTGGATTGCTTCTACCTTCTTTTTGCTTTTATCTGGGGTTTCTCAGCCTTTGCCTTCCAGAACCAAAAGTGCAGGCCAAAGTCATTTCCACCTGGTGTTTTTACATGGGATCCCAGATCCAAACTCTAGTCCCTCCATTTTCAAGGTAGAGTCTTAGCCTCTGAGCCATCTCTCCAGCCCCACAGTGAATTTCTGTAAGCAAATTTCTCACTCAGGTTTTAAAGAAGATACATACACCCTTAGCCTGACGAGTGAAATAATTCAGGTATTGCAGATTCCTGATTGGTCAATGACATAGTACAGGGCATCCACATCAGGGCTGAGAAGACCAGCTTCCTGACCCTTAAAATGAAGCAATGACCTTATCTCACAGGATCATATAAGGATTGATCATAATATATGAATAAGCAAATCAACATAGTGTTTATCAGGCTGTCTACAGTAGTATTGCCTATATTAATACTAATAGTGTAATGATTTTTTTTTTTTTTTTTTACATTTCTGGGAATTGAATCCAGGGCTTCGTGCATAGCAAACTAGGTGTTCTACCATTTGAGCCACACCCTCAGCCTGTGAAAATATTTTTTTGCTATGAAAATATTTTTTGAATGGCAACAGTGAAAGAATTATAGAAGGGCAGAAATGAAAAGCTTGCTATGCTAACTCAGGCAGCCTGTCTTCTGACCCAAATTGTCTAAATGGTTTGGGCAGCCAGTATACAAATAATAAAAAGGGCTGGGGCAGTGGCTCCAGATTAAGGAGCTTGTTATCCAAGCAAAAGGACTAAAGTTCTGATCTCTGCAGCCCATATAAAATGCTAGGTGTGGTGGCCACCAAGTCATTCCAGCCATGGAAGGCGCAGCCCCGTTGGTGAGGTCTGGCTTTAATTAGAGGTCCAGCCTCAAAGGAAGAAGATGAAATCGTGATAGAGGATGAGTTTCAATGTCAACTTAGAACTTCCACATGTGCACAGTAGTGTGTGTACAGCGGTACATATACATGTGTCCCCACTCAAGCAGAACACATACACACATGCTTATGTGTGCACACAAACACACACACCACACACACGCACACACACGCACACACACACACACACACACACACACACACACACACACACACCCTCCCACATACACATTAAAAACAGAAAAAGAAAACAACAAATAATTTGACCTTTTGTGAAACACTGTTCTGAGACTCTCAGAATGACTCTTTTGTTAGCACAACCTAAGGTTGCAGGTAGTGATACAACTGCCCATTTTACAGATATATTACCTAATGCATTTGAAGTCACTTGTCCAAAACCAAGGGTTAATCATCAGAAAAGGCGGGAAATAAAGTCTCTTCTGAATTTCGATGTCCTCATCAGAGAGTTCACTAGATACCCACTGCTGTTGTGCCGAGTTTGTCTGAAAAGCTTTCTAGAGCCTTGAGAATGTGCGACTTAGCATTTAGCAATGGAAAAGAAATGGCATTAGGGGAGTGGAAAAGTCAAGAAACTTTGCATCTTGCGTTTCCTCTTGTCTGCTTCTTTCACTAGCCTGTCTCCTCCTCTTCCCTCTTCCTCCTGTCATGTTCTCTGTGGACTCACAGGCCACCGAACAGCTCTCCCACTGTGTAAGTCAAGGAGCCCCCAGAGGCAGGCAACTGTCAGCGTTAGAGCGCGAGACCACTCCCACTGTTTGCTTTCTGGACCAAACCTAAAACATGAAAACAAAGTCTGTAACAGTAAAACGTCTCAAAGGGTTGTCTAGACTCTGTGTTGACTATGACCAAAGTTTCCACTTCCCGTCCTCTCCTTTCTTGTTAAAGCCACCCATGGCCACGGCATCCATCTGTTCAGGGGAACCTGCACCTTCCACCTGCAGCATCAGAGTGGAAGATGGAGCCCTCCTTCATGCTTCCTTGAAGATACTCAGTTTCCGAGAGATCCTCTCTCTTGGTCTTTCTACTTTTTATTTTTTTAGGATTAAGGAAGAGTTTATTAGAGGAGAGAAAGAATAAGGGAACTCACAGACTCCAGAGGTGGTGTGCCATGAGGGCAGGCGTCCTGGAGAATTCATGGACTCTAGGCATGGAATCCACAAGGGTCACTGAGCTAGAAAAGAATTCACAGACTCCACATGTGGAGTGTACAATGAGAGGCAGACACCTCTACTTTTTTGTGTGTGTTTGTGTGTGTCTGTGTGTATTAGAAGGCACTGTGCATGCCTGTGGAGGCCCAAGGGTGACTTCGGGAATCACCCTGGATTGTTCTACCCCCTCTTTTCTGGAATTTCCCAGATGCCTCCTACCAGGTCAAAGGTCACCACCATTTCTGGACTGGCATTTTTATATATATATATGGAATATGGGATCTGAGCTCAGGACCTTCTGCTTCTGAGGCAGAGGCTTACCCCTGAGCCATCTCTCCAGCTCTTCTTTCTACTTCTTTAGCTGCTTCTTTCTGATTTCTTGCTGGATTTTCTTCTTGTACAAATAATGGAGGACTCTAGGCTGCAACCAAGGACCTCCTTCTCTTGTTGCACAGTCTTGTAGCGGTGTTGTGATTTGTTTTGGGGTCTGGTGTCCCATGCTGGCCTCCGACTTGCTGTGTAGCCAAGAATGACCTCATTCCTCCAGCTTCCACCTCCAAGTGCCACGATTCCAGGCATCTGCTAATGTGTCCAATTGTATGAGGTGCTGGGGATCAAACCCAGGGTTTTAAGCATGCAAGGCAGCACTGCATCAACTCAGCCACATCCCCAGCCCCTCCCACCATTTCCTAAAGACTTTTGACTTTAAACAGAATCCAGTGCTGACAAGTCCTGCACTGACCAGTCCGGCCCCGGTCTGGCTTCCATTTTCCCAGAGTTTCTATCAGAACTTCATGGGTGTTGAGCAGGCATCCCAAACATAGGTCCCCCCACAGTTTTGTCATCCCCAGGTAGAATCCTTCCACTGTCCTAGATGCTCAAGTCTGATGCCTGGGACTCAGTGACCCAGTGTACCCCAGTGTACCTCATCAATATATCAGGAAACCTGTCTGCCTTCCTGCTGCCAGCTGGTCCAGGTGGCCAGTGTTGGTCACTAGTGTCTGTGTGCTGTCGTGGGCTTCCACCTGGTGGTGGTGGTGGTGGTTTTCCTCTTGCTTTCCTGAAATCTGTTCTTGTCGAAACAAAGAGCCTTGAGCTGCAGATGTAGCTCAGTTGACAGAGTGCTTTCTTTCATGCACAGAGCCCTGGTTTGATTGCTGACTAGTATGCTAGAGTGTGGCTGCTAAGTGCAGCCCTCAGGAGAAGGAGACCAGAGGACTAGAAGTTCAGAATCATCCTCTGCCACATAGTGAGGTCCAGACCAACTTGGGGTATAAGTGAGACCCTGTCTACAAAGAAAAGACAAGGCAAAAAAAAAAAAAAAAGGGTTGGGGAATAAATAAAGCGTTTGTAACTGTAGTCCTGTGTTCCTTGCTGTCCCGGGATCCTGTTTGCTACCTTCTTCCTGCTCATTCCCTCAACTGAAGCCACATTGTCTGTTCATTCCTTCAGTATGCTCACTTGCCACAGCCTCAGGTCCTTCATACCTTCTAGTCCTTTCAGCACCAGAAATGCTCTTGACATAGTTTTCTACATGACTGCCTCCTCTCTGTTTCATTTATTAGTTTATCTGCTCTCTTCCCATCCTCTAGCCCCCTGCTTTATGCTTGTCCTAAACACTTTACAAGATACACATATCTAATGCACCTATTTCTTGCCTGGCTTCTCCCCTTGAGTCAAAGAATCTTGTAAGCTTTGTCCACAGCTGTTGTGCACTGTTTCTACAACATCAGCACGTGATTGGTATTCAACTAGTATTTGCTAACAGGGAAAATGATTCTAGATCAATATTGCAGTTACTACTTCTCTTTTTGCTGTGAGATATCACCCAGACTAGAGCAAGGTAGGAAGGGGAGAAATTTGTTTAGCTTATGGTTCCAGAGGGGATGTATTATGGCAGGAATCGAATAGCGGAAAGCATGGCTGGAGGCAGATATGGGAAGCCGGTTCAGGTCACTGAGGTCATTAGGAGACCAAGAGCAAGAGCAAACTGAGAGGAAGCAAGGCCGGACCACTAACTCTCAAGGCCCTCCCTCTGACTGGCCTTCCTCCAGCAAGGCTCCACCTCTTAAAGGTGCCACTACCTTTCCAAACATTGTATCGGCTAAAAGATTCAAACCTGTGAGCCTATTGGGGGAGGGGAGGGGCTGCTCACATTTAAGTTATGACAGTCATATTGACAGCAGGATCCAAATGCTCAGCCGAGCTCTTTATGGAATTTCATTAACTCAAATGAGTGAATCTTTCACACACTGTAAAAGCTAGAAGTGGATTGTGGTAGGTAGGAAAACAACTAGACCTTTTTTTTTTTTTTTTGGATTAACTTTTCCATATGATAGTATTTACCTTGGCAGGATTTACTTCTAGCTCAAAGCTTGCCTGAGGATATTTGTCATCATGAACTTGTCTGAGAGGTCACCGGTTCCCAAGATGATTTCCCTGACAGGCTCCTTGCTGGAACGCCACCCCTTTCAAAGTCCCTGATCCAGATTGTCTGTTCTGCAGACATCCTGGGATGCATTATTTAAAGTTATTTCCAGTGGTGCGTGGGTGGGAGGCGGGGGCTACATTTGTTAGCGGGTGGCTTGGAAAAGCCTTCTAGGATCTCTTTGCTTCCTCCCCTCGCTTTGTTCCTTTTAACACCTCTTTTCCAAGTAGCCCAACATAACCTCTTTGTCACGGAAGCTCACCAGCAAATCTCTAAGCATCCTTCATCTGCCCTGGGTGAAATGTGGAAGGATCTACCTTCCTTCAGGTTGTCTTTTTAGGAGAAAGGGTCACCTCTTCCTTGGGGAATCCAGAGAGATGTCTGCAGCAGCCATGTGCACAGTCTTTTAATTTTTTTGGAGAATGTTCTTTTCTGGGATATAACATATAAGTTACCATGCATCTTTGTTTGTTTCCTTCTGTTTTTAAGATAAGAATTGGTGATAGGTAGCCAAGGATGACCTTGAACTTCTGATTTCCGGCCTCTACTTTCCTGAGTCCTGGGTTTACAGACAGATGCCTCTATGCCTGGTTTCATGTGGTGCTAGGGATTGAACCCAGGACTTTGTGCACACCAGGAAAGTATTCTAACAACTGAGCCACGCCCCTCTCTCAGTTATCCTACTTTACTTTTTATTTTATTTTTTAAAAATAACTTTATTTTATGTGCGTGTGTGACTTTGAGAGTCATCCTGGATTTCTTCTGCCTTCTTTTTTGTTTTGTTTTGGGATTTCTCAGTCTTTGCCCACCAGTGCTGCACGTGCAGGCCACCAATGTTTCTGCCTGGCATTTTTACTTGGGACCTGGGATCTGAACTCCCGACTTTCTGCTTGGGAGACAGAGTCTTAACCCCTGAGCCGTCTCTTCAGCCCCAGTTGCCCTTCGTTTGACGCGTAGATGTGTTGCATTACACTTGCAGAGCCTTTGCCAACATTCTCCATCCCTTCACATCTGTTTCTTGCTCCGATGCTGAGAAAGCTTCATGTGCTAGACACAGGTTGCATCTTTGTTTTAACAATGAAGTCAGAGGTGTTGTGAAGGTCGGGTCTCCTGAAGCCTGATGCTGGTGGCTGGTAACCTCATCTGACCTAGAACTCAAGGTTGCTACCCGCATTTCTTGGCTTAATAGGGACTTCATTTCTGCATATATCCTCCCCCAACATAATCTTGTGTCTTCCCCACACTCCAGAAGCTCAAGGACTGAGCCCAAACACTTGGCCTTTGACCATGGCATCCATATCCAATATGTGTATCCATGAAGAACCCTTGTCAAGTTTATTTTCTATGCTCCAAGTCTGCAGCAAAGTCACATCCTTCAAAAATACCCCATCTTGTAAGCAGTGTCATTCCAGGTGTGGCCCTTTAGGCATAGTGTTCAGGCCTGGTATTATTTTTCTCGCCACAGTGTGACAACCTTGGCAGCTTTCTACCATCTTGAGAACAGTGGCCATGCTTAGGAGCACCCCACTGCTTCTGCAGAGATAAGACCTGGAACCCCTTCTTCAGAGATTTTATTGAGTCAGATGACTGAAGAAGGCTGTAGCAATCTATAATTAAATCTTGCAGAAAATATTTTGGCAGTTCTGACAATTAACCAGCCTTGGAAAATACTGTTTAGCCTACCAAGCCCTTTTGTACATAATATTTCATTTGTTTCCCGGGACACATGAGGAAGTCATTAAACTCCTTTGCAGATGTGACTGAAATACAGTCAATAACTTGTTCTGTGTCATTAAGTTAGTGAGTAGCAGGGCCCCTGCCTCCAAACTAAAGCCTTTGTCCCCAAACCTGATTCTCTTTCTATTGCAGTCTCCCCTGAGACTCCTTCTCCATCTCTCAGTTACCCCAAGTATGATGGTGTCTTCATATATTCTAATTGCTCCCTAAGGAAAAAAAAAAGAATCGAATTGAAGTGCTTTTCCCAGAGAGCAGCCCAGGAAGACACATTGACTCCAGGGCGGTATTTTGAACCAGTGATGTGTGTCCAATATCTGGGCCCATCTACCAGCGGTGACAAGCCATACTTGGCTTCACCAAGAACAGGCAGAGAGAGCCCTTGCCCCCTCAGAGTGCAGAGACTGAAGATCAGCCCTTGTGGCTGAAAAGATGTTTCCACGTGGTTCCCAGAAAGTGTTCTGATGATCTGGGGCAGAAACCACCTGTTGATTGGCATGGCGAGCTGGTGGTAAAACATCCCCCATTCCTATGCCTTGTATTTAGAGAAGGCTTGAGGGCTCAAGTTGCACAGTGCTGGGAAGCATGCAGGGTGGTCCTGGGGGCGACTCTGGGAAACTGACATTCTGTAGTGCTTCATGTAAGATGACGTCACTGCGGCGCTTTCATTCTAGCTGGTCCCGTGCGTGAACTCCTGGGCCTGAGATGCTCCTGTTGGCGTTCGAGGGCCTCCTCCCTCCACCCAGTTTCCCAGTGTGGCTGCTGTCGGTGGGAGTTAAGCACTGGATCACGGAACAACTGCGCTTTAACCAGGGGAGCTTGGTTTCTAATGGCTTCATCCATTCATTTATTTATAGACATTCTTACACAGCTCTTAGAAGCCGGGCTCTGCAAGTAGCTACCTGGATAACATGTGGACCTTCTTTGCCATCTAATAGCTTTATACTTCAATTTGCTGTGGCTCAGTATACTTAGCTGTATTATGTAACATGAGGACCTGCTTCCTGACATTTTCTGGTAAGGATTAGATGAGTTATATGTGGAATATGTAGGACAGGGGCAGGGAGCGGAAAAGATGCGACCCAAGTGTCAGTTGGCGTTCCTGTTCAGAAAATTCAAGTGCTGGATCTTCCGCTGCAGTGGATCCTCCTTACAGCAGCTCACAGTTAACAGAGCAAAAGATGTCAAATGAATCAATCTTCCCTCGCTGGATCCAGGACTTCAATTAAAAAAAAAAAAAAAAAAGAAGAAGAAGAAAAAGAATTTAGGCTGCTAATTGTTAGCAAGTTGTTGGTTTTTTTCCTTCCCTCCAGCTCTTCCTGTCAAAACTTCTGAGTCTTAATTGTCCAACTTCGTCTCTGCCAAGGCCATGTGGGTCTGATTTGGAGCTGATTTCTGCCAGAGACTCCTGTTGCACGCATGTGGCCAACAGTGCTTCTCGGGAATGATGAATTATTCTTTCACATTTCTTTTCTTTATGGCGCTTGCGTTCGTTTATTTCTTTTCTTTCTGTCTTTCTTTCTTCTTCTGTTCTTTTCTTTCTTTCTTTTCTTCGTTCTTTCTTTCTTTCTTCTCTTTCTCTCTCTTTCCCTCCCTCCACTCCCTCCTCCCTCCCTTCTTCCCTCCTCCCTTCCTTCCTTCCTTCCTTCCTTCCTTCCTTCTTCTCATTCATTCCTTCCTTCCTTCCTTTCCTTCCTTCCTTCCTTCCTTCTTTCCTTCCTTCCTTCCTTCTTTCCTTCCTTCCTTTCTTTTCTTTCTCTTTCCTTTCTTCCTTTCTCTCTGTCTCTTTCCTTTTTCTGCCTTCCTGCCTTCCTCTGCCTTTTGTCCCTTTCCTTCTTCCCTTCCTCCCTTCTTTCTCTCTGTTTCCCCCATGCCCCACACATGTGCAGAGCCACGGGGGAGCTTTCAGACTTCCAGTCACAGGGGCAGGCGAGTGCTGGGTGTCTTAGCTAATGCAGTACTACCACCTGATCATGGGACCCAGGGTCTTTGTTTACTGTGGAGAGCATCCTGCATTTCCCAGGCTCAGAGGAAGGAAGTTGTGCACGAAGAGAGGAAGGGCAGACTGGATGACCCCGGGACGCCTTTGGGTCTAAAACTGCACTTTGATGACACAGTCTTCGAGAATCTCCAGTCCCCACATAGGCAGTGGTGTCAGGTGGAAGTCACTATTTAGGAAGGGATGGGAGTTTGGTTTGCTCGGGAAGCTTCCTGGAAGTCTTTTCCCAAGGCGCGTGTTTATGTTGGCTCTCGGAAGAAGCAGAAGCCCCTGTCCACTCAGATGTGGGTTTGGCAATGGAATTGCTAAATTCTGGGCTGTGGTTCAATCCCTTACCAGCCTTGTTAGTTCAAGAAGCCCTTGTCCTACCCAAGGGCCCAAAGGACCTTTGAAGCAGTCATTCCACCCTGTGGCACAGCCAGGTTGGATGCCACGCGTGGTGTATTCTCCTTCCTGAAGGCTCACCGCTCTTCATCCTGCCGCTGTGGCCCAGGCAGAACCACATAGCCCAGCTGCACTTGTTTTTTTCTTTTTTTTTTTTTGGTTGGGGGTGAAGTCTCCGAGTTCACAAGAGGAGCAGGTAGCAATCTGCCTTACTTCCCCTAGAGTGGCCTGGCCCCACAAAGGGCTCTGGGTGCTACTCATATGCTCCCCTTAGTGACTCGGCATAAACATCTTTCTGCCTGGACTACTCGCTTTTTTTCAGTGCTGCCACTGAGACAGCTGTGGGGACTGGCGACAAAGCACAGCCGATGTCAGGCTTTCAATCGGAGGAGCAGGAAGCTCACAGATTAGATCCACCAGTCCCATGTCTTTATCTCAAGTCATAACCACTTCTCTTCCATTAGAGAACAGCCCCCTGTTTAAAGCTCTGCCTCTCCAGGGAGAGATTTGAGCCCTCAGGTCGGCACAGTGTCTGGCTCATTACGGATGCTCCAGAATTGACTCACAGATTGGAGCATCATCCACCTTTCCACGTGCTTCACGCTGTGAGGATGCAGTCACGGTAGAGCAAGAGACTGTCGCACTCCACTAAAGATTTCATTATCTTAACCCTGTGGCAGGAGCACAGTGGTCACTGGTGGGTTTTGAGCTTAGAGGGGTGAAGTGTTCAGAGCTGGAGGGTCGCAGAATAGCTGACTTCCTCTCTCTGGCTGTAAGTCGGGAAACGGATTGGTAAGGGACTTGCCCCAGGCTGCGCGGGCAGGTGGGGACGAAGCATTCAGTCTGCAGTGTTTGCTGTCTGCTCCATCTGCCGCCCCTGGTCTTGAAAACCAGGAAGATCTCATAGGCAAGGATAGAGGCAGTACCCGAAAGGAAGGAGTTGCTTTCCTTAGAGGTCTAGTGTGACTCGGCGACCCATATCCTGTGAGTTCTGGAAAGTTCTGGCCCGTGGCCATTAGACTTCCACACAGAAGAGTTACTCCCTGCAGCAGGGGCCTGGCTGCCCATGGCTCCTACTGGGACTTGATTCACCAGAGGAGAGAACCGAAGCCAGAGCTACATCACTTTGACCTTATGGCTCTGTCGTTCGTTTGTTTAGGATGAACTTATGTGATAGGTCCTGGCACTGAACCACAAATACGGGCATTCCATCCTGTCAGAGTGGCCTGGACCTTGTGGACCCTAATTCTAAGAAGCTAAGTGTTAAACGGTCATCGTATAACGATTGTGTACTTGATAGTCAATGATATTAAGGAGCCATGTTAGATAAGAGAATGGAGGTGATGGTTAGCAGTAGATTGTATCAAACAGATACGTTGATGTCCGTGTTGTTTTGAAAATACTCTAGAGGCTCCCCAAAATCATTATAAATGTTTGTGGAGTAAAATATTGTGATGACTAGAATTCATTTAAGGTGGTCCAGAAAAAAAGCTGAACAATGCATGAATAATTCAACTATGAATAAATTAATCATAGTTGTTGATGCTAAATGAGGGGTACAAGGAAGTTTATTATCTAATACTGTCCACTTTAGTATTCAGAAAAATTCAGAATGAAAAGATTAGAGATAGGGCACAGAACTGGTAAGTGACTCATTGAGTAAAAACACTTGCCACCGAGTCTAATGACCTAAGTTCGATTCTGGAATGCATATTGTGAAAGAGGAGAACCAACTCCCACAAGTTGTTCTCTTGATTTCCACATGTGTACTGAGGTACACACACACACACACACACACACACACACACGCACAGGATAGATAGATATTTTACAGACAGGATGTGGATCTCTCCTCTTGCTCCCCACAGCTACCAGAAACCTTTTGGGGCAGAACGGAGACTTGCTCTGCAGTGGCAGATCAGAGAGGGACGAGGCTGCTGAAGCCGCCTAGTAACTAGCTCTGTCTTTGGTTATAACAGCAGGTGGACAGGGGGTCTGGAATGCTGAATGTTGGCAGGCGTGTTAGAAGACAGACATGGGTCACCTAGTTCCTGTGCGCCATTCCCCATGAGGGGAAGCCACCCGCTCTGTGCCATCCTTGGTGTTTTCCACTTACATCCCTAGCCCCTCCTCTGTCTCCGAGACCAGCCCCCTCAGATAGGCCCCATTGTAAGCCAACAACCCCCTTGCAGAGCTGTTCCATCCATAGCGCCCTTCTGCCCATAGCTGTGCAACAGAATAGCTCCCTGGCCCACTGCAATACATACCCACATCTTTATTCACTCTCTGTCCATGTCTGTGTCCTTCTGTGTCTACATATATATACTTCTGTCTTCTCCCTCCCTCCCCACATGAAGCCCCCTCATGATTGAGGCTCTACAGTCACCTGTGGCCTCCACAATGGAGGAAAGGTATCATGACTGGTCACTTCATTTTCATGCTGGTAGACTATAGTATCCATTCTGATTTTTCTATGACCCCCACTACAGAGAGTAAAGAGTTCTGAGATCCAGGAGACATGCTTTCCTGAAACCTGTTTTCCAGCTTCCCATTCCCAATGCCCTACACCTGCATGCATGCATGCATGCATGCATGCACGCGTGTGCACACACACGCACACTCACACACAGAGTCTTAATGTTCTCACTCAGAAGCCAGAGGTTCATGTTGAGTGTCTGTTCCATGTCTCTCCACCTTACTTTTTGAGACAGAGTCTTTCAGTGAACCCAGATTTCACTGACTGGCTGGCCAGTGAGGTAGTTCAGAGAAGATCTGTCTTCGCCTATCTGGCACCCTGTAAGTACTGGGGATCCACACTCAGGTCCTGACGCTTGAACAGATTTCCCTGCCAGGCCACGTCATCAGCCTTGACCCTGTTTTTTGAAGACACAAAAAACCTTGTGCTGCATATTGAGTGCCAGAGGACTTTGGAGGTGGATATTGAGTGAAAATGGGTGAACTGACTGGAGTCTTCCCATAGGGGGAAAGTGTTTCTCCTTTGCCCTGAAATACTAACCTTAGTAGCTTCCCACACATTCCATCTCAGACCCCAATTAAATATTAATCCAAGCCATCAAGAATGCAAAGTGCTTTCTCCAAGCTCCGTTATTTCCCGGGCTCCCCGGTGGCCAGTTGCATAAATGCTTCAAGGGAAGATGTATGTCTGCACAGACTGGAGGAAGGTATTGACTTTGAAAGGGAATCTTAACATCAACAAGTGGTCCAGTTTGCTTGTTTATGTGGCTTGGTGTTTTGCACCCAAGTTGGGCCCAAATCCAAGATTCACATTGACAAGTCCTGCCTCTCAACATGCTTGACTTTTGTTTTTTGTTGGGTGTCCTTGGCCAACATCTACTTCCCACAATCCTCCTGTGTTCACTTCATTTCCATAACAAGTTGGGTAGCTCTGGAGGCACTAAGGGGTGTGTCAGCAGATTATTATGTTAGTATGAAGGTTACATGATAATAGACATGAATAGCACTGAATGGACCCAGTGGCATCCTGCCACCTGGGAGAACTGGATTAGATGGTTCAGAGGAGGTGGTTCTTGAATGAAGCACAGAAGGCACGGCTGAAGCGAGCATTTGTAATCTTTCTCCTCTCCCTTCCCTTCCAGGTTCACATCTTGAACTAACTCCTTATCACTGAATGGGGGGTTATGGATGAGCGTTTTTTTTTTAAGAGCCTGTATCAAGAAGACCCATTAACCACCCTTGTTCCCACCCTGCCCCACCGGCAGACATGCTTGCCTTACAGAATTATAGCCAATTCAGTTCTCTCTTCCTTAGCACCATCTTAAAAACAGCACCCCTGAAGGAGCCTGCGGGGGTCAGGAAGCCTCCCTTTGCATTTCAGATCTGGCTTTTCTGGCATAGCATTTCTCTTTCTGACTTGCCTTATCATGCCCCCCCCAACTTCCTGTTTCCTTGCTTTATATAAACTGTCTCTGCCTTTTCTTAAGTCATTCAGGAGTGAACTTTCCCCTGTTCCCCCAGGCCAGAACTTCCTTTGCATCTTTTCGTTTATGGTGCACAAAGTGTGTGAGAAGGTTGCCCCTATTTCAAATGTTTTGACATCCTGCAATTATTTTGCACTTAAAGGGTCGAGGAGAAAAGGAACACAGCTTATAGTGAGAGATGCCATCACAGGGTCACTGGCTAAGGTCCAGTAGCACGTATCCTGCATTTGTTTATTTGCCCTTAGATGTACCAAACATCTTATTTTTAGCACATTAAATGGCTTCATCCACAATTATTAAGCATATGATACGTGAGCAGCAAAATGTACAGTAGAAAACTCTGCAGCATGTAAAGAAAGACAGTGTTATTTAACTCTCCTTCCCTCCCTCCCTCCTTCATGAGTGTCCTATATCTCAGCTGGTCTAAGGCCTATTATCCTTGCAGATAAGGATGACCTGGAACTTGTAAGCCTCCTGCAAATGCAATGATTACACGCCTATGCCAACCTGCCCGGTATTTTTTTTGTGCAGTGCTGGGAGGACTGAAACCCAGGGCTTCCTGAATGCTAGACAAGCACTCTGTCCACTGAGCCACATCCCCAGCCCCATAACTGAATTATTTTCTAACCAGAACAACTTACCACACAGACAGGCTGAGAGAGCCATCTTCTAGTTAAAACAAAAAGTGAAACCGACAGGAAGACCTGCTCCATCACGCGACACACACAGACCTGGGCTTCCTTCCTTCCTTCCTTGTCCAGCAGGTCGTGTATGACGGGTGAAAAGAAAACACTTCTTATTCTTTGGATTCAGGAAAGGAGAGCAAGACTGGCAGGTGTCCCAACAGATGTGTGAGTCCCTGATAGGAATAGTTTATTCTGAAGTATTCGACAGAGAAAAACAATTGCTCTGGGAATGAAAACGTATATGGACGACACCCCTGTGTAGAAGTGGAAGAAGCCGAGCCCAGGCAGAAGGGCCAAACCTGCCCAAGACAAGAAGCAGCGTCCTAGAGGACAGAGGACTGTGGAGGTGCAAAAGATCCCAGATCCCAGGTAAAAACACCAGACTAAGATGGCAGCGACCTGAACTTCCAAACCCAGAAGCCAGAGCCTGGGAAAACCAGAACAAGGCACATACAATGCCCTCTTGTACATACACACACACACACACACACACACACACACACACACACACACACACACACACATATACACACACACAAAAAAAGAAAAAGGAAAGAAGAAAAGGGAGGGAGAAAGAAAACAAGGGAAAGGGAGAAAGGAAGGAAGAGAGGAAAGAGCATTTACTATAATGTAATTTTCTCTCCAAGTGCCCCTCCATCTCCCATGAGCATGAGTTCCCATCATAGAGTTTCTCTAGGATTCTGCCTCATTCAGCAGCCCGGTACTTCTAGGTCTAAGGTCTTTTCAGGTACACCACTTAGGCTGTTTTAACCCAGTAGACACATCACTGGCACCATGCAGGAAAGTAAGGCATGCAGAATGAGCATCTGGTCTTTGCTGATATTGCCTGTGGAGGAGAATGTCAAAGGAACATAACATAGGAACCAAGGCCGCGTGAGAACACAAGAACTGAGGATCACATCAAGAAGTTTGGGGAGGACTCAGGAGGATATGGCATGGGTGATGCTTGAGAGAAGCCTTTTCATTGAGCACCCACTACATACCCCTTTCTACCCTTGGCATTGTGAATCACAGTCTAATAGATCTGGGGTTTATCTTGGCTAGTCACTTGCCTAGTATACATGACACCTGGGCTCGTCTTCCAGCACCACAGAACACTCAAACAGACCCAGTCCAGTCTACTGGAGTCACACAGTAGGGAGCAAGATGAACACGGAATGGTTGATTAGTTGCATGCAGAATGAATGCTGGGAAGGAGCAATGGAGGGTAACATGAAAAGATGGCAGATTAATGTTAAGGCTGAGAGAAAGCAATTGGAAGGATCACATGGGACAGGGAAGGTGGGAGGAGATGCTAGAATTGGGAGATATTCCTGAAGACAGAACTGCGTGTTTACTTGCACACTGTGAGGGCAAGTGTCATATTCATGAGCCTGAGAAGCTGCGGCTGGTGCATGCAGAAAAGGGGTGTGGTTGAAGAACTTTATTGTCAAAGAAGCTGTTGAACTGTACCATGCAAAAGTATGTCATTATGGCACAACTGGAGAATGCACTGGAAAGCAGCAAAAGTGGAGACCCCAGTATCTAGTAAAAAGTGCTGTGACAATCCTAGTGAGAGCAAAAGGGCAGTCAAGGATGGCTGTGAGTTTCCCAACCTGAAAACTTGGGAAGATGGCAGGTCATTAACCACGAATAATCAGGAGAGAGGCAGCAATGGTGAGTTTGGATTCTGACTTCTGAGACTTGATGCAAGTAGAGTAGAATATTGAAGAGGTGATTTCCAGCAAGGAGCTTGCTAAGGAAAAACCAGAGCTAGAATGAGTGAGAAAGAGGTGGGGGGTGCACACATTGGTGGTAACTGAAGGTTAGGATACCACAGAGAAAGGCTTGATCTTCTCCAGAATGAGTTGTGAAGAGAAAGACCCCAGAACACACAGTAATTAAAGTGTCCATGGTGAAGCCAGCAAGATGAGCTGGAGCTAGAGAAAAACAGGGAAGGAAAGGGGCAGGGGCATCAGGACAGCAAAGGCAGAGAGCAGGGGAGTGGGTGTGCAAAGGGAAATGGGGTGGGGAGGGCAGATGGGAGCCAGTGACCTTCTCAGGACTGGAGCGGTAATTGCGATTCTCAAGGCTACCTACTCAGTGATCTCAGGCAGAATGTTAATTTTACACCGAGTCTATAAATTGAAATGATTATATGCTATTCAGAGCAGCATTCAAATATTCAGTAAATATTAGGCATTGCTATTCACTGGCATGAATGACTATCAGGAACTCGAGCAGGAAAAAAAAACAGCATTAGTGAAATACCATGCTCCAGGGACTTTTAACCAGAGGGAAAAATGAGAGGTAGGCTCTGGGAGAGATTGTTTAAGTGCAATGGAGGAGGTTTTTTTTTGGGGGGGGGAGTGGATTGGTTCTCAAAGGGAATATAGCAAAACGCCACCACAAGACAGGCATGAGCAAACCAACCTGTTGGCATTATACAGCCAGCAAGGGTCGTAGTCCCACGGCAAACAGAACCATAGTGGGGCCATCTCCAGCTGCTTAGTGAGTTCAAGGCCAGCCTGGGCTACCTGAGACCTCAGCATGAGGCCAAAGGTGCAGCTCTAGGGCAGAGCAACTGTCTCAGTGCATTCATTTGCATATGCATTTATAACTTTGCATAAATTTGAAATTTCCCTCTCTGAATGTCAGGGAACCAACCATTTGCCATTTTAAAGGAGTAGAGAGATGAACTCAACTTGTTTTAGGACAACTGGTCTTAGCGACAGAGAGAAGAACAAAGAAAGATTCGTGTGGTTGTTGGTGGAGAACTTTTAATATAAAACAAAAAGCACATGTAACCGTTTGCATTTGGCTATGTAACTTACCTCATCAAGACTCGATTTTTTTCATTAACAAAGTTGGAAATAATAATATTTATGTCCGTCATTCTTCAGAGCATTGATTTTGTATCACGTTCCTAAGATGGTACAGGGCGTACTAAGCATTTCAGCAACACCTTTCACATTCCCCGTCCCCACTTCCCTCCAGCCCTGCCTGGCCTCCCTTGGATTTCAAAACATGTAAGTTGAGAGGCTGAGAAGATGATGATGGCTGGGCAGATGAACTGCTTGCCATATAAGTTTGAGAATCAGAGTTTGGATCAGCAGCATCCACGGAAAAATGGACCAGGTGTGGTAGGCCGAGACAGGAGATCCTTGGCAGCAAACTGCCTAGTTAGACTAGTTCAGTGAGACACGATGCCCCAGGAAATAAAGTGGAGCGTGAGAAAGGAAGACATCCTATGTCAACCTTTGGCCCCTTGCATACCCACATGTGCTCACATACCTGCAAATACATATACGTGAGTAAACATAAAAAAGACTCGTGAAACAGATTTTCTGACTTTGTGCACTAAAGGGTCTTGTCTTGAAAAAAAAAAAAAAGAAAATTATTGAGAGGTGACTGTCGCAGGGTGATGTGACAGGGATCCAAGGCTCAGGCAAGAGGATTCCTGCAAATTTGAGGCCGGCCTGAACCACAAAACAAGTTCTGGGGCAACCTGAGTTACACACTGAGACCCTGTCTCCAAACAAAACAAACAACACAGAACAACACAAAAGTAACAACAAGAACACGTTATGTGTAAATGTTCCTCTTGGCTCACTCTGTGAGTTGGCAGACTGACTGTAATTTGTTTTCTGGGCACCAGGTTGTCCTGATGGAAGAATTTTTTTCTTTGGTGCTGGGTAAGGACACAAATGTGTCACATTCAGAGGAAACTTTAAGGCATCTACTCACAAGGTAGATAGCATGTCTTCCCGAGACAGAGGGTAAAATCCCTAAGCCATTCTCCTAATTTCCACTCCACACAGTCTTCTTTCACTCTGTATTCCATGATTTGGTTAAATTCATTTCAACCTAGAAATAGCTGATTTCTGGAGACGCTATAACGTGGATTGTATTTCTGTAAAGCCATATGCTCCATACATCCCGACATTCACACAGATGCCATTTGATTCCGTTTTGCTTTATTCATTCAATAAATATTTATTGAGTGTCTGCTTGGAGCCTGGCGTCTGCACTGTAACCAAGGACCCTTTCAGCTCTGCATTCTGAGCACTCCCACATTTCATAACACAGCCCATATTGTCCTAAAAGCCCTGCAGATGTAATTGTAATAGATTGTGGCCAGGTGATATAGGAGCTACCGACTCTTTAAAGTAGGTTAGGCGGCCACAAGGGAAAAACAATTTAAAAAAAGTCTGTCTCTGGCATTTTAGAGTGAATTTCAGAATGAGAGCTGAATGTTCCCAGGTGCAGAGAAGGAGGTGGAATCTTCTGATTCATTTCCCCATACAGCAGCCTGAAGTTGAGAGAGACTGGCTGGCTGTGTAGGGTGCAGCTCAGGATGCCAGCAGCTGCATTCTGAGAACAGCTGGGTCTCTCTTCAGTATCCAGTAGGGATGCCAAACAGACCCCCAGATCCAAGGAAGCTCAATGCCTTTATGTAAACTTGAACTGAATTTGCATCTAACCTATACCCATCCTCCCAAGACACGATAAATCATCTCTTGGTTACTTATAACACATGGTACAGGGTAAATGGTTGTGATACTGTGTTGTTCCGGAATAACAAGCAAGAAAAAGTCTGTGCCCATGCAGGAAGCTTTTGTGTGTTTGTTTTCAAGTGTTTTCTATCTGTGAATATCTGGATGGAGGATGTGGGGCCCACGGATACAAAGGGAAGCACGAGCCATGTGTGGCGCAACCAAGCTTCACGTTTACCTCGTTGAACTCGCGAAACAATCATGTGAGTTACTTTACGCAGAATATCACCCAAGTGAAGAGATAGGGAGAGACTTGCCTGTGACCACACAGCGGCAGGCTTGGATTTGGCTCAGACCAATCCTGCTCTTCAGAATCACTGCTAGGAGCTAGTCCAGCCCACTGCACAGTGGCGCAGATTTGAGGGAGAGGCAGAAAAGTAAACTGAGGCCAGTTTGAACTACTTCAAACTAAAGGGAGAAGTTTCCTGACCTGTTGCTACGAATAAAACCTGGCCCAAATAATTGAGGGGAACAAGGGGATTTTATTCACATTCACCTTTATAGGGTACAGTAGATCATGACAGGAGTATTACTAGCAGAAGCTAAGGGAACTGCTCATGCCATATCCACACGGAGTGCACAGGAGCAAAGCCCAGTACTGCTTTCCAGTCTGTTGGTTTGCCAAATTTCAATGAGCTCTCCGTCTTTCTGTGTTCACGTGACCAGGGAAGGGACCTATCCACTGTGGGCTGGTCTTCCCACATCAGTTATGCAATCAAGACAGTCTCCCACAGGCCTGCCTTTAACTAAATCGTTCTTCAGAGAATTCTTAACAACTTAAACTAACCCTCCCAGACCTTTGTAGGAAATACCTTTGCATGTATTTTTAGATGAAAACCTAACTGTTTTACTCTCAAGGTAAAGAAGAGCCCATTATTTAGGACTGTTTGCTTCGAAATGCAAACTCACATACAAATGGATTTTCATTCACTAAAGTTAAGTCCCGAATGTCAAAGTATTTCCCAGTTATTAGCTCTTCTTTTTTACCTTAAATATGATGAAAATTTGTTTTCTTTAAAAAAAAAAAAAAGGACTGAAGTTGGGGAAGATGGTACACACCTGTGTTCCTGTCACTGGGGAGGTGGAGGCAGGAGGATCAAGAATTCAAATTCCTTCTCAGCCACATCTTGAGTTCAAGACCCGCCTGGGCTTTGTACAGGAGACCTGTCTTAAAGAGCAAAACAAAGAAATGAAGGACTAGACTCTAGGCTTTTAAACCTGGGACCCACTTCCATTCTCAGAAGCGCTTTTGCCTTCTTTAATAAAGGATCTGTCTTTCTGCTCTACAAAAATATAATAACAATAAGAAAGAAGTCCTTCCTAGTGGCTTTACCCATTCCGCCCATCTGAGGAGTAGCATTGTAAGGCATCGTTTCTGCAGGATCCCACACAGAATACAAGAACTCTTCACTTTACTTGCAAGCTTTCATGGTCTGTGTTTTCTCCAGCAGTGAATTGTAAAAAAAAATTCAGTTTGATCGAGTATAAACAAATCCAGGAAGTATTTCAACCAGCAGAAACACACCCAATCAAAGAGACAAACAAACAGCCTTAGTGGGCTACACTCGTTGTTTACCAATGAGCGGACCCGGGGCATGGTGCGCATAACAATGTACTTCTTTTAAGCCCTCCCCCCCAGACCCGGGTCAGCTCCTGGAGTCATTATTCTACTCCTGCTCTCCACAGGCCGTTTAGCACTTACTGGACACTCCAAAGCTAGCATCTTCTAGTAGGAAAGCTGACCCCTCCAGGTTAGGAGGCCCAAGAAGGCCCTGCTTGCAGCAAAACCGGAACAATAAGCCCAGAGAGGGTCATTCCCTTCCTTCCCCTCAGGCTTGACAAGCTGAGGCCTCTGAACTTGGGTGGCCTGTGGGCCTCCAAGCTTCTGGAATCATCTGCAGCAGCTCCCTTGTTCTGTTCCTCCCCTCTTCCTCCCACGGTTCTACTTCCTGGACCCTTTTGCTGATCAGAAAACCAGACTCCAGCAAGTCCTACCTCAGCAGGACAGATCTCAGGGACAACTCTCTTCTCCTCACCCCAAAGTCTGCAGGAACCTGAGCCCCTACGTGGCACAAGCCAAGAATTAGCGTAGTCTGTTAGTTACAGTGGATTCCTGGCACCCCTGTCTCCACCTTCCCAGCAAACTTGGAAAAGAACACAGCCCCCAGGGCTGGCCTGACTCCAGGGTTATCTCCCTGGTAGATTTCTCATTTGTTGGTCAGCCTGACGCCACAGGATATGGTCTCTGACCTCAAGCCTGGGAAGGTCCAGAGGGCACGGCTTGGAGAAGAAGGAAAGATTCGGACATGGTTCTAGACAGGAGAAGCAAGACAGAGAAAAGAAGCTCTCCAAGCAGAGAATCTCTTGACTCCGCCCTGAAGATCTCCAGGAAAGGAAATTCCAGGGTTTCCCCTGAGTCCAGCCCATGCTCTCCAACGATCTCTACATCCCTGCTCTGAGGCCCAGCTGTTCACTGTGTGAGATCTGAACGGAAGAGGATTGTGAAAGACAGACGTCAGCGGTCACGGCTGACAGTGCTATCCTTAAAGAAAAGCCCAGTCTGTCTGTTGCTTCCATCCCCTGCAATCGCATGCACGGTGCCCCTGGATTCATCTCCTAACTTGTTCTAGAGGCAGCCTGTGACCCCCCCCACTCTGTCCTCTAGCACCCACTTAGGCGGGAGATATGAGTTTAGAGGCCAGTGGCCAGGGTCACTGTTGAAAGAAAAGGATTTCGAGCATTTCCAGAGAGAGAGAGAGAGAGAGAGAGAAGGGGGCGGTTGTAGCTCAGTCTGTAGAGAGATTGCTTAATATGCACCTAGTCCTAAATTGGATCCACAGCACCAAACACATGGGAGGGTGGGGTGGGGGCACACCTGAAATCCTAGTGCTTGGGCAGCTAGAGGATTAGAAATAGCCCAGGGTCATCTTCAGTTACACAGTGAATCTGAGTCCAGCTTGGGCTTCATTAAATTTTGGAGAGGCACGTGTGCGGTGGGAATGTTCCAGAAATGTCGTGTGTGTGTGTGTGTGTGTGTGTGTGTGTGTGTGTGTGTGTGTGTGTGCGCGTGTGTGTGATGGAGAGATCCTTCACAACCTGTGTGGAGCCTGCTGCTCCCTCCCCCTTCCCCCAGCACTTGCAGCACTTGTTCCCTCTCCTTACTGCATGCCTGGGCAGTTTAGGATGTGAGATATGACAGTATTGAAAATGGAGAGTTGGATTACAGAAGTTTGCCTCTGGAATCCTGGGAACAAGGAAGTTTCAACACCTCACACCTTCCTGGTCTGTGAAATGCGCATATCCTAACCTCCCAGATATTCTTATCTAGAAGACAGAGAGGCTATGAGGGAACACTGCAGAACAGGGATGGAACTTTGCAAGGATTTGAATATTAGGAAAGTAGACTCGCCATTCTGTTTCCTCTTGGAGTTGGGGAAAAGCAGTTTCCAAGGATGGGGCTCCACGGTGGCAGAGGGGACAGCCAGGGGTGTCACATGTTTCTCGCAGAGAAACGTTAGGCTAAGCAGGAGACGCCGTGTGATGTGGGTGGCTGCGTGGGACAAGCTGTTGCAATCCTTGCCAGAAAGGACTGATCTCGCATGGGAGAGTGGAGACCTGTGCAGCCCATTGTTCCTGCTGCGAAGGGGCGCAGCAGCCATGCACCTGGGCCCTTAGCAGCCCTGGCTTCACCAACACCAGGCAGGCTTCCTGTTTTGAAACGATCAGTGGAAAATGTGAGTGCGCTGCTTCAACAGCTGGTGGGCGCGTGGGAGTTTGTGCTGTGCGTGCTCTTGTGGGATGTATGTTCACAAATGTGCTTGTGTGTGCACATGGAAGCCCGTGGTTAGCCTGAAGGCAAGTGTCTTCCTCCGTCATGTGCAATTACTTACTTCGAGGCAAGGTCTTTTGCCAAGCCAGAGGCTTCCCCATTCAAATAGTCTAGCTAGCTGGCTTGCCCCTAGGGATCCTATCTCTGAGTTCAGAATGTGCTGGACTACAAGCCAGCTGTATACCGCATTAGCTTTCATGTGGGTGCTGGGGATCCGAACCCCACCCCTCGCACTTGGGTGACAAGTGCATTAACTCTACAGACCTTTCCCTAGTCTGTAGACCATCCCTTTATCCCCCAGTTTGTATACTGCTCCTGGCAGAGGACAGGTCCAGTACAATCATTCGGCAAGTATCTATGGGGCGCTTACTGCATACCGAAGGTTGTGCAAGACCCTTGGGGTTCAACGCAGATCATAACAAAATTTTTAGGTCTCAGGTAGTTCATAGTGTTAGAGGAAAACAACTCAGCCCCCTGCGTCTGTATCTGGAGATGCTATGACTGTTGGATGGGAACAGATTCCTAGTGGACTCCTTCTATAGCCATTTAGATGAGACCAACAAGAGGGCTCAGGGGGTAAAGGCATCTGCTCACAAACCAGTTGAGTATGAGTTCGAATCCCAGAAGGCCACGTTTTTGGAAGAAGAAAATCAATATCTGAAGGTTTTTCCTTTGACTCCTTTATATGCACCAGAGCAAGCCGGTACCTGCCATCTCTCTCTCAAATAAATAAATAATAAACAGTATTATATGAAGCTGGCTTTATCTGGCCATCAGTAGAGGGAAGATCATCCTTTTCTTTTCATTTGCAAAGGCATTATCAGTAGGTCATATGCTTTTAAGAGCAAAACCTTTCCCTTATCGGGAAAATCTAAATAGTTTTCTATGCCACGTTCTCCACTCTCTTTGTCCCCCATCCCCCTTTGCTAGTGGCTTGTGACTTCCAGCACTTTCCTTCCCTCCCTGTTGCATTTTATCTGCTGGTTGCCCATAAATTCATAACCAAACAACTTAGGGAAACAAGGGATCTTATAATTTTCTGTTACAGTTCATAGCCCAGCTTGGCCGGAGAGTCCATACCAACTCCAGAGCCTAGGGAGCTGGCACACCATAGCCATAGGCGTTGCCGAGAGAGGGTAAAGCCGACAGGCTGAACGTTTGCCCAAGCATGCCAGACTTTGCTGACCAGCTTCCCCCACCTTATCCACCTGCCCAGGGATGGTCTCCCCGCTAGGAGCTAGTCTCCCGCAGGCTTGCTGAGGGTTCGCCCTAACTATTAATTCTTTACAGCTGTGCTGAGAGCTCAGCCTTCAGCTGTCAAGTGTCACTGGCAGCTAACTAACAGAATGCCCATTTAGTACATGCCGTCTCTTTTCTCTGTCTGGAGGGCACTGCCACGCACCATCAAGGTCCTGCTCTAATGCTACCTACTGTGTGGCGCCTCGCCTGCACATTCCAGGTGGCCTTGGGAGGGTCTGCGTTGCAACCACTGGGATCATGTTCTTTGTCAGCTGCCTTCCCAAAGGACAGACAGACTTTGGCCTATCACGAAATCTCCCAGTGCCTGGCTGAAGGCCGGATCCTTCTTAGACACTCAGCACGTGTGTCTAGGGAAGGATGGTGGATCGAATTGAACTGGATTTTAGGTGCGTGTGTCTTTGCCCACCATCAATCATGGAGTGAGAGGGTTGTTGCAGGGAAAACGGTCTCCACCGTCCCAATGTCGCAGGTTCTTGTGTTCCGGAGTTGAAGATTGAAACCAGGACACGTGTAGAAAATTAAGGTAGAGTTTATTAGAAAAGAGAAAGGTTGGAACTCACAGACTCCAGATGTAGAGTGCCATGAGGAGCTAGGGTACTTCCATGAGAAGCAGAAATGAAACAGAGCTCATGGCAATAGAGTGCCATGAGGGGCTAGGGAGCCCATGAGAACTCACAGTGCCTAGGCATGGAATTCATGAGGAGCAAGGAACAAGAAACTCTAGTGCCATGAGGGGCTAGATTGCCTCCAAGAGAAGTAGGCAGCTGGAAAACGGACTCATGGCACTAAAGGACCGTGAGGAGCTAGATCGCCAAAGATGGTAGGGCTAGGTATATTTATACACCTAGACAAACCCGGGAAACTTGTTTTTTCCCATTGGTTAATTCCCACTGGGGCCCAACCCAGTTGCTCTTGGGCCCATGTGGGCTAGAGATCAAGTTGTTTGATATGGAGAGCTCATCTCCATAATCACTTCATGGGGAAGCTGGCCATCTTATCTCCGGGAGGATTGGAGTCAGTTCCTCAGCAGGAGTGTTCCCTCAGGGTGATTCCAGCAGTGGGGGATGGCTTTCAGGAATTCCAAAGACCTTGAGAGACCCATCCCAGCATGGCTGCTCTAATCCTGCCTCAGGGTCACACTTGAGGAGCTGGTAGCCCAGGCTAGGACTGCATACTAAGGTCTGGGGATCATGTACTGTAGTTTTAATGGTTGCTAATTTGGAATAGGAGCTGCTGTTGCATTTTGTATGTGTGTGTAGTGCTCAAAGGTCGTGACATTGGAATTATCCTGGTTAGTCCACTTCCTTATTGCATCACTCTGGGGTTTCCCAGGCTCTGCCTTCCAGGGCTGGAATTGCAGGCTCCTGCCTTTTCCGCCCAACATTTTCACATGGGATCTGGAGATCTGAACTCAGACCCTTTGGGTTTTGAGGCAAAGGCTTAACCTCCAAGCCATCTCCCCAGACCTGTTTTTTCATCTTTATAAATGATCTGGAAAAGGAATTTAGGGGTGAAGCTTGTACGTACATTGGCCCAGACCTCTTTCAGAAGCGAGGCTTCATGCCAGCAGGTAAGTCCAGAGAGGATCTCCTCCCACACAGATGGGGAAGCAAGCAGACGGTGGCTTCTGTGAAAGTGAACTCAAAACACCTCGTGCAAACGAGGTGGAAGACAGTGAGTCTAGAAGAGAAGAACGCACAGGTGCGCCATGTGCTGGGCTGTGTGTTTCTGTGCCGCGCCTCCTGCCTCGGACGATCTCAGGATGTAGTGGAGAGAAGTCACCCCGATGGAGTGGAGAGAGTGGATGTGGACAGAAATGACTGGAGATGGAACAGCAACTGCCGCACAACGAGACGACGAACACCCTGCCATCCCGAGTGGGGAGAGCAAGGGAAGATTCATTCTTCAGCTCTTCTTTCACGCACCTTTGGAGCATCCGATGCGTGCTCCATTCTGAAGGCAGTTAAACAGACGCTGAGCTTTAAACTTATCTCCAAGGATGGGGGGGGGGTGCCCGCTCAGTCAGCTGGGGATCTAGATAAGGCACTTGTGTGAGTTGCCAGGAAGGGAGATGTGATTCCAAGAGGAAGTTCTGGAAGCTTTCTGCTGATTAGGTTAAGTCTTGGCATAAGTCTTGAAGTCATCCTTTCATTCCATGAGATTGAAAACTACAGGACGGCCCCAGTAAAGGGAGCAAAGTGGGCATTGGTTCTGCAAGAACTGCAGGGCATGGTGACCATGGAGAAGCTCATGGGGCTGAAGCACACAGGCTGCTTGATAGAGGATTGAGATGGAAGAGCCAGACAGGGCTGTGGGAGTCTAAAGGATTTTAAGGGTCAGTCAGATGGCTTAGCAGGTAAAGTGCCCGCACACAAACCTCGTGGGCTGAGCTTGCCACTATAGACTGAAAGCTGCCCTCTGACCTCCATGTGTATGTCATGACATCACTGCTCCTGCATTCTCTCTCTCTTTCTCTCCCACCACCAAATAAATAAAATATTTAAAGGATTGAAGCAAGACAATGGCCTGATCCAGAGTGATATGTTCAGAAAGTTCTTCTGGTTTAACAGAATAACTGTGAAATGCCGGGGAAAAGGTGAAACCAGAAGCTGAGAGCCCTGCCCTCCTCTCCCCCCCAAGCAACTTCACACACAGGGAATAAAATGAACAGAAGAATGGATGAATGAGCCCAGAAGGACTTGGGGAGAAGGGACCTGAGGACAGCAGCCAGTAAGATCTGAGGAGCGTCCTCTTCGATGTAAGGCAGGGCACCTGGGGGAACTATGGGGAGAGGCCTTACTAGACAGGAAGGGACGCCAAGTGTGGTCATGCAGTCTGTAATACCAACTGAGAAGCTGAGGCAGGGGGATGGAGCCTTTGCGGCTAGGATGAATAGCAAGATTTCCTCTCACCACCACCTTCCCCCCCAAAATAAACAAAAATACAGGAAGGGGAAACTATGAACAGATACAGGAAGGGAGAAGCAAGGTGAGGGACGTCATGAGTCCTGAGCTCAGTGGTGACTTTGGACATCTGCCTGTCCCGCAGAGCACCCCTTCCCCACTCCAACTTGCCCCCATGGAATCTGCCGTAGGAATGAAAACAAGATAACCCATGTCTTACGTCCTTTATAAACAGGGTCAGCACCTGCAGTGATGTCCACTGGTTTGGGTTGCTGCACATTAGAGATAAAAACCAGTACAGGGAAGGGCCAGAGATTTGGGGGTGGGGGTGGGGATGAGGTCTTGGCGCAGTTAGAAAGACACAATGAAAACATCAGCTCCATTCGATCTGGAAAGAACAAAGGCTTCACAGCCCAAGAGTGGAAGCAGATTCCCAATAGTCAGAATGCCTGGGTTCGAATCCTGTGTCCACCATTGATGGGTCAGCTCTTTAGTCTTTCCAAGCGTCAGCCTCATTTGTGGAGTGTGGTTGATAATGATGAGCTCGCCCTATGTGCAATTCAGCTGCCCGGCCCTGACCTAGTTGTCCTGAGGATTAGATGTCACAAGGCAGGTGATCAGCACAGGGCAGGCCGTGATGCAGGACAGACGCCTGGGTTGTGAAATCATTATTGCAGGCTTACTCCCCTAATCCGGAAGAACTGGGAGCAAGAATAACTGCTGCAGGCTTTAAGAAATACACGGCGACAAAAAATAAAAAAAGTAATAATAGGGGCTGGAGAGGTGGCTCAGGGGTTAAGCCTCTGCCTTGCAGGCGGAAGGTCCTGAGTTCGGATCCCAGATCCCACGTATAGACGCCAGGCAGAAGCGGGGGGCGGCCTGAGCTTCTGGTCCTGGTAGGGCGGAGCCTGTGAATCCCGGGGCAGAGTAAACAGGAGGAGGTGGAGGCGGTCCATGGTGATTCCCGAATTCGTCTGCGGTTCTACACACATGCGTGCACGCACATACATATACACACACACTCACATGCACAATTGAATAAAAAAAAATTTTTTTTTAAAAATTAAAAAAAAAAGTAATAATAAAATAGAGCCACCTCATAGAGGTAATAAAGTGGTAAAACCCATCATTCGGGGACCTGTAAGGTAGCTCAGCAGGTAGAAGCACTTTCCACACATGCCTGACGGCCAGAGTTCAATTCCCAGAAGTCACATAAAGATGGATGAAGAGAACAGACTTCCATAAAGTCCATGTGGGCAACTCCAGACTGGGATACCACAGTAGGCTGACATCAAGTAACAATCGTCTCCTTTCTTACATTGTTTTAATTTTTTCTTGTGAAAATTCTACAACATTCGCAAAATAGATCCTCATCCTGCACTGGTAATGATTGACATGAGGAGATAGGACAGCCACTCCTCCAGCTCCCTCCTGGGACAGCTTAGCGCGCCTTCTCTTCCCTCTGTGGGAACAAGTGGCCCATGAAGCAGCCTGTTCTCTTACTCTAGTTTCTTCTCTTGGGTCAGATAATTTAAATTTGTGCAACTTATCCATGAAGGATTGCTTGGAGTTTGTCATCTTCTTTCACATTTCTTTCCCATAGTTGATTTTGAACCCAGAACAAGAAAACAAGAGCCCTGTCAAAGATCAATCCAGGGCTGGGGAGATGGCTCAAAGGTTGAAGCACTTGCTTAGCAAGCAAAAGGACTGGAGTTTGGATCTCCAGATCCCATGGAAAATGTCCATTGGCTGTGAGGGTTTCCCTATAACCCCAGCCTTGGAATTACATACAGAAACTGGAAATTCCCAGAGCAAGTGGCTCGCCAGACTAGCCCTACCAATGAGGGCTTTGTTTGATTAGAGACCCTGTTTTAAAAGGCTAAGGTGGAAGAGTGATTGAAGATGATTTTCACCATCAACCTTGAGTGTCCACCCATACATACATGCATGTATACTCACATGTGAACACATACTTACATGGCCCCCACCCACACACTAAATGGAAAGAGAATTTTTAAAAAGTCATCAAATAATCACCGTGATGTGAGGCTTAATACCAATCCACTCTCCACCCAACTGTAAGCTCTCAGCACCCCTGAATTGGCTCCCTTGCACATGTGAGTGCTTTGTGCACATTTGCCACTTGAGTCTCTTGGCCCTCCGTCACAGTCAGGGCGGGAGGTTCTGGAAGGAAGGAGGGAAAGAGAGCCCTCAACTTTGTGCATACATGGAGATAATCTTCATGCCTGACAGTCCAGGATGATAGTGTGATCTCTCGAGCTTACAGTGACCCTGCACCATGCTCTACCTAGACAGCACAGGATGTGTGATTACTGTCACTATGAGAGGGAGAGCCGCCGACAGGTGGACCCCTCATGACTTCCTTAGAACCTTCCCCTGGGACATCGCTGAGTCACGGACTGCATGTCTTCCGCCGGTTTCTAATTTGTGAGGTCGGCGAGCCTGGAAAGTAGTTGCCGCAAACGATCCTCATCTCTGAGCCAAATCCCGAAGTGGAGCTGCCTCTGTGGGTGCTGTAATTATGTGTAGCTGATAATTATCTTTAGATGCAGAGCACGTTGTGTATTGGCAGCACTTACCCAAAGCCTGAGAAATGATCACAATTACTTGCACTTGCATAGGGCGTTGCGTCTCTAGAATGTTAACAAAGAACGTTTATTGAGTGCCCGTGTATGCCAGGTGCAAACCTCCAAACAGCTCTCTATACATTTCCGCCTGTGTTATCAGATTAGAAACATGGGGGAAGCTGTATTTAGTAAGTTGCCTAAGGACTGCACCATCACTGAGCAGCGAGACAATATTCATATTCAGGTCCCTGAGTAGGACTACCTCACCCCACTGCTAAGAGTCAGTGAAGTAATTATTCATCCATGTCTTTAAGGAGCTCATTTACATGTAGCCCAGGCTATATCATTCCACTCTAAAAGGTGAGAGAGACCCCAATGCCCAGAAAGTTTTTCCCTAATTCCCAGTGGTAAACATCAGGAGCTAAGGCTCCAAGACGGCTGCTCAGGCGTCGAGTTAGTGTGCTGTCCTGAGGAAAATGGCTGCCTAGGCTAAAGAAGCCTTCCAATGTTGGTTGTCCTTTGGTGAGCTGGTGGGAGGTCCTAGCTACCCTGTCTCTGTCTAGTATGTTTCTCAAGCTGGTTGGGTACCAATGTGCTTTTGAATTTAAACTCCCAGAGCTACTTAGCCAGTGCACAGGCTGTAAGGGCGCAGATCAGTGTTAGCACCACCAAGGAGGCCAGGGGCTAACCCCATCCATCCTTTGGTAGGACAGTGAAAGAGATCTCACTTTCCTCCCCCAAGGAGTCTATGAAATGCTGGAGAAACACAGTTTGGTTCTGTTGGCCTATGCTGACAGTTTCCAGCTCAGTTCTACAATTCTAGAATATTCACTCTTAGCGCAGTCTTGAATTCAGCCTAGCAGACTTCAGGAGGTCATCCTTAATGCTCATATTTTCAGGTCCGTTGTTTGTGGGGGGGACCTCAGTTGAACCTGTAATCTCATATTCTACAATAAGATTCCCATAGTCAGCCCTCTTGTCATCCTTAGGAAAGTTGGAGAAATAGCTTGGAGGGCTTAGGGGCGAAAGGGGCTCTTCTTGGTGAGGAAAGTGCCAGGCGGCAGATTTGAATGGACAGCAGTGTATAAGTTTCCAGCAAGCGGGGTGAATCCCAAAGACAGAAGATCTACAGGGGAAGCCTAGATCTGCAATCACGTCCCTTACCATGTTCCCCTGCCTCTTCCTGTTTGGGAAAATGCATCCATCATCTACTTCAGCGCTTGGCCAAGGACAGAGTCTTTAGTTTCACCCTGCAATACTTGTGCTATAATCCCATGAATCAGTATGGTATCACTCTGTAGGTGAGACCCCGAGAAGCGCAGCCGCAGCTGTCTTGCACTGAAGCACATCCTCTTTCCAGAGTCTCCATGGACATGACCTGGTGTGTGCAGCAGACAAGCCAAGCAGTGACGTGTGCTGAACCCTCTCTGCTCTCCTTGATCCTTTAGCATCGGTCTCGTGAGTCTCGGTCTAGTCTGAGGCCAGCTGTGACTGGTCTAGGAGCTGCTGGAAGTCTGTGGATGGTCTGTCTCAGGAATGCCAACAGGGACCACCTCCTGGCTCCAGTGTGCCCTGTAATTAGGTGTTTGGATTGGGTGATTTGTTTATTCTCCGCCAGAGCTGTTGTGTTGGCTGGGATCTCACATGGGCAATGCTGCCTGGTGGTAGGGGTGGTAGATGGGGTTTGCGTGAAGATCATGGAATCCAGCCCACACACCCAGCCTTGCGCAGAGCTTTGGGAGCCTGGATCCATCTTCCTAGATGATGGTGGCTCCCTATCTGACATGGTTTTTTTTTTTTTTAAAGATTTTTATTATTATTATTATTTATTCAACTGTGTGCATGTGCGTATGTATGTGCGCGCATGTGTGTCTGTGTGTGTGTGTGTGTGTGTGTAGAACCACGGACGAATTCGTGAACCACCATGGACGCCTCCACCTCCTTCAGCCCCGGGATTCACAGGCTCCGCCCTACCAGGACCAGAAGCGCAGGCCGCCCCCGCTTCCGCCTGGCGCCTATACGTGGGATCTGGGATCCGAACTCAGGACCTTCCGTCTGCAAGGCGGAGGCTTAACCCCTGAGCCACCTCTCCAGCCCCCTGACATGGTTTGAATGAGAGTTGCCCCCTACAGGCTCATGGGTTTGACTCTTCGACTGGTGTTAGTGTTTGGGAAAGCTGTGGCACCTTGGTGAGGTGAAACTTTGCTGGAGAGAAGGCTTGTCACAGTAGGGTGAGCCTCGAGGTTTGGTAGCCTGGCCCTCCTTCCTTTTAATTGGTTTTAGTTCTCTCTGCCTTCTTATTGGGTATGGTGGCCTGAACCAGCCTCCAGTTTCTGTTTCCAAGCCACGCCTTCTGCTAGGTAATAGCATAAATGGAACCGTAAGCCAAATAGATCCCTCTTTCTCCCTTAAGGTACTTGAGTCTGAGTATTATCTCACAGCAAAGATAGAGTTGAAGCTCATAGGCCCAGGCCACGTGCAGAGGTTTGGGAGCCTGGGTCCATTTTCCTGGATAATCATGGCTTCTCGCCTCAGATCCATCACTTTCTGCAGACAGAATAGTCTTTGCAGGAATAATGAAGTTATAGAGGGTTTTTTTTTTTTTTTCCTCTGTGGTACTGGAGATTGAACTCAAAACCTCACACATGCTAGACAAGGACTCTGCCACTCAGCATGCCCCCAACCTGGTTACAGATGTTTGATCTGGAGTGAAGACAATTGCCACAACCAAAAGGAGTCTGATCTCTAAAGCCTCAAGGGACTAAAATGCTCTTCTCTCATTTGGACTGGAATTATGTCAGTGTGTAGAAAAAATCGTGATACTAGTTATTATACTGTAATAAATAGAGATACCTGGACTATTTATACTAAAACACCGAATTCATTCATACAAACTACCTTTCTAAGCCTAATTTCCTTTTAAAAAATATTTCATTTGTTTCCTTTGAGGAAAGGGGGAAAGAGAGAGAGAGAGAGATAACACGAAAACACATGCATGCTGTGATGCAAGGGTGGTGGAGAGATGGAGATCAGATACAACTTTTGGGAGTTATTTTTCTCCTTCTACCATGTGGGCTTCAGGGGAATGAACTCAGGTTGCCAGGTTTATGAAAAGCTGCCTTACCTACTAAGCTCTATCGCTGGCCCCTAATTTTTTTTTCTGCTGTGATTCACTCCCATTTTATCTGGTCAACCTATAGGGTCATTGTCTTGTCCCATCTTTAACCTACTGCCTATTTTCTATTGCTGTAACAAAATTCCAGAGCATGGCTAGCTTATAGAGAATAGTGGCTTATTTAGCTCGTAATTCTGCAGAGTGAGAAATCAGAGGCAGGGGAACCAGTGTCTGCCCAGCTCCCCGCGGGGGCTTGCTGCTGCCTCAGACATGCTCCCAGAACAAGTGTGACAACTCAGATCTCTCTTCCTCTTATTAAGCCAAAGCTGTTATCCTGGTGACCCCCACTGTCATGACTCATCTAATCTTTTATATCACAGAGAACCTGGCTGGAAATACTACTACCACCATAGGAATTTGAGACTAAGTTTCCAATGTATAAACTTCTTTAGGGTATTAACCAGGATTGTTAAGGAAATAATATAGAATAGGGAACAACCCCAGATGGGACGTTATGTTCTAATGGGCAAACAAGATAACATAAGATGCCTAGGGTGACTGGCAGCAGGAGGTACAGACAGGGCCAACTCAAGGGAGGAGGTGCAAATTGGAGGGGTGGCAAAGGAATGGCTTAGATGGGACAGGAGCATCTGTGTAACAGGAGTAAGGTTTCTTATGAAAGTCTCATCTGATCATCTGAAGTAGGAGCTTCCTGATCGCGTGAAATACATGACTCTGTCAGACACCAGCAGAGAGTTCATTTGATCTGCCAGGCAGTAGGAACCAGGTCAGTCTTTGAGGTACAGAGATATGATCATTATGATCTCATAGTGGGATTACTTCCTTGGAGGTGAGCAGGACTCACCAAGACATGATCCAAGGCATGGAGAGAGGAGTCGGCAGGTTCTCTAGGATCATGGGGTGGAACCCAGGAGCAACTGAAAGGCAGAGTCAATGATCAAGCATTCAACCCTTTGCAGTTTCTGAAGAGCTGGCTGATAGATAACTGCACACAGTTCATAGCTGCAATCCTTTGAGGATCGTGTTATTATTTCCCTTTGACTTCTAATGAGACATACTGCGTCATAGTTAGGCACAGGTGTCAACTTGACAGTTGAGGGTTTGAATTCTGGGCACATTTGTAGAGATTTAGTGGTTGAGTTAGGCCCAGAGCAGACTTGCTGGAGATTGTCTAGCTGATGGGGCAGGCCCAGCCATAGTGGGTCGGATTAGGCCCTGGAATAAAATACAGACAGCTGTTTGAGAGTGTTGGGATCCTTGTGTATACTTGGCCAGACATGCTGGTCTGGCAAGTAAGGATTGTCCATCTTTCAGCCATTATGTGGTGATGGTATAGCTAGTTCTCTCAGCCCTGGTGTTGGCGCATGCTCTGCTGTCAAGCTGGACTGAGAACTGTAACCAGACAGTCATAAGGAAATAAACCCCTTGTTCCCTTAAGCTGTTTGATGGTCATTTATCAGCAACCATGCAGGCAAAATGCAACATACTGCGTCCCTTGTTCTTCTGAGAGCTTGGTCTACCTCCTAGTTCTGGGTCTTTCCTCTCTCAACACTCTTAACCTTCCTATACATTTGATTACCTTTTATTATTTTTGTAATTTTTATTATTTATTTATCTTGAGAGAGAGAGGAGAGAAAAGTACATTCATGCATGTCATGCCATGGGTAGAGGTCAGAGGACAACTTTTGCAAGTTACTTTTCTCCACCTGGTAGGTTTCTAGAGATCAACATAAGTCATCAGGTTTGTGAGCCAGGTGCATTACCTTTTGAGCTATCTTACTGGTCTCTATTATTATTATATTATATTCATATCCCTTTCAAGCATCCAGCCTAGAGAATTCCTAAGGGATGCTCCATAAAAAAAGAAAAACAAGCAAACAAATAACAGTAACAACAAAGCCTTTGAGCTTCTTGGAAGAAGCCTGCTGCGTAGTTCTTAATTCTTAGCACCACTGTCCTAAACTCCAGCGCCCTGTGTGGTCTGTTTATCTCGGAGCTCCATGCACGTGTGCAAGAAATTAAGTGCTAATTGAATGCCAGGTGTAACTGTAGATAGGTGCTGAAGGAACAGTACCTTCCCAGTACCTGAAGGCACAGTACCTGCCCTCACTGGGGGCCTAGCCAGCACCATGTGACTTTCTCCAGTGGTGGGACTGTCCATGTCCCACCACAAAGCACTTAGCTTGTGTGAGAGATTAGCAGTTGGGCTTTGTGTTTTGTTTGGACTATGGCGTGACTCATGTGTGCATTGGCACAGCTCTTGGGGACTGGTTTTATAGACATTCGGAGGGAAATGCCAGAGGCTCCCCTCACCTGCTGAGACAAATTAGAGCCAGAAACGGAACCTCTCCTAGGAATGATGGAGGCACCTTTAGGGATATCACTGTCACTCCAGAAATGAAGATGCTTTGTAGCCTTACCCCTTCTTCCCCAGGAAATTGCCTTCCTGATAGGCTAAAACTGGCACCTTGTTTTCCCAAAGAATCACCCTCTTTCGGTCTTTACTACCAATTACAAAATGGATTCAACCAATCGCAGATCAAAAATATTCAGAAAAGCAAGTTGTATGTGGGGCTAAGGAGATGGTTCAGTGGACAAAGTACTTGCCACACAAGTGCGAGGACCAAAGTTCAGATCCCCAGTTCCCAAGTAAAAGCCAGATACGGTATCGAGAGTGCCTTTCATCCCATTGTCCCAGTGGGAAATGGACAAACAAGAACGCAGGGGTCTCCAGAAGCTAGCAGTCCAGCTAGCCTGGCTTCTCGCCAGTAGTAAAGAGACCGTGTCTCAAACACAGTAGAAAGGGCAGGAACGATAGGATACTAAAAGGTCTGACCTTCATATGGCATCGTGGCATGTGCATATCCTTACTCTTTCCCACACTCATACATCACATACACACAAAAAAACTATAAAAAGTGTATCTGAACTGAATATGTACAGACTTTTTTCTTGGCATTGTTTCCTAAATAATGCAGTGTTACATTACACCAGGCAGTGGTAGTACTGGTGAGGGTTTGCATGCCATTTTCTATAAGGGACCTTAGTGTCTACAGGATGGCTGGTGTTAGATGCAGTCCTTTTAGGATCCAAAGGGACTGCTGCCTTTGGGGCACACCATCTGGGTTGTGTCTCAGAAAGCAATGGAAGTGTCTGAACATAGGCGAGTAACTCAGAAAGTATGTGGTCCTTTCCGCTCCTACCTTTCCTAGTGTTAAGTGTCAAGGATGTCTTCTGCTTTGGGGCACGGCATCGGTTCTACCCGGGATTCCCCACGACCCCCTCCCTCTCTGTAGATCACTCTCCTGTGCTCAGCCCATGTCTCTGTTTTATCCTCTCATTTCAGCCCAAGGTTGAGGAAACCACAACCCAGTTTCCTCCCCTTGTGGGTAGAAGAGAATCCACAGCACAGAGAAACACATAGGCAGCTAGGACGGGATGGGCCCCGGGTCTATGAGAGCCCCTTTGCATTTCCTACATTCTCCAGAGGCCTGGGGGGACCTGAGCAAAGTCAGGTGATGATATTGCTGAGACCCCAATCCTGATTGTACCTCCAGGTGTGGCCTTCTGCAGAGCTGCACAGGAAACAGATCTGTGAGTCCTGGTTCCCCCCCAAATCACCATGACCTTGAATACATCACTTTCCTTTTCTTAGCCTCAGCTCCCCACTCTGTGTGATCAGAGGAGATTAGGTGATCCAACCTCTTCTGAGTCTACATGGACTTCACCACAACTGCAGCTCTCCGACGTGAGCAATGAAAGTTAATATCCGTAGTCGTGCTCCAGCCACAAGCTGCTGTGAATTCTTAATACTTTAGCACAAGGGCCCAGGAGAGCTTTCCTACCCTCTCGGCTTCTCACTTTGTTCAAAGAACAACACCAGGATACCCAGCGAGCAGGTCATCTTTTGACTTACTGCCTGTGTGGAAGGGACCTAAATATTTTAAGATTTTTCCCTCCTAAAGAATTGGTACGGGGTGTAGGGGATGAGGAAGGGGGGACAGGGAGCAACTGAGGCCAGAAGGTGTGGCACTGAGACGGCTGATGTAGCCCAGAGGCACTGGCAAGAATGGCACGTGTAGAAACAAACATGCAGGTTTGCAGGATACCCAGGGGGTTCCAGCCCTGAGCTGGTTAGCTCTCTCCTCCCTCTGTACCAGGGAGGACTTACCAGGCAAGGAGGAAGTGAAGCAGGAGGAAGTGAGTCATCAGGATCCTCCTCAGAACTGGGGACACACATGTATTTTGTCATCTCCGGCTGGAGGTCCTGTCCTTGTGAGGCTGGGCAGATATTTAGAAAACGAATGCTAGAGAAAGAGAGCAACCAAACCCGTAACGCTCTCCTCAAAATGCGGCTAAAGACAGACCTGGTAGAACCAAGGCTGTGAGTTACTGTCTGCCTCGCTGCTGGTACTTGTAGTTAATCCGACTGTCTGTCTTCCCTGGGTCTTGGAGCTCAGGGTGCATCCAAACACTGTACTCCCCCCCCACACACACTTTATCACAAGGGATGCCGGACACAGGCATTCTGGGTAATTATGAACTGGCTAAGGAAGAGGTCAGTTAATCAGAATGGAAGGAACTAAGCACGAAGTCGACATAAATGCTACCACATGGTGGCCTGATAGAAATTAAGGCTGACCACACTCGGGGTCTGGGGGTGGTGTTTGACTGTAGCAATAAGAATGAACTGTGTGGAAACTTCTTGAGCACTTCTGGCTTTGAAGTGCATTCAGGGCCACCTGGAGCTGAGTCAGGTTCCCTTTGCCCTCCAGAAAGGGCTGGGTGGGTCTTCTAAGGAGAGCCTAGATTCTCAGGCAAGGCCAGTGTAGCCTGTTCTGTCCTCCTTCCCTCCCCCTCCCTCCCTCCCTCCCTCCCTCTCAAAGGGTACTCTGTGTCCCTGTGGAGCACCAAGGGTGACTTCAGAAATTATCCTGGATTGCTTCTACTTCCTTTTTGTTTGAGATTTCCTAGGCTCCGCCTACAAGGGCTGGAAGTGGAGGCCGCTAGTGTTTCTGCCTGGTGTTTTTTTTTACTGGGATCCAGTATTTAATCTGCTTAAGAGACAGAGTCTTACCCCTGAGCCATCTCTCCAGCCTGTATTCTGCCTCTTTTTATATGTCTGTTTCCTCCTCTTTAAAAATTATCTATATTTAAGCAGGTGCCGTGACCTATGACAGTAATCCCTAGTTCGAGATCAGCCTAGACCACATAGTAAGACAGTGTGCCGATTAGATGCAGATGTCAACTTGACCACTGAGGGCTGAGCTCTGGTTCATCCTGTAAAGGAATGGTAGTTAAGGTAAGCCTTATTTGAGCCTCTAAGTGATTATCTATCTGACGTGGAAGACCCAGTCCATGGTGGGCTAGACCATTCCCTGAGCAGATAGATAAGATGGAAGGAGGGAGTTTGGCAGACGTTAACACACTTTGACAGATTTGCTGTCTATGGAGAGCTTTGGCGCTTTCCTGCTAGTGTCTTCACATCCTGATGGTTCTAACTGCCGTCGAAGGCTGTGATGCCCTGATGTGGGGGGGCTTCAGTGCTCCACTGTGGAGGGCTGTGGTAAGGGCCTGAAGAGCAAGAGGAAGTCAAAGGAGGAAGCTGGACCCTAGGACTGACCAAGCTTTAAAAAGAGAAACAGGTCGCTCACCCTGCATGGCTCACGCAGGGTCGAAGGCAAACAGTGGGCCCTCTTTGCTGCACTCTGCAAAGGGATCACAAAGCGTCTCTGCGAGCTAGCATCTGTCCGAGAAGCTCTAGAGTTGACCGGGTCAAAAAAGAAATCAAGAGGCGTGGTCCAAGCAGAAGAGACAGGACCACAGTCTGGGAGCTGGGAGACCTGAATTCCTAGCTCACTGTTGAGCTTACCATGGTGGGTACTGACTGGCTCCTTAGCGATAACATGACAGGACTTCACCCTCAAGGCCCGAAATTTTGTGAGCATTGGATCATGTCTTTCTGAAACAGTAGCTTACCCTGCCACCTCACCCCAGCAAGTGAGCCTGAAAGCCAATATGGAGCTGGCCTCGAACTTGTGATCCTTCTGAGTGCTGGATTTATGGGTGTTGAGTCCACCATGCCTGACCCAAATACTATATCTTAGAACATATATATATATATACCTTAGCTACATTGGATCTTAAAACCAGAACCTAAGTGTACACATAGACACACACACACACACACACACACACACACACACACACACACACACAAATGCACTGTACTGGGCCTTTGTAAATGCTGTGGACTGAATGGTTCCCTTTAGAAAGAATTGAGATGTGAGGGCTAGAGACTTCATGAACGGAAACAGTGCCTAACCAAGCAGACTCCAGGGTTGAGGAGGTAGAGCTCAATGGTCCAGTGCTTGACGGTATATAATGAAGCCATGGATTTGATTCCTGCACTACCAAAGGTGGAGAATCTCAGGATACTCCCACCCTTTTCCCACGAACTCACACAAGGCCATCATGCTGCCCCCCCCAGTCCTAGATATAGGCTAGGTGTTATTGGGTTAATGGGCTGTAATAAGAAATTCATAACTACTTCTGATCCCTACCGAAGCATCCAGAGAAGTGGGCTTGGGTGGTGGTAGAAGTGCTCAAGTTCTCAGACGTTCAGCAGGAAGATTTGGTTAGAAAATTCAACTACTCTGCACGAGGCTTCTTCTAGTCTGCAGAAGGCAAGGGCATGTTTACTGCATGCAGGGCTGAGGTGCCTGAGCCCCTGGGTGCTGGGTCTGAAAGGGTGGGCTCGGCCAGGGAGAGCATATCTTTAGGCCAAGCAGACAAATGACTGCCTGGGGAGTTGGAGGCCCTTCTCACTTCCCAGCATGTTCAATAAGGTCTCACTTATAAATATCAAGTGCTCCCCCAAAGGGGGAAGCAGTAAATCATCTCAGGAAATTGATCCTGAACTCTCTCAGCAGCTCGGCATGTTGGAACAGGCTGAGTAGACTCTCCTAGGCTTTCGGCTGCAGAGTGAGCCTCCCAAAGAACTGCTTTGCTGAAATGACTCTGCCAAGAACTGCTTTGCTGAAATGATGCTGTCCAGGAGAATCCCAAAGCAAGCTAGCCTTAGCCTGCGTAGGGCAGTAAGTGGGGGGACCTGGGACCCAAGGACTGTACAGCCAGGGTATTGCTGTTGACCCCAAATCCTGGGCGAGATCTGAACTAGCACCTCCTGCCTACATTCCACATAACCAAGACAAGCAGACGTCGCCAACCTTAGTTTGCACAAGTGAGGACTGAGCCTGGATGGGGGGGGAGTCTGCCTGACTAAGTCACTCTGTTCCTTCCTTTTGAGGCACTGTCTATAACTACACCTAGAAGGGGCAGCATCACCTTTCAACTTGGTGATAAGAACAGGATGAGTTGTGCTCATGCTGAAGGAATGAACACAGAAGTTTCCATTGGTTCTGGGATTGGGGCTTTTCCATCTCTGCAGGAAATGTCTAATTCCCTCTTTAGCTCATACCAGCCAGAGATCAATCAGTGTTCCTTTCCTGCTTGCTTTTCTCAGTGAGAAAGGTTGGGTGTATTCATTTTCTGTTACTCTGCACTAGAAACGAAGTGGCTTCAGGCACACCCTAAGTGTCTGGAGGCTGGGAATCCAGATTGGTTTGGCTGGGACATCTGCTTAGCTTTTCACAAGGTCTGGGATGCCTGACACCAGCCAGACTGTGTTCTCACCTGCAAGTTTGAACAAGAGACTCTTCCAAGCTGCTCCGGCTGTTAGCAGAATTCACTTCCCTTTGTGTGCAGGATTGAACTCCCATCCCTCCCTAACATCCCTCTCCCCCCTGTTCTTCCCCGGATGTTGACTGGAAGCCACTCACCAGTCCTGGAGACCACCTAGAGTTTGCCAGGTGCCTCTCTCCACAGGCAGCTCCCAGCAGGAAAGTGAGAGGCCGTAAGTCTTCCATGTGGATGCTGGTGAAGTCCCAGAAGTGGTATCCTGTCACCTCTGCCATATTCTGTTGGAGAGACGTGAGTCTTGCTCTCACCTACGCTTAAGCAGATGGGCTCTACACAGGAGTGAGCACCAGTTGCCAGGGTGTCGCTGTCGAGTCTGTTTTGCATACACTGGATGCATATACCTTTAATATCTCCATGGAGGCCAATTTTTTAAAAAAAATTTTATCACCTACTGGGTTCCAAGTACTGTCTGTGCAGTTGTTAGAGATCCAAATAAGAAACGGTCAGTCCCTGCTTCAAATGGTTCGCAGTTCTTGCAGCAGAGAGACTGTGGTGATGTTAATTGGAAAAGTGCTGCAATACAACCAGTCACAAGGGATGCTGATGCCCAAAGCAGACGGGGCAACTCTCTATAGGAGATGAACTCATGAGTGGAATGTTCAAGCCTAGGCAGGAGCTAGCCAGGCAAACAAAGGTAGGGTTCCTCACCTAACAGGGGAACGTATGTATGAGATGAGAATTGAAGAGCAAACAGAATATTGGAGGGTGAAGCAAAGAGGCAGAAGGAGGGCCAGCGTGTGGGCTCTAGTGTGCTGTGTGGTACAGGGGGTCAAGGTCAACTGGTGATGAAGGTCTTTGGCATAAGCTGAGATGCTTTATGGTGAATCCTGCATAATAGCAGATCTCTGCTTTGTGCGCAGTTCCTACAACACCTGCTCCTGGTTTTGCCCCTCGTATCCATATGTTAACTGTACTGGTCCTTAATCTGTCAGACCCCAAAGTTGTATTGCTGTATTGCTAATCTGGGTTCTGCTTCTCTGTGGGTGTCCCTTGAAAGAAGCGAGCAGCTGCCTGGGATTTGGCTGTGCTTTGCTATTCTCTGAAAGAACCGCACTGGTTAGTTTGGCATCAAAAGGATTTCAGATGGTGCCCAGAGGGTTGGGAGGTAGCACTCATGTGGCAGAGTGTCACCTCTCGCTAGCTGTGTATCCTCACTTGCCTCTGAAGATTTACCCAAGAATCTCATAGTCACTAGTGAAATTGACCTCAGATATCCAACAGTGAGGTGTCTTGCTGGCTGACTGTATTCTAATCTTTACCACAGTTTTCAGCATGTGTAAATGGAGGTGGTAACTCCCACTCCTACATGAAATTGGCTTTAGGATTCAATGAGATGATCTCTGTAGCTTGTTCAACACATAATGAGCACTCCAATAACGTTAGCTTCTGCCCTATCCTGTACCTGTTGGTTAGTGTGATGTAAGTTGCTCTCCCTGAAGGTCAGGAGTTGTTTCCCTGTCTGTGTAGTCAGAGTCCTTGATATAGCATCTGACCAGCATTTGACTTGATATTTGTCAAGGAATGTTCAATGGAATAAAGAAAGAACAAGAAGCCAAGTGAGAGATTGACAAAGCAATGTTCTACAACATGTCCCCGTAGACCATCACTGCACTCCCATCATCATGATCCAGAAACAGAGCAGCCACTTGTTGGTACAGACACGGGTTGCCTGTCCTGCTTCTCAGAAGACACGTGACCTAATTAATGGCTGTGGATATGCTAGAATGCCACATCCTCCTCTCTTGCGCTCTATGACTGTCTAGTTTCTTTTCCTGTTTCTGTGATAAAATACCATGGTAAAAGCCACTTAAGAATAAAAGGGTTTAATTCTGCTCATGGTTCAAGGGTCCAGTCCGTGGTGACAGGGAAGTCAAGCTGAAAGGAACTTAAAGCCACTGGTCACATCTCACCCACAGGCAGGAAGCAGAGCGATGAATGCATTCTGCTGCTCTGTCCCTTTCTCCTGTGTGTTCATCCAGGATCCCAGCCAGGGGATAGGGCTGCACACAGTGTCTTCTCAGCTCTGCTAATGTAATTAAGATAATCCCTACAAGCAGGCCCTGAAACTGATCTAACCTAAATAATCTCCCATCCGTATCCCAGGAGGCCCCCTGCTGGGTGATTCTAGATCCTGGCAAATTGCCAATGAGCGCTAACCATCAGTGACCAGCCAAGTTATACCATCTATCCAAAGCTCCATATCCTTACCAGTTCATAGCGCCAGATCTTTGGGGAGAGGGTCTGTGTGGTCGTTTGCATGTGGAATACCCAATATAGCACCAAGGACCTCGGAATTTTCGAATCTTCGTCCCTTTGCTGCAGACGACTAAGCCAGAGGACTTCGAGGATGACAGGGGCTCCTCTGTCTGGTCTGTGTGCTATTCTGTGACCTGCACCAGGGCTGTGAGTCACACGCAGCCTCTTCTGCAGCTTGGAGATGAAAACGTTTCAAGACGAGACCCATCCGTGCTTAAGTATTTTTAGCTGATTCTAGTGGCTGAGAGAATGAGGGGGTGGGGATGAGAGGAGAGGAGGAATTAGTTGCCATCTGCAACCTGAAATGACTCCTCTTTCTCGACCGTGCTCCCAGATGCCTCCTCCGTCCTGCGGTACGCGATGGTGGGATGGAATGGCATCACATGAGGGCCGCTTCCTCTTTCGGCTCTCAGTCCTGCTTGTCAGTGGCTCCAGTGGAACGTAACCTCATCTGACCCTCCCACGCCTGCATCCCAAGCGACGGTTCTACTTTAGACATCTGGACCGGAGGAGGTTCTCATCCCACCTTTGCACTTTGCTCCTCATGAGCAATTCTGGGCACATCTCTTTTTTTTTTTTTTTTTTTATAAGATTCTTTTTTTTTAATTTTATTAGTATTATTATTATTTATTCAACTGTGTGCATATGCATGTGTATGTGTGCGCGCACGTGTGTGTGTGTGTGTGTGTGTGTGTGTGTGTGTGTGTGTGTGTGTCTGTCTGTGTATGTGTAGAACCACAGACGAATTCGCGAACCGCCACGGACGCCTCCACCTCCTTCTGCTCCGGGATTCACAGACTCCGCCCTACCAGGATCAGAAGCGCAGGCTGCCCCCGCTTCTGCCTGGCGTCTATACGTGGGATCTGGGATCCGAACTCAGGATCTTCCGCCTGCAAGGCGGAGGCTGAACCCCTGAGCCACCTCTCCAGCCCCTGGGCACATCTCTTCGCCTTTCTGTGGCCTCCATTTGCGCTTCTGTGAAATGAAAAAAAAAGCCACGCTTCTCTAGACTGGTTCTCTCCTTTTCCTGCCCCAGAGCTTGTCTGAGTCTCCCCTCCCCCAGTCTCTTCCAGCTTTGACGCTCCACAGATTAATTTCCCCCATCCGTCGGCTTATCAACCCTGAAAAGCATCTCAAACTCACTTCAGGTCTGTATTGACGACCTCCCACTCTCCACAGCACTCTGTAGGAACTCAGCCTGTATTATTCAATGGGCGTTTTAGCCTAAACCAACTTGGCTATATCCTCCATGGGATTAACCTGACTCTACGTAACAGACACTGTTCCTCTCAGATTGTCATGGTGCGCTACAGAACTCAAAACCTAGACATAGGCCCTGCTGGACTGACAAGCAGAGACTGATGTTTAAATGTGATCTTGAACCTAGGGACCAGTTAGAGGATCGACCTACATCCTGCTCTTAGAGATCTCCCAGAGTCCTGGAAAGCTCATAAATTATCCTCCAAAATCTTAAGGGGACAAAGCGTTTATTCGCTTACAAATCCTGGTTACAGTTGTTTGTCCATCTTAGCAAGAGAGCCTGAATGAACCATTATCAAAGGGCTGAGGGAAATGGCCACATAATATCCACATACCACATACCATGTCTGGCCAAGTATACACAAGGATGCCAACTTTTTCAACCAGTTCTCTGTGTTTTATTTACCTGTTCAGGGCCTGTTCCCACCCACCATGGGCTGGGTCTACCCTGTCAACTAGACAATCTCCTGTAGGTTCACTCTGAACTTAACTCAACTACCAATTCGAATCCTCGACCATCAAGTTAATACCTGTATCTAATTATGACACAAGGTGTATTAGTTAGGGTTCTCTAGAGTCACAGAATTCACAGAACGAATATATATATATATATATATATATATATATATATATATATAGGAAATTATTGAGTTGGCTTACAGATATGGCCGAGGTAGTCCAGCGAAGGCTGTCAGTAGCCGCGATAGTTCCAACGATGGCTGCCCACAGCTAGTTGCTCAGTTCGGTAGTCAAGTAGGTGCTGGCTGAAGGCTCGAGAACTCCTGGAGTCTTGGAAGGTCGAAGGAACCGGGCAGCCGGAAGGAAGAACGATTCCTAGCACAGCTGCAAGAAGGGATCTGTTCTCCTTGGTGGCTTCTTTTTATAAGAATCCTTTGAGAGCTTTGGAGTTCTGATAGGATCTAGGGCGTGTACTATCCTTTCAAGTAGTCTCAATTGATCCTTTTCCAGAGGTAGTCTCAGCCCAGCTTAGTTAATACCCTGTGTGTCAAGTTGACACCCAGGCTTAACTATCACAAGTCCACCCCTTGTCAACTTGACACCAAATCACATTTCCTTAGGCCATTAAAAATTCTCCAAATAAAACAGTAAGATTCATAGCTCCGCCTAACATAATATAGCTATCCACGTACAACCGCACACGCATTATTTTTCCAAGATCAATGACAATGCCCTTTGAGAAATCCTTAGTCTTAGTGTCCCATAACACAATATCATAATGTAGATTACAGCATTTCATCTCATAACTACAGATTAACATATTACATTACATAAATATCTTCTTAGAGTATGAGCACATGCACAAGTCTATTCTTGACAGTCTAGACCAGAGGCACTCATGGCAATTATAATCCTCGTTTCTGTAACTGGTTTCGTGGCCTTAGGTGGTATTTATAACTACCTTCTTCTACTACCCATTCTGTATTTCCTCCACCTTCAGCAAGTACTTCTGCAGGTCTTGGCTCTTTACCTGGAGGGGTTATCCATACCTTCATTCCTGAAGGATCTGGACCATTTACTGTCTTTCCTGTGTTGGGTTGCTGTAAATTCCCATTGACCTTAATCACAGGACATGGTAATACCAAGAGACGCCCTAGTGGGTCTCCTGCACTCCAGACATATTCTTCCTTACCACCATTGTGGAGAAGCAGTCCAATTTCTCCTTGGTGGTCTGGGTCAATCACCCCTCCTAATACTGTTATTCCTTTCTTAGCCTGTTGGCTCAAGGGCATCAGAAGTCCAAAATAACCAGGAGGAAGCCTTAGCTTCCAGTTCAAAGGAATAGTTGCTGTGTCTCCTGGCAGAAGCATTCCCTGCTTTGGACTCAAAACTTCTAAGCCAGTAGAATACAGGCTTGCGGGAACAGGAAGCAAGAATTTTCCTAATGGGTCACTAGGAGTGATAGTAAGAGGAGCTATTCCTGTTTCCACCCCTTGATTCCTGGACCCGTGAATCCTGGCTATAGGAGACACAGTACCATATATTGGACGCTGGTTTAAGGCATATACTGCCTTCTGGAGAATTCTGCCCCATCCCTCCAGACTATTACCACCTAATTGACGCTGTAATTGTGCCTTTAAAAGGCCATTCCACCGTTCTATCAAGCCAGCTGCTTCAGGATGGTGGGGAACATGGTAAGACCAATGAATCCCATGGTCATGAGCCCACTGCCGTACTTCTTTAGCTGTGAAATGAGTTCCCTGGTCAGAAGCAATGCTGTGTGGAATTCCATGACGGTGGATAAGGCATTCTGTAAGTCCCTGGATGGTAGTCTTGGCAGAAGCATGACGTGCAGGAAAGGCAAATCCATAACCAGAATAAGTATCTATCCCAGTAAGAACAAAGCGCTGCCCTTTCCATCTTGGAAGTGGTCCAATGTAGTCAACCTGCCACCACGTTGCTGGTTGGTCACCCCGAGGAATGGCTCCATATCGAGGACTCAGCGTTGGTCTCTGCTGCTGGCAGATTTGGCACTCAGCAGCAGCTGTAGCCAGGTCAGCCTTGGTGAGTGGAACTCCATGTTGTTGAGCCCATGCATAACCTCCATCTCTGCCACCATGTCCACTTTGTTCATGGGCCCATTGGGCAATGACAGGAATGGCTGGGGAAAGAGGCTGACTATCCACAGAACGGGTCATCTTATCCACCTGATTATTGAATGTTTCTTCTGCCGATGTCCTCTTTTGATGAGCATTTACATGAGACACAAATATCTTTGTGTCCTTTGCCCATTGGGAGAGATCTATCCACATGCTTCTTCCCCAGATATCTTTCTCGCCAATTTTCCAATTATGTTCCTTCCAAGTCCCTGACCATCCTGCCAAACCATTGGCTACAGCCCATGAATCAGTATACAGTCGCACATCTGACCATTTTTCCTTCCAGGCGAAGTGTACAACCATGTGCACTGCCCGAAGTTCTGCCCACTGTGAAGATTTCCCTTCTCCACTGTCCTTTAGGGTTATTGCGGAAAGGGGTTGCAGCGCTGCAGCTGTCCACTTCTGGGTGGCACCGGAATAGCGAGCAGAACCATCAGTGAACCAGGCCCTAGTCTTCTCTTCTTCAGTTAGCTGATCATAAGGCACACCCCAGGAGGCCATAGGTGCATGCTTGGGAACAGGCATTGCAACAGGTTGGGGAACCATAGGCATTTGGGCAACTTCTTCATGTAGCTTACTTGTGCCCTCAGGACCCGCTCGTATGTACCACTTCCATTTGATAATAGATTGCTGCTGTGCCCGTCCAACTTTATGGCTTGCTGGGTCAGATAACACCCAACTCATGATGGGTAACTCAGGTCGCATGGTAACTTGGTGACCCATTGTCAGACGTTCAGTTTCCACTAAGGCCCAATAACAAGCCAAGAGTTGTTTCTCAAAAGGAGAGTAATTGTCTGCAGATGATGGCAGGGCCTTGGTCCAAAATCCCAAGGGTCTCTTCTGTGATTCACCTATGGGAGCCTGCCAGAGACTCCAAACAGCATCTCTATCAGCAACAGACACTTCCAATACCATTGGGTCTGCTGGATCATATGGTCCAAGTGGCAAGGCAGCCTGTACAGCAGCTTGAACCTGCTGAAGAGCCTTCTCTTGTTCTGGGCCCCACTCAAAGCTGGCAGCTTTCCGAGTTACTTGGTATATGGGCCTAAGTAACACACCCAAGTGAGGAATGTGCTGCCTCCAAAATCCAAACAGGCCCACCAAACGCTGTGCTTCTTTCTTAGTGGTGGGAGGGGCCAGGTGCAACAACTTATCCTTTACCTTAGAGGGAATATCTCTACATGCCCCACACCACTGAACTCCTAAAAATTTTACTGAAGTGGAAGGTCCTTGGATTTTGGTTGGGTTTATTTCCCATCCTCTGTTGCGCATATGCCTTACCAACAAATCCAAAATGCTTGCTACTTCCTGCTCACTGGAGCCAATCAGCATAATATCATCTATATAATGGACTAGTGTGATACCTTGCGGAAGAGACAAGCGATCAAGATCTCTGCGAACCAAGTTATGGCATAGGGCTGGAGAATTAATATACCCTTGAGGTAACACTGTAAATGTATACTGCTGGCCTTGCCAACTGAAGGCAAATTGCTTCTGATGATCTTTATGAATAGGTATGGAGAAAAAAGCATTTGCAAGATCAATAGCTGCATACCAAGTACCAGGAGATGTGTTGATAGGTCTCTCACCAACTTTCTAGGTTGGTGAGAGACCAATCAACCATTCAACTTGGGGATTACAGGCATCAGTCACCATGTCTGGTTTTTTCAGTAGGTGTTACATATCTGCACCAGGGTCCTTATGCTTACATAGCAAACATTTCCCCTTGAGCCACCCTTCCAGCCCCCTCCACACCTCTCTTTAGAGCTTTCCCTGGTTACCAGCTCCCACCCTCCCAAGGCTAAAGTGGTGGCAAGTGTTACAGTCTGTGGTCTCTGCCTTGCTCAAAGCAGCCTTATGACTCTCAGCTTCCCTCCTGGTCTAACCTGGTTGCCTGCAGCTTGGGTCTTCTGTCCTGGTCTCCAACAGACTTCCATTGCTGCATCACACAACCTTGTGGGCTCCTGCCTCAGCCCGTCATGACATTGTCTTATCTAGAAAGCATTCTTCTTTTCCTAAAATCGAAAGACTCTCAAGATCTTCCCAGAAGGTGGCAGATGGTTTTAGAAGAGAAGGGATCTGGGCCATCTAGAGCCCAGCCTAGAAATACTTCCATTAGCATGGAACTTGCATTCATCCCGGAAAGACTGCCAGGATGATGGGAATATGCACCGGTCCGTGCACCAGTGTTGTCTTTGTTCAGTGCCTAATACACGTTAGACACCAGGCTGAGCTCTTCAAATGCATTATCTGATATTAATAAAAATTCTTCCCTGCAGAGCGGTACCATTATCCCCATTTAAGAGGCTGGAAAAACGGGTGTTGTGGGGAATGAGCTTCTCCACAGTCCTACAACTATGTGCTGCTTTTATGTAGCAAACACGCCTACCTGTGTCTCAGCTCAGAGAACCCACAGATCCTGAGCAGATGGAAAGACATTTTCTAGGTACTAGAGAGACTTAGAAAAGAAGCAAAGAGAGATATGTTTTATTATGTCACCCCCCCCACACACACACACATAACCCCAATGGTCTAATGGCTGGTTTTCCAATTACAAACCGCTGGTTTCTTGCAGCTCAGGGACCATAGCATCCGCCTCTTATTTCAGCAAGAACAAAGCAAGGCCTCCCATCTGGGGTGCTGCCCCCCTCGACAGGAACAGCCCAGGAACCTGAACATTTTCCTGGTTAACCATCTTCTGAGAATAGCTGAGTGATGGACTCTTTGCTGGTTGGAAAAGAGGGTCTCATTCATCTCTCGAAACATTAAAGACCTTTGGTGGAAAAGTCTGTGTATCTAATCCCTCAAATAGCTCAGTCGTTTTTCTCCCTTCTCCGATGAGCCTTATGAAACGGCCCAATGCTATAGCTCTGCCGTTGGCTGGCCTGGGGGAAGCGCCCCACAAGCTGGCGAAGGGCATCGATTGTTAGATAGGCAGGCAGGCCATTAACCCTGCACACTGAAAGGGCTCTCCACTGGGAGCCGCCCCTGACACAAGCCTTTAGGATCGATATTGTTTCTCCATTAGGGACATTTCCTCTGAAGGAAGTGGGTCTGTCTATTACAGTTGATGTTTATTGACAGACTTCTGGCCTGCCCTCTCTCTATGCCTCCTGGAGAGCAGGCCAGACTTTGGGAATAAGCTTCACATACCCCAGCTCTTAGTAAGTCCTGTTCATCAGGCCTTCGAGAGAAAGGCAGCTGGACCTCCTCACGGTGCAGGAAGAACAGTGGCAGGAAGACAGATTTGTGGAAGTACTACCCGAGCACAGGAGTCCTTGGCAGCTGGGAAACCTTTTCTGAACCTCTGTGGGAAGGGCCGGTGGTGTGGCTCAGTCAGTAGACAGCTTGCCTAACATGCACGAAGCTCTGGGTTCAGTCTCCAGCAGTGCAGAAATAGTGAAGTGCTACATACCTGGGACACTTGGGAGGAGGAGCAGGAGGATCAGAAACTCCAGGCCAGTCTTAGCTACGTTAGCCAACTTGAGGCTAGCCAAGACCAGAGCTATATAGGACCCTGTCAAAAAAAAAAAAAAAAAAAAAAAAAGTAGCCTTTTTAAGAAATCCTTCAAAAATCAGGGATGGCCTATCACAATCCTGTCATCCCATGAGGAGAAATGTGCAGTCTCAAGCTCATGGAGACCAGGGGTGGCTGCTTGTCATTGAGATTGGCTGCCAAGGACCTCAAAGTACTGTGTAGAGGTCATGTTCTTGTTTTTCAACCCCCCATCCCCATGGACTTATTACCTCCCCTTTTAAAAGTGAGAACAGACAACAAGAAGAAGAATGCAAAACACCAAAGTGAAAATGAGTCTTTTCAGGAAAATGGTACCTTCAAACCAGCATTCATGGTGTATTCTTGCAAAGGCAACTTCTCAGCCAGCCCCTGGTTCTGCTCTGGGGGCTTTCTGATGGTCAAGCTACCCATCCTCTCACTAGACCCCTGACTGCCCACTGAAGGTGGGGGCAAATCTCTGTGGTTCTTCTTGATTCTGGGGGCAGCTGAGAAGGTGACCGTACCAGGGGCAGATATCAGTGGGCAGTGAGAGAGGACCTGTGTGCATGATGTCAGGGGACTAGGTTGGTTGTTCTGGAAGCATCACTCATGTCCGGCCGCTGCAGTGCCTGCAGTCATGCTGGCTCTGGATTTCACTCCCATCTGCCTGTTCACACGTGTCCCATGTGCTCTGCCCACGAAGGAGGCACCGTTCCTGAAGCCTTCTAAGCCGCAGATTAAAGTTTGGGGTAGAACTGAAGTATTGATACAGGCCAAATAAAAAAAAGAAATACAAAACAAAGACAGTTGATTCAGTAATGTCTTTCCAAATAATCAACAGATAAACAAATACTCCTGAAATCTGAAACGCTTCATTTTGGACAAGGTACATTCACCTTGTGTTTTGGGGGGAGAGAGAGAGAGAGAGAGGGAGAGAGAGAGAGATGGTTTGGGGAAGTTCTCCCCTTTTGTTAGCAGGTTTTTTGTTTTATGTCTTTAGTTTCAGGTCCTAAAAAGTTTCTTCCACATCTAGACTTGCTTCTGCAGAGAAGAGGTTTGGTTTTGCTTAAATTGAAAGGTAGAAGGGAGGGTCTACGTGGACACACTGGGGTGAATGACTTGCATAGGCTTAAAGACGCCCACACTGAAGTTCTCCATGTTCCTACTCCCTCTGTGACACAAAGCCCCCTCTAGACTGGGAGACCTGCCCCTACTACCCACCACACTCCTCAGATTCCGGGGTTACTTGTTCAGACCCTGGAATTCAAGGAGACAGCACGTACACATCAAATGTCTAAATCCAAAATCCAAGACACTCCATAATCTGAAACTGTTGTGAGCTCTGACTCAAACTTTGAGAGTTTTGTAGCATTTGGGGTTTCAGGCGCTTGGATCAGGTATATTCTACCTGTTATGGAAGCCAAGTCTGTTTATTCGTTACTTGGATGAATTGAGGACACGTTTGGAGACAATGAGACATTATTCTGATAAGTTGAGTAGGACCAAGAAGAAGTTGGAGTCTAGTTCCAGATAGACCGCTTATCTCAATACAAGCTTGAACTTCCTTTATCTCTGTGGGGAAATGACCAATGATGACCAATAACTGGATAAGTGGCCTTCTAGAAGGGGAAGGAGTGATGTTAGAGAAGTTTCTCATAAATCAACTCTGCTCATGTCAATGATTTAATTAGCGCTTTGTGCTTAGTGAGGAGCAGGCTTTTCCTAGCAAAAGACAGCCATAGACACAAGTCAGTAATGCCTCTCCGAAAAGTCCACAGATAAACAAACAAATACTCCTGAAATCTGAAGCGCTTCACTTTGGACAAGGTACACTCACTGTGTGTTTTGGAAGAGGAATAAAGACTTTCATGGGGCCTGTGGCACCAAGAAGAGGAAGTCTAGCAGATAAGAAGCATTTGATAATTAGCCAACTGGCCACTTTGGCAATCGTGCCTGAACTGCTGTAGTTTCCACCTGGAGACCCCACTCCAAGGAACAAGTCTCTGGAAAGACTTGTCCTCTGAGAGTTGCTATGTATTCTAAGTCCTGCTTCTCCTGTCCCAGGCTGCTCCTGGGTGAGGGTTGTGGTTTGAATGCACAGGGCCCACTTGTGTGTGTGTGTGTGTGTGTGTGTGTGTGTGTGTGTGTGTGTGTGTGGTGGGGGGGTGTCAACCTATGTTGTTCCTCAGGAGCTGTCCACCATGAAACAGGATCTCTCATGGGCATGAAACTCACTGAGTAAGCTATGCAGGCTGGCCACACAGCCCCAGGGATTCACTTCTTCACTTCTCTCTGCCGCCATGGGATTCTGCGAGACCCACCATTTCCAGCTTTAAAAAAAAAATTAAAAAAAAAATATAGAGAGAGTATCAGAGGACACTGTGCATCCCTGTGGAGGACCAAGGTTGACCTCGGGAATCCTCCTGGATTACTTCTACCCCCTTCTTGCTTTGCTCTGGGATTTCCCAGGCTCCGCCCACCAGGACCAGAAGTGTGGGCCACCTTTTCCACCTGGTGTTTTTACATAGGACCTGGGATCTGAACTCAGGACCTTCACTTTCTGTTTTTGAAGCAGAGTCTTAACCCCTGAGCTATCTCTCCAGCCCCTCCCCCCTTTTTTTAATCATGAGTTCTGGGGCTGGATCTCTGGCCCTCGTTGCAAGCACTTTGCCCACTAAGCTCTCTCCCCAGCCCCTCCTGCAGCTTCTTGCTAGGCGATCTGACTCAGACACCATTGTGTCACCATTGTAGACATCATCTTGTGTTCAGTGCCAAACTGCAGCAGCTAAGGCTGCATCTTAAGCTTAAAGTTCCCGTATTGATCCCCCCAAAATCAACTGGTGTGTGGCAGACAGCAATGACCTTCCCTTGGGCTGGGGAGACGTCCTGTTTTCCTTGGTTAAAGGGAGAAGAGAAAATAGGCGTCTGGGGTCCTTCTGGAGGGAGCCAAGTAGGGAAAAGTATCTCTGAGCAGACGGTTTCTGAGTCCAGAGCCATCATGAGCCACTGCTCTGTCTGCCATAGAGCGTGTTGCGAGAGGCAGAGGATGACACACATTGACTATTGCCATAGAACACTTCGGTTTTCTTAAGGCAGAAACTTTCCACATACCCCAGGTTTGTCTCAACTCTCTATGCCGCAGCAGATGACCTTGAACTTAAGAAATCTATTTATTTATGAGAGTGGGGAGGAATGGTGGAGAGACATGCTGTGGCACAAACGTGAAGTCAAAGGCAACCATCAGAAGTTGCTTCTCTCTTCTTTAGCCATCAGGGAAATGCAAATCAAAACTTCCCTGAGATATCATCTCACCCCGGTCAGGATGGCAAAAATCCACAATACTAACAACGACAAATGCTGGAGAGGATGTGGAGAGAGGGGAACTCTCCTACATTGCTGGTGGGAATGCAGGCTCATACAGCCACTCTGGCGAGCCGTCTGGAGATTCTTAAAGAAATTAAAGATTGAAATGCCATATGACCCTGCTATCCCACTTTTGGGAATAACCCCCCATACAGCAGAGGTTCGCCTCAATAGCACAAGCACGACTATGTTCATAGTAGCACTGTTTACAATAGCAAAGTCATGGAATCAACCCAAATGTCCAACAGTTGACGAGTGGATAAGGAAACTGTGGTACATCTATACAATGGAGTACTACTCAGCCATCAAAAATGATGAATTACTGGAATTTGCCGGGAAATGGATGTCATTAGAAACAATTGTATTAAGTGAAGTATCCCAGACCCAGAAAATTAAGCGCCGTATGTACTCCCTAATAGGTGGCTCCTAGTACCAAACCCACCCAGCCCACCTAGAGACAGGAATTCCAAGGATTATGAACAGGAGGGATGGGGTAGGAGGGCCACACCAGAAAGAAGGAGAGAAGGGACCATGTTACAGCAGGGAAAATAGGCCTCCACCAAGGACCCAAATAAGTAATGAGACATCTGATTAAGTTCACAGACTTTTGTTCCTGATCATTTACTACTGAGGGGGAGTGATCTCACCAGAAGAGGAGGGCATATAGTCTGGCAGATAAAAAGTAACAATTTTGCAAATGGGTGATAGACCCCTCCCTCACTGTGGTTTCCCACTTTTATTACATCTACCTTTGAATGTGCTTTTATCACAAGACTCTAACAGCTTTTTGTCTCTGGCCAGGGGGTAACATACAATGCCCACCAGGATGGAGTGAAGGGCATTGCAGGAGCAACAAAACTGCAAAAGAAAATCAACAAACCACAATCCAGAATTTCAGAGACTCTATATCAACCACCTAGAACTAGGCCAGCTTAGTCTCTCCCCATCTTGAAGCTCAGGGAAATTTGCGGAAGAGGGGGCGGTAAGAATGTAAGAGCATAAGGATGGGAGGAGCAATGATATGTAAGATACTCTATACTAGTTAGGGCTGAAGCAATCATAATTGGACTTTGCATGCCCTGCGCATTGTCCAACACACTGTTGACCTCACAAAGTCTAGCATCTGCTAAAGGCACCAAGATCCTTGGAGGCAAAGAACACAGCAGTGTTCCTATACCTAAGGGGAACACGGGAAAGGGTTCGGCAAAGGCCACTGGGTCCTTGTACGTCATCGGAGAGGAGGGCCCAGAGGAAAATCAGTCATGCACAAGAAAGGACTCTCTGGGAATTGGGGTGGGAGGCACTGGGGGATGGGGAGGGAGAGGGATGGGGAGGAAGAGGGGTAGGGAGGGGGAGCAGGGGGTACGGGGGGAGGAGGAGGGAGGGAGGGAACTGGTGTACCTAATAAGTTTGTATGAACTGAAATAAAAAAAAAAATGGAAAAATAAATAAATAAATAAATAAGCTAAAAATGGAACTACAAAAAAAAAAAAGAAACTATCATAAATTCACTGTATTCATGTATGAAACAATAAAAGAATAATTTCTTAAATGAAAAAAAAAAAAAAAAAAAAAAAAAAGAAGTTGCTTCTCTCCTTCCACCATGTGGACTGCAGAGACTGAATGAACTCAGGTCACCAAGTTTGTGCTTTACCATTTCACCAGCCCAGTCTTGGGCTTCTGATTCCTCTGTCTCCATTCCTGAGTCCTGAGATCACAGGAATGGCCCACCATACCCAGCTGTCACAGGACATGATTAACTGGCTCCCGTGCATTTGTGGGGGTCTGTTTCTAGCTGCCTTTGGGCTCACTCACCTCATCTCACGCTCTGAGTCCCATCCCCACAGCAGGCTTCTTATGGTAAACCAGGGTCGGACTCAACCTTAAGGTAAGTAGAGGCAGGAAGATCAGAAGTTCAATGCCATCTTCAACTGTATAGCCAATTTGAGGCCACTCTGGGCTATGTGAGGAACTGACTTAAAAAAAAAAATGGCCTGGGGAATGTACCACATGCGTCTGCTTGTGAGCGTGTGTACACACACACACACACACACACACACACACACACACACACGCACACGCACGTGTTGTCCCGCTCTCCTGTAATCCTAGCACTCTAGAGACTGAGACAGGAGGATCAGGAGTTCAAGACTAGCCTATGCTGGAGATCTTCAAGAAAAGAGAACAGTCGAAAGCTAAACTTTTGACCCACACGAGATAGATGGCACAGCCACCTCTTAGAGTTTCTTTCCAAGGTTCATTTACCCAAATCAACCATAGTCTACAACTATCAAAATGGAAAATTCTAGAAAAAAATTTTGTAAACTGTAAATTACTTATAGTTGTTCTATTTTATTGATAACATTCATTTCTTACTTAAATTTCGTCATGTGCATGTGTTTGTGTTGTGGGGTGGGGGGCAGGTTGTACTAGCCAGTCTCAGGCATCCACTGGAGAGTCTTGGAATGCCATCCTGAGATGAGCTCTACATATACTTCTTTCATTGATTTGTGCGTGTCTTAGGAGCTGGATAGTCCAGAGATGGCCAGACAGGTGACCCGTGAGACCCCAGTGCAGGGAGGCTCCCGGTAAGGTTGGCTTCCCAATTTGTCACTAGGATCTAACACCTGTGTGATGACTGGTGTGATGTGCTCTGGACTTCCCGACCTTGTGGTTCTGCGTGGAGGTCACCTTTTATCTTCCTTTCTCAGGGCGGCCGTCAGCTTCAGGCACGCCTCAAAGACACCCAGTGCCAGGTAGACAACACAGTCACAACCTCCCACATTTGTATCTCAAAATGACTTACAGAAGAGCCTGCTTTTTACAGACATCCCAAAACTACCCCTCCCTCTTCCTGGCCGCAGTGGCTCTTCCACATCTAGGAAACACAGGAGTTGGTTCCGCCTAAGTCTGCCCGCCTTTCAATTGGGTGCAGACCCTTTAACTGATGTGGAGGGAAGAAAAAGAGCCATCTGGTTCATTAGGCCATACTTTAACTGAACTAATGTGTTGGGTGTGAAAAAAAATTTTTGCTATTCTGGAAACTGAAAAGTTTTTTTTTTTAACATTTTGGAGCTTGTATTAGATACTTTCAACATTTAAGAAGTCTCAGCTGCGTGAAGGAAAGCTAGACTTTAATTTGTTAATATAAGGCATTTGATCCACTTGGCAGGTTGTGTTGTCTGTTGCCCACAGATAGGTTTGTACCCAGCGCATGGAGCAGATGGGGCTTCGAGTTTCTGTCTGACAATGATCAGAGCCAACCCCAATGTAGCTCCAAAGAGGGGAAAGATCTCCATCCCCAAATCTACATGTTTTCCAGCACCACAATGGTCCTTAACCATTTCAGATTAGCGATGCACGACCATTAAATCTAGCAGATATCTCTAAATCTGAAAAACTACTGAATCTGAGACACTTTTTTTTTGGAGGCGGGGTACTGGGCATTTGAGATAGTTTGTAATTCAAAAGATCAAGAATTAATCTCATCTTAATTAGATCAAGATCTCACTCTACATGCATGCTTGATTTGTATTCCAGGTGTTGTATGAGTCTTGTCAAATAGCCACAAGGTAGGGAAGGACATTTTCTGAAGGTACGTGAACAAGGGTTCACTGTAGAGAACCTGGGGTCTGGGCTAGCCCATCTCCTGAGTCAGCATATGCTGAATGTGTTCTGACCCCACTAGTGATTCAGGAGAGAAAGGTCATTCTGGCAAGGGGAAATTGGCGCTCAGCGATAATTCAAAGGAGTGTCTGGAAGGGCCCATGAGATTGCTCAGCTGGTAAGGTGCCTGCTCCCAAACCTGGCAACCTGCGTTCAATCCTAGGAAGTCCATATGGTGGAAGAAGAGAACTGCTTCCAAAAGTTGTCTTCTGACCTCCACCCACAAGTATGCACCTTCTCTCCCTCTAAAACAAAGAAACAAACAAATAAACAAAGTATATGGATTATAGAAAAAAACAGACAGGAATCATTGTGGAGCCAAAGTTTCGTCCATTTTTCTTTGAACACTAGTGATCGCCCAGACCCTGACTCATGGTGCCATTTTGGGAAACTGTGGCATCAAAGCCACAGTGGGACCCACAGAATGGAGGTAACTGCAGGGGGTGAAGAGGGGGCACTGGCATGTGTATGGCAGGTCAAGAGTTTCCAATCAAGCTGGAAATCTAGTTAGTTACTCAGACTGTAACTGCTTTGACCTAGTATTCCACGGATGAAGAATACTGCAAATGTTTCCCTCAGAAAACTCAAGATGCCTAATGGCACCTCTCCAAGAGTCACATGACTTCCTCGCCTAGAGTACCACGGTGTACTATGAGAGGGAGTTGGAAGCTGAGCATTTCCTCGGGTCCACTGTCCTTGAAAGATGCCAGCCCACACCACTATTAGAATCTTTGGTTAGATTTGTGGTTTTCATTTGGTTCCCTGCTGAGACTTTCTTAAGAAGAAAAAGGGTGGTGTGGAGTGGTCTACCAAGGGAAGGAAAGAAAGAAGGGACAGGTAGGGATGGAAGGAGCCAGGAGGGAAAGAGAGAAGGGAAGGGCAGAATGAGCTGAGGGGGAGAAGGGAGAAGGGAAGCACGCTGCGGACAGCCTTTCTTTTTTGCCAGCTTTCTTCAAAAGCTTGATAGGGTCCTGTGATGCTGAGGCCAGCCACACCTTCCTATCAGAGGGTCACCAGGGCAGGGGCTTCCAGTAAACAGAGTGCAGCTAGCCTGTCTCCCGGCGGGTGGGCGGCTCTCAGCGGCAGTCTGGCTTTTTGATGAGCTGTGGCTTTGGGGCTGTTTGTTGCCGTTCACCTCGCTTGCTGGTGGGCAGGAGACATTGCACCATTTTTAATAGTCAGCTACCTGTGAACTGTAGGCATGACGTTTGGAGATCCAAGTTATGTTCACATATGATAGAATGCCATGTGGAGTCTCGCCGATGCCTGGCAAGAGTGTCCCTCGGAGAGAACTCACTTGGCTGGGGCGCAGTGCCTGTCTGCATTGCAGGCTAACGAGATGCCCCTCTTTCTGCGTGGGGTCCCGGGCAGCCTGTGAAGCCCACCCTCTGCCTGCTTTGGGAGTCTCTCCGAGAGGAGCAGATGCTCCTGTTCATCTGGGGCTCGGGTGTACCCCGCACCCTCCCACTTGCCCTTGGCATTGGCCCCCAGGGATGAGCCGTGGGGGAGGTGCTGTGTGGCAAGCCTGTCTTCAGCTGAGCAGAGTGAGGGGACTTGTGCCCCGATTCCAGCCTGTCTGTTCTGTGGGCGAAGCTCCGGGAACACAAACAATCCAAATCTCAGCCAGCCTGGTCGTGATTTGCTTCGGGGCTCAAAGCCCTGTGGAAAAGGAGGTTTTGCTCTTAAAACCTCCTGCTTAAGGAATTTTACTCTTCTGTTTCAATTTGATCTATGCTTTCTAGAAACTTTAAAAAAAATACGTATAAGACACATTGCTTCTAGAAAGTTTTTTCTGGTAGCTTATTCAAATCTTTAGTGTTTCTAGCCAACACTTGTGGCTGATCACACACACACAATCTCACACATGGGTGTGCACATGTGCGCATATGTGTGCGTGTGTGTGTGTGTGTACAAGAGTCCACTTGAGTGTGTGTTTGCCTATGGAAGCCCAAGGGTGACATTGGGAATCATCCTGGATTGCTCTACCTCCTTATTGCTTTGCTGAGGTGGGAGTGAGGGTCAGGGTGGGGGTCCAGGCTTCTCCTTCTAGAAATCCAGGTCTCTGGCATATATCTGTTTAGCATTTTCCTTTTTCTTGCGGGAACTGAGATCTGCGGAACTCAGGTCCTTGACTGGCTGTGTCCAGTGGGTACCTGGTTTCTCTACTGGGAAGCCCTCTGCTTGGAGCGCAGTGGCTGTATCACCTTAAGCACCTTGCGAGGGTGTGTGAGAGCTGGAATGTCTCCAGGCTTCCAGGCTTTTCTGTCCAACTTCTCTTCCCAGGGGTCCGTCTGTCTTACTTCTCCAGGCCTTCCTCTTGCTGGGTGGAATTCTTTAGCTGGATGGCAGGGCAGATGGGCTGGGTTTTCTCAGGGAGAGGGGGGGAGGCAGGGTCTGACTTAGTGGTCAGCTGTGTGTACACAGATGGGCAGAGTCTGGCCTTTCCTACGCAGCGCTGCAGTGGCTTACAGCAAGTTTCTTCACTTCTTTGCCTGAGGGCTTTTTTCCCTGGGTGGACTAAAGAGGCTGGACACACATGTGATGTAGAAAATGTCTTCTGGCCTCTCCCCAAGATTTTCACAACAGCCTTCATTCTCATTGGTCCACGGAAGTGTAGAAAGAGGATGAAAGACTTGGAGTTCACAGCTACGCGGGAAGGAGACTTACAAAGATCATCAGTCTAGCTTGAATCCCTCCCCCTCTCTTCTCGCTAAAGAACCAGCATCAGTGCAATATCAGGGGGGCCAAATGATCACTGACTTGCTACTTATGACATGTCGGGCACTTCCCAAAGCTTCTGTGTACCCCAGTGTCTTCCATTTTCATAGCCCATGACGAATAGACAGGCTCAGTGTTTCCCATCCCCCAGCTGCTACACAGCCCTTCCACCCCCACCCAGTGAGTCAGTGACCCATAGATTTCTCTCTAGTGCCACTTCCCTGGAAGTTGGCATCCTGATCACAAGCCAGGTTGAGCTTCCGGTCCCATGTTGCTAAGGATTCTCTGATTTCCTTTTGGGCACCTCACCTTACCTACTGACCCCACTGAATGTTCCTGTCTCCCCAGAGCAAAATAGTAAGATAGAAGAGCAATCCAAGATGATAGCTAAACCCTTGGACTTCCACAGCCACATATGCTCAAATGTCCTCCTCATTCATGTTGTGTTTCCAGTGCCCAGCACTGTGCTGACAAATAGTTGACAGTCACAAGGTGGATATTGCATGTCATAGTTAGGCACAGGTGTCAACTTGACAGTTGAGGGTTCAAGCTTTGGGCACATTTGTAGAGAATTAGTAGTCGAGCAAACCTGCAGATTGTCTAGCTGATGGGGAAGGCCCAGCCATGGTGGGTAGGACCAGGCCCTGGAATAAAATACAGAGAGCAGGTTGAGAAAGTTGGTATCTTTGTGTACACTTGGCCAGACATGCTGGTCTAGCAAGTAAGGATCATCCCTCTCTCGGCTGTTATATAGAAATGGTGTGGCCAGTTCCCTCGGCCCTGGTGTTGGTGTGAGTTCTCCTGTCAAGCTGGACTGAGAACTGTAACTGGACAATCATAAGAGAAAATAAGCCCCTTGTTCTCTTAAGCCATTTGATAGTGATTTATCAACAACCGTGCAGGCTAACTACAACATTAAGGTTGAATGTGAATCTGTTGTCAGTGGTTGGGATTGGGGTAGGCATCCCCAGACTCTTGGCCTTTTATTTAAGAATAAAATAAAAGATTTACACTAATTTGGGAAATGGGATCTGTTTTGCGTACGTGTGTGCATTTTGCATATGGGTGGGCATATACACATGCGTGGGCATGTGTGGCTGTGGAAGTCCAAGAGTGACATCAGCAATCATGTTGGACTGCTCTTCTGTCTTATCGATTTGCTCTTGGGTTTCCCAGGCTCCGATTGCAAGGTCAGAATCACAGGTCACCGCCATATCTGCCTAGCATTTTTACATGGGATCTTGGGATTCAAACTGAGGTCCTTTTGCTTGCAAAACAAAGGAGCCATCTCTCCAGCCTGAATGGGGCCTGTTTTTATGAAGCTCAAAGAAAGAAGGGACTGGTTACTAGAAGGCATCGCCTGGGTGGTTCTCTAGTTTGACTGATAGATAAGATCAACGAGTCACTTTCCTACTACGAGGATTTTAATCATATGCACGCCCAATGAAACAAAGACATAAGATGGTAAGCAGGAGATTTCCCTCCTTAAAAGTTTGCTTGAGGATACATGTTTGCCTTACTGGGTGTGCACCCAAAATTAGTTCAGGTCACAGAGACCTTCTTGGTGTTGTATTTGGATAAGAGAATACAATTGAATAGGATCTGTCTGAGATTCAATAGATATCAGAGGAGAGTTTATTCCTTCATTTAGAGAGGGGTGTGCTTGATGCAGATGGGGGTCCGGGGTTTGCTAGGAGCATCATTTGGAGAGAGGTGTGTGTACACAGTATGTGCAGGTGAAGACTGGGCTGGAAAGTGCATCCGTAGAGGTGATGTCGATGCAGCAGTAGAGGTGGGGCAGGATGCATAATAAACCAAGCAAGGAACAGGGGTCACCAAGTTGCTCTGCTGTTCCCTCTGTGGCTCCGGCAGACCTGTCTAGAGTTCCAGGACACCTTGCAAGCTTGTGCACCAGGGCCACAGGCATCCTGTGGACTGGCCCACCCTCCAGGGCATCCCACCTGCTCTGTCCCTCCTGCAGCAGGAGCTGATAACACTGCTCTGGCTGGAGAGTTTGTGTGTGTGTGTGTGTGTGTGTGTGTATGTGTGTGTGTGTAACAGAGGACACCATGGAAGCCCAAGGGCAACTTCAGGAATCATCCAGGATTGCTCTACCTCCTTTTTGTTTTGCTCTGGAGTTTCCTAGGCTCCGCCTTCCAGAGCTAGAAGTGCAGGTCACCACCCTTTTTCACCTGGCGCTATTACGTGAGATTTGGGATTCAAACTCAGGTCCTTTTGCTTGCAAGGCAGAGGCCTAACTCCTGCCTGGAGTTTTTATCCAGTGCCCAAAGATGATTGTAAAATAATCGAGGATAGAGGGGCTGTCAGAGGGGGGCAAATGGGGAGGAGGCAGAGTTAATCTAAACTCCAGGGTCCTCCTAGACATTTAGCCCAAGTCTTCCCAACCGCTGGCTCCGCCTTCTCTCAGGTTCCACCAAGGGGCTGCGAACAAGAATCGACTCTGTGGGAGATCTGGGTCAGTGAAAAGTAGTGTGTGAAAAAGTGAGGAGGAAGAGCAAAGATGTGACAGCTTTTTAGGGACGCAAAAATAAAACTCTAATGTGGAAACCGCTGAAAATAGCATGCGGGAGGTGTGGGGCTGCATGCAAATCAAATGCTAATTACATGGAAATTAATACAAGTCCAAACTTCCATATGCCCCCCCAACCCTGGTGGCGCGCCTGCTGCGGATGTGGCTCCCCCCTCCACACACACACCACAAAGCAGCAAGAGAAGGGGTGCTGAGGTTCCCTTGCCCACTCCATTCTTGCGGTCACAGCGAGAAAAAACTGAGAGGCTGCTAAAAATACTTACAATAGATATTTGATTTCTTCTTCCAGACAAAAAGCCCTGGCATCCACAGGAGGAAGAAGCGTTCAGGCAGCATGTGACTGGTTGGTATGAAATAAATAAATCGAGAGCATAGGATATAATTAACTCGGAGATGTGTTTATGGATGAGTGGGGGTGGGGGGAAGTATTCGGGTCTTTCTCTAATGGACCTTTCCAGGAGGGGAGGGACCAAAGGCAGCCTGACGTGCCAGCTTTATCAAGTCAGCCGCCTCCTCCGCCCTCACCCCAGGGTGCGCTTCTTCTGTAGTTGTTGAAAGGCATTCAAAGTCTTTCCAAGACAGACCCTCTACTTTGTCTGAGACCTGCCCCAGATTCACCTCAGCCGGTAGATACTGGGCGAGTCAATTTAGAAAAAGATCCTGCTCACCCTGGGAGGATGTGGAAGACCACTTTGCTGCGGTTTCCCTTTGGTTTGGAGGTCCACAGGCTCCTTCCTTAACCTGGGCCCAGGGACAAGCTGTGTGCAAAGGAACTGCTGTCGGAAGATATGACTTGGAGTCAGCCCAGGGACGCTTCCTGGAGAGCAGCTTTGGTTTTTTTTTTTTTTTTTTTTTTTTTTTTTAGGGAGTTGTGGGATGAGGAGGCAATGCTGCATGCGGGATAACAGAAGTCCCTCCATCCTGGGTTTGGGGTTTTTTTTGTTTTTTTTTTTTCACCACAAATGGAATTTCTCAGTTCTGAGGGTGTGGAACAGGGAGAGAGCGGGTCGCCTCTTTTGTGCCTCCTTCCCTTCGTTATTCTCCAGCTCGGCCTCCTGGGCTGTCTTCTGTCTTGCAGGTTGTTCTCCCACGTGGGTGACCCCTTCCTTGACGACCCCCTGCCCCGGGAGTACGTGCTCTACCTCCGGCCCACAGGCCCCTTAGCGCAGAAGCTGTCGGACTTTTGGCAGCAGTCGAAGCAGATCTGCGGGAAGAACAAGGCCCACAACATCTTCCCCCACATCACCCTCTGCCAGTTCTTCATGGTGAGCTGCCAGCTCGGTTCCCCCCAGGAGTTTGGCTTGCAGGGTCCCAGACAATTTCTGGGGTCCGGGGACCAAGGAGGGCAACGACTCAGGAAGAAGACTATGGGAATGAACAGGGGCTCCCTGCACCGGGTCAGACCTGGCCCACAGCAAGGGCTCACCCCACTTCTACTTTCTTGACCTCTGCTGGACTCGGCGCACCCCAGGTTTGGTGCACCATCAGAAAAACCAGGTGTTTCTGCTACACTAGGGGCAACCCCCATCTTCTGTGGTAGCACACTGGCCCAGCCTGGAGGAGCCATGGGCAGAGCTTGACACATGCTCACTGTCTGTCCTCTCCTCCTAGGACAGGACCACAACTTGTTTTTATTTTGTTTGGTGGTGATGGTAGTGGTGGTGGTGGTGGTGGTGATGGTGGTGGTGGGGTCATAGGTATGTGTGTATGTGTGTGTGTATGCATGTATGCACGCACACATGTTGCTTGTGTGGAAGCCAAAAGACAGCCTTCAGTGTTGCTCTCAGGAGCTATCCTCCTAGAGACAGGTACTCATTGGTCTAGAACTTTCAAGTAGGCCAGGCTGGCTGCTAGTGAGCCCCCAGGATCTGCCCGTTTCTACCTCTCCAGCCTTGGGATGACAAGTGCAGGCCACAAGTAGGTTCTGGGGATCGAACACAGATCTGCACGCGCCTGATAGACCCTAACGATTTCCCCTGCTCCTTGTTTTTGTTTTGTTTTGTTGGAGACGGATCGGATCTCGTGTAGGTCAGGTTGACCTCACACTAGCTGTATCGCCAAGGATGACCTTGAGTCCTGTTCTGCCTGCCTGGACCCCCAGTGCTGAGATGGCAGGGCTCTCTACCGCATGCGGGGGGAATGCTTAGGACAGGGACAGAGAAGAAACGAGAGCGGGGAACAAAATGAGTGACCTATCGAGTGAGCTACTGCCAGGGAAAACCATTTCAGCTGCAGGGTCCTCTCTGGAGTTGTCCAGAGAGAGGGATGACCTTTGCCTGTCCCAACTCCTGTCCATGCCCTAGTTGTCAGGGAGCTCACTTAGTGAACAAATTAAATCTCCTCCCCATAATGTGATAAGGACACATCATCTGCTTCCTTCTCCTTGGGATGGAGAAGAGCTGGCTTATCCACGTGTTCTGGACAATGCAGAATGGCAATTTTGAAACAATTTACACATACACGCACACACATTGCTTTTTTCAGACATATTCCCTCTCACTCTTCTCAGGTATAAACACATTGCTAACACTTTCTCTGTTGCCACACACTCTGAAAATTACATCCATTATCGCTTCCTCTTAGTCATCCCAGAATCATCCTTAAAAACATTCAGAGGTTTAGAGACACTCATTCTTCTTCCTTCCTGTGTTCTGCAGAGGCTGGGGGGGATGACATCACAGCTCCCAGAGCCTCCTTCTCCCCATTATGGGGGGTGGAGATGGAGACTCTGATCATGGAAGGTGTGTGTGTGGTGGGACAACAGGGTACGGAAGATGCTGTGGAGTCTCAGAGTCTCGGAAGGAACAGGACATTTTATTTCACAGTCTTGTTTCTTTAGTTGTTTTTTTTTTTTTTTTTTTGGAGGGGGAGGGGGAGACAGATTCTCATGAAACCCAAACTGGCCTCTAACTCCATGTAGCTGATATTGACCTTGAACTTCTGATCCTCATTGTTCTAGGACTGTAAGTATGTGCCAACACTCCCCCCCCCCTTTTTTTAATGTGGTGGTTTCATTTGGAACCCAGGCCTTCATGCATGCTAGGCAAGCAGTCTGCCAGCATCCCAACATCCCCATACCTTGCCCTTCTCCCACCCTTTTTTTTCAACAAAGGGAATCTTTTTGTAAACTGCCAAATAAAAATTGTAATATTTATGATACATGGCATGTTGGTGGTTTGACATGTGTGCACATCAGAGTAGTTAATCAAGGTAATTCATGAATGCATCACCTGCCATTTTTGCTTATTTGTTATAGAACTCTTAAAAGTCACTGTCTTAGTCTTTTCTTATGGTGCTATAGATTGAACCCAAGGCCAGTTGGACCCAGAATACTAACTAGGCAAGTGTTCTAACACTGCACTAACACTGTGGTACATCCCTTGCCCCCTCAGAACTACTCTTAGCAATTGTGTGTGTGTGTGTGTGTGTGTGTGTGCGCGCGCGCGCGCCTGTCTGTCTGTCTGTCTATATAAAAGGGCATTTGAATGTGTGACATCTGGAATCATTAATTCTAGATTGGAGGATCTCCCTATTGCTTCATTCTGGGTTTCTCAGGCTCTGCCTTCCAGGACTAGAATTACCGACAGCCGCCATTTCTGTCCCGTCTTTTCATGTGGAATCTGGGGATCTGAACTCAGGTCCTTTTGCTTGGAAGGCAAAGGCTCAAATCACCTGAGCCGTCTTCCCAACCCTCTCAGCAATTTTTAAAATATTCTCATTTGTTTATGAAAGTGAGAGAAGGTGCACGCATGCATGCCACAGCACACAAGTAGCGGTCAGAGGACAAACTTTCGAAAGTCAGTTTTTTCCTTCCATCTTGTGGGCTTCCAGGTATTGAACTCAGTCAGGTTGCCAGGTTTGCAAGCAGGTGTCTTACCCCCTGGCTCTTTTCTTAGCAATTTTTAAGGCTGCAACACATTGTTATTAACTATATGTAGCGTTTACTCTTAACTATTGCTGTGAGAAAGCACCCAAAGTCAAGCAACTTAAGGGAGAAAGGGAGATTTATTCAGCTTACGGTTCCAGAGGAGAGATACAGTCTCTCATAGCTGAGGCGGCATGGCTGGCTGGCCAAAGCTGGAGGAGACTATGTCACCACAGACATCTTGGAAGCTGAGAGCTGCAGACTGCTTGCTGCAAAGGCAGACTTCTCCTGGAGGTAGGGTGGAACTAATCCACCTCAAGGCCCACCCCTTGTGACTGCCTTCCTCCAGCAAGGCTCCACCTCTCAAGGTGCCATGACCTTGCCAAACACAAGAGGCTGTGGGAGACACATTTCAAAGCATGACACTCTAGTCCCCACAGGGTCTTGGATTTACTGCTCAAACGGAAATGTTGTGGTTGAGGCTCAACCTCCGGATCCCAACCCTGACCTTTGCTTTCTGCTTTACCATTTGGGTGGTGTAGTGAGAATGTACCCAGGGGCCACCGGAGAGCAAGACAAGTCGGGGAGAGATCGGGTGCTTTCCCCAGTTGGATTTTCTTGCTGGGTAATGGAGAGAGCTTATGGCTGTCCCCTCCCTTGGAGATAGGAGAGCCAGTGAAGGAACTGCGTGATCTCAGGGAACAGGGCACTCAGGGTTGCGTGGCGGCGGGTCTCTCCGTGTCCTAGTCTCTGATAAGGCCCGTCTCTGTCTCCTACCGCCAGTGTGAGGACAGCAAGGTGGACGCTCTGGGGGAAGCCCTGCAGGCCACGGTCAGCCGCTGGAAGTGCAAGTTCTCAGCCCCACTGCCCCTGGAGCTGTACACCTCCTCCAACTTCATCGGTCTCTTCGTGAAGGAAGACAGCGCTGAGGTCCTCAAGAAGTTTGCTGCTGACTTTGCTGCAGAGGCCGCGTCCAAAACAGGTAAGTCCACGCCGCTGCCGGCCCGGCCCCAGGCCAGATGATCCAAGCTGGGACGGACAGGGAGGGGACACGTCACCAGGGTTGGGTTTCTGTCACCATGACAGAACAACAAGCTCATCAACTTCAATGGAGGACAGATGCATTTTTGGCTGACGGTTCTAGAGGTTTCTATCCGTGGTGAGTTGGCTCCAGAGCTTTGGGCAGGTATGCATGGTGGAGGAAAGGAGCTCCTCTCTTGGAGGCTAAGAAGCAAAAGCTGGGAAGGGGCTGGTGTCTCCTTCAGAGTTTTTAAGCTCCACTTCTTACAGGTTCCCACAAATCCCATGGGCCGGTGACTAAGACTCCAACACAGGACTTTTAGGGTTCCGTTGGGATCCAAACTACAACAGCTCTAAAGAGCTGAAGACAGGAGGAGGAGGAGGATTAATGGGAATGGTGATATGTCACAAAGAACACCCCAAACTCTGTGGTGCCTTGTAAAAAATGTTACGCTGCTGTTCTGCCAGCCTCTTGGAAAGACCACGGCTTATTCCCTAAAACCCAGGAACTGAGGATTCACACCGAGCTATAAATACCTCTGTCAAAGCAACGTCTCTTTTAGCTCAGTTCTAAGGGACTCGTCTTTCTTCCTCTGAATTCTCTAGCCATGTGGGTTTTTATCTGGGTCTGATTATTCAGTCCACAGCACTGGACATAGTAGAGGGAAATCAACTTGTAGTAAGTTAGTATAAACATCCGCTGAGGGTTGGGCTCATTTGATAGAGTGATCCCCTAGTTTGTCCTTGGTTTGATCCCCATCACTGCCGAAAACTTAGGGGGGAGGGGATGCATACTAGTAATACCAGCCTCCTCCTTGGAGATGGAGCCAGAAGGATTAGAAGCTCAAGGCCAGCCTCAGCTATTATACATAGCAAATTTGAAGCCAATATAGGCTACATGAGGTCCTGTCTCATAAAACGATGAAGTCCATTGAATCAGTGACCTTCAACTTGGTGAAACATTTGGGACGAAGCCCCTAAGCCTATTCAAAAAGATAACTCCTTCAAGGTAGCTCCTGTTCTCCGTTCGAGCCCAACCGAGGATTCCTGCTGAGGGGCTCCTGTTTAAGAGAGTTCAGGACGTGTGTTGACAAGAAGTCTACAAAGCTCAGCCGACAGACTGATGGAGCTTCACGCAGCGGGCCCGACAGGCAGTCTTCCAGGGCCCAAACCTGTGCTGGGTCACTGTGGCATGGGATCCCCACCAGCAGGTGTAGGCGCCTACTCTGAGCTTCTTCATAAAGAATGCAGATGACCAGAGGCTTCACAGAGGCCAAACTGGGATTCAGGCCATGAGTGGGACGGAGCACCAGGCAGGCACAGATGGGATGACTCCTTTCTTGGGGAAGAAAACGGGGAGGATGGGAGGGGGGATGGGGCATGGTGAGAGCATCTGAAAAAAGGAGAAGGCTAGAGCAGAGTATCATTGGAAGGTGTGAGCCACAAGTTTTTAGTTTATTTCATGTGTTGATTTAGTTTTTGTTTGTTTTGAGACAAAGTTTCTTTGTTGTTTGAGACAGAATCTGGTCTCAGACTCCTATACAACCAAGGATGACCTTAGAACTTATTCCTCCAGCGTCTACAGCATTTTCATGTGGAATCTGGGATTGGTGGGATTACAGGTTGTAAACCAACACACCCTGTTTTCTGCAGTGTTGGGGATGGAGCTCAGCTTCATGCATGCCAGGCAAGCATTCTACCACCTGAGCGGCGCCCCCAGCCCCTGAATCTCAGCGTCATATGCAAAGCTGGAAGACACACACAGCTTTTACATTTACAAAGGGCCGGAGAGGGGAAGACCCGAACAAAACCTTACTATCTTAGCACCCAGTTGGGTATGGCACTTACCAGGTGCTGGTCCTTAGTGCCGCTTGCAACTCTGGCTTGGCCCCTCTTAGAGCCTAGCCCCTGAGAAGCGTGTGTATGTGGGGGGATCATCACAGAATTATCCTTGCTCTCAGAATGCGTGTGCTGTGCAAGAGAGAGCCTCCTAAGACCACACCTCCTCCAGGGACCAGCTTCAAAAGAGGAACTGAACATTCTGAGAGGTAGCCTAGCAGAGAGTCCAATGACTTCCTGTTCTAATCCGTAACCTCAAAAAAAAAAAAAGGGGTTTTTTTCTAAATCTCAATAGCTTTGATCAGAACTATTAAATTTCTTCAAGAACCAGCACAAAACCCAAATCCTTTACAAATCAGAGATGTAGGTCTCAGCCAGGATGGTGGGCCACTCTGGAGTGCTTAGGGAAGACAGGCAGTGTACGCCTTTGCTTTCCCCTTGGGAATGAGGGAGAGCTGGTCCCTCTCCAAGAATCAAAGAACTGGGACGCTTCCTGTCTCTGTCCCTATGATGCCCCCTTATGGTGATTTCAGGAACTGCGTGGCCCTGGCTCTTATACTTGGTTGAGCTTTCTATTGCCTCATGTGGAAAGTAGGTCATTGTGTCTTTGCCCTGGAACGCATGCCTGGGTTGTCTAGAGTCAGTGGCACACCCAATTCCTTTAGTGTCATGATTCACTACAGGTGGGAGAAGACGGATCCACGTGCATTCATTCAGCAAGTACTGAAACCTAGATCCAGGTGGATGGAGGGTGAACCGGAAGCACAAACCTATCTCGTGGTCTTCCTCCTCTAGAAACGCCTTGCAGAGAACAGGAAAAGGGCTTCAAACCAGATGACTGACTTCTCGCTCTCCCTGAGCTGCGTTCTCTGAGAGTTGACCAGGCCCCTTAACTGTTTGAATTCCCTAATTGCCCCTGGTGGTATCTTCCTCAATAGTCTAGCTGGGAAGGCAAATGGTTCTCCCTTGTGTAAGTCGGCTCTCCACCTGCAGTCATGTGGGCCCCAGTGGACATCTGGCAATGTGTGGAGTGATTGGGGTTGTGACTTGGGGGGATTCCACTGACATCCAGCAGACAGAGGCCAGGCAGCAATGCTGCTAAGCACCCTCTAATATCCAAGACAGCGCCCCACAAATAGCCTAGTCATCTAAAACGCTGTCGAGAAAGCTTGCTTTATACTCTGAGGGTATCTGTTGTTCCTCCCTCACCAGCCGTCACACTAGACCAGAAACTAAAGAACTTGATCCCAGGTGAAGCCGATACAGCCCTGGCAGTCACCGTGACAATATCCTCATTGTATTTTTGCATCCATTGTGTTGGCTTTTCTTCATGTGAATGCCAGGGCCGGGATGATGCTAGACGCTTGAGAAAGGGCCAGATAGAACAGCCAGCCCCAGCCCATCCCACAGGAGAGGCCATCTGTGGCTCCTTATCCATGGAACAGGGGGTGGCTTCTGAGTAGTCTGAACCCGCTTCCTTTACCCTTCTTCCTGGGGAGCTGTTTGATGAGTGGGGTGTGTGAGCACCTCGGTTCCGCTGTTGTTGGAATTTCCTCTGATGACTGCCAGGCCTGCTTCCTTTGGGTTTGCAGAAGTGCACGTGGAGCCTCACAAGAAGCAGCTGCATGTGACCCTGGCCTACCACTTCCAAGCCAGTCACCTGCCCACCCTAGAGAGACTGGCCCAGAACATTGATGTCAAGCTGGGGTGCGACTGGGTAGCCACCATATTCTCTCGGGATATCCGATTCGCCAACCACGAGGTAAGGCTTCGCTGTTATACCAGTGTGCCCGAGTATGTGGCTATATCTGGAAGAAGGAGAGCTTGCTGCTGGCCAGTACCAACGAGGAGTGACAGAGAGACACCTGACCCAAAGTCGGTGGGCCTTAGACTTTGTCCAGGTCCTGCTGACTCCTCGGGAGGCTAAGCACGAGCATGTCCTTCTCTGGGTCATCCATATAACATCCCCCATGCACCTGTCTGCCCTGCCAACTGCATAGAAGGGAAATAAAATGGAAGATAGATGGAAATTGTGTGGGAAAAGTTAATTTTATGTAAATTACTGTATTTCATCAGAGAGAGAGAGAGACAGAGAGAGAGATTGAGATGACAGGTTTGTGCATGTCACACAGCATGGAGTTCAGAGGGCAATTTTCAGAAGGTTAGTTCTCTCCTTCCATCATGTGGTCCCACGGGTCAAAATTTAAGTCACTAGGTTTGCACACAGTCACCTTTGCTGCTGACATCTCACTACCTTTGTATGATTATTTGATGTAATATCATTTTCCTAAAAGACATCCTCCTGACCCTAGTGAGCTGAAGAATACATAATTACAAAGACAAAAACCTGCCAAGACCTAGTGGCAAATATTTCTGGGTGCTGATATTTAAAGCATGTAAGGAAGGTACCATCGACATGCCAGAGTTTCTTAAATTCTGCCTTCAAGGAGCATTGAGTCCAACCAGGGAGAGAGGACAGAACAATATGAAAAGGAAACTCAGCTGGGTCCTTGTGAGAGTTTGTGTGTGTGACAGTGGGAGACCTGAGTGGGGACACCGAGTCCTGCTGTGGGCAAACAGGTGTGAGTCTAGCATCCCTCTCTGCAAGGAGTCAGCTGGCTTTTCCAGCAAGCTCGTGCCTCTCAGAAGAAAAACTCTGCTCCTTTGCTGTCCTGAAGGTGAGCCTGAGGGGCCGAGGTTAAGTGCCTTCTGACAGCTGCAGAGCAGCCGAAGCAGAGTTTAGGTCTTTTGGCTGATGAAGATGGACAGCCCATAAAACGAATGACCACGCGCAGCACTCGCTCTTTATCAGCTGTTTCCCTTTCTTTAGCGGATTTACATGTCAGCCATCGATCACAGTCCAAAGCTATTGTTTCAGAAATAGGGCTCAGCGGATCCAAGCACTGTGCGAACATGAGGACCTGAGTTTGAATCTTAAGCTCCCATAGAAAAGCTGGGCTTGGCCACTCATACCTGCACCCCAAACTTTAGGGGCGTGGACGCCTGCAGATCTCAGGAGCTCCCAGACCAGCCAGTCTAACTGAAATAGCAGATTTCAGATTCATTGGAGTCCCTGCCTTGAGGGAATAATTGATGTTGTTCTCTGACTTCCGCGTGTACACACACACACACACACACACACACACACACACCCCTCAACACAGGCACACCTCAACGCAGGCATGCATATACCACACTTTCAGATAACTTGTGCATTGTCATAATTTTTATATTTTATCATTACTATTTCTGGTCTATAAATTTAATTTCACCTTAGCTATATACATATAGGAAAAAGCATATTATCTATGTGGCTTGGCCCTATTGGCAATTGCAGTCATACCCTTGGGATTTAGAACCAACCCCCATGGTTAATGGAGGATTACCATAGCTAGATGGAAAACCATTTCCAATTTAACTACATTAATTAAGCAATATTTACATGATTCTCAATTTTTCAGCAGCAAAAGAACTTAGTTTTTTTGGGGGAAGTTAATCTCTTTTATACTTTTTAATATCAAAACAAATAAGCAGAACCTACGATTGTCAGGGCAACCTGGATGTTTTGGAAGTCCTGAAAACAGCAGCCTATGAACAAAGCTTCAGGGAAACTTATGGCGCTTTGGACTCTGGGAATATCTGGGATGCAACCACTACTTTGCCCGACCTTGCTGATGGAATCTTATATTCTCCTTCTGTCATTTGATGCAAGTCTCATTAAAGACCGATTCAGCAGACCAGGTCTGAGGTTAGGTATTCTAGCTCTTACTACCTGAAATGTTCCCTAAAGATAACTAGAGAAGTGTGGCTGGTCAGAGTCTTTCCAAAGGCGGAGGGTACCCAGGGCCAAGGGTTGTGTACACACGGTCTCTGAGAAGTCACCTTTGTGAGAGAGAGAAAGGCAGCTACGGAATTTTACAAGATGCTTCCTGCTCTAATCAACACCGGTTAACTCGGAGGGTAATTGCTTTTCTGCCTGACCCACATTCTGCTCAGTTGGCACAGAATGAGAACGGCAGCAAGCGCCCACATGAATTATTTTCTAAAAATAACCTACCCTTTTATCTCTTATTTGTAAAAGCTCACTTATGGCTGTTCCCTCTGATAAGACCCTTCTTATTCCTTTAGGTCCCCCCTCACTCCACTACTTACAGGGTCTTTTGATCGTTCTGAGCCCTGCGCATTTGTGACGCTGTCCCCTTCCCCCTCTTCACCGTGCTCCCAGGAGGGAGGCTTGACTTGAGAGCTCCACCCAGGGAGCAGATGTCCAGAGAAAGACATTGACTTCGTCAAGGGCGCTAGCAAGGCTGGGCTATGCCTAGCAAGAGTGCAAAAGCTCATCTCTCTTGCTGGCCAGAGTCTCATCAAAGTCAGACTTGGAGATGCCGGCTTGCAGGTCTCAAGGGCTCTTCCAAGTTAGTGATGGCACTGGGCCATTCCTCTTAGCGTGCCAAGCCGTAGAAACATAGAGAAAGGACAGACTTCGACAAAAAAAAAAAAAGCATACATTTTGCAGCCTAGCACCCTTGCTTCAATCCTGGCTTTCTTGACATCGGCAATGATTGATTTGTTTTGACAGCCTATGGATAACTCACAGGCTTGAGATGTAGCTGGGCTGATAAAGTACTTACCTAGCAGGCGCAAAGCCTTGGCTTCCATCCCTAGCCCACTCAGTCCCATATAAGACTGGGCAGAGTTGGCACATGCCCATGATCAGGAGCTGCAGGCAGATGGATCAGAAGTTCAAGGTCATCCTAGGCTAAGTAGCAAGTTCAAGACCAACCTTGGATACATGAGACCCTAACTTTAAAAAAAAAAATATATATATATATACACACACATATGTATGTATATATGTATGTATGTATGTATGTTTATATATATGGGCCAAGGAGAGAGGCTCAGTAAAACCTGGTGATATGGATACTTAAGTTTTGATTTCTCATCTTAAAAATGCCTGAGGCTTGCTGGCTGGCCAGTCTAGCCAAATCAGTGAGCTTTAAGGTCAGTGAAAGACCCTATATCAAAAATAAGATGGAGAGTAAGTAAAGAAGACAGCCAACATTCTTTCACCTCTGGCCTCCTACACACATACATACACATACACACACACATTCACATAAATATAAATTAAAATTAAGAAAACAACAGCTTATATACTTCTCCAGTCCTTCGTGTAGAGCTTATGCTTCTAGGCTGTCATGTGTGGAAAGGCGCTGCTTTAAAACACAGCACAACTCAGGTGGAACAGAGAAATCTCTGCAGCTGTTGTTGTTCCTAAGAATAGAAGGGACTTCAAAGGCAGTATCGTTCAGTTCCATTTCCACAAGCCTACGACTGTCTGCCGTGTTTACGCTTAGTCTTCCCTGTGTAATGAAGGGGGAAGAAAAAAACACGCCTAAGGCTGACTTGAGAATTCTCAGAAGCAGATCTCGGCATAAAACAAAGAATCAGTGTAATGCAGAACAAGCCAGGCACGTGGCCTGACATGTCTGATAGTTGGATTGAGCAATTGAATATTTGGGTCCCAGTTATCAATTTATTTATTTATTGGTGTCGTGGACTGTAACCAGCATCTTCAACATTCTAAGCATCCACTCCACCACCAAATCACACTCTGGCCAACTGGTTATGATGCTGAAATACAGTAATTTTTATGTTGTACATCCAATAAATCTGTTACTTGCTGTCCTTGCTACTGTATGCTTAGGGTATATGTTCTCCGATCTCTGTTGCACCTTGATTTCCCTAGGAAAACCAGAGCTGGGATACACAGCTCTATGTGGTGTGGTGGGACACATGGGGGCTTCTCTAAGAAACCTGGAGCTTTCCATGGGAACCGATTTATTGGACCCTTGTGTCTGCGCTGTGTATCCGAGAAGGGAGATTTTCAACTCCGCCCTAATCCAGAACCAGAGCTTGACTTCCTGTGGATCACCGCACCCTCAGCTTTGAGATTTAAGAGGATTTCTTGTAACTTTTTTTGAATCCTTAAAAAAAAAATGTTTAAGCATCTAGCAGAAGCCCGGGAGAGGAAAAGGTGATCAGAGAACAGGCAGATCAAGAACGGAAAGATAATCTGGGTAAGAATTAGGGAAGGAAAAAGGTGTGAGGTTGATGCAGAGCCAAAGACAGAGGTGAGCCTCTTGAACACAACAGATTTTTTCCCCTTTCTCTCTCCCTTGATTTTTTACTTATTTATTTTTCCTAGTTTTATAAGCACATTGAGTAATTATCTGTGCCTCCTTCCTTTCCCCTCCCTTCCTTCCCCCTCTCCCTTCCTCTTTCCCTCCCCTCCCTTCATGAATCCGTCCCATTCTCTCCAGCCCTCCCGTCCATCTGCTTCTTTGGATCCCGGGTTCCCTCTGGATCATCTGCTCTTGCAGGGGTTCAAGGGTCTGCGGCAGACCAAGTGGCCTTCCTTGGGCAGACCCACTGATAGGGACACTCCCCTTCCCCTGTTCCCTAAAGTTCCCAACAGCAGTTTTTTATAAAGGGGGGGTGGACCTCTAATAAAAAACCAGAGCCTTAGGCCATGATCACAGGCTGAGTAGATAAAGGGAAAGAAGGGGAGAAGGTTATAGAAGAGATGTTAACACCATGCCAGTGGTCAGAAGAAAGCTTAGGGGTCCCTTCTTACAGGTTACAGAGGAAGGGAAAGGGAGGAGGAAGGAGAGGGAACTAGAAAATTCCTTTTCTGGCCTTTGGTCAGTACTTTTGAAGGCCTTGTGAAAGAAATAAGGCCTATGGAGTGAAAACATGTTCGTGACCAATGGTTGTGGCTGCCAGTACTAGGATTCATGGGGCAGATAAAGCAAGAATCTAGAAAGACTAGTTACTTGAATTCTGAGAATTCCATTGTGTTGCAATTACTTTGTGTGGTTGCTGGACATTCATGACCAATTAGCTTAAAGGAGCAAGGGGTTTTATCTTGTTTGTGATTCTTGCTTACAATTCCTTGTCCAGCTTGGAAAGAGACCTCATACCAACAACAGACTATATCCATATAGCCACAGGACTGCTGAGAGGAGACGATCCTCACTTATCAGACCAACAAGGGCTGGGCCTTCCCCATCAATTATATAATCTCTGGCAAGTTTGCTCAGGGCTTAACTCAAATGCTGATTCTTTACCAATGTGGCCAGTGTTCAAACCTTTAATTATCTGCATTGATGTCTGCATCAAACTGTAACACATTGCTTAACCAAAATGAAGGGGCTTTTATAAAATGGTTTGGTCAGAAATCCAAGGCCTATCACATTCTATATGTCCAAATACTTTGTCTCCTTAAAACGATCTTTATTTTTCATTATTATTATTAGAGAGAGAGAGAGAGAGAGAGAGAGTGTGTGTGTGTGTGTCAGAGGGCATTGTGTGTCCCTATGGAAGACCAAGAGGGATTTCAAGAATCATCCTGGATTGCTTCTACTTCCTTTTTGCTTCACTCTGAGATGTCCCAGACTCTGCCCACCAGGGCTAGAAGTGCAGGCCACTTCCACTGTTTTCACTTGGTGCTTTTTTATGTGGGACCTGGGATCCAAACTCAAGACCATTTGCTTATGAGGCAGAGTCTTAACCCCTGAGCCATCTTTCTAGCCCTACTTTATCTTATTCAAAAGCACATTTTTTCTAGCTCTTCGCGTTAAAGAGTTCCAGCAAGGTCTCATTCTGTAGCCCAAACTGAACTGGATCTCGCCAGATAGACTAGGTTGGCTTCCTGCCCCGCCCTGCCAAGTTCTAGGACTACAAGTATGCCCCACCACCTTCCACAGAGCCCTTTCTTTGTAGCCTGTTCAAATGCCCTGCCGTGACATCAGACAACTGGCTAGCTTGCAGGGCTACCAGCATGTGGCCTCTGGCACCAGGCTCAGGATTGGTTGCAACAAATGCTATCACTCAAGAGGTCGGGAAGCATGGTTCCCTAGAAGTAATTATACCTCTCTGAATTCAAGGCTCCGGCTTCGAGCATTGTCTCAGAGTGTTACATTTAACTTCCATAGTCCAGGTACCATTTTATGGGTGAGAAAACAGAGGCCAAACAAAGCTAAGGTAAGAACCAGAATATGTAGCCTGTCACTGCCAGCTTTGGGATCCTGGGAAAGTCTTTGAAAGCACTCTCCTTCTTTTGCTACTTCCGGAAATAACTGGAATAGGAAATGTTCTTCCTATCAGAGTCTCCTGCTATTAATAAATAATAAAAAAAAAAGAATGTAAAACAAATGTCTGAAGTACCTTCAGGCCGAGAGACTATGATGTTTATGTACGCCCGGAAAGGAAGGGCCCCCCAAAGTAGAATAAATCAACCACATGGCCTGGCCTTGTGGTTGCCCCTGGGGGCCTCTTCTGAGCACCGAGAAGGAACACGTGGTCTCCATCTGCTCGCTGGCGGAAGCTGGTTGCTTGCTGAGACACACATTGATGTTTTCTTTCAAGGTCTTGGTTCGAACTGTAGGTTAAAAGAAAGCCCCTTGAAGGCAGCGACCTTGAGTTATTCCGATAGCTGAGTCACATGAAGAGGTTCATCTTTCCAATAGGTGGCCGAGCCCAGCCCGTGGGGACCCATGTGAATGACAGGTTTTTTTTCTATGTGCTGAAGTTCCCATGTCAGTCCCGGGACCCACCAGAGCAGATAGAGTTGGAGGTGATGTTTGTCTCTCCGAATCTATTTGTCCCCCAGCGGCTGCTGGGGAGCCTTGCGGCTTTCAGAGGCGTTTTCCAAACCCATCTCTGAAGCCTGGTGAGGAGTGAAGACATTGCCTGTAAGAAAGTCTGGGGCATCTGGGAGGCACCCACAGGCACCCACAGGGCCCTAGCAAGAGAGGTGCGTTCTGCTCAGCCTGCCGGCTCCATCGGAGACTGTGCGCTGTTGGTGTAGAATGTAGTCTCCGCCTTGAGAAGTGTCCCAGCCTCATGCATGCGTTCCTTTGTGCAGACGTTACAGGTGATCTACCCCTACAGCCCTCAGAACGATGACGAGCTGGAGCTGGTCCCCGGGGACTTCATCTTCATGTCCCCCATGGAGCAGACCAGCACCAGCGAGGGCTGGATCTATGGCACCTCGCTGACCACCGGCTGCTCGGGGCTGCTGCCGGAGAACTACATCGCCAAAGCCGACGAGTGCAGTACCTGGATCTTTCACGGGTAAGCGGCCGGACCCTCCCCTTGCGGCCTTTAGGGAGCACTGCTGTTGGCAGACTCCAGGAGGTGTGGGGAACTTCCCAATCCATTACGGATGCACCAATTCAGGGCTTCTCTCCACCTAGTGGTGGACTATTACTCTGAGCTGCCAGGCAGATTCCTTCTATGCCAACCAGACCAATCATGGAAAGGGGTTCAAAGCATCAGGAGCCCTAACTTGCAAGGTGGCCCTCAGCAAGTGTGTGTAGGCAACAGAGACTATGTCTAGCAGATGACAGGCATGTGGCAGAACTGGACAGGGGCCCCTGCATTCTCCTTGAAGGTGACAGCATTCCAGCCGGCCCTCACTCCTCTGCTGTCCCCAGACCACAGTGGGGTCCTGTGTCCATGGTGACTTACATTGCATAGCCAGCTTCGTCCCCAACAGAAATGAAGAGGAACAAAAGACACCTTCTGTTTCCTAACCTGAGGAGCCCAAAACAAGTCTCTCCGGCTCACCTGAAGCTGGCCGGAGCGCACGTGCTGCTTTGGTTCTTCCTCCCTCATTTCTCTGCAGTGTGGCAACGTGGCCACAAGGAAGAATCCCTGAGCATCCACCAGCTCATGGTGCCCGCCATTGTGATTCCTGGCGTTAGAGAACCATGGGGCAGTTTCTGCCTGTTGGGCCTGGAGGGAGAAGAGCAAAGGAGACTGTCTGCCCTGGGAGCAGCAAGCAGATAGACGCCGACTGAAACAGGAGAGAAGATGCTCCTCTTCAACAGCCCGCCCAGCAATGCCTTCCTCTGCTCACATCCCACCCCAGCTTAGGGATGCCAATGTGACAGACCTTAGCCTGTTGTAGAAAGACTTCTGACGGTCAACACCTAGAAGGTTGGGTCTCCAAAGTCACCGTTTAATCCCTTAAAAATAGGTAAAGCTGGGGAGATGGCTCAGATGGTTGGCAAAGTACAACTGGAGTTCAGTCTCCGGAGCTTCCATTTAAAAAGCCGAAGGAGGAGGAGGAGGGGGGAGGAACCAGGTATGGTGGTACAGGCTTTTAACCCCAGGGTTGGGGAAGTAGAGGCAAGAGAATCTCTGGGGCTTGCTGGTGAGCTGCAGACCAGTAAGAGGTCCTCAGGAGGAAAGGTCGACAGGGTCATAGGAGCAACACCTGAGAATGTCCTCTGGTCTACACACACACACACGCACGCACGCACACACACATGTATACAGAGACATGCGCACATGAACAAACACATACATGCATGAACATATACTCACACTAAATAAGTAACACAAAATATAGCCATGCATAATGACATCTGGGTCAGTGACAGTCCTCGTAAACCCCAGAGATCCCGCAGATTGGATCACGTAATGTCATAGCATTCTCTGTGATACCGCACAAAGACAACATTGCCCAGACACATATCGCTGGGACCATCCCACGTTAATGACACACGAGAACACTGAGCTGCAAGAGCAAGGCCAGCTTCCAGGTTTCTTTTTAACGCTGAGGCTGCAGGTGGAAAGCCCCAGGTGTGGAGTGGAGCGAGTTGCCTGGCCCTCCCTCGGGTCTGCTCTGCTGGGTTCTGAGAGCTCGCTATGGTCAGGGAGAGGTCCTGGGCATCCATCCTTCTTCCCCACTCCAATCTCAGTGCAGCTGGCATTGTGTCTTGGCAGCGACAACCCAAGCCGTTCCAAGAAGTCGAGTCTTTGATTCCAATGACAGTGAAGAGGGGAAGGAATGTGTTGTTCTGCTTGCCAAGGGGGCTGGAAGAACAGAGAAGGGTGGTCCGGTCAGTGTCTTGTCAGATGTGATAAAGTAAAGAAATTATAGGCGTGGTCTAGTGAGATGTCAACACTATTCCAGACGCTCGGTATTTAAGCCCTTGGAGCTTTAATGAGTCAGGCAGGAAAATGGAATTTTCTTCGGTTGTATGCTGTTCCGGACGGCCTCGTGTAAAATAAAGGAGAGCAGCTGGTGTGTTAGACTGTGTGAATGGAGAAGATTTCCTTGAGGTGTGGTTACTTAGATTTGCCCGTAGCAGGTTAACGCACTGTTGCAGCTCTGATGTATGTGAAGGCCCCTGATTCTTGGCCCCAGGCTGGGATTATGGTCCCTGAGGAACAGGATCCAGAAGGAAGCGGGTTGTAAAGGTCCCCAGGGATCCTGAGATGTGCGAGGCTGCGGATCCCTCTTGTAGCACCTCAGACTTCTGAGACCTTTGCCTGAACATAGAATGAGTCTTAGAATGAGTAAGGCCGTGGGGGTCGTTCCGTTGGTAGAGAATGATCGCCCAGCACACAAGAAACTCTGAATATGATCCCCAGAGCCTTGTAAACCAGGGTATGGTGGCACATGTGTGTGTCCCCAGCACTTGGGAATTGGAGGCAGGAGGGTCCAAAGTTCAAGGCCAACCTCAGCAACTGTCACACTTACTCATTCTGCTGCTGTGAGATACTCACATCAGCTTAAGAGGAGAAAAGGAGATGTATTTGGCTTATGGTTCCAGAGGGGAGACACAGTCCATTTTGGTGGGGAAGACATGGCAGGTCAGGTCACTGCAGACATCATGGAGGCTGCAGCTTGCTAGCCAAAGCAGGCAGGGCTAACCAATCTCAGGGCCCACCCTCCATGACGTGCCTTCCCACCTCCCAAAGGTACCATAACTTTTCCGAACATGGACAGGAGGGAAGGGAGGGAGGGAGGGAGGGAGGTAGGGAAGGAGGGAGGAAGGGAGGGAGGGAGGGAGGGAGGGAGGGAGGGAGGAAGGAAGGAAGGAAGGAAGGAAGGAAGGAAGGAAGGAAGGAAGGAAGGCAAACGACCAAAGAGAAATAGAATAAGTCTATAATTTTAGTCAAAAGTGGCCACTTCTGAGAACAAAGGGGCCTGCCAAAAATCCTAAAATAACATTTTTTTCAGAAAAAAAATTCTAATGGCCAGTTAACTTACTAATCTTGGTAAATATAAAACATGATTTGCAAAAAAAAAAAAAAAAAAAAAAGTTCTAACAATTCCTTGTGTTAAAGAGAAATAGCGAAGAATAAACACTTGTTCACTTGGACAGAGGCTGGGTTGACAATCATAAACCCAGGTCCCTACAAGACAAAATGGGACATGTATGTGGTACTATCCCAGCAGTAACAGTGAGAAACAGAAATTAAAAACGCTCTGCTTTGAGACCGCCCAGTTAATCCAGGGGGAGGCATTGGTCGCATCTGCCTAACGCCATGTGTAAATAGCAGTGTTTATTAGATAAAGAGTCTGGGAGGACTTTCTGTGCACAGTAATTTAAATGTGATGTGTTTTGACATTTCTTTTGACCTTAGCGTGATCTCCTTCGGGCTCCCGTAGTTACAGGGTTATGCTCAGAAATGCAAGTTCTTGGCTCACAGCTCAAAACATCTGGCGAGAGCCGCCTCCCCCTAAAAGCTCAGCCTTTAATCATCTTGGAGGTGCTTCGGAAGTGAGCACAAACTGCACGTGCATAGGGCAGACTAGGGGATAAGAGGCGTAGAGTTCCTGGCACCCTTAAAAGTGGACTAAAAAAAAAAAAAGATCCTCAGACGGAATTTGCTACGGGAAAGATTAAAGGCAAAGGGAATTGCTTATGTCTCTGGAACCATAAACATGGCTGGAAACTGGTGCATAATTGATACCTCATTATTCTTTAACATGCCTGTGGTGACAACTCTGCCTGTGGCATTCTAATAAGCACAAAAATCACTGGACCACATCCCTGCCCAGAGGACGCGTGCATCTGTTCTTAGCTGTGCCCGCCCCTTGTTTATTAACTGCAAGACTTGGGTTTAAAAAAAGTGTTCCTGCCTGGGGGTGAGACACTCCCTGCTCGGCTTCCCAGCCACTGTGGGTGAGAGACTGCTCAGAGCTAATCCCCACACTCCTGTGGAGTCTCGCATGAAGTGCTTCCAAATACTCAGCTTTTCAAACCCTGGGACCAGAGAGTGCTTGATGCTAATCCCCACACTCGGGTGGAGCCCGCAGCATGAAGCACTGAATACACACTCCAAGGTCCTCAGAACCTTCCTCCTCTTCCTCTGCAGTTCTTACTCCATCTTAAACACAGCCTCCTCCAACTCACTCACGTTCGGTGATGGAGTTTTAGAGAGGCGGCAGTATGAAGACCAGGGGTCCGGGGAGACGACGCCTCTTACCATCATCTGCCAGCCCATGCAGGTAAGGTCTTATTTGTTATCATTATTGACTCCGCTTTCCCCCAGAAGGTTCTGACACTGGGGGGGGGGGAGCGTGCGGCAGCCAAGTTTATAAAAGATGTACAGTGAGGCTGGAGAGATAGTTCAGTGGGTAAGGTGCCTGCTGCCAAACCAGGTGACCTGAGTTCAAAACCCACATGGTAGAAGGAAAGAAAAGACTTCCTAAAGTTCTCTCTCTTTCATACACATTAGTAAATAAATAGTTAAATAATAAAAAAAAAGATGCACAGCAATTCAAGCCTAGGAAGGTTCAGGTGAGCTGTGCCAACTGTCAACTATGACAGCTTGGACCGGGAAGCAAGACCTTTCCACAGAGAGAAGGGTAGCCTCCTCCCAAATGAGGCGGTGAGCACAGTAATTGGCCTATAGCAAGTGTTTGGTATACACTCACTTTTCCAGGAGAGCAGAGGAGTGTGAGCAATTGTTAAGCAGAATGGACAGACTCAGCATGCTGAGGATGAGGAGGGAGATGCACTTTGGCTGAAGAACCAGATGGTAGCATACACGCCACCAATCCACACATTAGCTTGTCAGAGCAACAGGAAGTCATTGGCAAGGGCCAGCAGCACCAAGGACACTGGCGACAGCTTCTGCACCAACAAGAAGGATATGGAAACATCTAGAATGTTCCATGGGCTGCAATGGAAGCCAAAGTCCTCTGGATTTGCCTTTCACTCAGCTTGCCTGTGTCATCCACTGAGACGTAGCAGCAATGTCTTCCCTGACCATTTCTGGAAATGGCACATGTATGCAATCAGACAGCAGAGCCCATGTGTTGATTGGAATGTGCAAAGCAGGTCTCACTGCTGGAACAGACAGACGTCCTGCCTCCCAGCAGAAGCTGAAGACACCTCCCCTGGGAGAAGCAGCTGTCTCTCTAAATAACGTCCTTACATTAATGGCTAGTCTAACCTGTGGGCTGTCACTCAAGTGGTCCTCCTGTTTCACTTGTGGCCAAATGTTACTCCTATGAAAAATAGCAGCAGGGGCTGGAGAGGTGGCTCAGGGGTTAAGCCTCTGCCTTGCAGGCAGAAGGTCCTGAGTTCGGATCCTAGACCCCATGTATAGATGCCGGGTGGAAGCAGGGGCGGCCTGCGTTTCCGGTCCTGGTAGAGCGGAGCCTGTGAATCCCGGGGCAGAGTAAACAAGGAGGAGGTGGAGGCGTCCATGGTGGTTCTTGAATTCGCTCGTGGTTCTACACACACACACACACACACACACACACACACACACACACACACGCACGCACGCACAATTGAATTAATAAAAAAAAAAAAAAAGCAGCAGCCATAACAGCACTTTTACAATCCTTCTTCCTTCTGAAAATTTTACTTATCGCATGTGTGTGTGTGTGTGAGAGAGAGAGGGCATTGTGTGTCCCTGTGGAAGACCAAGGGTGACTTCTACCTCCTTTTTGCTTTGCTCTGGGATTTCCCAGGCTCTGCCCACCAGGGACAGAAGTCCAGGCTACCATTTCCACCTGGGGATTTTATGTGGGGCCTGGGATCCTTCTGCTTGGGAGGCAGAGTCTTGACCCCCAGCCATCTCTCCAGCCCCACCCTTCTTCCTTTACAAAGTAGATCTCCAAGTAACTTGTGAGGTCTGTCGGATGAGTCTTAGTTTCCTCTTCCCGCAAGCCGTCAGGGGGTCTGTCCAGGTCAGATACTGGCAGAGTTCGTCCTGAAGCTCAGCTCGCTTGACGCAGAAGGTGCCCACCATGCCGTGCAGCTCCTCAGTGTTTATGTTTCTCTCTCTGCAGCCCCTGAGAGTCAACAGCCAGCCCGGGCCCCAGAAGCGATGCCTCTTCGTGTGTCGGCACGGGGAGAGGATGGATGTTGTGTTTGGGAAGTACTGGCTCTCCCAGTGTTTTGATGCAAAAGGTGAGTACAGCGTGTGTTCATGCTCTGGGAGCTGATATCCACCATTAACCGGGGTCTAAAAATATTTTTTTCTGACATATGTATGTGTGTGTGTGTGTGTGTGTGTGTGTGTGTGTGTGTATACACACATATAACATTTTAATTAATTTCATTTTTATTTTTATTCTTTTACAATCTCATACATGCAGACAAAGCACTTTGATCATAGCTACCCCTATCTTTCTCCCACTTCCCCTGCACATATTTCTGGCATGTCCACCACCTCCTGCCTTTATGTCCTAACTTTTTAAATTGGACAATCTAAAATAATATGTAAGCAATAAAAGAAAATATGTTAAGGATGTAGATCGTTACGATTGAGCTCCTAGTTCCACCTGGTTAAGAACACATGAGAAAGCTGAAGAATAGCAGTGTTGTCCATCTTCTATGAGACTAAGTTCATGGTGTCAGCACACGGAGCCCTGGTCCGTGGGGGGCCATCCTCGATGTGGGCACATGGAGACCCAGCTCACTTGTAAGCACATAGGAAGCCATCCACCTCATGAGCATGTAGAGTCCCAGTTCGGGGAGGCCAGTCCATTGCGTGCACATGGAGCCTACCCCACGAGAGGCCTTCATGTCGTGAGTACGCAGATAGGGAATTCAGGGTTTTGGCAGGCAGTGTGGTATGTCAGGCAATACTCACTCAGCTGTCCACAGGTCAGAACACTGAATGTAGAAATAGTCTCATCTCCCCTCTGCCACCATCTGACATACATGGGGCATAGTAGCATGGTGGCTTCACGTGCAGCACCTCTAGGGGCATGCAGGGTCTAAAAATACTAAGTGGAAAATTCTAGAGCTAAATAATTCATAGGTTTTATATTGCTTCATTCTGAGTAGTGAGATCTCAAACTATCCCAGCATGCCCCAGGGGATCTATTTTGTATATGTTGCCCACCTGTTAGTGGCATAATAGCCACCTTGCTTACCAAATCTACTTTTGCAGTATTATAGTACCATTTGCCTCATATCACTTGAACACATATGGGTATCATGTCCTTTTATCGTCATGAGGATACGCACATGTTTTGTGAGACACCACATTTAAATTAAACACTTATTTTATTATTCATCATGACTGTGACTGACTCAGAAATTAAATTTTATCACAAGTATTTTTTGTGTAGAGAAAAGCAGTCTGTAGAGGGTTTGGTGCAGTCTGGTTTTAGGCTTTGGATGAGGTCTCAGAATACACTGATGTTGGTTAGCCTGCTCAGCATCGGCTGCCCATTCAGGCCTCTAGGGGGCGTAGTCAAGCTACAGTAATGTACATGAAACCACTTAGGACTTTAATACAATTAGAAAATTCCTGCAATTTTTAAGGATCTCCGATTCTTTTGAGTTTGGGGAAGAGATGAGTGTTCTCATTCTCCATCCTACAAACTGAGATGCCAAGAACCACCAAGAGGTGCGTCTTGTCCATAACCACACAGACTATTATGATTTCACGGTCAGTGTTTCTGCTGTTAACTCGCCCTGGGCCATCTGGTTCTGTTTTTTTCTTGAGTGGCATTCTAAGAGAGGGAGAGACTTGCCTGTCAGCAGATTCCACCTCCTCTGGGGTGTCTGGTTGCCATTTCCACTTGGAAACCATCTCTTGTCACTTTTGTCAGCAGAAGCAAGAGCACATTCATTCCAAGTCAGTCTCCTGAAGAAACAAAGTCAGATTCAGGATTTCCCACCAGCCCCAGAGAGCTACGTTCAGTCTCTTGGGTCAAGAGGGACTGGGTGTCTTGTGATCCACACGAAAAGTTCTAAGGGAGCCAGAAACCTTGTTTTCTTCTCTCTTCCAGGCCGCTACATTCGCACCAACCTGAACATGCCTCACAGCTTACCTCAGCGGAGTGGCGGTTTCCGGGACTATGAAAAAGATGCTCCAATCACCGTGTTTGGGTGCATGCAAGCTAGACTAGTGGGTAAGAATCCAGCGTGACACTGACATTTCCTGGCTCCTTCAAAATACACATACTGGAAGCTTTTCTTTCTTTTTTTGGAGGGTGGTGGTGGTGGTGGGAGAGATAGGCTCTCACAAACCATACTGACCTCAGCCTCCCAAGGGCTAGGATTTCAGGTAGGCACCATGGTGCCCAGATCGTGGGCCTTTCTGTAACTTTCTTGCATATTCTAAGTTTCCACAGTTCGAAAGGGATTATTATACAACTGTTAGGCTCAGGACATTCTGGTGTACCGGCATGAGCAGATGTGGCCCCAGCCGAGAAGCCGAGTAGGGAAGGCAAAGCTGATGGGTCACCTTCCAGGGAAGGCAGAGGCATCTGCCAGCACAGCTCTAAGAAGTACAGGGGAAGTGAACTGTCTTATTCTTAGAGCACAAATTATAAAGGAGATGTGCAAGTTCACACGAAACCCCAACCACTGCATGAAGGTGTTTAAGCTGGTCCAGTAGAGGAAAGAACTTGAGCCCATAGGGATGTGTTAAAGCATGGAGTGGCCAGCTGAGAGTTGAGTTAACTCACAGAAATTATCACAAGACCCAACTTCCACACTATCAACCCTCTTTCCCACAATCGCAAGCTGGAGGTTACAGCCCAGTCCCGCATGACGTCAGAACATGATGCTGTTAGTGGGCCTATCCTAGGAAGGCTTCTTACCACTAGACAGGTTTGCTTGCACTAGAGAGTGGGAAGAAAAAGCTAGGAAGATATTCTGCTTGGCCTCAGCCTTAGAAAGCAGGGAATTTGTTGATAGCAAGGCAACACCACTGGCTGGCTATAAACTCCCACTGGGAACAAGGGGCTTATGGGGTCTAGCTTGACAGCCCATCACAATGCAGTCAAGATCAAGACAACCTGTCAGACTGCTGCTCCTCTGACTTTCCTTGCAGGCGAAGCCTTATTAGAAAGTAACACCATCATCGACCATGTCTATTGCTCCCCATCTCTCCGCTGCGTTCAGACTGCACACAATATCTTAAAAGGTAAGAAGCGCAGGTTGAAGGGAGTTACCTACTCCATTCGTCTTTTAGCAAAGGATTGTGGGGGTATTTGCCAATCGAATATTTCATTTTGCTTTGTTTTGAGACAGGATCTCAAGGCTAGCCTCTACTCACTATGTAGCCCAGGCTCACCTTGAACATGCAGCATGCAGCCATGCCTTGCCTGGCCTCTTTAATACTGCCATACTAGATGTGAGCTAACACACCTAGTGTCACTCTGGAATTTTGAGTGACGATTTCCACCCAAGACCACAGACATTGCACAAAATCATACTTTGACAACAGAATCCATATGAAAGAGAAGTTCCTAAGAACTTAAAGCTGTCAAGGATGATGTGTAGCTTCGAAAAAATATCTGCACTTTAGATAGAGATGATCTTGCTTTGCATTTAAACAGTCAAATAGCCAGAATCATCCAACTACTGGTCTGTACTTTGCTATTTGCATACAGTTGTAATGGAGTCCCTAGGAGTCCCAAATCTTGATCATCCTACTTTCTCCAGTTAATTAGATAGACTTTGAAAACCCCAGTTGCTACAAAGATGCTCACCTTTCACCCTAACTTTGAACTTTGCTTTAAATGGATCTCCATCCTCATTCCATAGAAAGGAGATGGTGAGTGATGGGAGGGTGGAGAAAATTGAACTTGAAACAAATGATCCAGAAATAGACATGCCAGCAAAAAATTTGACACTACGCTTGAACCTTCTGTTCTTTAACCTCAGGGAAACCTCGCACCTCAGAAGACATTTCTATATTAAATGTGCACAGAGAACCTGGGCTAAATGCAATATAAACAAAGCTGAACAAATGTAAAGGAATATATTCCTTCTTCTAAAGTAACCACGACATACAAGCACTGAACTTCTGCTTTAGCACTTGTAAATGCTCAACACTGGGTTTTCTGATAGAAGAAATGAATAATTCATAAGACATTCAAATGTGCGCAGCAGTTGTACAGCTTTGGATGCCAAGAGACTATCTGAAGGGTTTATTTTGATTTTTAATTTTTTAAAAATATTTTATTTATTTATTTGAGAGAGAAGAGAGAAGGCATAAGCATGCATGCCAAGACACATGGGTAGAAAAGTCAGAGGGCGATTCTCTCCTTCTACCATGTGGGCTTCCAGGGATTAAACTTAAATCACTAGGTTTGTGAGCCAGTGTCTTACCCACTGTGCCATCTTATGGCCCATTGACTTTTAATTTGTGTGTGTGTGTAGTGTGGGCATGTGGGGCTACATGCGAAGGTCAGTGGACAACTTTAAGAAGTTGGCTCTCCTTCCACCATGGGCATCAGCAATCCAACTCAGATCACCAGGCTTATGGGACAAGCGCCTTTACCCACTACTCGCTGGCCTGGAGGCTTTTTAGTGAGACAGTCATAGAATTAATTCACTTTAGAAAGAGTAGCCATAATGCTCAGAGATTGTGCTGTGTGTGATGTGCACGCCTGCAATCCCAATGCTCCTGAGGCTTAAACAGGAGGACTAAGAGTCATGGCCAGCCTGGGCTACATAGTGAGACTCTTATCTCCAAAAATTAAACAGAGAGAGCCACAGAATTGGGTAAAGTAGATGGGTGATGACTTGGTGGGGATTTTCCTTGCATTAGATACTACCGATGTCAGAGTACTGAACTCACACATTGATAAAACATAAAAGCTATAAACCTTGTCCAAATCCAGACACCTCCACTTTCCTTCAGCTCCATGTGGAATCTCCCAGAGAAAGGATGGCTGGCTCGGAATTTTTGCAACCCTTTGGCATATAGGTCATTGCTCTGAGGACACGATACGGATATTTCCTTCACCCTCGTTTTTGTTTCGTCCCTAAGGTTTACAACAAGACAATCACTTGAAGATTCGTGTTGAGCCTGGCTTATTCGAATGGACAAAGTGGGTTGCTGGGAGCTCGTTACCTGCGTGGATACCTCCTTCAGAGCTAGCTGCAGCCAACCTGAGTGTTGATACAACCTACAGGTAACCTCTCAGCGCTTCTGCCTCCTGGGGCCAGTGCAGCGACGCGGTCACCAGGCCGGGCCAATCAAACAGATGGACAGCCAGATGGTACCCACGGGGAGTCGCCCACAGTGGTGAAAGTCAAGCTATGATTTAAGACAGCAGAACTGGAGAAAAACTACTCTTCCCTTGTATTCAGTGTTCTGAATTATTATCCTCACCCAGGCCATTCCTGGGTTAGATTTTCCTGATTTGATTGTATCTGTTTCAATGTAGTCATGAGGCCATTTTGCATTCCAAGGACATGCGCCGGCTCTTGATAATGTAGCGCAGGAGCTTGTTCGGAGCGGATGGAGGTGACAGTGTCTCGTCTTCGATTTAGAGTTTTCATTTTCTGAAGTGTTTCTTACTTTCTTTATTTTTGTCGACAGTCTCTTACTTACATTCCCCTGGCTAATCTGGAACTCAGTCCTCCTATGGCTCCCAAGTGCTGGGTTTATAGACCACCTTTTTCTTTTCTATGTCTATTCGTTATTCCTATGATTCTAGATAGTGTATGAACTGAGGGTGTGTGGGTGGGGGGGTGGTTCTGGGGATCACAGCCGGCATCTCATGCATGCTAGGTATGCACTCTCTCCTGGGCTGTGTCTCCAGCCAGCCCAGCAAGTTCTTCTTACGAGTGAGCTCAAGGGGCTTCCCTTGAGTAGTGCATGGCACGCCCACCTCAGGCAATGCACGGCACGCCCACACGTGGAGTACCAGCGATCCTAAGGAGCACCTCAGTCATTAGTGGTGCTCTGCGCTCCGAGGCCCGTGTCATCCACCATCGTTCTCCCTGCGGTTCTGAGGCCATGTCCATCAGACCTCGCTGGTCCCTGCTGAGACCCTTGTAAGTGCTCCCAGGGGAATAGACCACACGCATCCAATATCCAATAATGATACGGTGATATTATCTATCAAAAATCCAAGCGTGCATTTGTGAACTTTCTCTGCGGAAAGGCGACACACATAGAGGAAATTAAGCTCTTGCTTCTTGGGACTGAAATGGATTCGGGCGACAAGCAAAACTTTCTTCCTCATGCTGTCTGTTGATCTTTCATTTCAAATGCCTCCCCAAACTTCAGATGAACCCCTGAGTTTTTGGCCACGTTGGGAAAGAACATCCGTTCTCTGTACCCATTTTTCTGCTCTGCATGTAAGAGCTTGCATGACTCTGCCACTTGGTGATAAGCTACTTCCTGCCTCAAAGACATCACCATCCCTCAAAAAGAAAAATTAAGTGGTGGTCCGATCCTCTGCCGATTTATTTCACATTTTCCCCCTGACCACTGCTTCTCCAATCCCTGGAAATAAATTGCTCTCCCCATGTCAACAGCCGTCCTTCCTCTGGCCCAGAGAGTGGTTAAGCCGATGCCAACATTGGTGAGGTAACTCTCGTCCCTCTCCGTCCAGCCCCATCCAGGCCAGCTTGAGCCACCTAGTTCTGAGTTTCCCCTGTGGGTGTGTCCTGAAGTGCTTCCCACGCTGACCAACGAAGTTCTGCAAAAGGCATCCTCTTTGAGTCTTTCCATGTACACCAGACACATCCCCAGACATCCCCAGACCACCACCCCTACTCGCTATGCAAGCAGAAGAGTAATACTGGGGTTTATGGGATCAAGACATGATCCTTACTCTGGATTTTCTTTTTCCATTTCCAATTCAGTGTAGGAGCTGGAGAGGCAGCTAAGCACGAAAGGAAGGAGCCCGCCCACCCCCTGGTAACTGAGTTCCCTCCCCGAGGCCCACGTGAGGAAGGGAGAGAACTGACTTCCAAAGGTTGTCCCCCAGCTTTCTGAGTTCCAACCATGCCGACGTGGCACTGTGTTTTCAAATCTGAAAGTTGCCGCTTGGAGAGAGGCTCAGACAGGCCTGGAGATCCGTGCAGAGAGATCCGATCTCTCTGCCTTGCTTCACGGTGTGATCACAGCCATGAATGGCTGACAGTCAGCCCAAGCAGTCAGCCTGCTTGTATGTGTCCCTGTGCGCGAGGCAGGCATCCAGTGTCTTTCTTAGCAGGTCACTGTGACACTGCACCTACAGCCTCTATTCTGGCACATTTCACCTCAATATCCACATATGGAAAACTCTTCCCTAACATCTCTCGAGAGAGAGGTGGACGAACAGATACAGGAAAACCTCAGAGCAGTCTTGAAATATTAGAGTGATATTATTCACTCTTCCTCGGGATCCACATATCAAAATGTTTTCATTTCCTTTGTTCCTTTGTCTTTTACAGACCTCACATTCCAGTCAACAAATTAGTGGTTTCAGAATCTTATGACACTTACATCGGTAGGAGTTTCCAAGTAACGAAAGAGATAATAAGCGAATGTAAAAGTAAAGGTAGGTGGTATTGTTTGGAGCTTCATAGTTAAGTTTGTGAACATCTCTCCCTCAAGATCAGTGGGCTATGTGAGGTGTGCAAATGTGTTTGACAAGATGAATAGAAAAGAAACGTATTTCCAGACTCTCTGCTATATTCTCACACATTACGTGTGTAATATTCTGAGTCCCTAAAATGGTAGGTACAGCACGGGAACATAGTGAGCTCCATTCCTGTGCTAAATAACTTAGGTCTACCATTGTGATGAGTCATCTTGTACCTCACAAAGAGGATCCCTATTACGCTTCCCAGAAGTTCTCTCGAAAAACACTCTTTGCCTATAATTGATCAAGAGCAGGAACACGTTCACACAAACTTACCTCTAAAAACACCCATCCTGTCCTTGGAGCCCCCAGCCAGGAGCTGTGTGCTAGTTACTCTTCTCTGTTGCTGTGAGAGAACACCCAAAGTCAAGCAACTGAGTAGGAGTAAAGGAGATTTATTTAGTTTACGGTTCCAGAGGGAGGTGCAGTCCTTCATGGCAGAAGCAGTATGGCTGGCGACAGAAGCTAGAGACAGGCTGCCACATCTATCCAGAAGGCTGAGGGCTGCTAGCCTGCCACTGCTAGAGCAGACCTTTCCAGGAAGTAGAGATCATCTCCCTCCCTACCCCCAGTGACTGCCTTCCTCCAGCAAGGCTCCACCTCCTAAAGGTGCCATGGGTCTGTGGGGGACACACTTCAAACTATAACAAGCAGTGTTAGAAAAGCCCCATGCTCTTTGCCGCTGCTCTTCCTGCAGATTCATTCCAGCTAATGACATATAGGACTAACTGTTCAGCATCAATTTTAAGTTAATATATGTACATTAGCAGTGGGTAGCCCTGGCCAACAGGAAGTGGGTGGTTCCTACTTCCACTTAATTTTTTAAAATGTTGTGTATGTGTGTATCAGAGGACACTGCGTGTGCCTGTAGAGGTCCAAGGGTGACTCCCGTAATCATCCTATTGCTCTCCCTCCTCTGTGCTTCACTCTGGGATTTCCCAGGCTCTGCCTTCCGGAGTGGGAAGTACAGGCCTTGGTCGGTTCTGCCTAGGATTTTTACGTGGGACCCAGGATCTGAACTCAGTTCTGCTTGTGAGGCAGAGTAATATGCCCTGAGCTCTCTTTCCAGCCCATCCCATTTCTAGTCATCATTCATAAACTTATGAATAAGCTTATTCATAAGCTCACCACCAGAAAGGTATATGAGACATACTGTTGAAGTTTATCTTTGCATTGCTGATATGAATACAGGACTCAAACAATTTAAGGGAACTAGAGATTCATTCTTGCTTGTGATTCTTAGTTACACTCCATCAGCATGCTAGAGGAGTTCATACCAACATCTGGAACAGAGGGAAATGGCTTCACCATTATCTACAGGAAGAGCTGAAAGAAGAATACACCTTCTCACTTGCCAGTCTACCTATATGTCAAAATAATCAACCATATCTTATCTACCTGCCCAAGGAATATTCCAACCAACTGTAGGCTAGGTCTCCTCACATCAATGAGACAGTCTCCCACAAAGTTGTTCAGGGCTTGCCTTAACTCCTGATTCTTCAAAGACATGCCTTCAGTCATCAAGTTGACACCCGTATCTAACTGGTACCCGCACTATCATATCACACTGCTCACAGTTCTGCAGTGGTGACATTTAAAGCTTCATGGCACAGGGAGCCCCGTGGATGTAAAACCATCTGCATTTTGCTTGAGGTGATGGTTTCAGCAGGTTACTCGTGTGAGAGAGTTGCAGAGAATTTTGTGTTCACACACAAAGCAGTGTATGATAAATGTATGGCAAGATCTGAATTTGCAAGTGGACTATGTCAATATCCATTTCCATGTTTTTGATGGCTTACCACATTCATAAAAGATGTAACCATTGGGTTAGATGGGAAAAGAGACATGAGACACACCCCCCTTAGTGTGGAGGTTAATAGGTAATTCCTATGAATTTTAATTGATTTTTCTTTTTTATTCTAATTATGTATGTATGTATGTATATGTACGTGCATATATATATATATGTGCATTATGTATAATGTATTTTCAGTGTACAAGACCAAACTTAAGGCAGTGTGAATGCTAGACAGTGCTCTGCTACTGAGTTCCATCCCAGGCACTTTTTAAAAACATTTCAATTGACACATAATCCTTACATATACTAGCAAGATGCAGTATGATTTCAATATATGTGAATAATATGTAAAGATCTAATCAAAATAATTAACTTTCCTCTGTCCTTAAACATTTATCAATTCTTCAGTGTACGGGTATAATTATTCTAATATAAAAAGGGCTTTCTTTTAAAAGTTAGGCCCTTGTAACAATAATGAAAGACCTCAAATTTGCTTGGGCAAATAGTCTTTTTTTTGGTTGTTTGAGGATTAAGGTAGAGTTTATTAAAGGAGAGAAAGAACCGAACTCATGGACTCCAGACATGGAGTGAGTGCCATGAGGAGCAGGCACCCTAGAGAACTCAAGGACTCCAGGCATGGAATCCAAGAGGTGCAGCACGGTCTCCGCATGTGGAGTGCCATAGGGACAGGTGCCCCAAATAGTCTTCTTTCTGAGAATATCTGTCCCTCCCCAGAACTCGAAGCAGCTTGCAACCTTTACAAAGTCTTTATGGAAACATTCTTCCCGTTTCCCAGGAAATAACATTCTGATTGTGGCTCATGCATCTTCCCTCGAAGCGTGTACCTGCCAACTTCAAGGTCTGTCCCCTCAGAACTCCAAGGACTTTGTACAGATGGTCCGAAAGGTAAATTCCTTTTTTATACTTACCTGTGGTGTTGAGCAAGTTCATAACTGGCTGACGGCTAATTTCTTTGAAGCGTGCCATGCTTACCGAATTGAAAAGATTCATTTGCTGACCCACTCGGCCAAGATGTATTCAGTGGGACTTTCTGTAAGGCACTTTATTAGGGCTCGTGTAAGAGGAAAGGGTGAACTTCTGCTAGTTTCAGCTTCTAATACCTAAAATTCACGGAAGCAGCTAAGAACTGTAAATGAAAGAGACCCTGGAGTGAACGAACAGAGGCAAGTCCAGAGCACAGCTAAACGTGTAGCCAGAGAGAGGCGCTAGCAGCTGGCCGCGGAGGGCCATGGAAGCAATCATGACACTGACCAGGCCGGAAGGCAAACCCAAGGCTGACCCCCAGGTCTGGATTTTTCCTTCTAGTCTCCAAGAGGTTTTTCCATGAGCAGCCACCCACACACTCACCTGCAGGCCGGGGAGCTACTTCCTTTCTTTTCCAAGACAAACTCTGGTTCAGATTCATTGCTCGTTTTCTCCTTTTTTTTTAATTGCCAACTTTGGCCTCTGTCCACACTTCCCATTGGTCTGAAAGCTGCTGGAGGCCAAGGATGGCTTGTCTTGGATGCGCCTTTGACCACAAAACAGAGTTGATCCTTGACACTAAGTTAACATTGCAGTAATCTTTCCCATCCCTCACTGCATGTTCTGCAGTTTCAATGGCCTGTGGTGGACCGTGGCAAACACAGTACTGTACAGTAAGATATTGTCGTGGTAAGGGGAAACCACATTCACATCACTTTTTTTTTATTTAAACTTTATTTATTTATTTTCTGTGTGCGTGCGTGCGTGTGTGCGTGTGCGTGTGTGTGTGTGTGTGTGTGTGTGTGTGTGTGTGTGTGTACACTGTGTCCCTGTGGAAGCCCAAGGGTGACTTCAGGAATCATCCTGGATTGCTTCTACCTCCTTTTTGCTTTGATCTGAGATTTCTCAGGCTCTGCCCACCAGAGTTGGAAATGCAGGCCGCCACCATTTCTGCCTGGAATCCGAACCCAGGACCTTCTGCCTGCAAGGCAGAGTCTTAACCCCTGAGCCACCTCTCCAGCTCTCACATCACTTTTATCTTAGTGTATTGTTGTAATTGTTTTGCTTTATTTATTATTGATATTGATCCTATCGTGTCCAGTTTATAAATGAAGTCTTTTCAGTGGTGTGCAAATATAGGACAAAATAGCATATGTCGGGTTTGGCGCTTCCCAAAGTTTCTTTCATCAGTTGGAGGTCTTTGAGTACGTGCTGTGCATACTTCCCGCCTCCTCTCTCCCACCCTGCAAAGCTGCGATCTGTCAATCTGGGGTAGGAGAGCTCACCATTGAACAGATCCTTCTCTACTAATACTACCAAGGGATTCTAATACCGTTGACACTAGTTTATCGGTTCTGTCCATATTGGACAGTTGATTCACTTTCGAAGGGGACATTTCTACTAAAGCCCCTATTTACTCCTAACTGTGTGCTCTGGGGACACTTCTCTGGAAGTTAAGCATTAATGTTCTGTCTTCTCTTGTTCCTCCCCTTACTGCTCTGACTTTAGATCCCATACCTAGGCTTTTGTTCCTGTGAAGAATTAGGAGAAACTGGAATATGGCAGCTGACAGACCCGCCCATCCTTCCACTTACCCATGGACCCACTGGGGGCTTCAACTGGAGAGAGACCTTGTTGCAAGAGTAAAGCCGCCAGCGCCATGAGAAGAAATGGCCTTTGGGAGAAGAGTATATGGGTGTTGAGTGACAAGTGGGAAAGCCCAACCGCATTCTAAGTGGACAGCTCAGTCATTTCGCACACTTCCTTTCATGCTTGGGAAGGGGGGGCGGTCTTAGGATGAGACTGGAGAAAGGCACGATTCAGTGGGGAGAATCCATCTTCTCCAGACTTTCCTAGCCAACAAGGCTTTGAAGAATTGTCTTCCTAACCCCGGAGCATCTGCTGCAACAGAAATTGTCATCTCCTTCCAGCTATGCATGGCTAATGAGCGTTACTCTCCCCCAGGGAGCTGCCCCCCCATTCTCAAGAGGGGTCCAAGGGGAAGGACTGTGCCCAGAATCCAGCTGGGACTGAGACGTTCTTCTGTACTCCATCTGTGAGTTAAGCAGAGCTGATGATTATTCCAAGCCGTGCCCTGCACAGAATCGGCCTTTAGGTCACATATCAGATTCTATCCTCAGCAGGCTCCGCACACCAGCGTCACTTGCTCAAAGACCCTGTGTGAGAACTTGTACGTTTACCTTGGCCCTCCATTGTCTCCAGAGTATCCGGCCCTTCTTGCTTCTCTCTGTGACATGTTTTGCTCCCCCAAAACACTTTTAGGTACTTAGGAGGGATATACGAATGGAAGGTACAGACAATATACACACACACACACATATATACATATATATATATAGCAAATTGGAATTAGCCATGTTGTAGCCCAAAGAGCCATGAAATCACCAACCATTCTAAGTCATCAAGATTTGCTGGTCTTTTCCCCTAGACGCTAGGCCATGTTAAATCATTAAGGAGGTGGACGTGTTGAAAAGATGTATGTTCCATACATCATCTGACTCAGCGAGAAGCTCGTTCTGTGCAATAGGAATACTTTTATAGACTGCCTTGAGAGTTACAGTACAGAATGTCTGTGGAGGCACCGATTCTGCCAGGGTTGAATAATGAAGTCAGGGAACTACCTTACGTGATCACAGTCATGGCTGCATTGCTGCTTCTGCAGTCTCTTTGTGTGTGCTTTTCTACGATAATTTAAAATAGGCATGAGGTAGGGTCACTCGAGGGAAGCCGGACAGTCAGCACAGCCTCTCTCTTGACTCAATCGCACCTCCTTCCAGGTTATTTAAAAGACAAATAAATGACAATCAAACCAAAACATCACTTAACAATGTCTGATTAATTGTGTGGATCACTGACCCCTTAGGATGACAGACAATGGTCTGAGACCTTCACTGTGTAGAATGTGTGTGTCAGGTGAAAACCCAGCCACTTAAAGGGAACACTGGTGTCGAAAATACCTATGTGTTGTAGCAGTATTCAGTTTTAATTCCCAGACACATGGAGCTTATGGTAGGAATAGACATTGGCTTGTGTTCAGAAATGAAATCTGATAACCAATATCTAGAAAGAAGAGGAAGATCAAGGTCTGCTGAATGGTAGATCTTCATCAGTGAAAGGATTATACTTGTAGTTTTAAAACACACTTGGGGGCTGGAGAGATGGCTCAGGGGTTAAGACTCTGCCTAAGTAGAGGTCCTGAGTTCAGATCCCAGGCCCCGTGTAAAAACTCCAGGCAGCCTGCACTTTTGGCCCTGGTGGGCAGAGCCTGGGAAATCCCAGAACAAAGTAAAAAGGAGGTAGAAGCAATCTAGGATGACTCCCAAAGTCACCCCTGGTCCTCCACAGGGACATTCCATTTTTGAGACATGAATTGTGATCAGTTCTCTAAGAGCCTTGTGGGCATAGAAATACCCCTGAGATGACATATTAATCAATGTATGTTAACTTTAAATATCTGGGAGGAAAATATTCCCATTGAAGCCTTAGCAGAGAAGTCACATTGTAGTCAAGACAATGTCCCTGCCATTCAGTGTTCTGGGATTTGTAGTGATGCAAACACATTGTTTATTCAGACCTGTAATGTTTATTAAGGTTTACTGTAAGTTTCTGTGAGCTTTGAATACTCAGAATTGTTCTTGCCCCTTCTTAGCAGACTTCGGTGAAGCTGTAGCCAGGTGTTAATGGGTAATATATTTGTGTCCAGACTACGCTCTCCTTTCCATTTCTTTTGGTTGTTTTAGTCCTCTGGTGTCCTGTTAAGTAAGTCCATTTGATTGAGCATCATTCCATTGCCCTTAGTCCAGTATAGGCAGAGCCCTGGGCAATTATCTACAGAAACCAAAGAAAACAGAGCTCTGAACTAAATTTCCGAATAGCTTAGTGGAAAATTCCAAGGATCGATAAAGTTTACTCCCATGCTTTGATTGCCTAAATTGCTTATCAAAAAATGGCTGGGCAGGGGCTGGAGAGCTGACTTAGAGATTAAGCCTCTGCCTCACAAGCAGAAGTTCAGATCCTGGATCACATATTTAAAAAAAAAAGAAAGAAAAGAAAAGCAAAACAACCACCAGGTGGAAATAGCCACTGCCTTACTTCTGACCCTGGAAGGCAGAGCCTGGAAAACTCCAGAGCAAAGCAAAGAGGAGGTGGTGCAATTCATGATGCTCACGAGTCACCCTTGGTCCTCCACAGGCACACACGGTGCCTTGTAATCCACATAGACACAGACACACATGCAAAGACTAAATAAATAACAAAATGGCTGGGCAATATAGGATTTGCATTAAAATCTCATGGAACACTTACTTGCTTAAGCAACTAAATACCTGAGGAGTCTTGGAAATCATGTTGAAGCTATGTGTAATTAAACAATTGTGTTATCAGAGTTTGTGTCCATACAAACTGTGTTGGTTTTAGAACCTGAAGTTGAGGCAGGTTCTTTTTGACTTGAAGCAAATACTTACTACATCAAATGATTTTGGGGAGAAGGAAGAAAGGAGAGAGGGAGGGAGGGAGGGAGGGAGGGGGGAGGGAAGAAGGAAGGAAGGAAGGAAGGAAGGAAGGAAGGAAGGAAGGAAGGAAGGAAGGAAGGAAGGAAGGAAGGAAGGAAGGAAGGGCCAGAAATGAATAATTAAATGTTTGCTTCTACAGAGGGGATTTTTTTTAATATGGAAAGCTATCTAAAATAAACCAGGGAAATGAAGTTAGCTAAAGAATTTAATCTGGGGGCCTGGAGAGATGGCTCAGGGGTTGTGACTCTGTCTCACAAGCAGAAGGTTCTGAGTTCGGATCCCAGGTCCCACATTAAAACAAAAAAACGAAACAAAGAATTTAATCTGGGATTATAGTATCAACAGCTTGCTTCTACCAGTGTAGGGCCAGCTAACTAATGCCCAATGTCATTTACAGGTAGGATTTTGCTTCCAGGTGCCACACGTGTTCCTCTGGGAGCTAGAATAGCCAGCACCACTGGGGGATTTTCTTTTCCCAGGCTCTGCTAAGCAGGGCTTCACGGCAGTGAGAAACCATCACAGCCCAGCATGGAGCACAGATTACAATGTTTCTCTTGGTTTTCGGATTCACCCAATCTGAATGGCTGATCAATAGCCATCTTAATGTCTCAAAGAGGGGGTCAATTTTTACTTTGGAATGAAACATTTGGAGGACTTCTTATTTTAATTACACTTTTTATTTTAATTACACTTTAACCAAAGAATTATTTTAAAGTAACCTTATATTTTGCAAAAAGAAGAACATTTAATAAAATACCTTCTGGAGCAATATGGGTTTGGTAATCATTATGAATCATTTTCTTATGGGTAATATCTGGGATGCATAAAGTATCTTCCTGTCGTGTGTGTGTGTGTGTGTGTGTGTGTGTGTGTGTGTGTGTGTGTGTGTGTGGCATTGCCAAGGATATATTTTTTCCCACCCAACTAGCTGTATTCATATGAAAATGAAGCATCTTGTTTCATTTATGCCTAGTGCTGTGGGAAGCTCACTCAACGACTCCAGGAGAAATAGCCCCGGCCTTTGTAGAAAGGCTTCCCCGTGTGCTCAAAGGAGAGGTATTCCAACACAACCTAGGCTCGGCGACGCCTGCGTGTAATTTAAAAGCAGCGATGAATTGCTCTTTTGAATGTAGTCTGGCGTATTCGAGTTTTAGAATACAGATGAGCCCGCAATAGTGCAGGATTTGTGCTTAGTTAGATCATGAAGTTGTGGGGAGGGATTTGCATTTAAATTACAATCCGGCACACGTGTGAGAGAAAAAAGAAGCAAAATAGTCTAACCAGACTGTGTTGGAGAGATGGAGTGGGGGGTGGGGGGGACTGGGGATGGTTTGGCAGCAATTTTGGTTAATGTTCCCTTTACAAAGGTCATCGAAGAGGGAGGTTTTGTTGAATGCAGGCAGCTGCTTTTCATTTTTAAACGTAAGATTCAAATCCTATTCGCTTGTCCATCACTTCAATATTGACTTTTGGGAAAGTGACTAGTGACAATGAAAGGTCACAGGGAGGGGAGGAGAGATTGTGTCTAAATGCAGAAAAAATAATGTGACTGTTAAATGCATATAGTATTAGGCTCACTGTATGTAGGTTTAAATTGATAGTGATGGTTAGTCAAACTCAATATGCAATCAACCCTTACAAACTTTTTACCCAGTACGGCTCAGCTGCCACTACTCATGCGCAAGTTCTGCAGCTGTTCAGCTGTTCAGGACTCACATCTGTATAGTGAAAAATGTGTGCTGGTCCTTCTCGGGTCACCATTAAGAAGGGACCAGAATCCCAGTACCTTTGGTTTATGTGTAGTCCATTGGGAACCTGATACATCAGGAGGTGTATTGGTTTCTTTCTTATATGTGAGACTAATGTATCATTTTTTTCCTTCTATGTGATTCAGGTATATTTTTTTTAAAGTTGTAATCATAAAAAAAAAAAAAAGGAGAGAAAACCACACCTACCTGTATTGCCAAATTTCTTGTATACTACCCATGCATTTGCGCTTTCTGGGCTGAGAGTTGCTTTTCTGACACAGCTACGGCACCATTGTAACTAGGCAACGCCTTCCCAGCAACGTCTCTATCAACTTGGTTTGTAAATGACCTAATAAAAAAGAAACTGTGTGCTCAGTCGATCCAGAGCAGCTGCAGATGTGCTGTCTATTCCTCGTGTTCGCAGAGCAACTGTAAGGTGTAAGTGTGAACACGCCACACCACAGACAAAAAGATGGAAGCTTTTATGGGTGGTCCTGTCTCACCTGGTCAATACTCTTGGAAAGAAGGGAGAAAAGGAGAGGATGAAGGGCATGGGGGTGGGGGGGTTGATAGGTGGGCTGAAGGGGAAAGAAGTTGTTCCCTTTGCAAGGTATCCTGGTCCCTTGTCCAGACCTGGAAGTGTGTGGTCATTCCCTGCCTCTGCCTACCCCCCCCTCCAGGGTATGAGACTAAGGATCTGGTAAACACTGGCTGGCCACTAGGGGGCAGTGACTAACCAACAGAAGCTCTGCTCTGGGTGTGGGAGATGGAGGGGAGGGAGTTCCATCAGTTAGGGTGGTGATTTCCTGAGAGTCTTTTTTGTCCCAGGGCTGCAGCGACACCTGCTGCTGGTGAAAGGGGGGGGAGCTCCAGCAGTGAGGGTCTTGGGTCTCCTCTGGTGTGGCAGCCAGTCTCCAAGTCCAAGAGCAGACTGCTAGAGGAAGCAGGGCGAGGCTATCCCACCTCAAAGTCTGCCCCACACACTTGCCTTCCTCCAGCAAGACTCCACCTCCTAAAGGTGCCATGGCTTTTCCCAAACATCAGCAACAGCTAAGGTCGTAAACACATGAGCCTGTGGGCGACAACTCACACTCAGACCATGACATAGGACAATCACGGTTTCCACAGGCTGTGATGAGGTTACACGTGCACATCAACTATGCACTAAACCTAGAGGAATATTTTCTTTGTTTCAAAGAAGTCTTTACAACGTCCTAAGTATTTTCTGCCCCATTTGAGGATGAAGGGATAGTCACAGGGAAATATGACAGAACAAAGAACCTGATATAACTGTGCGGGAAGCAGTGACGTCTGCTTGGATTCCTCTGTGTCCCTTTGTCCTTAGGACCCCTTCTTTCAGGTGGAAGAAAAGCACTTCTCACATGAGAGTTAAGTTTATGATGTACTTCGGGGAATGACAGCAAGGGTTATTAAAGCACTTGCCAAGCAAGCAAAAGGACTTAAGTTCAAATCTCCGGATCACAAGTAAAATGCTGGATAAGTGTGATTAGTCCACCTGCAATATCATCTCTCAAGGAGGCTGATAATCCCCAGAGCAAGCTGGTCAGCCACCCTAGCTCTGCCAGCAAGCTTTGGCTTGATTAGAGACCCTGTCTCAAAAAGAATTAGGTAGAGGAGCAATAGCTTTAGTCTGACCAGCTTTGGGTATAGACAGTAAGGCAGAAGAGCCATTGAGAATGATTTCCAATATTGCCTTCACCTGCACACATGCTCACAGGCACACTCGAATGCACGCATGCGCACACACGTGCAGCCGCTCATCCACATAAAAACACACACATGCACACTCGCTGCACACACATATATGCACATGAAAATAGAAAACAAAAAGATGACCTTTCTGCTGTCATTTCTCAAACTCATGACAAGCAGTTATGCCAAAGTGCCTTGTGTGGGGGTGGCAGTCACACATACCCCATCAGAATCATCACCCACCTCCCATGTCCACCTCAAGGAGGTACCCCAGATCTCATCCCCAGAGCAGGAATTTACAAGAAAGGGCAAATCCAGCTCAGGCTTCTTTCCGTGGTCCATCTTTTTGAAGTAATTACACAGGAAGCTAATAAGATTTTAAAATAAGCCTTGGATGTAAATCTGGGTCCTGGAAAGGAATTTCCATCAGATTTTCATCAGATTTCATCAACACGACCATCTCCCAGCCTGGCAGGGTTTGCTTCCTGGGGCAGTGTAACAGCTAAGGCTGGTTTTTGACAAAAAAAGCCCCAGCTATGTTTAGCCTTCTGGCTCCTTCCCAGCTGTTCTGGGCCTGACAGATTCCCCAACTCTCGCTGCCCTTGCATGCTGTGTGCAAAGGCGGCCCGCGCAGCCAGAGACCATCAGTCCACGCGCTTCCAGCTTGCTCACACTGACCTCAGCAAAATGGGACGCCTTTTCCTTTGTGTGGGTTTGCTTTGTTGGTGGTGGGTTTATTTGTTTTTGTTCTTGTTTTAGAACCCCTCCCTCCTCCCTTGTGGCGGGCTGGGGGTAAGGCTTCGGGATCCTCTTCCTGAAGAAGCAGAATTCTTAATTTTGTCCGACAGACTCATGTGAACCCCAGATGGTTTGCCTTTAGCCGTGAAATGCCATGGTTTATTTGGCTTGCTGGTTGCCATTGCATTTTGGGGACAATTCAGAAGACGATTCCTGCGTATCACTGGAGAAGACCAGGTGGTATTAAGAGAGATGCTTCCGGAGTCCCCATGGGCTGTGGGCACTGGCTTGGCTGCTTGCTACCTATCTGCCTTTGGCACGCTTCACTTGGGAGGTGGGCACATGAATGAGTCTCCTCTTTTGTAGACATGGTTTTAAGAATGAAATGGAATAACGAATATTAAATGGTTGATACTGATCCAATGAGGTGGCTCAGTGGGTAAAGGCGCCTGTGCACAAACCTGGTGACTTGAGTTCAATCCCCGGATCCCACACGGTGGAAGGGGAGAACTGACTTCCAAAAGGTGTCCTCTGATCTCCACATCTGTGTCTTGGCATGTGTGTACCTCTTTCTCGCTCTCTCGTCCTCTCTCTTTTTCTTTCAATAAATAAATATTGAAATAAAAACTACCTGATTCTTCCACATGCTATTACTAATAAAATAACACATGCTAATAAATAGATAACAAATGTCACATAAAGCCATTACACTCCTGGGCAATGTGAGGCATAGGGAAGGAAAATGACCTCGAGGCATGCACTGCTTTGCTCCTCCCCTTTAGTTGGCTTCTGCTAGAAGAGAAGGAAGAGTGGATGTGAGGGTTAGAATCCCTGGGGAACACTTCATGGTTGTTTTTTGGAGAAAGGAGTCGCTTGCTTTGTGTCTGAGACAGGTTCTCATCATGTAGCCCAGGCTACCCTAAAACTCACTACCTACCCCAGGCTGACCTCAGGTTTATGATTCTCCCACCTCAGTGCCGGTATTACAGACACATCCCACCACACCAGGCTGGATTAATTCTGCGTTGTATTAAGGAAGCTGCTTGAATGGTTCACCGCTTTCCTTTTACAGAACTAACTCTCTATAGGTTTTGAAATTTTCTTACTTGATCACAATACTTTTCCAAGACAAAGCACCATGGAACCAACTAAATAAGAGCCAGTCATAGCAAGGAATGGCACAAAGAAGGTTTGGGGATGGTCCCAGGGCAGAAACCCCCATGTGCAGAAGAGCTAGTAGGGTGACAGCAAAAGAGGTTGGGGGGTAGATTTAGTCAGTGGGGGGAGAGAAGGCTGGACTCAGAGATATGGGTCTTAAAAATCAGGAGTCAGTAAGTTACTATTGCTATGCAGAAACTCGCCCATAATCAGTCAAAGAGAGAGTCAAGTGGAGACACATTTGAAGTGTTCACTACCTGGCTCTTTACAAAAAAGACTTTGCCTACCTCTGATGTACAGCATGGGGAAACATTCAGATTTTATTTCAAGTTCACAGAGTATGCCCAAAAGCTAGTTCACCTGACATAGGAAATCCATAAACTGGGACTATCTCAGAGATACAAAATGACAGGTAGCATGTATTGAGCCTCTGTTATTATCAGGCATTTAACACGCGTACCTTTTAGTATGTGTATGTGTGAGTGTGTGTGTGTGTGTGTGTGTGTGTGTGTGTGTGTGTGTGTGTTTGCATACATGCTTGTGTGTTATGCCTGAGTGCATGTAGGTGCCTGTGCACATGTATGTGTGTTTGTGGAAGTCCATGGTCTACTTTGACATCTTCCTCAGTTGCTCTCCACCTCATTGCTTTGGGTCTTTCTCAAACTCAGAATCCTCCTGCCTCTGCCTCCTGAGCACTGGGATTACATACACACTGTCCTGGTGAGCAAAAATGCTCTGAAAGACGTATTCATGTAAGTGTTGCAGATACCTGGGGCACCAGAGGGATGCTTGGGCCTTAAAGAACTTAATTGGGAAATCACCACTTACCTCTCAACCTCTCGCGTACAAATAGAGGGGCTGAAGATGGTCATCTATCCTGGCAGGATTCTGTGACCCAAAGTAGCCTTGGTTACTTCGCAGTCATTTGCTTGCCACACAAGCTCTGTGTCCTCATTTTCCTCCTCTTCTTCCTCCTCCTCCTCCTCCTCTTTCTCCTCTTTCTCCTCATCCTCTCCCCTCATCTTCCTCCTCCTCTTCCTCCTCCTCCTCCTCCTCCTCCTCCTCCCGCTTTTTCTTTTTTTCTTTCTCTTCCTTTCCTTCCTCCTCTTTTTTTTTTCCTTTTCTATATTTTGCTAAAATCCCAGGAGTGGAAGTTAGGGCCTGGGCCATGACAAACAAGACAAATTCCTTTTGAAATCAAGTCTTCTTTGGGTTGTTTCAAAAATGACCCATTTGGTTACATGAAGTTCCCACCTCCATCCAAGCCCAGAGTTGCGATGGTAAAAATTTCTAGGCAGAAGTTAAAAGAAGAAAATTGACTATCAGTTTCCTTTCCGAGGTAGACCCTCCCCCCATGGTTGCTTAAGGTACAGCCCCATCACCTGCGTTTGCAGATCTCCGTCAGTCACCTCAGGCTATAATCATTCCTCCCCTTTTACAGATGAGGAAATGGATTCCAAGAGACAATAAATGTGCTCAGGTGACAGCTGCTACCCACAAAGTCCAGACTCCATCTGTCTCCCAATCCCCTCTAAGCTTTGTAGTTCCCAGGAAGCCTTCTGAATTGATGCTGATCTCAAAGCTGCTGGTCTAGCTGAGAAACTCCACAGTCTGTTTGCAACAGTGCTCAAAGCATCCTTTTCTAGGTGCGAGTTACTGAGTGGGCATCATCTGCTGGGAGATGGGGCAGGTCCACCTCTTTCTCTGGTTCTGGGAAAGGCCACAGTCCTCCACAACAGCCACAAAAGGTCAGGACAACAGTGGCCCCTTTTATAATTGAAATTTTATAATTGAAATTAAAAAAAAAAACCCTGTGGCTTCTACACATGAGGAAATCCCTGCTTGTTCTGACTCTTGATTTTTATTTATTCAATTTTGTGCGTGTGGGCGCGCATGTGTATGTGTGTGTGTGTGTGTGTGTGTAGAAGAACCACAGGTGAATTCGGGAACCACCATGGACACCTCCACCTCCTCCTGTTTACTCTGCCTTGGGATTCACAGGCTCTGCCCTACCAGGACCAGAAATGCAGGCCGCCCCCACTCCCCCCCCCCCCGGCGTCTATACGTGGGGTCTGGGATCTGAACTCAGGACCTTCTGCCTGCAAAGCAGAGGCTTAACCCCTGAGTCACTTCTCCAGCCCCTGTTCTGATTCTTAATGCAATCTGTCTTCAGTTTATGAAAGAAACATTTGTCTTTTCTCGGGTGTCCCCCAGCCCCCTACAACCCAGACAGAGCAGGGTGATGAAGAACCATGGGGGGCATGCTTGCTTATTTCTCTAAAACATGCGTTGCTTCCTTCACCCATTCAAGGTTTCTTTCCTATTGGTAACCAAATAAAATACAAGGATCTCCAGAAGTGGGGAATCGAAATGATAAGCCGGTGGGGACTGGAAGGAATGGCAGACTATGCCACCCCAAAGCATGCTTCTGGTTTAAGGGTAATTTTGAGCTGTAGGCACCTGAGAAGAAGCAGGTGTAATAAAGTATGATAAGTTGATTAATTATCTCTGCCCTCCCCTTATTTACCAAAAAGCATGTACTAAGGTGTCCTTCCTCCCTTGTCCTTGGAGAGGGGGACACAGGTTAATTAGTGGAGACATCCGAGAACCCTTATCAGACTCCAGAGGGCACCAGACAAGCTTTACTCACTAGTCCTTCCCACCCATTCGTGGTCCACTACTTGTTGCCCCATGAGATTAAAGGTCTTTTTTAGCTCCGTTTTCCAATTTGTCCAAAACTCCTCTGGGCTTTGTTGAAAATGCTATCTAGGCCAGAGTGCTAAGCTGCCTCTTGAGAAATGCTCATTCTCCCGTGTGTGAATGCAATGCGTATGATAATAACTCTATTGTGTATTTTTCTCTTATTCTTTTATCATTGGGTTCCAGCTAAACTCTCAGAAAGGTAAGGGGAAATAAACCTTTTCTTCCCATGCGCAGTTGTGAGGCCTCCCACCTACCAAGTGGTCACTAGAGACTTTTCCAATAGAGAGTAGTAGAAAGTCACTCTGACCACAACCACCCAAACTCACCTTTTCCCTCCGCCCACCGAGCAGTCTCTGTCTGTAGCTGGACTTGTGGCTTCAAGCTACAGCGGAGCATAGCGAGTGAGTAGGAAGGTTTATGTCCACCACAATTGCACGTCATTCACCAACCTGCCTTGCTGCATTGCTTCAGGGACTGTCCTTAATGTCTGAGTCCAGTGGACGACTGTGACATTGATTTTAACCAGGAGAATATTAAACCACAGCTAAATAAGTTACACTTGCCATTGTTCAAAATAAAATTTAATATATTTTAAAAAATATTTTATGTATTTTAACTCTGTGTTGGGTTGTATTGGGGTATATGTGTGTGTGTGTGTGTGTGTGAGAAAGAGAGAGAGAGAGAGAGAGAGAGAGAGATCTGAACTCTGGACCTTCTGCTTGAAAGGCAGAGTCTTAACCCCTGAACCATCTCTCCAGCCCCAAAGTAAAATTTAAAGTCAAGTGTGGGATTTTTTTTCTTGCTGCCATGATCCAACACCTGACAGAGAGCAATGTATGGTGGAAAGACTCATCTGGGCTCATGGTTTCAGACGAAATGGTCCATCGTGGTGGAGAACGGCTCAGTCTGCATTGGCCAGGGTTTGTGACTTTTGCTTCTGCACATAGGAACAGAGAAAGCAAGTCAGAACTAGAAGTGAGTAGAACCCTCAAGGCCCGCCCTCAGTGACTCTCCTCATGCCTCATGCCATAGAACATTGTCACCATCTGGGCACCAAGGACTCAGACACAGGAACCCGTGAGGAATATCAAACACTCGACACACAGCATTTCACCCCTGCCACTCATAGGCTTGGGGCTCATCATATAGAAAGAATTCAGCAGAGCTTGCAAAGTATTCATAGTCTTAGTCTCCATCACCCTCAAAGGTTCTAGTCAATCCCTTAACTCTGAGTCCTGAGTAATAACAATAATAGCAATAATAGTAGTATCAGGTTACATTCCTGCACCGGGCAATGGTACGGAGTAAATTTACCCATTCCAAAGGTAAGAATGAGAGGCTAGCAAGGAAAGATCAGGCCAAAGCAAAACCTAAATCTAGTGGGCGAGATGTAAACTCCATGTCTGACCTTCCTGGCCTTGGGTATCTCCACTTAAGCTCCATTCGGTAGCCCCTCGCCTATAGCCCCCTGGCCTGTGGCCCACGTGGCCCCTCTCTCGTGCTGGGCTCCACTCCGTGCCCACAGCCTTCCACGTTCTTGGCATCTCCAGCCTCTCCAGCCAAGTACAACTTGGGTTCCTCCACATAGTTTCATGTGTTGACCCCTCTACCCGCAGCCGACCCTGCTAACACACAGTGTGGCTTCTTAGGCTTTTCAGGAACCTGAGCACTGTCTTGAAATAGCCTCAATCAAACAAATTATCCCTTTACCTCTGAATTCAACCTCGTTCGAAATTTCAGGGCATGGGAAGAATTGAGATTGTTTGCCAGAACATACCAAGAATAGCTTCTAGTCCGGCTCCTAGCTTCCTTCTGAAATCTCAAGAACAGTCTTTACTGTCCACATTTCTATTGTCCTTATGATCTCTTTCCCCCAAAATGGCCCATTAAACTCTGCTTACAGTATGTTAGAGCGTCTCTAATCCACAACTCCAAACTCTTCCACAAACCACGTTCACACGTTAAGTCCCGTGGTTAGGTTTATCACAAGACCGACTGCACTTGGTATCAATTTTCTGTTATGTTACTTTTTTTTTTAATCACTGTGAAAAAAAGCCTGGCAGGAGCAACCTAAGGAAGGAGAGGTTTGTTTCAGTTTATAATTTCAACGCACAGTACATCCTGGCTGTAAAGGCAGTGACTGGAGTGGCGAGGTCAGCCACAGAAACAAGAAGGTGGCTGTTTGTTCACATCACAGCAGACAGGAGAACGGAAAGCTGGAGCAGAACCAGAGGTGGTTATAACCTCCAGCGCTCCATTCCCAGTAGCCTGCGTGGACCAGCTAAACTGAGGTTGGAACCAGTTGGGAGCCAAATGTTTAAACACAAGAGCCCATTGGGGACATTCCACAGTTAAAATGTAACAGAAAGTCTTTCTTTAATGCTCTGGGAAAATTATGAGTCAAATGTCCTTTCAAGACTTCAGAACAAAGAGTTGTGCTTATGTCTCCAATGAGAGTGCATCCATCCCATCACACTTCCTCATGGACAAGGCATTTCAAATGAAATACAGACTATCTCACTTAAATGAGTTAACGTTGTTTAATTGCGTATTTTCTCCCACCAGGTCATATTCCTCTAAAAAACAAGGAATTTGTTTCATACCTGATCATGTCTAACAAAGGTACACAAGAGATGGCCGAATAAGTTGGGAATTGCAAGGAAGGGAGTGAGTGGATGAAAGGATGGGTGGGTGGGTGAGTAGGTGGATGAGTGGATAAATTAATGAGTAGATGGAAGAAGGATACATAAGCAAACACATAGATTTCAAAAATTAATAAATGTGACTAAATAGCCATTAGAAACATAAAATAGTCACAAAAGTTTGGCAAAATTTACTTAATTACCTGTAAGCTAGAAAAGTGAATGTATAAACAATAAAATGAGCCAGAGACACATTCTTCTTTCCTACCCTTGCTGTCCCCGAAGCTTCTGGCCCGTGGCTTGCCCGTGCTACCTACCCACTTGTGGTATAGCATTTTTTGTCACCGACACATTTACACCTCTCCATTATGTCCATGACACTTGTGGTCCCCAAAATGTTCCACCAGGAGGAGGTGTCTGGGGGTAAGTCAGAAGGGGTTCTCCAAGCAGATGGTGGTGAGGTTACAGAGCTACTGCCCCCCTCCTTCAAAAGAAACAGCAGACTGGCATTGATTTCAGAATCTACAGGAAGCTGTGGAAGTCACTCTTCAGCGCGGCCAGTATGTGGTGGAGCGTTCTCAGCTTGCTGTCTTGGTTTCCCTTACAAGGTAAGGACTGAAAGTTTTTTCTTGCCAGCCGGCTAAATGTTTTTGCCAAATCTACCTGTCAGTCAACTGTGCTTGGGGAAGACCCACTGAGGAAGACAACTCAGGTAACTTTGCCAACACTTTCCAAGCCACATCAGATTTACACACTCAGGGAAGCTACTGTTTTTAACTATATTTCTTGTTCAGCTGTCACAGGGTTTAGGAAGGATTGATATGCTGTGTGCTCATAGGATGTGCTATGGTGCAATGCAATGAGCTTTTTGTTTTTTTCTATCAGTTGAAAGAACATCAGGTTTATGATTAAAAACTTCCCAGTCAAGAAGATGGCTCAGTGGGTAAAGGCTCTTGCCACTAAGCCTGACAGCCTGAGTTCAATTCTCAGAACCTACATGGTGGAGAGAATAGATTCCTACAAGCTGTCCTTTGACTTCTGCAATACACATGCACGTGCGTGCATACACACACACACACACACACAAAATTAAAACAAAAGCTTCCTTGCTGAACAAGTCGCTGCTAAATGATTTAATTTCTCTGAAACTCAGATTCTGCATTTTTGAAATGAAGATGATAATCATTATTTTGAACTAGGGAACTTCTTGTTATAAGGATAAAAATTCCAACTCAGAGGCATTTTGAAACTGGCAAAGCCCTATGTAATGCTTACTAAGGTCAAAGATGAGAACAAGCTTAGTGAAAACAACTTAGTTTATGCTAAACCTTCTCAAAGCTAGGGACAGGGTGAAGGGCGGGGTGAAGGGGTGGGGTGAGGGGGCGGGGTGAAGGGCGGCTCCTGGTATTACCCGGCCTCTGATTGCACCTCTTGTCAGACGCATGTGGACCGACCCACCGTGAGTCTCATGGACTTGTTTCCTTCCAAATTGTCACTCTATGCCTTTGTTTCATGAAGTCCACCTCTTACGTTCACATTAGTTATAGAAGGGCAAGTGAAGGCCACGACTTCAGAAAGCTAGATTTTCTATTTTATATACTATTTCAATTCTCTGTTTTATCCACTTCAATTAGTGTCTTCCTGTGTTCCCCACACCCGGCGGCACTGAGCAGCGTCAGTTTTTCAGTAAGTGCCTTAAAGAACAGCTAATACATTTCAGAACTTTGAATGGCCAAAATTAGAACAACTTCAATTAGTCCAAACTTCAGAGCCTTCAACTGACCTCAAGTTTTTGAGGCTTCAAGTTTTTTTTTTCTTAAAAAAGGCATAAAAATAAGTCTTTAGACAAACAGAAAATGATTGTGTTTTAAGAGCAATCAGGCTGGGTGTGACAGCTCTTTGTGTATGTGAGGTCAGCACTTGAGAGACTGAGGCAGGAGAATCACTGGGAGTTCCAGACCAGCTCAGCATGAAAATGAATCCCAGGTCAGGCTAATGACACAAGAGCCTGCTTCAAAAAAGTACGCTCTGGAACACATGAAATACACACACACACACACACACACACACACACAAACACGTATGGGACCGGAGAGATGGCTCAGGGATTAAGCCTCTGCCTAAAAGCAGAAAGTCCTGAATTCGAATCCCAGATCCCACATCAAAAGCACCAGGCGGAAATGATGGTGACATGTACTTCTCATCCTGGACATTGAAGCCTGGGAAACTCCAGAGAAAAGCAAATAGGAGGTAAAAGCAATCCAGGGTCACCCTTGGGCCTACACACACACACACACACACACACACACACACACACACACACACACATGTGCGCGTGCACATGTGCAAAAAAAAGCAATCAAACAACAAATAAACTTAAGATAAGTCAGTTAGAATATAATGTAACACTGGGAATCAGTGTGGAGAGCACTTCATCCTGGGAAATGGGGTACAACCAGAAAGGGGGGCAGTGGAGTGAACACATTTGTGTGGAACCTGGAGCTAAACCATTCTGGGGTGGGGTTTAGGACGTAGCAGAGCACTTCACTCGCTGTGATCTAAGTCAGTCCTCAACTCAAGGGTTTGTAAAAAAAAAAAAAAAAAAAAAGAGTGTAATGAAATCCATGATCTACATGGAGAGGAAAAATATTCATTGTGTCATGCATGGTGCTGGGCAAACATGGTCACTGTACTTAATCCTAGCCAGAGTACCAAGCCAGATAGGTATTCATATCTCTAGGTTACACATGAGAACACTGGGGGAGCAGAAGCCAAGACACCCGCCTGGGTTCCCACAGGCAGGAAGTACAGTAGCGCCAATCCGTGAAAGCACAGGAAATGTTTTATGAAATGTTTAGTTAGCATGTGTGCATGCGCATGTGTTCATGTATATAGAAGTGCGTACATATGTGTGTAACTATGTGGGAATATGTGCTGTCTGCATGGGAGACGTGTTTGCATGTGAGGAAGCATGTGAGTGCACACGTGTGAATGTGTGTGCATGCACTTGTGTGAAAGTATATGTCTTCGTGTGTGCACATGTGCCTTGCGAACATGCACATGCATGTGTGGGGCATTATATTGTGCATACATGCATGTGCATACGTGTGCACACATGCATGCATTTGTGTGCATGGGGTTGGGATAGAAAATTTTTTTATGTGTGGATTAAATGTTTGAAAGGTACCAACTTGCACCACTTGAAAGACGCAATATTGAAAAATTTCAGTAGGAAAACAGCCAGCCAGGGGGCTGTCTGAGCTCAGCAGCAGTCAACGCAGCTGTTGCTCACTCACCTAGACCTGCTCAGGCCCTTCAGAGTTGCAAATGAAGGAGGAGCCAGCCGTGAGGCTGCATTGTTGGGGGGCGGGGGAGGCAGCCAAGCAACAGCTTTGGCCTCCACAGAGTCAGGCATTGGCAGCTTATTCAGCAAATTACATGATAGCCAGATCATTACAACAGCTTTTCTAAGGCCACCAGGAATTTGCAGACAAAGGAGTTCCATAATCTCAGGCCTTGCCCTTTCCTCAAGTCTGCTGCTGGATGGATAAAACAGGACCAGAGGAGCAGGAAGGAGTTTTCAAAATTCCTTCCATTTATTTGCATTGTGGACAATGAGAAGGTCATATCCACTGGGTCCTCAGCCTTTTTTCTGGTGACTCAGGGGAAGGCAAGCTGCAGGCACACAAAGGGACATTGCACTCAGTAATTCTTTTGTTCTTTTGCTATTGAGTCGGCCTCTTTACAACTGTATGAGAAATAATTAGATTTTGACAAGACTAATTTATTTTCACATCTGTAGCTTTTGCTACTGATTCTATTTTTAAAGTTTTTTAAATCCCTGTTTTGTAATAATCTGCATCAAAGCACATTTCAGCCCAACTGCTCACAGTTATGAAAACAGGACTCCAACTTGGTCCGTCGTGTGGTTTTGTTTAATTTGACTCCAGTGTCTATAATTTGTTATAACGATTACACAGTAAAATTTAGCATCCTGTGTACATGGGACTTATGCGTGCACTCTTTCTCTTCTCTCATTCTCTCTTCTTCTTCACCCTCTCTCATAAATAAATATTTCTAAAAGAAAGAAGAGACAAAGGCTGACAAAAAAGGGTGTTTGGGAGTAAGAGGTTGGGGTACCTGCCGACTAACTGGAATGCAGTAACTGGTTAACTAAGACTAGTTATTGTAATTAATTTACAATATTAATTGTATTAATGTCACACTAATTAATGTAAGAAAACATTGGAACAGAGCAGGTGGCACATCTGTTAGGTATGGGGGCAGTAGAGACAAGGGGACAGAAGAAATCATGAATTCTAACTGGACACATCAGTTTTGGGACTCTACAGCACAGATTTGCTTTAGTTTAATTTTGGATTTATTACATGTGGTATTTGAGCATTAGATCTATAAAACAAAAGAACATTTTCTTCTCTTTTTTTTTAAGCCTCTGAATTGACTACACAGAGGTAAAAGTAAAGATTGCACATAGTCTAGGGCTCCATCCAGGGTTCAAGCAGGATAGTTCAGAGAGAGAGAGAGAGAGAGAACAGCAAGAGAGATGATCTCAACAGAACGCAACTGCCTTTGCCCGGGTAGAAGCATCTAGAGGCACAACTCTTCCACAGGAATAAAAAGCTGTGGGGGGGAAGGAAGGGTTGGGAGGAGTGTCTTTTATAGGCCTCTGAGTGACTGGGTCAGCGGTGGGGTAAATGTCTACATGCTTAAGACAGCATTTGTAAGTGATGAGTTTGTGGGTCAAGGGTCCTGTGATAGTTACCCAATTCAGAGATTTTTTTTTTTAATCTACAAGCAGCAGAGTCTGGACCTAACCAAAGAAATGCTTGGGAGGGGACAGGGTGCTGGTGTGTTCTGGGGATTGTCATGAACTCTGTCACACAGCAGGTCCCATCATTATTTCTTTTATTGTTTATTATTTATTCAATTGTGCGTGTATGCGTGTGTGCGCATGTGTATGTTTGTGTGTGTATGTATGTGTGTGTAGAACCGGACGAATTCGGGAACCACCATGGACCGCCTCCATCTCCTCCTTGTTTACTCTGCTCCAGGATTCACAGGCTCCGCCCTACCAGGACCAGAAACGCAGGCCGCCCCCGCTTCTGCCTGGCGTCTATACATGGGGTCTAGGATCCGAACTCAGGATCTTCTGCCTGCAAGGCAGAGGCTTAACCCCTGAGCCACCTCTCCAGCCCTGTGGATCCCATCATTATTGAGAAGGACCAAGGACTCTTAGGAACATGCCGACTTCACCTGTGGTGGGTGGGGGTGACGCTGCTTGACCTTTGCTTGAAGGTCAATCCTGTGTGCTTTGGGGTGAAGCTCACTGTTAGGCTCACTGTTGTTTTTGATTCCAGGGAAGAGGGGACAGTGAAGGACTCAGGTTCTGTTTCCTGATTAAAAAAAAAATCACGCACAGTGTGATGCTACATGGTCTGCAACAGGCATACATAACCTTATGCTTGACCCCATCACATTGTGATGTCCCTAGGTATGCGGGGAGCGACGCCATCTAAGTGTACTTTGCATAAGTACAGACTGTACTCTGTGAAGAAGGAATGAAAAAAAAAAAAAAGCCGTGGGTTCAATTCTCAGCATTGAAAGAGGAAAAGGGGACACTGTGATATTTACACAGAGACAACTATCCAAAGCACACGTCTCAGAACGCATCCCAGCAGCAAAGCAATGCGTGATCAAAAGAGACAGTCACCCTGGCTCAAAGAGGGGCCTCGTAACACAGGGCCATCTGTGGCACGTGCATCCACTCACTGAGAGGACCAAACCTAGAGGCCAGAATCTATCAGTCAACATGATCTACCAGCAGGAAGTAGGGACCCTCCAGGAGGGACCCCTGTGGTTATTCATTGCCAAGGTCTGGTGGGAACCACAAAACTGATTTGCAGGTACTCACTGAGAATCCCAGGTAGGGAGAACTAGGAAGAAGCACATGACACGCAGGGGCTCTGTGAGAAAAGTTAAAAGTGAATTAGGATGCTCTAAATACGACTTCAACATCTGCAGGGGAGGAAGTGGTGAGGGGAAAAAAATACCTCACACACCTCACTGCTATGACGAGGTGAAAGTTCAACACCAAACTTGGATGAAAGGAATGTAGAAAAGCAACTAAACTTTCCCCTTAGTTCCCAAGAGCGGGGAGCAAATTACAGGAACTTCTTTTCAGGGGATGAGCCATCGAGAATTGGGTGCAGCATTTTGCTCTGGCATCCTGTATCAGAACCCGGGCACACTGCATAAATATTTTAAGTGCCACCATGTTAACAATGCTGGGTGAGCCTGTGGCTTCTCGCTGGGCTATTCTTTCTGCACCACTTTCCTGTTGTGAAATCTAACATAGGGCCTGCAGGAGACTACCAGATAAATAGACCCAAAGCAGGGCCAGCAGAAGGACGTTGGGCTCCATCGAGGCCCCTTCCAGACACAGCCCCGGGGTCTAGACTTTCGTCTGTCTGCCCAGCAGCGGGATGCTGAAGTCTCAGACCTGAGAGCAGCTAGTTAATGTAGCCTGTGCTAGAAAGCTGTGTACATTTCATTGCAGTGCTAAGTTGTTTTGGTGATGGGGTTTGATTTACAAGCTTGAGCATAGATAGCTTCAAATGAGCAAATCCAAGCAGAATGTTGGCTCTACGCCTCAATGTTTTGGGGGTTTTGTTTGTTTGTTTAAAATGGAAATGCCTTGGGGCTGGAGAGGTGGCTCAGGGGTTAAGCCTCTGCCTTGCAGGCGGAAGGTCCTGAGTTCGGATCCTAGACCCCGCGTATAGACTCTGGGTGGAAGCGGTGGCGGCCTGCGTTTCTGGTCCTGGTAGGGCGGAGCCTGTGAACCCCGGGGCAGAGTAAACAAGGAGGAGGTGGAGGTGGTCCATGGTGGTTCCAGAAGTTCTGCAAACACACACACACACACACACACACACACAATTGAAAAAAAAAAAAAAAAAACGGAAATGCCTTAGCTAGCTCATTAGTTAATTGCTTATTGGTATAGTAAGCACGTGCTCTACCACTAAGCTATCTCTGCTCTGCGTGACTCGGTGATGTGTTTGTGCACATATGTGCTCATGGATGTGCTGGTGTTAGCCTCCATACACGTGTGCGTGTAGAGACCAGAGGTCAATGTCTGTTGTCTTCCTCCAGTGCTCTCCCCCTTCCTTCTGGAGACAGGGTCTCTCACTGAACCTGGAGTTCACAGACTAGGCAGACTGGATGGTCCGTGAGCTCGAGGGATCCCCATCTCTGCCTCCCGGTGCCGGGATCCCAGGGGTGCACCACTTCACCTGGCTGTCACATGTGGCTGTCGAACTTGCATGCTCATGCTTGTTCAACAAGCACTTTACCGAGGGAGCCGTTCCCAACCCACTGACTCATTGTTCATTACCATACTAGCTGATGATAGGGGTGTTTTACCATTAGAACTATAGCAAACTTGGGGCTGGAGAAATGGCTCAGGGGTTAAGCCTCTGTCTCACAAGCAGAAGGATCTGAGTTTGGATCCCGGATTCCATGTAAAAGGTGGAAATGGTGATGCCTGCACTTCTGGCCCTGGAAAACAGAACCTGGGAAGCCACAGAGCAAAGCAACAAATGGAGGTAGAACAATCTAGGATGATTCCTGAAGTCACTTTTGGGCTTCCACAGGCACACATACTCAAGTGCCTACACACACTCAACTACTACTACACACACACACACAACACACACACACACACACACACACACCCCGATAAAAGAAAGAACTACAGCAAACTGTTTTCCCATGAAGGTCAGTGTGGATACAATACAAAAATTCTGGGTTATAACTAGTGGAACTCAGAATGAAATCAGTGATCTAAGGATGAATGCACACACAAACTAAGGCAGCAACGATTCCCAGAGCTCTCTGAAGCATTACCTAATACTTACAATGTATCATAAGAATGTCAGGCATGGTGTCTCAGCTGTGTAATCCTGGCTATGGGATTAATGTATCACGGGGAAATAAACTTCCTTATTTGTTTTCTTTCCTTTTCTGGTTCAAGTAATACACTCAAACATGTTACCTTTGCTATTCATAATTTAAAACTCTGTGGTATTTTTCTGTCTATAAACTTTTTACATCTCCTTTTGTAAGAACTGTGTCATGCTAAGGAAAAAGTTTTAATTTAAATTTTGAAGCATTATTGGATGCTGCTAAGTGTGCCAGCTGAACAATAAAAACAAGTTTCACTTCCCTCATTTTCTTCCCCGGGGGATACATTTGTAGCTCTTTGGAACCAACTGTTTGTCCTTCCTTGGAGGTTGCGTGCGATTCAGGGACATTAGAACCACATATTTGCCCGAGGAGAAAGTGCTGTGATGAGCAGTTGGTGGGGACATGTTCCCTCCATTGTAGGAGCTCCGGAGGTGGGGTTCACCTGCTCCCCGGACCAGGTCTCTGGAGCATCACGAGTTCCAGGCACATGTTTGGGAGAAAGGAACTGAACCCAGGAACTCTCCCGTGACAATTGTTCAACTTTTCTTTCATCCTGTTCACCCCAGACTCCTTCCTCCAGACCCCTCGGGACCCGCCTTTTCTGTTCCCGCTAGCAGGACTTGCTTTCTCTTCGCACTTCTTGTTGAAGCTATTCTGCATTGTTCCTGATAGATTCATGACAGAACAGTTTAGGGGAACAGGGGATTGTGTTCTGACACTTGTTAGTCTGGCTTGGCAGGAGACCTCTTTCCAACACGGGAAGACCAAGGGATCTAACTACGACCTATCCGTAGGATGACTGAGAGAGGGACAAACTCGCTCGCCAGACAGCATATTTGCTCAGTATGTCGAAATATAGGCAGACCTTTCAGAGTCGCTTCCCCGCTCTGATCCACCCATCAGTTAGATACTGCCCTGCACGCTGCCTAGGGCTCGCCTTCCCTACCAGCTTCGCACACCTGTCGGCAAGTTGATACCTGTATCTAATTGTGACACTGCTAGATATTTGCTCATGCTTGTATTTTTTTTTCAAGAGTTCCGTGACAAAGGGCTTGCTAGACCAAAGGCATGGACTGAAGACAGGGTCCCCGCTGCCCCAAGCTTCATGTCCCCTCCTCTTCCTCCACAGCTGCCTTTCCGACTGCTCTCACGGAAACCATCACCGTGGAGGAAGGCCAGACGCTCACCCTGACCTGTGTTGCTTCTCCCAGGACCAGAGCTTCGCTCCAGTGGCTGGCCCCCTCGGGGTTCACCATATTTTTCAACGAACATCCTGGTGAGTATAAAAAAGAGAAAGCAAGAAGGAAAAACGACCACTAGACCTCAACCCCGGGGGATTTCCCAGCCAGAGAGGCCAGTGGGCAGAAGGTCTATGTGAGTCACCCAGAGGGGAGGCTGGGCCCACCTACTGCCTCACGTCACTCACACCCCTGAAGTCTGTTGTTTGATACATGGTTGCTTTTCGGAGGACAGGAAATCTGAAATGGAAACTCCACCAGAAGAGTTGTTAAAGGGGCTCACCTTTCCATGCCCGCATCTCACCCCCACGGCACTTTTTGACTCTCAGTGACCAGAAAACACCCACAAGTTACAGGACAAGTGGGCAGAAGGCTGCTTTAGCGGCCCTTTGCCCTGGACAGCCAGCGACATCACCTCACACCTGGAGCTACCTGCTTTGTCTAACATCTGCACAAACCAAGCACCGTTGGTAAACCCCTTCCAGGCACCTCTTCTTCCTCTGTGGACTTCACATAAAACCAAGACTTCTGGACAAAGGCAGTGCCACTTTGGGAAAGAAGGAGGATGGTCACTCCTCTTTCCACTGCACACATAAAGTATGTGTCCAATCCCTGAAATAGAAAGAAAGGAATTTTTTTTAAAAAAAATCTTTATTTATTTTGCGCGCGCACGTGTGTGTGTGTGTGTGTGTGTGTGTGTGTGTGTGTGTGTGTGTATGTTACAGAGCGTGAGAGAGAGGGAGGGAGAGATAGGACACTGCGTAGCCCTGGGGAGACCTATGGGTGACTTCAGGAATCATCCTGGATTGCATCTTCCTTCTTTCTGCTTTGCTCTGGAATTTCCCAGGCTCCACGCACCACAGCTGGAAGTACAGGCCACCACTGTTTCTGCCTGGTGTTTTTATATGGGACCTGGGATCTGAACTCAGGACCTTCTGCTTATGAGGCAGATTCTTAACTTCTGAACCATTTCTCCAGCCCAGAAAGGAATTTTCAAAATTCATGTATCTCTGGAACTTCTCACAAGATTTTTACCAAAACCATTGCTTTCGTAATGAGACCATTCGACATTTCTGTTTAATATTCCTAACTGCCAAATACTCTCTTTTAAAAAAAGTCCAAACCAGAAAATTCCATTCATGCTGATGAAGGGTCTCTTTAACATTGATAGCTTTGTAAACATTATTAAATACTAATACAATAAATATAAAATAGCCTAATAAAATATAAGTGCTACATTCCAATAGAATAAGTAGATACAATTGTTAAAAGTTATAGGGAAATAAACTGAGTAGAGATAACTCTATAAAATCATGCTTTTTTTGTATTGCTTTGTTTTTGTTTGGGAAAATCTCAGAGAAAACAAGATTCTGCAGCAAAATCTCTCCATTCAGTTTCCTGGATCTCCACTGGTGCCAGCTCGCCCTCTGGTGGACAAGCGGCAGGTCTCGGGATCGTTGAGGCTGTTACGTGCCTGTACTTCCAGCTGTTTACCTGCAAGGGGGTGATACATCTGGCATGCAGAGGTCAGAGATGCTCCTAAGCATCATAAGAGAAGACCGAAAACCATAATGAAACCATTGATTCAAAGATCAACGGGCAGAAGATGAAAACCTCAGAGTTCTTGTTCAGAGAACACTCGGTCCCAGGACACATGACCATTGGTCCAGTTAAGGACACATGCCTTGAGGTCATTCCATACACCTGCTCACACATATACATGCATGCAGATCACACATGCACACACACACACACACACACACACACACACACTAAATCTTTTTTAAGAGCAGACAGCAACAATAATTTCTAGAGTGTCTGTCTTGCTAAACGATCTTCGACCTCACGTGGAAACTCAGGTCAACATACAATCAGGAGAAACCTTCGCTATTGGTTGGAACTTTCTGGAGCTTGTTTGTTTTCCATTGGCTGAATGCCTAGAATGATTTAAATCATAGTCCATGGGAACCTTCAAACAATAAGGGATATTTCAGAATTAAAGCTGGAAGGCACTTCTGGTGCAGTTTCTTCCAGTCCGGACATTCATTGTGGCAAGATGACCAAGGAGTCACAATTGAAGAAGGCGAGTACAGCAAAGCATTTTTCATGAAAATCCTCCTTGTGCTGGGGTCAGTCAGAGGCAAACGCTTCTTTACTCCCTGCCGGCACAGACAACACAACTTCACCAATCCCACCCTCCAAGTAGCTTTTCCTAAACTAACTTCCAGAGGCATCTGACTGATACCACTGGAGTCAGGCAGGTGACTCAGCTGAAAATCATTCGTGATTCCCGAATATGGGCAGACTGTGCCCACTGACCTCACTGTATTGTTTCCCTTTTGCCCAGCTTTAAGAAGCTCCAGGTACCAACTTCTTCATCACTCGGCCACACAGCTGTCTGTCAGCGTGCCCAGCGTGACCCTGCAGGATGAGGGCATGTACAAGTGTTTGCACTATGGCGATTCTGTGAACACCAGGGAAGTCAAGGTGACTGTGATAGGTACGTCCCTGGCAAGATAACTCAGCATGAGTGGGATGCACTTATGCATGCAACATACCATTTTTAAACTGACATTTACTCTTTTTTTTTGAAGTCTTTCTTCCAGCTAGTGCATGCTTGCTTTATTTTTTCATATGTGTTTATTTTTAAGAAAGAGAGAAAGAGAAAGGGGGAAGGGACATGCACATGCGCACATGGAACATTGGTGGTCAGAGCACAACATTCAGAAGTCAGTTCTCTCCTTCTATTATGTGGGCTTCCAGGGATTGAACTCAGGTCATCAGGTTTGTGAGCAGACACCTTACCTGTTGAGCTATCTCTCTGGCCTGACATTTTACTTTTAAAAACGTTGCCCATGGATAACAGGGCATTCCATAGAGGTACCCTTGCTATGTTTTCTTGAAAGAAAATAAAAGAGAGCATTTTGGGTTGGCAAGCTCTAGATTCAACTGTGAACTTATGAATTTGTCTCAGACAATTAAATACATTTTCTTTTTGGAAAACTAAAGGAAAAGAGAATTAAGATATTTCATAGGCTGTGACTAGGAGCCAGGCACTATGTCAGGCTCTAAAGGTCAAAGGTGAGTTAGGTTCAACCTCTGTCTCTAAGGAGTTTGCCCACTATTTTGGAAAGCCAAATGTATACATAAAGGAGAATCCTGTGCTGGCATACCCTGAGATAGGATGAACTCAGACATTGCCACACTGAATGCTAGAGTAGTGTCTTCTGCAACAATAATCCCTCCCTTTTACTGGGAGGTAGCATTAGGCAGTGTGGGCAGAAACTGAGAGCCGCCCCCCATCTTCTGGGAAGAATTTACTTCATTGCTAGTTTGCTCCATGGCTAGTTGGACCCATTCTGTGTCTTATTACTTTCATTTTTATTTTTGCCTTTAATGGCAGAACAGATCAATTAAACATTGATTTTTTTCTCTGACCTATTTTTAAAAATATTTCTTGATTTATTCTTTGACAATCTCATATGCATGTATACATATGTATGTATAAAATTCATTTCAATCATACCCCCCAATTGCCTCTGGATGTCCCTCTAACATATATTCCTTCTGCCTTCATGTCTTCTTTTATTTTTAAACAATATAATAATATAAAATATAGGAGTAATAAGAGAAAATATGTTTAGGATGTAGTTATGATTGAGCTTCAAGCTCCACATGATTAAGAGCCCAGGGGAAAACCAAAGACGGGAAGCTTTGTCCAGCTCCTGTGAGGCAGTGAACATGTGGTGTGAGTACACAGAGCACAGCCCATAGCGAGATACCGTAATCCTCTATGTCAAACAGATTAATTTCTGAGAATGTTTGAGTCAGCATGACTATGTAGCACTGGGTGTGGGCGAAGATGAGGCAGGAAAGTAAAGAGAAGGAGGGCTCTGAGATCCAAGGCGATTTAGCTCACGGGACTGTCTTCTCCCTGCCTGCCAGGCCACCTGCTTCCAGCCCCAGAAGGTCGTGTGCCCATCTGGGCTGTCTAACACCCTATGCATTCCCCGTCATAGCATCCAGAACATAGCCTTGGTTTTCATTTGCTGGAACTAGGGATTGAAGCCAGCCCTCAGCAATGTGCTGTACCGCTCAGCTACCCCCTCAGCCCCCAGCACAAGATGCCTTTACTTACAGTGTGGGACCCATGCCACCTCTGGATGGTGAGTGCTACGAAGGGTCTCATCTTCTCCATGTTTGTAGCCTGTGACACGTCTAGGGCACATCCAGAGTCAGAAAGTGACTTTAAAACTCTCTGGATGGCCCAAGGCTAAATAAATGTAGAAGAGCGTAGTTCTGAAAATGCAAAAGTAGAATGAGAAAGAGAAAGAAGCAGACACAATGAAAATGTATTTCCAAGACAGAAGTAAGACAGAAGTACAAAGACCAAGGGACCCTTGTGACAGAAGTGCGCTTTGACATTAAGAAGAGGCGGAAATAACGTACTTTGTCTCTTACTTTCACAGACTTAGGAAGTTTAAGACTAAAAAGTCAGCTCATTAGCCAATTCCTTTGTGTCATAACTGAGAAAAAATTGAGATACCAAGAAGCTGGGGAGTCACCAAAGCTGTTCCAACCAACTGATTGGAGTTGGTGCCTTGCCTAATGCTTTACCAACCAAACATGGTCCTAAATCACTTTGGAATTGCTATTGTGACATTGTCTTTTTGGGATTTTTCAGGAACTAACCTATACCTAGCAACAGGCTGTCTGACTCCAGGAGGCCACAATCTTATAAGCATAGGGAAGCCTGTTAAGTGACTAGGTTCTGGGAACAGTTAAATTAAAAAAAAATGTCCATCTGACTATATGCTACAATCAACCCTACAGATTCTTAGCAATGTGTTTTGCCAAGATTAGAAGATGAGGGAAATGGAGAGATGGTTCATAGGTAAAGTGTTTGTCACATAAGCCTGAGGACCTGAGTTCAGATCCCAATACCCACATAAAAACTGGGTGCAACAGATATTGAATTGAGCTCTAGCTTCAGTGAGAGACCCTGTCTCCAAAAAATGAGGTAGAAAGGGCCAGCCAGATGGCTCAGCAGGTAGAAGTGCTTGCTGTGTGAGTCTGATGATCTGAGTTCTAGCTTTAGAACCTATGTAAAGGTGGAAAGAGAGAGCACACTCCATAAAATTGACCTACATGCATACTGAGTGTGCATGTATATACATTTGCTTATGCACACGCTCAATTAATACATAAGTAAATATTTCTTAAATAAGGGGGGATGATTGAAGAAGACACATGACATGGACCTCTGGTCTCTACATGCACACACACTTGCATGCATTTGTACATGGAGCCATGCAAACACACGTGCATGTGCACATGAACAGGTGCATATACTATACATATACACAATAAAGGCCTGCAGTCCAACTAAGCACAGAACCCTCTTCTAGCTACTCCCTCCAAGCCAACCGTGGAAGCTTTGGTTATCAGAAGACCGAATGGAGAAGAGCTTGTTGTACTGAAATGCTCCACCAAGCAAAGCAAGCCCCCTCCACAGATCACCTGGCTCCTGGGGAACGGCATGGAGATCTACGGTAAGCCAGAGCCAGCTCTTTGCCATCCCTCCTTCCTGATTACATTTCCAAGACGTTTGGAGTGTTTTAGCGCCCTCTGGTGGTAGGCAGTACAAGCAACACTATTCAATAAATCCATCAGTTTTTCTCTAGAGGTTATCTTTATAGCACTATTAATTCTCATGTTAAAAGATTAATTGTGAATAAATAATGAAATGTTGTTCTTAAACGAATGTGTTATAGAGATCTAAAGTGAAATACCTAAAATAGCTTCTTAAAATTTGACAATTTCTCTAAAATAAGAGATGTAGCATAACTGTTACCTCTGAGCCTAAACCTTTTCACAGTAATATTGAAAGTGCATGTATGTATATACACACAAAGTCCTCAGCTTTCCATGCGGTGATGTCCCAATAACCCCACCACAAACTGAAAATATCTTAATATCTCTAACTCACCAGATATCAAAACCACCTTGTTCCCTTGTTTTTTTTTTTTTTTTTTTTTTTTTTTTTTGGTCTTTTTGTAATTTTATCTTTTTTTTTTTTTTTTTTTTTTTTTTCAGTGCTGGGGACCGAACCCAGGGCCTCGCGCTTGCTAGGCAAGCGCTCTACCCCTGAGCTAAATCCCCAACCCCCAAAACCACCTTATCAACCCTAAACATGCTTCAGCTACAACAGCTAATGCAAAGTCTATTTCATAATAAACTGCTGAATATCCCATGTGTTTGTTGAATTGTGTACTGAACACACAAAAACACCCCAGAGTGTTTTCCTGAATGTGCATTCATGTATCTATAAATAATTTTGAATATGTGTGAATGTGTTTCACTTATCAGAAGGCTGGAAAAGTCGAGCCATTAATAAACTAGGATCCGAGCTGGAGAGATGGCTCAAGGGTTAGGCCTCTGGCTGGAAAGCAAAAGAACTTGAGTCCCTGATCCCATGTAAAACTGCCAGGTGAAAATGGCAGTAGCCTGGGAAACCCCACAGTAGTGATGAGGAGATAGAGGAACCCAGGATGATTTCTGAAGTCACCCTTCAGCCTCCGTGGGCACACACAGTGCTTTGGATGTGCACATAAAATGTGCAGATTGAAAGTATTATTAGGGGTTGGGGAAATGGCTAAGTGTCTAAAGTTCTTGACACACAAGCAAAAGGACCAGAGTTTTAATCCTCATATCCTATGTAAAATGTCAGGCAGGTGTGGTAGCTTGCTTGTAATTCTAGCCCACAAAAACTAAAAGCTGGCTAGCTTATCAGTAAGTTTTGGATTTGATTAAAGACCCTATCTCAAAAACAAAAATATAGAAGAGCAATGGACACATTCGCATACACATACACTCATACATGTGTACAGGCACATGTTTCAGCACATATAATCACATACATGTATCACACACACACATAAAAAATTGGAGAAAAAAAACATAATATTAATTTCAGAACATAGGCAGGTGAGTCAGGATGAGCTTGTGGTCAGCCTGGACAATATAGTGACTCCAGGCCAGTTTGATCTGCACTTCAAGACTCTGGCCAGACTCAAAACAAGATGGCTGACTGAGGTTAGAATGAGGTCATGCTTGCCTCGAAGTCAGGAACCATGTCTCTGGTAGGTCTAAAGCCACTCAATACTGTGAAGTAGCCACAGCTTTTTAATGTCTTTTAAAATCGCTATATTAGGTGGAACCCACCATGAATTTGAAACTGATGAGAAGAAATGCAATACCACCAGCACGCTCATGGTCCACACGGACAGCTGGGACTCGACAGTGGACTGCATTGTCCGGCACGAGGGCCTGCAAGGGAGAAAGCTGGTTGCCTCCATCCAGTTCAAAGACTTGGGTAAGAAGAACGATCGTGTTCAGTTATTTTTTAAGCTACTTTAATATTTCACTGTCAAATACAACTAAACGGAGTGAGCAGAGTCCTTCAAAGAAAGATCGACAAATTTCTGCTTCATAGTACATGCCTTCCTACAAGGGCTTCTGGCTGCAATTCCATCCTCAGATGCCTCGAAATGTCTCTGGCTGAGGACAGAGAGCAAATAAATGCTCCAGAACTCAGAAGCACCCTGATGGGTATAAGGCCTAGTAGAATGCTGTGCTCAGAGTTGGGCTCCCCTTTAGCAATGATGGCCAGCATATCTTGATTGTGAAGAGTTTCATTTGGTGTCACGGTTTTTTGAGGGCGCATTCTGCATCTTTTCCCTTGAACCACAAGGAGACATCAGCTGCAATAAATGTAAACGTATCAGTGTCACAAAATGACACAAACACACAGGCTGTTTTATTAGATTTCTTTTGTTTTGGCCCAAACAAGGTAAGTCCAGCTGCATCTCATCTTTTCTCATTAGATAATCAAACCTGAGCTATGGAAACATGCTTATGTCAGCTTTGAAGTTTACCAGGATTTCATTCTCAATCTATAAAAGCATTGTAAAAACCCCAAATTGGGGTTCGTGAGATTCCTGGCATTAGCCTGCTCTCCAGACTGGCTGTAATTAAAGCTTGCTCCTAAATGGTCAATGTGGTGTCCTGTCTGTCCTCACATGGCTAGGTTACAACAATACTCACACACACGTGCACATACAGATACACACACACACACACACACACACACACACACACACACACACACACGCATGCATGCGCACATGAAAAAAACCCTGTGTGCTGGTGGTATATGCCTGTAATCCAGCACTCCAGGGGCAGAGATGGGAGATTGCTGCAAGTTCAAGACTAGCCTGGTCTCCATAGCAAGTCCCAGGCCAGCGAGAGACACTTAGTAAAACCTTGTCCTTAAACCTATATCCCCTATATGTTGGTATTTCTCTAATGTCTCTTTTCCTTTCCTCAAAATACAACTAAGCCATTTTTATATTTTTTTGTTAGTGCTAGTGTTTTGCGACAGGGTCTTGTTATATAACCTTGATTGTCCTGGAATTCACTATGTGGACTATGCTGGCCTCAACTTGTGAGTATTCTCCTGCTTTTGTCTCTAGAGTGTATTGTATACACACAATAAGCTACCATACCTGGCCCATTCTTATACTTCTTGAAAATTTTTATATGATTGATTATTAACCCAAAAGTTTTTAGTCACAAGAAATCCTTTGGTTGAATAAACATTGAGAAGCACACATAAATTTCATGGAAATATTGACTGCCTGTCATTTGTGTGTATGGACAGGCACAGCTGCTGCATGTTTCTTGGAAATATATCCAAGAATATCTTTATATTGTACAGTAACATTTATAGTAAGCGCATCTGTCCAACTCACTCAAGCACAAGCATTAGGATTCTGCTTAGTCTTTGGCCATCACCAGAGCTACTTCGCTGAGAAATAGGTAGACACGTAAAGAGCTGTATTTCTCAGGGAAATAAGAAGATACCCATGTGCAGATGGCTAGACAGATAGAGGGACTGGCAGACAGGTGGGCGCAGAAAGCCACAGCTAATGCCCTTTGCCTAGTACTGCCAATGCACCACCACACAGAGATGCAGCATGTCTCTCTGCCAAGCCAGGTTGACTAGCAGATGGGAGGCCAGCAGGACGCAGATTCAAACCCAAAGCAGGAGCCCCAGAGTCCACAATTCCGGGCGCCACACGACCTCCACGAGCAGGCGTAGTCAGACGCTTCCAGCACACAGAGCGCAATGTGGCTAAAGTTGCTCTCCATAGCTGTGGAATTTTGTTTTTCTCCCTTCCTAGTCGCTGATCAAGAAATGGCTTCAGGTGCTGCTGCAGAGAATAGCTCTCTCTCCTCTCAAGATGTCCAGCAATCTGTGAGTACCGGTAAGTCTCAAAATCGCCACGAAACTTTAAAAAAAAATCATGCCCTATTGGGAAGTGCATCATGTTTCTAGCTTTCTAGCTCTAAGTTTCAAGAATATTTTTTATTTTAATTAGAATGTTTGCATTATTTGTTTAGTGTGTGAAAGTAATGTGTGTATATACTTGTGTGTGTGTGTGTGTGTGTGTGTGTGTGTGTGTGTGTGTGTGTGTGTGAAAGAAAGAGAGGGAAAGAGAGATAGTCAGATGGAGCCATAGCACATGTGTGGAGGTCAGAGGACAACAGGCAGAAGTTGGTTCTCTCCTTCCACCATGTGGGTTCCAAGGACAACTCAGGCTGTCAGGCATGGTAAGTGCCTTTACCCGCTAAGTCAATTTTGCCGGTCCTTTTATTTTAATTTTTAATAAAACCATGCAAGACCCCCTCAGACACCCCTCTGCCTGGTTCCAGCTTCCTGGAGTCCTGGTGGAGAGCCACGGTGAGGTCTTACTCCCAGTTTCAGGGTGACATAATACTTGATAACACAGCACTATGTAAGTATAGACATGCACGCACACACACATGTGCACACCTATAGCAATTGTGACATTTGAGTTTCCTCCCTGGTGAAGAACAAAGCTGAAATAGTTTATGAGGAGACTCATCCTTTGTCTTCCTTTCTGTGACAGAGCAAACACAAAGGCTTCCTGTCGGCAGAGAACCAAGGAGCAGGATCTGGGGATTCGGGGTCGTCCCTGAATACCAAACTGTCAATTAATTGGTCATCAAGAACTTTCAGTCATTTTCCCAGATTGAACTAGGAGAAAGCATAAGAAAGCCTGGATTATAAGTCAGTGTTTTAGACAATGAAACCACTAGTGAACTTGGGAAAATAATTATTATTTCAGCTAACTTTGTGTTTTATTTAGCATAGTATCTGTCAATAACAGGTGTTTAGAAAATACAGAATGTATGAATGCATGCATCCGGGTATAAATGAATGAATGAATGAATGAATGAATTTTTGGTGTTTTCAGCAAGATGGTCACCTCAGTTCCTGCATTTGAGTCAAAATAATTGCACTTGGTAAGGTTAGCATCTTTGGGCCATTATCATGTGCATAGTTCTGAATATTAGATCACATTTTTTAGAAGTGTACATCCTGAATACCTTTGAAAAGTCAATGCTTGGGGTTTTTGAAAGCTGATAAATAAATCTGTGCCATACAGCATTTTGACGAACGATGGAAATTGGAAATGCTCTGGAGTGGAACACATACATCGCTTTCATTAATAATCCAATGTTTTTAAGCGTGCTTAGAATCTGGCTGTTTTTAAATTGGCTGGCCCAGTTCCTGAACAACTCAATCTTCTACTCCGTATTTGCATATGCATGACATACGGTTTTAAAGAGATGGTTTCTAAAATTCCTTTCAGCTTGCAGTTTCTGCCTTTCTATTACTGTTAATAACACCCATTTTCAGCAGAAAGTATCATGGGAGGCTACATTCTCCTTTAGGGCCACACAGTGGCGCTGTATGATGTGCTTAAAACAGAAAAAAAAATGCAGAGGAGAAAAAGGAATTAGGAAGACAAGCAAGGAGATCTAGAAAAGCCATGGCTCATCTTTATAATTTATCTTTAACAAAACACCATAGTCCATTCCGTACCTAAGGGAGAGGCGTCCAGATGTTTGAATGACAGCCAAGACTCTAATGCAATGTAACAACCATTGCTTTGTACACTTCTGGATGTCGGTTTTTCTCATTAACCTGGCTGCCATTCCTCAGGGTTCAGTGATGCTCTCAAAGCTCGCATGGACTTCCTCCCTAAGATCCCTGACTCAGGAAGGAAGCCTGAAAGAAGGATTTAACTTGAGTTCTCAAGTTAGAAAAACAAATACAAGGCTGGGGAAATGGCTCAGGGATTAAAACCTTTGCCTCAAAAGCAAAAGGACCTGAGCTCGTATCTCTAGATACCACGTAAAAAATACCAGGTGGATATGGCCATGTCCTGCAACTCTGGCCTTGGAAGGCAGAGCCTGGGATATATCCCAGGGCAAAGCAATAAGGAGGTAGAGCAATCTACTTCTGATGTCACCATTGGGCCTTCACAGGCACACACAATCAAGTGCTTTCAGGGAAAGAAAAAGAAAGGAAGGAAGGAAGGGAGGGAGGAAAAGAGGGAGGAAAAGAGGGAGGGAGGGAGGAAGGAAGGAAGGAAGGAAGGAAGGAAGGAAGGAAGGAAGGAAGGAAGGAAGAAGGAAGGAAGGAAGGAAGGAAGGAAGGAAAAATCCAGGTTTCCTGGATACTAGGTAATTTGCTTGTTAGTTGAATCCTGTGTACTCTCTGGGCAAGTGAAAAATGATAGCCAAGCTCCTTTTAGCCTGGTATACACCAAGAAGTCAGTGTTTGCCTTTATAATCAGGGCAAAGGGAACCTGACCATTAGCAACTTTTTTTTTTTTAAAGAAATTGGTAGTTTAAAGCAGGATAAGCCAAACACAACTGCAGGTTCTCTTTCCCATGTGAGAGATGAGAACAGTTGGTCTAAAAGTTGAAGCAAGCAGAATTGTTATCGTTGGAAGCTGGGAAGGGAAGGTGGATGGCTAGAGGGAAGCTGGGTAATGGGCACCAAAGTGCACACTGGAAAGGCAAGTCCTGGTGCCCTGTAGCACAGCAGGTGACTACTGTCTGCAGTAACTCATTACAGGGATTGGGAACATGATTCTGTGGGCAAAGTGCCGAGCAAGCATTAGGATCTGAGTTCAGATCCCTTACACTGGGAAGGTGGAGACAGTGAATCCTCCAGTTAGTCTAGCTGAAACAAGGAGCTCCAGGCTCAGTGAGAAACCCTGCCTCAAAGAGCAAGGTGGAGAGCAATGGAGGACACTGACATCTACCTCTGGCTCTGCACAGGCCTGCAGACAGACAGACAGGCAGGCAGGCAGGCAGAGAGACAGACAAGTCTGCAGACAGACAGACAGGCAGACAGGCAGGCAGACAGGCAGGCAGACAGGCAGACAGGCAGGCAGAGAGACAGACAGGCAGGCAGGCAGACAGGCAGGCAGACAGGCAGGCAGGCAGGCAGGCAGGCAGGCAGGCAGACAGGCAGACAGGCAGGCAGACAGAAAGACAGGTAGGCAGACAAGCAGACAGATAGACAGAAAGACAGGCAGGCAGACAGATAGAAAGACAGACAGACAGGCAGACAGATAGACAGGAAGACAGATAGATAGGCAGGCAGGCAGACACACATATATATACACATGCATGCACTCTCCACACACACCACATACACATAATAAATAACTACTTGTTTAACGAAGAGCTGTAAGAGAGGACCTTGAAGTTTCCAGACACAAAGAAACAATAAAAAGACAGAAGCATTAATTACCCTGGCCTGACCCTTACACACCCAGAACTGTGTCTGGTTATTATGTGATAATGAAAGGGGAAAGAAAAATAATTTTAAATGAACTAATTAAAAAATGAGCTCATTGCTTTTCTAAACATGGGCCACTTACTTTGGTCCCCAAGGCTGTGTGTCTTTAGTCGTCTATGTAGTTGCTGCTTCCATCATTCCTGCTGGTCTAACGGACTGGGACAGGAATGGGCTCGTCACTAATGAAATTTATTGGCTTACAATTTTGGAGGCTGGGAAGTTCAATATCAAGAAGCCACCACCAGCAAGGGAGAGCGAGAGAGCGAGCAGGAGGGGCGAAAGCTCTCCTTGCCAAGGACCTTTGTCTGATGTGATGGCATCAGAACACCCAACAGCCTTCTGGACTTGAATCCGACAAGTGTCCCAACACCATTACATACACATCAGTGTCAGCACGGGGTTGGTAGAGAACGGTCCAATCACAGCAGTTATTGAACGAGTCACACATACGTAGTGCTTATATTCATTCTTTGACTTCAGCCTTGGTGATGGAGAGTACCTCTGGTGTACTAGAGGTTGACAAGGAGGAAGAAGAACAAGACACCCGACACTCTAACTTGACCACGGGTAAGTGCCACCCTGTGCGCGTAGAACAGATGCTGCATTGACTTCTTGGCTGTACACGAGGGCCCTTCTTGGCCCTCGTTTCCTTGACCATTCTGCCCTTCATGATGTGATTGGCCAGTCCCTCCTTCTCCCTTCCTGACTCAGTTGCTTCCTTGTGGGAGGTCTTGCTATGCTGCCAACCACTGTATCTCTGTACCTGTCAGCCGGCTCCACATCTCCCTGTGTCTTCAATGTGGGTGTATTTGTTTTACTGCCTTCTCTCTTCTTTCCTTCCTTTTTAAAACTTCTGTGGTACTGGGGATGGAACGAGAACCTTATACATGCTCAGCGAGCGCTCTACCACTGAACCACACTCAGCCACTTTTCCTTAATTCACAGACCGTGGACCCAATCCTGAGGTCATTCTTGTCGTCTGTAGGCAGGTGTGTCTCATACTTTTATTTACAGAACATTTGTCCCAGTTTCTTCCATGGTTATGCAACCACACACAGTTCTGGAACTAGGCAAGTCTTCCTTTTGCTTGATTTCATGGATGAACTTAGAAAACTGTCCCTTCAAGCAAGGGATTATGTCCCAGGTAGCTCCGCACAATATGTTGGACACATAAACTGGCAGTTCTTTAATTGCCTATGGGTAGCTATGAGAGGCAGAGTTACAGACTATAGTTTAGAAAGACTTTCAAGAGCTCATCAAGTTTATCTCCAAATGCCTATACACAAGATCACATTCACACAATTTTGTTTTATTTGCATAGCTTTCTAAAGTTCTTAAGATTTTCCTTTACTGCCTAACTACATTGTTTGGCTTCGACAAGCATTCCTTACAGCCATTTTAATTCCTGGACTGAGGTCTAAGTCAAGGTTCTTGCCTGGTTTTTCTAGAAATGAAAAATAACAAGCTCAATCGCTGCATCATTTTTAAACACTAATTTACCATGTGGTCGGAAGTGCGACGGTGTGCGTGTCACAGCACCACATGTGTAGGTGAGAAGGCAACTTACTGGAGATTTTTTCCTCCTTCTACTTTCACAGGGGTCGCAGGGATCAAACTCAGGTCATCAGATTTGGCAGCAAGTACCTTTAGGGGCTGAGCTTTTCCATCAGCCTTTGTGCGTGTGCATGCTTACATGCAAGAGTGTGTACATGCATGTAGAAGCCAAAATAGTCTTTAAAAACTTTTGAAGTCATCCACAGAATTGCTTTGCTTCTTCTATGTCTATTTGTTTGTTTTAGAGAATTGAACACTATATCCTCCATACCTTTTGGGGTAAACCTGGCCCCATCTCTTAATCTGAGCCACTTTTTGATTCATGTCACACTGAAGAAAGTGTATATATATATATATATATATCAAAAAAGAAAAGTCATGAAAGCTAAACTGCCTTCTTCCGTTCCTTCTAGAAGCAAGTGCTCAGTACACGGGGCTGACCAGGAGGAAGACTGGCATCCTGCTGCTCACGCTTGTCTCCTTCCTCATCTTCATCCTCTTCATCATAGTCCAGCTCTTCATAATGAAGCTGCGGAAAGCTCACGTGATATGGAAGAAAGGTGAGTGAGCAGAGAACTCGGAAGAGGCGGGGACACCGCCAATGACTGACTAGAGGAAAGGAGACTTCGGGCTGGGTTGGAGCTCAACATGTAAGCTTGCTGCACAAGCAAAAGGACTAGAGTTCCAATCCCCAGAGCCCATGTTTAAGGGGAGGTGGGGGCTGGGTAGGTGTGTCTGGTAGTCTGCCTGTATCTAACCTCAGAAGACAGAGATTGGGAATCCCTAGACCAAGATAGCTAGCAAGACTAGCCAGTCAAGAGTTCTGGGTTTGATTAGAGATCTTACTGCAAAAAGAAAGAAAAGTGATGGAGGGTGAGTTCCAATATCAACCACGGGCTTCCATACACATGGACATACACTTGCTTGCACATGCACCTGTGCACACATATGTGCCCACCCACATACGAACAACACATAAACTGCATGTGCCCTCCCCAACACGTATATACCTAAACACTGGAAAAGAAAACAAAAAGAGAAAAATCCCACCAATTCTAGCTTCTCTGCCAGCGGCAGCACTGCCACTCAAATAAGCAGATGCTGGCTTTTTAGTAAATATGAGCTGTGGTGCTCCAGAGCCCGTGGTGGAAAAGCGTTAAGACCAAAATAAATGTGGGAGTTGGTGCTGAGTTATAGATGCTTCTGCTCACCGAACACAGAGTCAGTTCACCCAATACGCCTTCACTGAGAACCGACTGTGTGCCAGGTACTATTCCTGGTACTCAGACACATGTCAGCAAGACGACAGATCCTGCTGTCTAGGAGGTATGTTCTAACTATAGATAAAGACTGAATATTTTAGACCAGTTTGGTTCCATTCTTACTCTTTAAGAATGTGCTCAGCTCCTCAGGCGCAATATGCCAGGCATTTTTTCTTAAGTATTCTGATGAGAAAGTACTACGGAAAATTGTAATAATAATAGTAATCATAGTCGTCGTCGTCGTAGTAGTAGTAGTAAAGTAACTAGCATGGAATATGCTCAATACCTTTCAGAACTGGAAAGACCTTAGAAGTTATCCAGAATAATCATCTACTCAATTCATCCCATAAACACTTGCAGGATTAAATCTCTTTAATTCCGAATGATCGTCCAGCCTTGTGCCAATACAGCAGCTGCAAAATGGCCATGGAGCTCTGACATGCCATGAATCCCTGTCAGAATGTGCTAGGAAGATAAAATAGTCATATAATTTTGAAGAATCAGTACACACGTGCATACTCAAACAGGATCACAACTGGTGATTCTAATTAACTAAAGTATGTTGGTAATTTCCCCTGCTTTTTTTCTTTTTGTACGTGGCTACTTTTTAAATTTTATTTATTATTATTATATTGTATGCGTGTGTGTGTGGATGTAGGCACATATGTCATGAGTGTGCATGTAGAAGTCAAAGGACAACTTTGTGGCTTAGCATTTTTTATCCATTTCTATGTGGGCTCTAGGAATCGAACTCAGCTCTTCAGGCTTGTAAAACAAGAGCTTTTACTTGATCTGAGCCTGATCTTGCTGATCTGACCTGACTACTAGGATATTTTAAGTGACTTGTGTGGCTTGATTATAGTGCTAACACACAGTGCTGGTCTAGTCACATATGGCCCAACACCTCTAGCGACAAGAAATTCTTTTCACAAAATTCAACATCTTTGCATAACTCTGATTAAAAGCATCACTTTGCTAGTTTAATGTAAGTATCTTCAAATAATCAGATGGACTAACATTGTTTTCATAAATAGAACAAGAAGGAGAGGATAATAGGGGAAGATAACAATCACATAGTTCCATATATTTTTATGTGTAATATAGGTTATTATAACATGAGAACAGCAAGAGAATATTTGGGAGGAGGAAAGGATCTAGCAGGAGGGGAGGAGGGACAAAGGAGGATAGTGGTTGGGGGCAAATAGGAGCAAATGACAATGATGCACATGTATGTAAATATCATGATAAAAACCAATATTGTGCAACTAAAGCACTTCATTAAAAAATATCGCTTAACTATAAAATAAATATAATCAAACACACACATAGACCTGGAGGGAAAAAAAACAGATTTTCATTTGTACATACTAGGCAAATAACAGCATTATTTTGGAATAATGTGATTCACGTTTAGGGCCTTGGCAATGGTTCTTTCCTGAGGGACAATGCTTGCTTCTACCCTGCTGTTGCACCTTGCATAGTGATGGCAGAAACTATGACATGAGGACATGAGGTAGAGAGGGCACAGTGCTCTGGCATACTCTTATCCAAACATCTGCTTCGACAGATAAATGCTGGCGATGGGACCAGAAATCAGTAACTTCATAAGTTTTTTTTTTTCTTGCAGAAAGTGAAATTTCAGAACACGCCATAGAAAGTTACAGATCCAGATCAAATCACGAAGAAACGTCTTCCCAAGAGAAGAATGGCCAAGGTAAGTCACCCAGTGACCTGGGATTTAGAACACAGTGATTCACTCATGAGTATCCTTAAGGATGGGGAGAGGGGATTGAAGGTTGATTTTTTAACTCAATTTTAATTCGATTAATTGAATTTTAAGGAAGTTCATCTTTAAAATAGTCAATAATTAAGTTCATGACCTAGAAAGTATGTCTCTTGGGTAACTTAGGGTTACCGTATCACCCTCCTGAGCTCCAATGTACACTTCGTGACAACGTCATCGATGAGTATTACCCACATCATCCTGCATTTTCTTTGGGTTTTAATTTAGCTTCTTTAATATTCCTTTGGGAGATAAATTACTGAATTTACCCCATATGTCTAATGATGCCTGTCTAGCACGGAGGCTGACATATATGGAGTGTTTGAAAATTTTGCATTGAATAAACAAATGCAGGTTTTAATCCATCCAGGCAGAAATATTTTGGATTCTTTGGAGGGTCTTGTTGCAATTCTCCAAGACAAATGTTAAAAAGAAACAAACATAAAAGAATTTATGTGGAAGCTAGAAGGTATGTGTGCGGGTGTGTGCATGCACACACAGGTGCATTCTTCAGCAAGATCCAGTAGGCAGAAGCTAGGCTACAGAAAGTAAGAATGTCATATCTTGCAACCATTGTTTATCCTCCATGCAAATGTGTTTATTCTTCTGCCGGAGTTCCAAGAGGTGCAATAAGTTGTACTCTTGTTTCTATTGATTGATTAATATTTTTGTAAGAAAGTGGGGGTCTTTTATTTTGTTTTATTTGTAACACCTCTGCTTTTCTCTTCTGTTTGTCTAGTAAAATGTGAAATGGACAATTGATGTGCTAGCAAGTGAAAGAAAAGCCCTCAGGCGAGGTGCTGAGCAAGCTCTTGTGGTTCAGCTCTAAGAAAACTTAAACAAGGGCTCCACTACAGAAAGACGTAGCCCCGTAGCTCCACATTCATGGGCAATATCTTCTCCACTGGGCACAGAGCTCTGCTTTGATCTTGTGTCAGTCAATTTGTGTTTGGTTGCTGTGACAAATAGCTACCAGATGCAAAGGGAGAAAGGATGCATCCTGGCTCGGGATTCCAGAGAGGAGAAGCAGAGCAGTTCACGCTGCAGCAGCCAGAGAGCCCAGGGTCCCTCTGCTCACTGGCTTCCTCCACCTCAGCCCCAGGGTTATCAGAGAGTTCTGAGCACTCAGTACCCTTAACTCTGAACTGGCCAGATCTCATCGGAGAGTACTGTGCACACTCAGGGTGGGTCTTTTTCCCTTAGTTCATCCTGTCTGGACACGTGCTCACAGACACCCCGCAGAAGTGTGCTTTGTGAATCTTCAAGGCACTTCTAAAACCAATAAATTGACAGTCAACAGTAACCACCTCGATCCTCCTATTAGTGCCCCAATCCCAGGGATTGAGTCCTATTGCTTTGCATGCGAATCTCTGGGACTATTTCCAGGCTGGATACAGCCATGCAGACTTTGAGACGTCAGCCCCTAACCCCGTTTGTCTCACAAGCCTGTTCTTTTTTCGAATGTAACTTTGCTGAAGGCATGTTGTTGTAGCAGAAATGTTTTTATATTTTTAAAAAATTTTTATGTGCATGTGCACACGTGCATATCTCTATATGTGAGTGTGTATATGTGTGTGCACACGCACGCATCAGACTATCTTTTTATTTTATTTCAGTTTGACTGGCATGTTGTTTATGTAGCAAGATTTTTAAAAGAATGAGGTCCCCCAACTTGCATTCAGACTATTCGTAAGTGTTAGAAAATTTTAAATTAGTTTTTATAGGACATGAACGCATGGACCTAAAGCACATGCTAGGTAGGCATTTCTAATGAGCAGGTGTGATGTTATTCAAAATGAACACATATCTTTCATGTGCTTTTCTCTCAGCTTCCCCTTCTAAGCGCTGCATGAACTACCTCACCCAGTTATACTCAGAGGCCAAAGCAAAGAGGAAGGAGAACGCGCAACGTTTGAAATTAGAAGGCAAGCACGCTCCTATCCCAGAGAGCATCGTGTAGTGTTCCCTGAAATGGAGGATCGATTGGATTTCAGAGTAGTGATACCATTGGCCAAGCCTCTGGAGAAAGGAGAATAATTACCGGAACATGGACTATGTCCTTTGAGTACAACACAAGCCGGCGTTCTTTAAGCCAGGACAGAAACACTGAAGACCAAACCATGGGCAGAAACTTCTACTGGAAAAAAAAAAAAGAAAAGAAAGAAAGAAAGCTATTATATCTGATAGTACTTCAGGAGAGTTCTACTGAACCTGGCGGGTCAGGGTCAGTGTGACCAGCTAGCATCTTACCTCGAAGGGAACTGTGGTTTTCCAGATAGGAGGCTGAAGTGAAGCTATTCTAACTTCTTAAACATCTTTCCCTCTGGACATAATAAAAAAGAACTTACTGTGAAAAGGAGCTAGGGAAGACCCCTGGTGCTAGAGGCTTACTTTCAAGACAGACTTTGAGAAGACACGAGGGGGGTCAGGGGAAGTGAATGGTGGACATGAAGGCACAGAGATCCACACCAGAGACCTGGAGAAAGCGCAGGGAAAGTGTTCTCACCGTGTTCTTGCCAAATCTCATGAGCCAGTCTGACAGATGAACTTCTTATCCTGATCGCCCCGTGACAAAAACTCGTGCAAAGGAAACTCTGATCCTTGAAGCACTAATGCTCTAATAAAATGCTCTAATAAAAACCAGAATGCAGATTTGTCTTTCTAAAGATTTTAGTTCGAGTTGTGTTTCCTGTTTTTGCATGTGAACATAAAGGATATTTTTTTTCTTTATTTTATTTTAGTGTGTGTGTGTGTGTGTGTGTGTGTGTGTGTGTGTGTGTGTGTCCCTGTGGAGGACCAAAGGTGACTTCGGGAATCATCTTAGATTGCTTCTATCTCCTTATTTGGCTCTGGGATTTCCCAGGCTCCATTCACCAGGGCGGGAAGTGTTTCCACCTGGCATTACATGGGACCTGGGATCCGAACTCAGGACCTTCTGCTTGCAAGACAGAGTCTTAACCCCTGAGCCCTTTTGGTTCTTTTTTAAAAATAATTTTATTTTTCTCTTTTCTCTCCCCTTAGTTCCCAGTCTCAAGCCCCCCTCCCTTCCCCTGACAACCCTTTATCTTCCCTGTCACACTACCTCCTATTTTCAAGCATTTTCACTTGTGTGGCCCATTGTGTTTCATCTAGTTATCTTTAATGACATATGTCTGATGTGATTCATGCTCCAGCAAGTGTCATAGATCAGTGGATACACCACTGAGGACAGCAAAAAGATGTATTTTTTATCTATTTATTTTTTAAATATTTATATTTACTTAGTTTAAACTTCATTTAGTGTGTGGGGGAGGTACTGAGTGTCCCTGTGGAGGACCAAGGGTGACTTTGGGAATCATCCTGAATTACTTCTACCTCCTTTTTGCTTTTGTTCTGGGATTTCCCAGGCTCCACCCAACCAGGACCAGAAGTGCAGGCCACTGCCATTTCCACCTGGCTTTTTTTTTAAATTTTTTATTATTATTATTATTTATTCAACTGTGTGCATGTGCGTGTGTATGTGTGTGTGCGCGCGTGTGTGCTGTGTGTGTGTGTGTGTGTGTGTGTGTGTGTCTGTGTATGTGTAGAACCACGGACGAATTCGCGAACCACCATGGACGCCTCCACCTCCTTCTGCCCCGGGATTCACAGGCTCCGTCCTACCAGGACCAGAAGCACAGGCCGCCCCGCTTCTGCCTGGCGTCTATACGTGGGATCTGGGATCCGAACTCAGGACCTTCCGCCTGCAAGGCGGAGGCTTAACCCCTGAGCCACCTCTCCAGCCCCTCCACCTGGCATTTTTACAGGGACCTGGGATCTGAACTAAGGATATTCTGCTTACAAGGCCATCTCTCCAGCCATCTCTCCAAGACCCCTCCCCACTTAAAATCAATTTATGGTGCAGCAAACCCTGACATAAGTGACATACTTCCCAATGTTTGGATCTGAATGAACCAGTTCTGAAATTGCACCCACACATGCGCATGTGCGCACACGCGCGTGCACGCACACACACCCACACACCTATTATGAATGTTTATTTTGTTACAGGGGACAGATGCAGCTGCGATGTGATAATTTTTAAAATTTCTTTAACATGCACAAAATTATAGGAAAGACTGAAGACAGTATGAAGGACTTGCCCCGCACCTCTGTTGAAGAGCAAGTATACTCATCACCTCTCGCATGCTTTTGTGCAAAGGCGCTCACGCCATCACCAATCAGAACAGCCATCCAAAGCAGGAAATTAGCGTCATGGTTCCACTCACCGTCCTCACAACAAGCGCCAACTGTCCC